>BMAU01021177.1:77500-1277500 GCA_019973935.1 Trichonephila clavipes | reverse complement strand
AGTCAACGATCCAGCTTGAAGAACTGAGCTATGAAAAATCATATGAATGGTAGAGGCTAAAGTATTTTTCTGGAGTGGGAAGTCAGTGTTAAGTATTGTGATATTTCCATGTCACTGAATCATGTACAAGCTTTTCAACTAGTTTACACAAACGAATCTAATCCGTCATACGATAACATCTCTACTTTCCCATGACATCCCCAATTACCACTCCATAAAAGAAAACCTCTCGTTCACACACTCGAAGTCAATTCGATCGCATTTCATCCTATAACTGTCTAAACTATTATTCATTGCTCGTTCCATTCCACCACCCCGCACCTCAACACAACACACCCTTCATTTTATTAAAAGTTACACTGCATCCGAAAATCACGCTCTCCATTTACGGTTCCACCCCCCCTCATCAACTGGTACCCGCCTCGATTTTTTATCGTCTGAATTCTCCCGTTTCCATATCCCCCCCCCTCGGTCTAAATTGACATGAAACGTATTCATGATGTTCTGTCCAATCAGACTTCATTGAAAGCGACACGCGTGGTCATGGGAATATATGGGATTTCGGAGGAGAGGAGGAGGGTGAATGCATCGCTGGTCATCCCCCGATTCTCGTCAGCGCCGGAAGTGGGAACATCAGAATCGTTTGGACGACCCTCCCGGATTCGATTACTCGTCGCCCTTCTAGGCAAGATCGCTTAATATGGCTGGAACGAAAATTAATTCGGTGTGGAGTTATATCTATGCTGTCCTGTACCATCTCATAATGTCTCTGAGATGTACTATTTACCATTACCGGACGTACCGTGTTACTCCAAAACGCTTTCAATTTGTTTTGAAATATTTGCATCTTGATATGTTAATTATAAATATGAGTTCATGTGTTTTGACTCTTGACGATTCATAATACAAGCAAGTGTTCATATAAAAGCTTTAACAAAACACACCCACACAAGGCTTATGACAGACAAAAGCGTCCTTTCCTTTTTTTTCTGTTCCAAAGGATCTCAGCTTATATACCTCTATTCCAAAAATTAAAGAAATTTCTGTGCTTACATGATTTCCTCATTTTAGCACGCTTATTGATCTGACGGTTGATGAAGTATTTTATAATCTCACTACGAAATTTATCAACACGGCGCTTTTTAAGAACGAAAGTTGCAGTAAAAAGGGCATTTTCGTTAGGCGGGTAAATAAAAAAAAATAAGTATCACGTGTCTTGTGTGTGTGCGTGTGGAGCACAATGATTTCCAAAACTATGTTCATGAATCCCCTTTTATACTAAAAATTGGGCATTGAACCCCCAAGTAAAATAGCTCAATTTCAGTGCATAACAGAAACATCAAAAATCTAACTTAATGTCCTGTAAATGGTAAATGAAAATGGTATTGATAAGCATTACATTACAAGACTAGTTTTATTGAAAATACTTGTGCATAATGTACTTTATCTTCTTAACAATGCAAGGAATAATACTGCTTTCGGTTCAGAAACTAAGTAAAATTTGTTGCATTCACTTATCAATCTCTTGACTGTTTTACACTGCCATATTTCTGAAAAATGTCTGCATGCACGGCGAGATTCCATTCTTATTTAAATCTCATAGACTGCCGTACTCGCAATCAGCCCAATTTCCCCCATACAATGGGGCTGCGGTAGCCTAGTGGTCAAGGTCATGTTCGAATCTAGTATCACCAAAGACTCGCAGTGTAGGGAAGCGATGCTCGTTACATCTGTCGAGAGCGCAAACGTCCTCCTTTTGGTTTGGTGTAGTCGTTAGGAGAGAGAGGTATGCCAGCTAAAGTGTCATCCTCTCCACTTGACCATAGTTCAAAATGACGAGGTCCGTCGCCAAAAGCCCTCGAGTAGCTGAACAGTGTGGACGTTAATATTCACTTTCTCACTCACTCCCCGTTGCGATACATGTCATTTCTGGTATTTTATGTGCCTATCTATATTTTACTCGAAAATTTGTAAGACGTAAAAATCATGTACAATTTATTTTAACTTTCACATTAATGTGGAAATGGGTTAAAACTATTTTATTGTATACAGTGGCGTAACGTACACACCCACAGTGGGGGGGCAGAATTCTAGGGGGCCGAAGCCGAATTGAGTAAATAACGTATGCCAAGTACGTATTTAACCAATTTATAAAATATTTAAGGCATATTTAATGACTTTGCAGGGGGGCATCTCTCAAGAAAATTGAAATAGAATATCATTATTCATACATGTATACAAAATGTAATCATTAACATGAAACGTTATTTGTACTGGCATTATTATTTCGATAATTCTCACTTTTATATCATATGAAGAATGGCACTATGATTATTAGAATGGTTTCAATTATTGCACTACTTGTATAGATTCCCTTATTTGGGGGAATATATCTTCGGGAAATTTTAAGAACATTTCATGTAATAATAAATTACAGTTTAAAAAAACTAAAAAACACCCTTTTGTAGTCAATCAAACTAAGTTGTATCTTGATCTTTTAGCCGCCAAATCTGGAAAGGGGATCTGGAATGAGTCGCCATTTGTCGAAAGGTGTATGAAAAGGGGAAATCGTTAGTCCTAATGATCCTGATCAGGACCATGGAACAAAATTATTAAATTATTGTATTATCATCGGAACTGGGTAAGTGAGCAAAATATAGAACTAATCTGACCTTTTAAATCGGGTACAAATCAAGTTCAAAGATTCCGTTACATACAAGTGAAGATTATAAAAGGGTGTTAAAAAGAATGGTAATCATGAGTTTATAAGTGGTCAATGGGCGATTATTAGTAGGACTTGATTACATTTCCTTTTGGAATATTTTTCAGAAATCACTTTATCACCTCTTGACTATAACTACAAGCATATGAGGGACTTTTTGTCAATAATACGTTTCAGAATAATGTTAGTTCAAGTTGAATTAGAAATTATTTAAGTACTAGAGAGAGACGCGCGTATTCCGATAACATGTGGATACGCCTACGTATGTTATTTTTAATTTCTGAAAGGAACCACGTTTTTTAAGCAATGTCAGTTTTTGTCTTTTATTTCTGTACTTATTCAATTGTGAAAAAATACCTGGCTGTGTATTCATTAGGCTTTGATGTAGATTGGGATACAAAACAACATATAAGCTATATTCCATGCTACAAAATTATAATGTTTATTCCTTAAAAAAAATGTAAATTATAAAATAATGCCATACTCTTTCGCTGCTTTAAATTTTTCAAATACTTAGGCTGTATTTCAAATATTTTGTTTGTTTTGAATTCTATGGTATTTTTTTCTTCTGTAATTCCGAAGGGTCTTCTAAATTTAAAATAATGCTTTATTTTTATATGAATCAAGTTTTCATGCAAAAAATGAGAAAGAGATAGAAAAATAGTTTTCGTTAAAAAAAAATTCCCTCCTTGAATAGACACAATTTCAATCAACAGAAATGAAGTAAAAAAACTCCGCTTTAATCCTTTGCATAAGCATAAAATAAAAATGAAATTACATTAAATTATGAAAAAAAAAATTTTAAATGCTTGCTCGCTAATTTTTTTTAAAAATACTGTCAAATAAGAAGTGCACTAATATAAATTCGGTTATTACTTTGAATCGAAAATTGTATAAAACAAATTAATGCGATTTACGAACTCTTAAGAATTATTCCTCCTTTAAAATTTAAAATTTTATAAATTTATTTTGATTTTCAGAAATTATCCAAGCCGTAATTTTTCAAAATAAATAAATAAATAAATAAAAATAAAAATGGAAGAAATAAAAAAAAATTGTTTTTACCCCCTTTGTAAATCAATGCAAATTGGTTAAGTGTCCAGTTGGCGACATTTTATCCAACAAAAGGGCACGAACAAGTCGCCAATGATGGCAACCCTTGACTCTAGAGGATGGAGTGGAGTGATGAGGATGGGACGAAGGAAACAAGATGTTTCCCTGGTTGATGGAAGAGGGGGGACACGCTTAATTCGTCAGGGAACGGGTGGGTGGGCCAGTTGCCCTATGACCTTCTTGGCAGGGGGGACTATTATTTCGATTGAGAAGTCAATTGTAGTTAGGGAGGGGGGGATTTTTAGGGTTAGCGATTGTGAACAAGAGGGATATGCTGTTCGCCCCTTTCCTCCTCTTTGGATGATCATTTCGTTCGTTTTTATGTGAAAACTGGAAATAATTTTCCCCTATTGATCATAAATGTCCAATAATCAAAGCTCATTCAAGCGTACTGTATGGTGGCGAATAAAGCGTGAAGAATGCCAAACAAAAAATTGAAGATGGGAGAAACCCTGAGAATATTTTGTATTTATGATGTTTTGATAATGAGTATAGCGGTCACAAATTTTAATTTTGAATTTGATGAAAGAATATTGTTAATGCATTTCTTACGTGTACTCTAAAATAAAATAAATAATACTCTCTCTCTTTCTCTCTGCTTCCAGAAACTGATTTAAATTATGTCGAACTTCTGAAATTTATAATTATATTAATATTATTAACTTTTATCAAATAAATATATAATTTGTATTTTTTAAATTACTATTTATTCGTTAATATATTTTATTCGTTGTATTTTTATCTTCATGTACTCAAAAAATGTGTGTGATTTATATTAGTAACTCTTATATGAATTTTTCTTATTAAAATGAGACCAATTCATTTTTAAAGGATATATATGTAACCTATTTGTCTTTGAAATTTTCGTCTTTAATTTATTCTTTATTTTTTGTTCACTACTCTTTTCACAAAAATCCACTAATTTTTTTTTCACTTACTATCATTTTTACTTTTCTCCTTTTTTTATTTATTTGTTCCCTTATTATTATTCCAGAAACGAATATATACGATCTGATATGTTGAGTTTTTCCTTTTCGGGATAGATTTTGTCAAAGAAATTAGGTAATAATGCTATTAGTAGAACTTGTGTATATTGAAATCCTATTTTTTAAATTCGTTTAATTTTTATTTGTTTATTTATTTAATAGGGATAAGTAACATTCTCAGTTTTTGGGATATTTCAAATGAATTTGTTTCCATGACTGAAGGAATTAAATTCCTCAGTCCAGTAAATTCTCATATTCCTTGTATGCAAGAAAGGGAAATGTAAAATACCTACCTAAAACGTGAATGAAAAATGCTGCATCAATTGTAAGGGGAAAGCCATGACCCTATCAAAATACTTTATATGTTGGTTTTCAAAGTTGCAGTTTTTTTATTTTTTCAAACACGAGACATGATGTTTTAACTTGTTTTTACTTTCAAACAAATTATGATTACTTTTTAAAGTAAAAAAATAAACCAAAAAATTTCTTTTAAGACATGAAGTTGAAATTACCAAAAAAATTTGTTTCCTTCAAACATTTTTGACTCATCATTAAACAACATTTTTATCGTTTAAAAATTTATCCTTTAAAAAAAAAAATATTCGACCGTCAATCAGCGAAAAAATTATTTTATTACAAATCTCCGACAAATTATTAGGCTTACGTATTAAGGCTTAGGATAAGAATACAAATGCATCTGCACTGTTCATTATGCTTGTAATCCTACCCTATGTGATGAAAAATAAAAAAAATAAAATAAAATTCCCTTTCTCCAACCTTCGAATGGTTTCACTGTAACAACGGGTGCTCACGCCACAATCATTACGGCCGAGATCACCCCGAGATCACTACCGCTCATTCCTCGCCCTTTTTATATCCTTCCGTGTGGCAACACCACTTCTTCGAGTCAGCGGTCATTTCCTGGAGTGACGCCATATTGGCGATGGTGGACATTGAGTGACAGATGGAAATCTTTTTCTTTTTGTGTCCACTACTCTTTTCAGAAAAATCCACTTCTTTTTTTTCCCATTTATTATTATTTTTGCTCCCCCTTTTTTCTTTCTTTTCCCCCTATTATTATTCCAGGAAGGAACATTAGTTTCCGAGAAGGAAATAGAATGGTTCTTTGCCAAATAGTATGGATTATCTCCACAGGTAAAAAGAATTTCCTGTGAACCGTGTGTGTGTGAGGTTTTATTTACTTGTACAAGATACTTTTTTTCCCTTACAGATTCACATTTTAGGTATTGGCTAAGGTGAAGAAATGAATAGATTTTAATGAAAATGCAAATTACTATACAAAGAAATAAATAAGAATGTGGGGATTTAAATTAACTCTACGTGAATTTTAATAATTTAAATGGATTATTTTTTTAAGTAATAAAAATTATGTTTTCTCTTATAATATATGTTTTATGCGTCTTTGCGGTGCTAAACATTCATTATTCTATGATAAAATTGGTAATTTTTATCTTCTCAAAGTCATCATATCGCATTTTTCAGAATATTATGCAAAGCGTTTAGTCTCTAAACATAATTGTTCTTTTTGTTTCTTTTATTCATTTGGTAGCTTCAACTACTAGTAAATTGTCGCGTACCCCTTTTTTAAATTAAGGTAATACAAAATGTGTAAGCGCTGTAAAAATTTCTTTCTATACCTTCGTATCACTAATCAAATTATTATATTGATATAATTAATGTTATATCATATTTATGTATATATATATATATATATATATATATATATATATATAAGGATTCTCTATTACATATCCCTTGAGAGAACATTTCTTTAGTTTATTTTGGTATTGAACCCACCAAGACATCGAGCTCTCTCTCTCTATCCTCTTAGTTAGTTTTTAATTACTCACTTAACGGGAAGTGTACATTAACTGAAACCGTATCTTTTCAGAAAGCTGTCGCACTATTACACTATCCTCTGGTTTAGACCTAGGGTCGTGGAAAATAAGCGATTATAATCACTGGGGAGGGGAGAGCATTTTGCTCAAAACGCGTTTTTAAGTCAGTAACTACTTGCTGGAAGTGCCATCAGTTCTTACTAAAACAGTTGAGAAACTCTTCTATTAATTAACGGAAAATAAACTTGGTATTGATACAAAACCCAATAAAATGGCCTACAAAATTAAGCTATAAAACATTTTTTGGCAATTTTTGATTGAATCCTAGATTTTAAGCGAGTCGGAGACATTAAAAATTTGAGAAATTTCCCCCATTTTAAAAAAAGGTATCTGTCCAAATAATCGCTTGAACCATTTAATAAGAAAAATAACAAATACATCATTAGAAATGTTCTTTACAAGTTAACTAATAAAGATAAAAATGAACTATACGTAATAAATTATTAATTTAAATTAGATCACAGAGTGTTTAAAAAATTTTTTAACCGTAATTTGTTTAAAACAAATTTATACTAATATGCAGCAGCGGACACAGGAATTTTTAAAGGAGAAGGGGGGATTCCGGGTCGAATGACCACCATTCTTGCATCATGCTCCTTTTGATTTTGTCAATATTCGGGAACAGGAAACAGTAAAAAACTAATTATTGAATAAATAATTAGCTTGAATTAATAAAATTAATCATTAATAACAAATACTTAATTAAATTTTACGTACAATAGATAGGTACTTAGAATTATAATCAAACGGAAAAAAAATCGAGGGATTTTGGGGAGCGGACCCGTAACATTCCCCCTTGTGTGCCCCACTGCTAATATGACATCTCTAAAAGGTATTAAAAAAGAAAACTCAAAGAAAAATATTAAAAAGCATTAGAACTGATTTTTATAATAAAGATATGTGAATATTGAAAACTACGAAATTTCTTTCAGATACTATTAACATATTATAGGAAAAAAATATCTTAAATCTTATGCTTAACTTAAAGAAAATGAGTCCCCCCCTCTCTTTTTAATAGTGTCTTTATGTAATTATTAATAACCCTTATGATATGTGAATATTTGTAGTAGGCATATAACCCTCATCCTTTTAAATGTCTGTTGATTCTAGACATCCTTATAATTTAAATATAAATCTCCATCATTGTCTCAGTAATTAAAACTACTAAATGATTTTTACATTTCATGTTACTTTCAATAATTTTGCATTGATGTTATTATTTAAATATTAAGGACATCCTTATTCATTTTCTAAACCTCCCAAGAGTTAGCCTTCAATATTCAAAAGGAAACTTTTATTTTTGTCATAATTCGTGTATAGAGCACAGCAAAAAACACCAAAATTAGGGGGCCTTTGTTTTTCGACACTGTTGATGTGGTACTTTATACAGATAATGTATCTTACAATTTGTTGCATTTCTATGAAGGAATACGCGAAATTTTTGGTTCCAACGTGATGAAGAAACATGCCATACGAGTAATGAAACCATGGACATGATTTAAAAACTAGGTATTTTTTGGAAGAGGGGGAGGAGATCGACCTAAGAATTCTTTTTTTACCTCCTTCTCTTGATTTGAGCAAGCTTGATTTTTCTGTGGAAATATTTAAAAAGCGAAGTTTTCCGATATTCCCCAAATAATAAAGGGCAATAACTCGAAAGATGTATTATAATCAAACTGTAGAGGGCGCTTTTAAGCGCGAGAATATAAGGATGAGGGGTGTTTAAACTGATACTCGAGAAAAATAGAAACAAAGTCATGCGACCTGTACCAGGAGTTTCCCGTGAGATATGTAATCCAGAGAGAGAGAGAGAGTATATTTATCAACGTGCAGTTATAATAAACTGTATATATGTAAACATAGTTGTTAGACATTTAAAAAGTCGGATCCAAATTTTTATGATCTGCTTGTGTTGTTTTTCCAATCCCGTTCCATGATCTCAATGAAAGTAAGCACACCGATTCGAACCCGATCTTTTTGAGTTTCGTGATTTGTGGTTGGCAGCAACTACCATGCAAATCGAGCGAGTATTTAAACTCGGCTCATGTTAGTTTTTCAAAAAGGAAGGAAAAACAGAAATATAAGAAGTGTGTGAGTGGTTTAACTCTTAGAGGGAGAGAACAACTGGTTGGCAATGCAACTGCAGGTTGCATCACCATTTTAGATTAGAAATTAATTTTACAATATTAGAAGACGGTTCGAATCGGATGTCTCTGGTAATGTTGATTTTTGAACTTATTTTTTTTATCGCTCCAGTAATGAGCAAAGTGACTTTATGATTGATTATTAAAGGCCAATTTTAAGAAACTGTTTTTCGTCTTCATGCCTCCTCGACACATAAATTTCACTGCTAGCTTTGCAAAATTTAAATTAGCTTACCAATAAGTGTAACAAATTTGGTTATGGGCCCAGTCCATGTACTGTGTCGAGACAGGCTAAGCAGTTGAACCAGGCCATGAACTTTGTCTATTTAAATACTGTTCCAGTCTAGAACTATTTTTTTTTTTTATGAACTCTGTTGCTAGTACGCTAAATCAAGTAACAGATATGGAGTTTAACAACCAGATATCAGTGTTAACTCCAAATAACTGGAACACGTGGAAGCATGATATGCAAGTACTCTTAATGCATTATGGTTGCTGGCAGTTTATAATACAGACCAAGCCAGAGAAACCTGATGAAGAGGCAACATACAAGGAAAAATTAGATCTACAACTTCGTAAGGATAGATGTTATACGTTGATCTATACTAACATCAGTTCAGATTTGAAAAATCTGATAACGGAAACAACTGACGGAGTAGCGACATGGAAGATATTAAAAGATCACTTCGAACCAGTCACAAAAGCAAGAGTAATTCAACTATTAGATCAATTTTTGGAACAAAATACCAACCAGGGGAAGATGTTGGAATCTTCATATCTCGTGTAAATTAGCAAAGTCCAAGAGAGTTTCATTCAAAAAGACGGGGGCCGTAAGATCAAAACGTCCATTGGAATTGTTGCATATGGACCTCTGTGGTCCAATGCCAACTGAAAGCCAAGGCGGTAATAAATATTTCTTGAGTATAATTGACGATTATTCAAGAAAGGTGACTGTATTTCCCATCCGAAATAAATCTGACGTATTTCATACGTTTATAAGATTTCAGAAACGAGCAGAACGTTTTCTAAGTAAAAGGTAATAGCAGTTAGAACTGATGGCGGACTAGAATTTTGTAATAAGGATATGGATAATTTCTTGACAGAACTGGGTATAAAACATGAGGTAACAAATTCATATACACCAGAAATGAATGGGGTCGCGGAGAGATTCAATTTAACCGCTCTAGATGGCATCAAAACATTGCTTAAGTCTAGTGAAGTTCCTCATAAGTTTTGGGGAGAAGCATTACTTTGTTTCACTTATGCGTGGAATCGAATTTGTCACAAAGACAGTAACAAAACGCCTTTCGAAAAATATTCAGGTAGAAAACCATCGGTATTGCATCTAAAACCTTTTGGATGTTTGGCATACGCTGGTGTGCCAAAACAAATTAGAAAAAATTCGATATGCGTGCGAAAATAGGAATTATGATGGGATACGCACAACGTACTAAGGGTTATAGAATATGGTTGATAGATGAAAATAAATTAGTCGAGACTATTAATGTAAGATTCGATGAAAATAAGAGGGGAATTAATTTTAGACAAAAGTTAATAGTAACCTTGGATATAATTTAAACCTTCCTGATTATTATGATGATGAGGATGATTTTGATAGAGTAAAAGATTCATTAACGAGTCGTTTAGTTTCAAAGACAAGTACGGAAACGCCCTCAACATCTGAAAAACCAGATGTATCTTCCGATAATCATAGCTTGATCCCATGTACAGAGGTTAAGTGGATTCGAAATATAGGTAGGAAAGTAACTGGATCTAACGTATATTATAGTATAGAAGGGGAAGCAACCCGATTGAAATCTTTTAACGAAATAGAGAGATACTGTAAGAGGCATAATATTAAGTATGATCCTAGTTTATTTAATTTTTTAGAAAAGACAATACCGAATCCCAGGGATTTTCAGATTTGTCAGAGCAATAAGAAGCTTTTATGGTTGAAGTAACTATTCCTAACTGTTACAAACAGGCGATAAGATCCAGAGACGCATCTAAATGGCATGATGCAATGGATAAAGAAATTAACGTAATGAAGGAACGTAAAGTTTGGGATTTAGTTGACCATCCGGATAATATAAAAAATTTTAGAAAACCGTTGGATTTATACCATTAAATATGATGAAAATAATAAAATTGTTAGAATTTTGTAGAAAATTATTTCTTTTTAGAGAATAAGACTTTGTTTGTTTAAGATTAAAATATTAGTTTGTTTATTACAATAAAGATTGTGAATAAAATGTATTTTTTGTGTTAAATTGTATAACATGTGATTATAGATTAAAATTTACTGATTTGTAAGAGATAATGGTGCGAGATTGGAAAAAGAGGGCCGATTGTTAGACATTTAAAAAGTCGGATCCAAATTTTTATGATCTGCTTGTGTTGTTTTTCCAATCCCGTTCCATGATCTCAATGAAAGTAAGCACACCGATTCGAACCCGATCTTTTTTGAGTTTCGTGATTTGTGGTTGGCAGCAACTACCATGCAAATCGAGCGAGTATTTAAACTCGGCTCATGTTAGTTTTTCAAAAAGGAAGGAAAAACAGAAATATAAGAAGTGTGTGAGTGGTTTAACTCTTAGAGGGAGAGAACAACTGGTTGGCAATGCAACTGCAGGTTGCATCACCATTTTAGATTAGAAATTAATTTTACAATATTAGAAGACGGTTCGAATCGGATGTCTCTGGTAATGTTGATTTTTGAACTTATATTTTTTATCGCTCCAGTAATGAGCAAAGTGACTTTATGATTGATTATTAAAGGCCAATTTTAAGAAACTGTTTTTCGTCTTCATGCCTCCTCGACACATAAATTTCACTGCTAGCTTTGCAAAATTTAAATTAGTTTACCAATAAGTGTAACAAATTTGGTTATGGGCCCAGTCCATGTACTGTGTCGAGACAGGCTAAGCAGTTGAACCAGGCCATGAACTTTGTCTATTTAAATACTGTTCCAGTCTAGAACTATTTTTTTTATGAACTCTGTTGCTAGTACGCTAAATCAAGTAACAGATATGGAGTTTAACAACCAGATATCAGTGTTAACTCCAAATAACTGGAACACGTGGAAGCATGATATGCAAGTACTCTTAATGCATTATGGTTGCTGGCAGTTTATAATACAGACCAAGCCAGAGCAACCTGATGAAGAGGCAACATACAAGGAAAAATTAGATCTACAACTTCGTAAGGATAGATGTTATACGTTGATCTATACTAACATCAGTTCAGATTTGAAAAATCTGATAACGGAAACAACTGACGGAGTAGCGGCATGGAAGATATTAAAAGATCACTTCGAACCAGTCACAAAAGCAAGAGTAATTCAACTATTAGATCAATTTTTTTGGAACAAAATACCAACCAGGGGAAGATGTTGGAATCTTCATATCTCGTGTAAATTAGCAAAGTCCAAGAGAGTTTCATTCAAAAAGACGGGGGCCGTAAGATCAAAACGTCCATTGGAATTGTTGCATATGGACCTCTGTGGTCCAATGCCAACTGAAAGCCAAGGCGGTAATAAATATTTCTTGAGTATAATTGACGATTATTCAAGAAAGGTGACTGTATTTCCCATCCGAAATAAATCTGACGTATTTCATACGTTTATAAGATTTCAGAAACGAGCAGAACGTTTTCTAAGTAAAAAGGTAATAGCAGTTAGAACTGATGGCGGACTAGAATTTTGTAATAAGGATATGGATAATTTCTTGACAGAACTGGGTATAAAACATGAGGTAACAAATTCATATACGCCAGAAATGAATGGGGTCGCGGAGAGATTCAATTTAACCGCTCTAGATGGCATCAAAACATTGCTTAAGTCTAGTGAAGTTCCTCATAAGTTTTGGGGAGAAGCATTACTTTGTTTCACTTATGCGTGGAATCGAATTTGTCACAAAGACAGTAACAAAACGCCTTTCGAAAAATATTCAGGTAGAAAACCATCGGTATTGCATCTAAAACCTTTTGGATGTTTGGCATACGCTGGTGTGCCAAAACAAATTAGAAAAAAAATTCGATATGCGTGCGAAAATAGGAATTATGATGGGATACGCACAACGTACTAAGGGTTATAGAATATGGTTGATAGATGAAAATAAATTAGTCGAGACTATTAATGTAAGATTCGATGAAAATAAGAGGGGAATTAATTTTAGACAAAAAGTTAATAGTAACCTTGGATATAATTTAAAC
Source organism: Trichonephila clavipes (assembly GCA_019973935.1). Lineage (NCBI taxonomy): Eukaryota > Metazoa > Arthropoda > Arachnida > Araneae > Nephilidae > Trichonephila > Trichonephila clavipes. The sequence goes on along the minus strand of BMAU01021177.1, from coordinate 1,264,404 downwards.
CTTCCTGATTATTATGATGATGAGGATGATTTTGATAGAGTAAAAGATTCATTAACGAGTCGTTTAGTTTCAAAGACAAGTACGGAAACGCCCTCAACATCTGAAAAACCAGATGTATCTTCCGATAATCATAGCTTGATCCCATGTACAGAGGTTAAGTGGATTCGAAATATAGGTAGGAAAGTAACTGGATCTAACGTATATTATAGTATAGAAGGGGAAGCAACCCGATTGAAATCTTTTAACGAAATAGAGAGATACTGTAAGAGGCATAATATTGAGTATGATCCTAGTTTATTTAATTTTAGAAAAGACAATACCGAATCCCAGGGATTTTCAGATTTGTCAGAGCAATAAGAAGCTTTTATGGTTGAAGTAACTATTCCTAACTGTTACAAACAGGCGATAAGATCCAGAGACGCATCTAAATGGCATGATGCAATGGATAAAGAAATTAACGTAATGAAGGAACGTAAAGTTTGGGATTTAGTTGACCATCCGGATAATATAAAAAATTTTAGAAAACCGTTGGATTTATACCATTAAATATGATGAAAATAATAAAATTGTTAGAATTTTGTAGAAAATTATTTTTTTTAGAGAATAAGACTTTGTTTGTTTAAGATTAAAATATTAGTTTGTTTATTACAATAAAGATTGTGAATAAAATGTATTTTTGTGTTAAATTGTATAACATGTGATTATAGATTAAAATTTACTGATTTGTAAGAGATAATGGTGCGAGATTGGAAAAAGGGGGCCGATTGTTAGACATTTAAAAAGTCGGATCCAAATTTTTATGATCTCCTTGTGTTGTTTTTCCAATCCCGTTCCATGATCTCAATGAAAGTAAGCACACCGATTCGAACCCGATCTTTTTGAGTTTCGTGATTTGTGGTTGGCAGCAACTACCATGCAAATCGAGCGAGTATTTAAACTCGGCTCATGTTAGTTTTTCAAAAAGGAAGGAAAAACAGAAATATAAGAAGTGTGTGAGTGGTTTAACTCTTAGAGGGAGAGAACAACTGGTTGGCAATGCAACTGCAGGTTGCATCACCATTTTAGATTAGAAATTAATTTTACAATATTAGAAGACGGTTCGAATCGGATGTCTCTGGTAATGTTGATTTTTGAACTTATTTTTTTATCGCTCCAGTAATGAGCAAAGTGACTTTATGATTGATTATTAAAGGCCAATTTTAAGAAACTGTTTTTCGTCTTCATGCCTCCTCGACACATAAATTTCACTGCTAGCTTTGCAAAATTTAAATTAGTTTACCAATAAGTGTAACAAATTTGGTTATGGGCCCAGTCCATGTACTGTGTCGAGACAGGCTAAGCAGTTGAACCAGGCCATGAACTTTGTCTATTTAAATACTGTTCCAGTCTAGAACTATTTTTTTATGAACTCTGTTGCTAGTACGCTAAATCAAGTAACAGATATGGAGTTTAACAACCAGATATCAGTGTTAACTCCAAATAACTGGAACACGTGGAAGCATGATATGCAAGTACTCTTAATGCATTATGGTTGCTGGCAGTTTATAATACAGACCAAGCCAGAGCAACCTGATGAAGAGGCAACATACAAGGAAAAATTAGATCTACAACTTCGTAAGGATAGATGTTATACGTTGATCTATACTAACATCAGTTCAGATTTGAAAAATCTGATAACGGAAACAACTGACGGAGTAGCGGCATGGAAGATATTAAAAGATCACTTCGAACCAGTCACAAAAGCAAGAGTAATTCAACTATTAGATCAATTTTTTGGAACAAAATACCAACCAGGGGAAGATGTTGGAATCTTCATATCTCGTGTAAATTAGCAAAGTCCAAGAGAGTTTCATTCAAAAAGACGGGGGCCGTAAGATCAAAACGTCCATTGGAATTGTTGCATATGGACCTCTGTGGTCCAATGCCAACTGAAAGCCAAGGCGGTAATAAATATTTCTTGAGTATAATTGACGATTATTCAAGAAAGGTGACTGTATTTCCCATCCGAAATAAATCTGACGTATTTCATACGTTTATAAGATTTCAGAAACGAGCAGAACGTTTTCTAAGTAAAAAGGTAATAGCAGTTAGAACTGATGGCGGACTAGAATTTTGTAATAAGGATATGGATAATTTCTTGACAGAACTGGGTATAAAACATGAGGTAACAAATTCATATACGCCAGAAATGAATGGGGTCGCGGAGAGATTCAATTTAACCGCTCTAGATGGCATCAAAACATTGCTTAAGTCTAGTGAAGTTCCTCATAAGTTTTGGGGAGAAGCATTACTTTGTTTCACTTATGCGTGGAATCGAATTTGTCACAAAGACAGTAACAAAACGCCTTTCGAAAAATATTCAGGTAGAAAACCATCGGTATTGCATCTAAAACCTTTTGGATGTTTGGCATACGCTGGTGTGCCAAAACAAATTAGAAAAAAAATTCGATATGCGTGCGAAAATAGGAATTATGATGGGATACGCACAACGTACTAAGGGTTATAGAATATGGTTGATAGATGAAAATAAATTAGTCGAGACTATTAATGTAAGATTCGATGAAAATAAGAGGGGAATTAATTTTAGACAAAAAGTTAATAGTAACCTTGGATATAATTTAAACCTTCCTGATTATTATGATGATGAGGATGATTTTGATAGAGTAAAAGATTCATTAACGAGTCGTTTAGTTTCAAAGACAAGTACGGAAACGCCCTCAACATCTGAAAAACCAGATGTATCTTCCGATAATCATAGCTTGATCCCATGTACAGAGGTTAAGTGGATTCGAAATATAGGTAGGAAAGTAACTGGATCTAACGTATATTATAGTATAGAAGGGGAAGCAACCCGATTGAAATCTTTTAACGAAATAGAGAGATACTGTAAGAGGCATAATATTAAGTATGATCCTAGTTTATTTAATTTTAGAAAAGACAATACCGAATCCCAGGGATTTTCAGATTTGTCAGAGCAATAAGAAGCTTTTATGGTTGAAGTAACTATTCCTAACTGTTACAAACAGGCGATAAGATCCAGAGACGCATCTAAATGGCATGATGCAATGGATAAAGAAATTAACGTAATGAAGGAACGTAAAGTTTGGGATTTAGTTGACCATCCGGATAATATAAAAAATTTTAGAAAACCGTTGGATTTATACCATTAAATATGATGAAAATAATAAAATTGTTAGAATTTTGTAGAAAATTATTTCTTTTTAGAGAATAAGACTTTGTTTGTTTAAGATTAAAATATTAGTTTGTTTATTACAATAAAGATTGTGAATAAAATGTATTTTTGTGTTAAATTGTATAACATGTGATTATAGATTAAAATTTACTGATTTGTAAGAGATAATGGTGCGAGATTGGAAAAAGGGGGCCGATTGTTAGACATTTAAAAAGTCGGATCCAAATTTTTATGATCTGCTTGTGTTGTTTTTCCAATCCCGTTCCATGATCTCAATGAAAGTAAGCACACCGATTCGAACCCGATCTTTTTGAGTTTCGTGATTTGTGGTTGGCAGCAACTACCATGCAAATCGAGCGAGTATTTAAACTCGGCTCATGTTAGTTTTTCAAAAAGGAAGGAAAAACAGAAATATAAGAAGTGTGTGAGTGGTTTAACTCTTAGAGGAGAGAACAACTGGTTGGCAATGCAACTGCAGGTTGCATCACCATTTTAGATTAGAAATTAATTTTACAATATTAGAAGACGGTTCGAATCGGATGTCTCTGGTAATGTTGATTTTTGAACTTATATTTTTTATCGCTCCAGTAATGAGCAAAGTGACTTTATGATTGATTATTAAAGGCCAATTTTAAGAAACTGTTTTTCGTCTTCATGCCTCCTCGACACATAAATTTCACTGCTAGCTTTGCAAAATTTAAATTAGTTTACCAATAAGTGTAACAAATTTGGTTATGGGCCCAGTCCATGTACTGTGTCGAGACAGGCTAAGCAGTTGAACCAGGCCATGAACTTTGTCTATTTAAATACTGTTCCAGTCTAGAACTATTTTTTATGAACTCTGTTGCTAGTACGCTAAATCAAGTAACAGATATGGAGTTTAACAACCAGATATCAGTGTTGACTCCAAATAACTGGAACACGTGGAAGCATGATATGCAAGTACTCTTAATGCATTATGGTTGCTGGCAGTTTATAATACAGACCAAGCCAGAGCAACCTGATGAAGAGGCAACATACAAGGAAAAATTAGATCTACAACTTCGTAAGGATAGATGTTATACGTTGATCTATACTAACATCAGTTCAGATTTGAAAAAATCTGATAACGGAAACAACTGACGGAGTAGCGGCATGGAAGATATTAAAAGATCACTTCGAACCAGTCACAAAAGCAAGAGTAATTCAACTATTAGATCAATTTTTTGGAACAAAATACCAACCAGGGAAGATGTTGGAATCTTCATATCTCGTGTAAATTAGCAAAGTCCAAGAGAGTTTCATTCAAAAAGACGGGGGCCGTAAGATCAAAACGTCCATTGGAATTGTTGCATATGGACCTCTGTGGTCCAATGCCAACTGAAAGCCAAGGCGGTAATAAATATTTCTTGAGTATAATTGACGATTATTCAAGAAAGGTGACTGTATTCCCATCCGAAATAAATCTGACGTATTTCATACGTTTATAAGATTTCAGAAACGAGCAGAACGTTTTCTAAGTAAAAGGTAATAGCAGTTAGAACTGATGGCGGACTAGAATTTTGTAATAAGGATATGGATAATTTCTTGACAGAACTGGGTATAAAACATGAGGTAACAAATTCATATACACCAGAAATGAATGGGGTCGCGGAGAGATTCAATTTAACCGCTCTAGATGGCATCAAAACATTGCTTAAGTCTAGTGAAGTTCCTCATAAGTTTTGGGGAGAAGCATTACTTTGTTTCACTTATGCGTGGAATCGAATTTGTCACAAAGACAGTAACAAAACGCCTTTCGAAAAATATTCAGGTAGAAAACCATCGGTATTGCATCTAAAACCTTTTGGATGTTTGGCATACGCTGGTGTGCCAAAACAAATTAGAAAAAAATTCGATATGCGTGCGAAAATAGGAATTATGATGGGATACGCACAACGTACTAAGGGTTATAGAATATGGTTGATAGATGAAAATAAATTAGTCGAGACTATTAATGTAAGATTCGATGAAAATAAGAGGGGAATTAATTTTAGACAAAAAGTTAATAGTAACCTTGGATATAATTTAAACCTTCCTGATTATTATGATGATGAGGATGATTTTGATAGAGTAAAAGATTCATTAACGAGTCGTTTAGTTTCAAAGACAAGTACGGAAACGCCCTCAACATCTGAAAAACCAGATGTATCTTCCGATAATCATAGCTTGATCCCATGTACAGAGGTTAAGTGGATTCGAAATATAGGTAGGAAAGTAACTGGATCTAACGTATATTATAGTATAGAAGGGGAAGCAACCCGATTGAAATCTTTTAACGAAATAGAGAGATACTGTAAGAGGCATAATATTAAGTATGATCCTAGTTTATTTAATTTTAGAAAAGACAATACCGAATCCCAGGGATTTTCAGATTTGTCAGAGCAATAAGAAGCTTTTATGGTTGAAGTAACTATTCCTAACTGTTACAAACAGGCGATAAGATCCAGAGACGCATCTAAATGGCATGATGCAATGGATAAAGAAATTAACGTAATGAAGGAACGTAAAGTTTGGGATTTAGTTGACCATCCGGATAATATAAAAAATTTTAGAAAACCGTTGGATTTATACCATTAAATATGATGAAAATAATAAAATTGTTAGAATTTTGTAGAAAATTATTTCTTTTAGAGAATAAGACTTTGTTTGTTTAAGATTAAAATATTAGTTTGTTTATTACAATAAAGATTGTGAATAAAATGTATTTTTGTGTTAAATTGTATAACATGTGATTATAGATTAAAATTTACTGATTTGTAAGAGATAATGGTGCGAGATTGGAAAAAGGGGGCCGATTGTTAGACATTTAAAAAGTCGGATCCAAATTTTTATGATCTGCTTGTGTTGTTTTTCCAATCCCGTTCCATGATCTCAATGAAAGTAAGCACACCGATTCGAACCCGATCTTTTTGAGTTTCGTGATTTGTGGTTGGCAGCAACTACCATGCAAATCGAGCGAGTATTTAAACTCGGCTCATGTTAGTTTTTCAAAAAGGAAGGAAAAACAGAAATATAAGAAGTGTGTGAGTGGTTTAACTCTTAGAGGGAGAGAACAACTGGTTGGCAATGCAACTGCAGGTTGCATCACCATTTTAGATTAGAAATTAATTTTACAATATTAGAAGACGGTTCGAATCGGATGTCTCTGGTAATGTTGATTTTTGAACTTATATTTTTTATCGCTCCAGTAATGAGCAAAGTGACTTTATGATTGATTATTAAAGGCCAATTTTAAGAAACTGTTTTTCGTCTTCATGCCTCCTCGACACATAAATTTCACTGCTAGCTTTGCAAAATTTAAATTAGTTTACCAATAAGTGTAACAAATTTGGTTATGGGCCCAGTCCATGTACTGTGTCGAGACAGGCTAAGCAGTTGAACCAGGCCATGAACTTTGTCTATTTAAATACTGTTCCAGTCTAGAACTATTTTTTTTTATGAACTCTGTTGCTAGTACGCTAAATCGAGTAACAGATATGGAGTTTAACAACCAGATATCAGTGTTGACTCCAAACAACTGGAACACGTGGAAGCATGATATGCAAGTACTCTTAATGCATTATGGTTGCTGGCAGTTTATAATACAGACCAAGCCAGAGCAACCTGATGAAGAGGCAACATACAAGGAAAAATTAGATCTACAACTTCGTAAGGATAGATGTTATACGTTGATCTATACTAACATCAGTTCAGATTTGAAAAATCTGATAACGGAAACAACTGACGGAGTAGCGGCATGGAAGATATTAAAATATCACTTCGAACCAGTCACAAAAGCAAGAGTAATTCAACTATTAGATCAGTTTTTTGGAACAAAATACCAACCAGGGGAAGATGTTGGAATCTTCATATCTCGTGTAAATTAGCAAAGTCCAAGAGAGTTTCATTCAAAAAGACGGGGGCCGTAAGATCAAAACGTCCATTGGAATTGTTGCATATGGACCTCTGTGGTCCAATGCCAACTGAAAGCCAAGGCGGTAATAAATATTTCTTGAGTATAATTGACGATTATTCAAGAAAGGTGACTGTATTTCCCATCCGAAATAAATCTGACGTATTTCATACGTTTATAAGATTTCAGAAACGAGCAGAACGTTTTCTAAGTAAAAGGTAATAGCAGTTAGAACTGATGGCGGACTAGAATTTTGTAATAAGGATATGGATAATTTCTTGACAGAACTGGGTATAAAACATGAGGTAACAAATTCATATACACCAGAAATGAATGGGGTCGCGGAGAGATTCAATTTAACCGCTCTAGATGGCATCAAAACATTGCTTAAGTCTAGTGAAGTTCCTCATAAGTTTTGGGGAGAAGCATTACTTTGTTTCACTTATGCGTGGAATCGAATTTGTCACAAAGACAGTAACAAAACGCCTTTCGAAAAATATTCAGGTAGAAAACCATCGGTATTGCATCTAAAACCTTTTGGATGTTTGGCATACGCTGGTGTGCCAAAACAAATTAGAAAAAAATTCGATATGCGTGCGAAAATAGGAATTATGATGGGATACGCACAACGTACTAAGGGTTATAGAATATGGTTGATAGATGAAAATAAATTAGTCGAGACTATTAATGTAAGATTCGATGAAAATAAGAGGGGAATTAATTTTAGACAAAAAGTTAATAGTAACCTTGGATATAATTTAAACCTTCCTGATTATTATGATGATGAGGATGATTTTGATAGAGTAAAAGATTCATTAACGAGTCGTTTAGTTTCAAAGACAAGTACGGAAACGCCCTCAACATCTGAAAAACCAGATGTATCTTCCGATAATCATAGCTTGATCCCATGTACAGAGGTTAAGTGGATTCGAAATATAGGTAGGAAAGTAACTGGATCTAACGTATATTATAGTATAGAAGGGGAAGCAACCCGATTGAAATCTTTTAACGAAATAGAGAGATACTGTAAGAGGCATAATATTAAGTATGATCCTAGTTTATTTAATTTTAGAAAAGACAATACCGAATCCCAGGGATTTTCAGATTTGTCAGAGCAATAAGAAGCTTTTATGGTTGAAGTAACTATTCCTAACTGTTACAAACAGGCGATAAGATCCAGAGACGCATCTAAATGGCATGATGCAATGGATAAAGAAATTAACGTAATGAAGGAACGTAAAGTTTGGGATTTAGTTGACCATCCGGATAATATAAAAATTTTAGAAAACCGTTGGATTTATACCATTAAATATGATGAAAATAATAAAATTGTTAGAATTTTGTAGAAAATTATTTCTTTTTTAGAGAATAAGACTTTGTTTGTTTAAGATTAAAATATTAGTTTGTTTATTACAATAAAGATTGTGAATAAAATGTATTTTTGTGTTAAATTGTATAACATGTGATTATAGATTAAAATTTACTGATTTGTAAGAGATAATGGTGCGAGATTGGAAAAAGGGGGCCGATTGTTAGACATTTAAAAAGTCGGATCCAAATTTTTATGATCTGCTTGTGTTGTTTTTCCAATCCCGTTCCATGATCTCAATGAAAGTAAGCACACCGATTCGAACCCGATCTTTTTGAGTTTCGTGATTTGTGGTTGGCAGCAACTACCATGCAAATCGAGCGAGTATTTAAACTCGGCTCATGTTAGTTTTTCAAAAAGGAAGGAAAAACAGAAATATAAGAAGTGTGTGAGTGGTTTAACTCTTAGAGGGAGAGAACAACTGGTTGGCAATGCAACTGCAGGTTGCATCACCATTTTAGATTAGAAATTAATTTTACAATATTAGAAGACGGTTCGAATCGGATGTCTCTGGTAATGTTGATTTTTGAACTTATATTTTTTATCGCTCCAGTAATGAGCAAAGTGACTTTATGATTGATTATTAAAGGCCAATTTTAAGAAACTGTTTTTCGTCTTCATGCCTCCTCGACACATAAATTTCACTGCTAGCTTTGCAAAATTTAAATTAGTTTACCAATAAGTGTAACAAATTTGGTTATGGGCCCAGTCCATGTACTGTGTCGAGACAGGCTAAGCAGTTGAACCAGGCCATGAACTTTGTCTATTTAAATACTGTTCCAGTCTAGAACTATTTTTTTATGAACTCTGTTGCTAGTACGCTAAATCAAGTAACAGATATGGAGTTTAACAACCAGATATCAGTGTTAACTCCAAATAACTGGAACACGTGGAAGCATGATATGCAAGTACTCTTAATGCATTATGGTTGCTGGCAGTTTATAATACAGACCAAGCCAGAGCAACCTGATGAAGAGGCAACATACAAGGAAAAATTAGATCTACAACTTCGTAAGGATAGATGTTATACGTTGATCTATACTAACATCAGTTCAGATTTGAAAAATCTGATAACGGAAACAACTGACGGAGTAGCGGCATGGAAGATATTAAAAGATCACTTCGAACCAGTCACAAAAGCAAGAGTAATTCAACTATTAGATCAATTTTTTGGAACAAAATACCAACCAGGGAAGATGTTGGAATCTTCATATCTCGTGTAAATTAGCAAAGTCCAAGAGAGTTTCATTCAAAAAGACGGGGGCCGTAAGATCAAAACGTCCATTGGAATTGTTGCATATGGACCTCTGTGGTCCAATGCCAACTGAAAGCCAAGGCGGTAATAAATATTTCTTGAGTATAATTGACGATTATTCAAGAAAGGTGACTGTATTTCCCATCCGAAATAAATCTGACGTATTTCATACGTTTATAAGATTTCAGAAACGAGCAGAACGTTTTCTAAGTAAAAAGGTAATAGCAGTTAGAACTGATGGCGGACTAGAATTTTGTAATAAGGATATGGATAATTTCTTGACAGAACTGGGTATAAAACATGAGGTAACAAATTCATATACACCAGAAATGAATGGGGTCGCGGAGAGATTCAATTTAACCGCTCTAGATGGCATCAAAACATTGCTTAAGTCTAGTGAAGTTCCTCATAAGTTTTGGGGAGAAGCATTACTTTGTTTCACTTATGCGTGGAATCGAATTTGTCACAAAGACAGTAACAAAACGCCTTTCGAAAAATATTCAGGTAGAAAACCATCGGTATTGCATCTAAAACCTTTTTGGATGTTTGGCATACGCTGGTGTGCCAAAACAAATTAGAAAAAAAATTCGATATGCGTGCGAAAATAGGAATTATGATGGGATACGCACAACGTACTAAGGGTTATAGAATATGGTTGATAGATGAAAATAAATTAGTCGAGACTATTAATGTAAGATTCGATGAAAATAAGAGGGAATTAATTTTAGACAAAAAGTTAATAGTAACCTTGGATATAATTTAAACCTTCCTGATTATTATGATGATGAGGATGATTTTGATAGAGTAAAAGATTCATTAACGAGTCGTTTAGTTTCAAAGACAAGTACGGAAACGCCCTCAACATCTGAAAAACCAGATGTATCTTCCGATAATCATAGCTTGATCCCATGTACAGAGGTTAAGTGGATTCGAAATATAGGTAGGAAAGTAACTGGATCTAACGTATATTATAGTATAGAAGGGGAAGCAACCCGATTGAAATCTTTTAACGAAATAGAGAGATACTGTAAGAGGCATAATATTAAGTATGATCCTAGTTTATTTAATTTTAGAAAAGATAATACCGAATCCCAGGGATTTTCAGATTTGTCAGAGCAACAAGAAGCTCTTATGGTTGAAGTAACTATTCCTAACTGTTACAAACAGGCGATAAGATCCAGAGACGCATCTAAATGGCATGATGCAATGGATAAAGAAATTTACGTAATGAAGGAACGTAAAGTTTGGGATTTAGTTGACCATCCGGATAATATAAAAATTTTAGAAAACCGTTGGGTTTATACCATTAAATATGATGAAAACAATAAAATTGTTAGAATTTTGTAGAAAATTATTTCTTTTTAGAGAATAAGACTTTGTTTGTTTAAGATTAAAATATTAGTTTGTTTATTACAATAAAGATTGTGAATAAAATGTATTTTTTTGTGTTAAATTGTATAACATGTGATTATAGATTAAAATTTACTGATTTGTAAGAGATAATGGTGCGAGATTGGAAAAAGGGGGCCGATTGTTAGACATTTAAAAAAGTCGGATCCAAATTTTTATGATCTGCTTGTGTTGTTTTTCCAATCCCGTTCCATGTTCTCAATGAAAGTAAGCACACCGATTCGAACCCGATCTTTTAGAGTTTCGGGATTTGTGGTTGGCAGCAACTGCCATGCAAATCGAGCGAGTATTTAAACTCGGCTCATGTTAGTTTTTCAAAAAGGAAGGAAAAAACAGAAATATAAGAAGTGTGTGAGTGGTTTAACTCTTAGAGGGAGAGAACAACTGGTTGGCAATGCAACTGCAGGTTGCATCACCATTTTAGATTAGAAATTAATTTTACAATATTAGAAGACGGTTCGAATCGGATGTCTCTGGTAATGTTGATTTTTGAACTTATATTTTTTATCGCTCCAGTAATGAGCAAAGTGACTTTATGATTGATTATTAAAGGCCAATTTTAAGAAACTGTTTTTCGTCTTCATGCCTCCTCGACACATAAATTTCACTGCTAGCTTTGCAAAATTTAAATTAGTTTACCAATAAGTGTAACAAATTTGGTTATGGGCCCAGTCCATGTACTGTGTCGAGACAGGCTAAGCAGTTGAACCAGGCCATGAACTTTGTCTATTTAAATACTGTTCCAGTCTAGAACTATTTTTTTTATGAACTCTGTTGCTAGTACGCTAAATCAAGTAACAGATATGGAGTTTAACAACCAGATATCAGTGTTAACTCCAAATAACTGGAACACGTGGAAGCATGATATGCAAGTACTCTTAATGCATTATGGTTGCTGGCAGTTTATAATACAGACCAAGCCAGAGCAACCTGATGAAGAGGCAACATACAAGGAAAAATTAGATCTACAACTTCGTAAGGATAGATGTTATACGTTGATCTATACTAACATCAGTTCAGATTTGAAAAATCTGATAACGGAAACAACTGACGGAGTAGCGGCATGGAAGATATTAAAAGATCACTTCGAACCAGTCACAAAAGCAAGAGTAATTCAACTATTAGATCAATTTTTTTGGAACAAAATACCAACCAGGGGAAGATGTTGGAATCTTCATATCTCGTGTAAATTAGCAAAGTCCAAGAGAGTTTCATTCAAAAAGACGGGGGCCGTAAGATCAAAACGTCCATTGGAATTGTTGCATATGGACCTCTGTGGTCCAATGCCAACTGAAAGCCAAGGCGGTAATAAATATTTCTTGAGTATAATTGACGATTATTCAAGAAAGGTGACTGTATTTCCCATCCGAAATAAATCTGACGTATTTCATACGTTTATAAGATTTCAGAAACGAGCAGAACGTTTTCTAAGTAAAAAGGTAATAGCAGTTAGAACTGATGGCGGACTAGAATTTTGTAATAAGGATATGGATAATTTCTTGACAGAACTGGGTATAAAACATGAGGTAACAAATTCATATACACCAGAAATGAATGGGGTCGCGGAGAGATTCAATTTAACCGCTCTAGATGGCATCAAAACATTGCTTAAGTCTAGTGAAGTTCCTCATAAGTTTTGGGGAGAAGCATTACTTTGTTTCACTTATGCGTGGAATCGAATTTGTCACAAAGACAGTAACAAAACGCCTTTCGAAAAATATTCAGGTAGAAAACCATCGGTATTGCATCTAAAACCTTTTGGATGTTTGGCATACGCTGGTGTGCCAAAACAAATTAGAAAAAAATTCGATATGCGTGCGAAAATAGGAATTATGATGGGATACGCACAACGTACTAAGGGTTATAGAATATGGTTGATAGATGAAAATAAATTAGTCGAGACTATTAATGTAAGATTCGATGAAAATAAGAGGGGAATTAATTTTAGACAAAAAGTTAATAGTAACCTTGGATATAATTTAAACCTTCCTGATTATTATGATGATGAGGATGATTTTGATAGAGTAAAAGATTCATTAACGAGTCGTTTAGTTTCAAAGACAAGTACGGAAACGCCCTCAACATCTGAAAAACCAGATGTATCTTCCGATAATCATAGCTTGATCCCATGTACAGAGGTTAAGTGGATTCGAAATATAGGTAGGAAAGTAACTGGATCTAACGTATATTATAGTATAGAAGGGGAAGCAACCCGATTGAAATCTTTAACGAAATAGAGAGATACTGTAAGAGGCATAATATTAAGTATGATCCTAGTTTATTTAATTTTAGAAAAGACAATACCGAATCCCAGGGATTTTCAGATTTGTCAGAGCAATAAGAAGCTTTTATGGTTGAAGTAACTATTCCTAACTGTTACAAACAGGCGATAAGATCCAGAGACGCATCTAAATGGCATGATGCAATGGATAAAGAAATTAACGTAATGAAGGAACGTAAAGTTTGGGATTTAGTTGACCATCCGGATAATATAAAAAATTTTAGAAAACCGTTGGATTTATACCATTAAATATGATGAAAATAATAAAATTGTTAGAATTTTGTAGAAAATTATTTCTTTTAGAGAATAAGACTTTGTTTGTTTAAGATTAAAATATTAGTTTGTTTATTACAATAAAGATTGTGAATAAAATGTATTTTTTGTGTTAAATTGTATAACATGTGATTATAGATTAAAATTTACTGATTTGTAAGAGATAATGGTGCGAGATTGGAAAAAGGGGGCCGATTGTTAGACATTTAAAAAGTCGGATCCAAATTTTTATGATCTGCTTGTGTTGTTTTTCCAATCCCGTTCCATGATCTCAATGAAAGTAAGCACACCGATTCGAACCCGATCTTTTTGAGTTTCGTGATTTGTGGTTGGCAGCAACTACCATGCAAATCGAGCGAGTATTTAAACTCGGCTCATGTTAGTTTTTCAAAAAGGAAGGAAAAACAGAAATATAAGAAGTGTGTGAGTGGTTTAACTCTTAGAGGGAGAGAACAACTGGTTGGCAATGCAACTGCAGGTTGCATCACCATTTTAGATTAGAAATTAATTTTACAATATTAGAAGACGGTTCGAATCGGATGTCTCTGGTAATGTTGATTTTTGAACTTATATTTTTTATCGCTCCAGTAATGAGCAAAAGTGACTTTATGATTGATTATTAAAGGCCAATTTTAAGAAACTGTTTTTCGTCTTCATGCCTCCTCGACACATAAATTTCACTCTGCTAGCTTTGCAAAATTTAAATTAGTTTACCAATAAGTGTAACAATAGTTATAGAGTGCATGCTATGAGAATTGTCATACTGTCTTAATTAAATATAAGATAAAATAAACGTGGATCCAACATTGGAAAAGGTTGATTTTGATTGGTGAGTTAGATCGTTGCAATACCCTATGTTCCCTTATGTTCCATTTACAGCAACATTTTTAACACTCTGTACAGCCACACTTCACCCATTCCTGCGATTTGAACACTCTACTTTTTTAGTTAATTGCATGTCCTCTCTCAAATGATGACAGCTGCTCATATTCTTCGCGAAATTTATTTGTGAGACACTGGTGTGGTCCTTGGTGGGTCGGTATAGTCACATTCGCATGGAAATTTAACAATAGCTTTTGGAGCATCTTCTGATTTATGCATCATTTGGATGATCCGTATAGATACGTTGAAGTTGTAGCTAGTCAGTTATCGGTCGTTATCAATCACGCGTATTTTATAGTAAAGTAATTTTGCACCATTAGGATAACCCCTTCTTGCTCAATAGTTTTTATATTTTATAGAATGTATCCACAAAACACTAGTATTTCTTCTCCTTGATTTTTTTTTACATGCAATAAATATTGAACATGGTAAATTAACGAAAATATTACTTTAGTGCAATATATACAGATAAGAAAATAGAGATTTTTTTAATATTTTTTTTCATAAATCAATTTAAAAATAATTGATTTATAAGTAAAATTTGGAATTCGAAGTTGATATTTCAGGAGCGTGTTATAAAAATGCGTGTTAAATATGTTTATACAATGGCACACACAGGAATTTTTCAAGGGTGGGGGGTGGTTCAGGGTCGAAAGTATACCATTCTAGTATCATACCCTAATACGCCGCCAAGCAGATTCTTTTGATTTTGTCGATTGACGGGAATAAAAAACAATATTAAATTAATTATTGAATAAATAATCAGCATTAATTAGAAAAATAAATTATTAATAACAATTACCTAATTAAATTTAACGTACTATATTCATAGGATTATAATCAACCGAAAAAAACATCAAGGGGGATGGGGGGGTCTGAACCCATGTACTCTCCCCCTCCTTGTGGTCGTTACTGTATCTATTCAATACAAAATGAGACACATTTTGATACAACTAAGGTTACTCATACTTATAATTGATTATTATATTAAGAATTACATTTCGATATTTTATGTGAACAACCATTTAGTTATACCTATTGGGTGATATTTTCTATGGGGAGTATCTAGAAAATTTTTATCACGTAGAAAATTTTGTCTGGACTGTACTTTAACAATATTCCAATTCGTTTCCAAAAAAATGTTAGATTACATATTTAAAAAATTACAAACTGCAGCGAATGGGTAAAGAAAATAATGATCTGTAGATTTTAATGTTTGAAAAAGAGTTTATACTTTCCGCACGCATGATTAAGTGAACCTAAAAGTTACAAAAAAGAATTTTTTTTTTTTTGCTTGGAATCGATCTTGTAATTAATCAAAAACTCTACCGGAAGTGCATAATTTATTTCTAAAACGATTGAAGAACGAGAAAACTTTATGATTATTTTTCTGGTCCCATGAGAGAAAAAAAAATAAAATAAAGCATCGAATCACGCAGTCTAACTTTTGAAATTTGAAAAATCCATATTGTTATCAAAGTAGATTAATATTCATCGAGGGACTTTCCAATTCGAAACACACTTTTAAAAACTACAGGTTTTATCGAATATTTTATTTGCATTTATAGCTCTCTTCGAAGCTTCACAAATAATATTTTTTTTTATTATTATTAATAAAATTTATATCATTCGTTGGTTTTGAGCATCGATGATTCTTTTTTTTTCCATGCCCCAAACTTTCGTTTTCGTGTCCCCCTTTTTCCCTCTCCTTCTTTCCCACTTCCTCTGTCAGACGACATTTTTGAAAAGGTGCTGCCCCCTAGCGGTTGTCGACAACCTTCGGTTTTCAGAGCCAAAAAGGGAAAAACGGAGATAACCGAACAAAGGCGAACTGCGAATTTTTTACTTACTTTTTAATTCTGGCAACACGCTGGGAAAAATTTTTAAATTAAAGCCTTCGCGAAAGGATCAGAAATATAGAAGGGAGAGACGTAAAAAAAAACTATAAAAATATTAATAAAAAGGAAAAAGGCAACTCCGCTCTGCTCGTAGTTTGTTTTTATAAGACTCGACGTGGAGAATATTGGGAAAAATTCTGACACTGAGTTAATTACAATGAAAGGCCACAGCGCCCTCTTGTAGAAAAGGCTGGGACCTTGTAATCGTTCATCACTTGCGTTATATATTTTTTTTCGCGAGCTGTCTATGAAAACGGTGTTCTCTCTTTTGTTTTAAGTTCACTGGTGTTGCCTCGCGAGCTGATACTGCTATAAATTTTAATTCGCGATATTTTTTTCCCTCGATGAAGGTTTCTTTTGTTAAAAAGGGTTGCAATGATTGGCGACAGACTTATTCAGAAACCTTAATTAAGAGGTTCGTTGAAAAAAAGGGAGCTTGCATTATTAAAAGAGGTTTATTAATTGATACTGTGTGTAGATAAAGTGGATTATCTCGCATCTTTTTGCTCTTTTTTTTAATTTTTAGACAAAATTTGGTCTGTCAATTTTTCCTGGTAAAAATCGTGTTTACCCAAATGCCAGTGAAGGCCATCAGATGCTAAATTCTACGCTAACGTTGTGTATAAGGGACTGACTGGTAGCAGTGTCAGAGACTACCTCTTAATAGATTTTAATCATTTTTTGAAGCTTCTAAGGATTCCTTCTGAAAATGAGTTTTAAAAAATTGCTGTCTATCTGTCAGAAAATCAAAATTTTATGGCCTAACCCTTTGACTGTTGAGGAAAAGTTACGAAATTCAACCCCCCCCCCTAGTGCCACCGTTTTTCTCACAGGCACGCGTTGTTACGCGGTTTATTGGGGGGGGGAGAAAAGGCGTGTTTTCCCCCTAAAATTGTTTACTTTTACTTTAAAAAAGAAAAAAAGGATAAAATAATAAAGTGAAAATAAAAAGTTTAATCTCTAGAATTACAACACAATAAAAAATAGATGATAACTTATCTGTTCTGTGATATATCCTGAAACATGATTGAACACATAAACCAGTATCACATTCAGTGCATTCGTACAAAAAGTTTTAAAAAGCCTCTATTATACACGGTAAGCAAAAACGACAGCAAATGAAGAATAGATAAGAGCAAACTCAAACGAAAAAACTAGAAAAACTGCTTAAGTATGAATTTAATAGTTCCTGAAATATATCCTTTCAAATTCCTTCCCACCTCTTCTCCGAAATAAGTAAATTCCTTACCAGCACTGGTAAAGAATTTACTTTACCAGCTGTGGGACTAGTTTTAAACAGCAGCACAATACAAAATGTCCTTCCTTAGCAAAGACGAGTATACACGTCCGGGGCACTAAAGTCACAGCTAAGCAGGACGTGTATACACGCCCACGACACTTTAACTGTTAATGTTAATCTGAATAACATTCGTCGTTAAGTGCTACTTCAGTCAGTTTCGGAATTCCAGTTCCAAGTTTTAAAGGACAAAATATACAATAAAATCAAAGAGAGCAATATAAGAAAATCTTACAAAGAATATTAAAGCTCAGAATTATATACTAGATTCTTCTTTAATACTCCTCTGGGGGACAACAACATTGAACAATCAATCATCTCCTGATTGGAGATTAGAATCAGGAGGTCTGTTTACAATACCTCAGTGTTAAGTTTTAACATCTTATAATCCACCACATACAACATACAGTATTTAAAAACTTGTCACTTAATAGCCTATACAGCCTACTACACAAGAATTTTCAGTCATTAATGTTTTTGCAAAAATTAAAAAAGTCTTCACTTAAAGATGTCGTACACTATCAAAATGTTATTTATGGCCATACACTATTAAAATCTTATTATTCACTGTAGATTTGTTTGTGCAGTAAAAATATTAATGCGTTATAAATCCTTTCGGATTTAATTGCACAATTTTTAAGAAATTACTTTTTTGGAAAACTATAAAAAGAGATACAGATGAATACTGATGAATAGAGATGAATACTGAGAGATATAGTTATTTGCTTTGCAATTACCGTATTTACTAATAATCCGCACTTTTTTCCAATATTAAAGTCACTGAAAATCGGTTGCGGCTTAGAATTGAATTTAAAAAATGCGTTGGATGGGGCAATTAGAGCAATAATTGGTTCTAAACTATTTTACACTAATTTTCATTTTTCACAAAGACTTGTTGAGAATTTAGGGGTGCGGCTTAGATTCTAGTAAATACGGTATCTATTTAATTAAAAAAATATAATTGTTTTGATCCCTAATTTTAATGCATAGAAATATAAGTTATTTATAGTTTTTGTTAGTACCTTGAAATTAAGCTTTTACTAAATTATGTTTGAGAAGTAAATTAAATTTTATTAAAAAATATTGAAGAATATACAAGAGATTTTAAATTTATAATATTTGTACATATTTACTACAACAAGTGAGTTATAATACATTTTTTTCAGGATTAGTCGCTATTTATGAAAAATAAATAATTTGATAGGAAGAGCTGTCTTTTGAAAAAAAAACACCGGAGAAATAATTCGAATGTCTCAAAATTGTGAATGCAAGCTCATTTATACCAAGTATTCTAATGATTAAATTTTCAAGGCTAATGAATGTTAACTACTGACATAGCGCGCATTTGTACAAAGCAACTAGCTTTGCATAAATACGTAACAATTACACAGTTTTTCTTTTCATTTGTCAGTGTTATAATTCCTTACAATCTTGGAAAATAGGTGCAGAAAGTATTACAGAATTGTTGCTTACAAACAATAAAGCCGTTAACGTTCTCGCAATCTCACCGCAAAATGGTTATTGCACTCGAAACACGTGGCAAGTCGTACCTTGCAATTGGGTTCCGCCTGCACCACATAGACATGGCTGCGCAAATATCGATACAGCAATAGTTGCGTCAATCAGCTCCTCGGTGGGATAAATGCTTTGGCCTGCCGAAATTCAAGATTGGATGATTGCGCGACAAACTCAAACTGCCCCAATGGCACGTTCTCTACAATCAGACATTCCAAAGCTTCTTTCACGCCATACGTGATGAGGGATTGAATAATTACGTCACCTTATTCAACTACACGGCGGTTTTTAACCATCGACCTCGTAATTTGGAACAATGATCAAGTGACTAGGATGACAACTGAGCTGGCACTCTCTTCTCCTAACCTCTACACCACACCAACTGGAGGACGTTTGAACCTCGACACATTTAACGTGCATTGGCCTTCTCTGTTTGGCGGGTCTTCAGTGGTACAAGGCTCGAGCTCATGACACGCCAGCCAAGAATCCGTCATCTTGACCACTAGGATACTGCGGCCACACACCATAAGTGATTTCAAACCTTTCACGTTATTTGGCTTTGGTGGGGTTACATTTACCAGGTCCTTTAAAGGTCTTCCTTTAACCTTAATATCTGTAAGATTTCTAATCTTTGATTTGATATCCTCTGAACATGTAATCTACCTTATTTTCTATGCCGTTTTTTTATTACTCAAATACTGTGATTGCATTACTGTTGCTATAGAATGAGTCTTTAAAAATCGATTTCTCTCGAAAACAGAATATCATCAACAGTTAAATAAGTGAAAAATCTTTTCGCATTTTAATGGAGGGAAATGTGTGGAGCATAGTAACAAACTATTAATTAAGTTCACGATCTTTGATTCTAGAATCATCTAGGACTGATTCGGGACTCGCCTTATAGATGGTTCTCCCCTGACCATTGGGCAGAACAACGAGATCAGCAACTTCAAATTCCCCAAGCTTTCAAAATCCTAGTTAAGGTTGTGTGAAGACTGCCTCCCTCTACTCACAATCTCGGATGCCATCCTCTCCAATTGACTATAATTTGAAACACCAAGTACATTGCCAGTAACCTATAATATTACTCTATTAAGGTGTTTAACTCAATAAACTAAAGAAACTAATCAGAACACAAGTAGAACTTTTCACATGATTTCTGACAAGAAAAAAAACACACTGTGTGTGGGAATATTTTCATTAGTTGTAAACATTATTGATATCTTTAATAATTAGGAAGCTATGAATAATAACAAAATTTAAAACTTATTTTTACGTTAATTTGGGGAAGTATTACTAAAGCAGTTGTTCATTCCAACGATAATTGTCTTGCTAAAACAACTCTTTTCAAGGGGATTTAGGTCTGCTACTGTTTAAAAACGATAATGTGCTTTTATTTTTTCCAATTGATCAGCATAAACAGTAATCAACCTTTGTAAGACTTCACATCTGATTTCTAAAAGCATCAGTATCTATTAGTAAATCCCTCTGGGGGCTCACCTTCTTTAGGTGAGTGCGGGTGTCACAATCCCGAGGTGCCCTAGTCATCTTTTCCTTTATCCAAGGGGTTTACTGCCTTTGGTAAACACGGGCTTCACAAACCCGGGGTACCCTAGTGATCCTCCTCTATTTTCGACCCTCTTTCTTGTCATTTTACTTCATCTTTTCTTCTTTTCCCGTCTTGACCACAGATAAATATTTTAAAATTTGCATTAATACTATTATTGACATTATTTTTTAAATACTTTAACAATTACTTTCACATTTTAACGAATGTCTGGCGCAGCTTAGCCAGATTTGACTCTTGCGCCATAAACCCAAGCACTCACTCACTCAATCTATTAGTGAAACAGAAATGACTTATCCTTAATTTTATTCAGGTAAATACTCAACTTAGATATGTTTTCAGCCATTTGGTTTAAAGGAAAATAAATTGTAAATAAATAAAAAAGAGAGAACTATCATTGAATACTATAGCAATAGAATTGAAAATATGTTAAATCTTTTTTTGAAAAAAAAAAGAAAATTAAACCATTTTATTTTTAAAAGATATAAAACACTTCTTGGTCGATTGTGAATAAAAGTTAATAAAAACTATCATTAGAATGCCATGGTCAAAAGAAAAAGTAGTTATTCATCATCATGAAATATAGTTCCCCTCTGAACGAACATTTATCCTGAAAAGTCATGCTCCCACGATGAAAAAAAGATTTATGACTGAAAGAAGTTATCATCTGCAGTTTCGAATTTTATGTTCGCGCAAAGATTTTTCCTGATCTTAAGTAATCTCAGCAATAAGAACATTAAAAATGTACATGGGGTAATATGCAAAAGTTATGCATATGCGATTTGATTTTCTTACGGGATTTGTTTTGAAAGAGAACACTGAGAACGTTGAACTTAATCGATTGTTCTCAATTTTCGGTGAATCTTAACATAATATTTATGGTCAAAGAAATCGGTTAATTATTTACGGCATTGCTCTTTATTACTTTAAACCCCTTACTTAATGATGAGGACACAATTTTTTCTTTGAGATGCAAGAATATCAGCAACTACTTTTTAATGAATTTTTAGGGTGTATAACTATTATAATATCTTCTAAACCAGTGACCGCCAAACCATTAATCACAAGCTGTTAGTAGCTCTAGTAGCTCGCGATGAACTCCGCGAACACACAATTAAGAAGCTACTGGTAGATTTCGGGGACTTTTTTGGTATGCTCCTGTCGGTCTTTTATAGAGATTGATAGTGAATAATTCTCTCTGCTTGTATCATGGCATTTTTATTTTCAAAAGACGATGCTGCAGTAGAAGTGGAAGTATTGATTGATTATCAAAATGATTTATCTGTAAAATCACTTTCTTCAAGCTCTGAAAATATTTGATCCCCTGTTCCAAAAGAAAAATACCCAATATTGGTACAAGTTGGTCTCAAAGTGAAGGCAATGTTCAACTCTACATATCTGTGTAAAACTTCTTTTTTTCAGTTAAAAATGCATTAAGAGTTTCAAAACAGTCTCACTGATGAACACTTTAACGTGGAGAATTTGGCAATCACTTCCTGCTCTTTCCAACATTAAAAAACTTGATGACAAAAAAAACCCATTCTTATTAAAGTTTGAATTAAAAACATCTGTTGATACATTTGTTATTTTTATCACTAATTACACTTCAATTTCTCTTTTATGTACAATTTTGTTTCGGTTTCCTTTTGTTATATACAATTATAAATTATGATTGATTTCATATTTACTAGAAATTTAAGTTTTATAGGCAGTAAACAAAGGAAATATTTTTTTTAAAAAGGCGATAAGTCTTTCGGTTGATAGCTCATAGTAGGATCTAAAAGTGGTATAATACCTCAAAAGCTTCATAAGTTTAGTGACCACTGATCTAAGCAAATTTCAATCACTTCTGTAGAGTTCATATAGCTCAAAAAAAATTTTCAACTAGCATTATGTAAACATTCTTATGAAAATTTATTTGATTAATGAAAAGAGCTGTAACCTGCCTAATAACGTGCTCTATGTATTACTATTTTCAGTAAATTAAGGTACGATTGGATTGTACTATGTTTTAGCAAAGTACTTGGAACTGCTAAATATTTCTTCTCATTTAATAGTAACTAAATACACTTGAATATTGTATCGTTTATAAAACATAATTATATATTTGCAGGACCACAGTATTTTAGGAAGTCATCCAGAAAATCCATTAAAAGAAATAAATCATATATATTTAAAAGATTTTTTTTTACTATTTATTTCACAAAAGAACCCGAAAAGAAAAGTATAAAAATTTTCTTCAAATAAAATTAGTTAAAAAACTAATGAAATATTTCATTTCAGTGTAGTATTTTGACAGGAATTATCTATAGTATTTTAAAATTACCCTTCTTTTTTTAAAGTTAAATATATATATTTTTAAAATTATTGAACGATGTCATTTATCTACTTTTTTGCTTCAAAATAAAGCAGATTAATGAGGATAAAAATTTGGAAGTAAATATCTACATTTTCCCACGATATCTGCAGTAGGCTAATATCTGTATCTTTGATTTTCCTCGTCAGGAATACAAATGCTGTAAAAACACATTTACAAAAAACCCGAATCGTGTGAGCTTTTTTACAAATGAGAAGGTGTTCTTACGGTATCCTTCTACGTTCGAAACCGAGATTTTGCAAAAGCGTATCAATGGATAATATTTAAGATACTTAGTGTCACTTAGATTAGAAAATGTATATAAAATTGTTTTAAGAATATTATTACAATAAAAAATTATTTAAGTGCAATATTTTGACAAAAAATGAACATAGAATGACTCATTTTCAAAATATTCTCCTTTTATGAAAAATGCTTGTATTGTAATAATATTTTGCCTGTATATGGCTCAGACCTCTGCACAGAGGCTCAACTAGAACTTTTGAAATATATAACTTAGAAGTGGGTTTATCCCTGTTTCACAACAACAGAGGGGAGAGATTTTAAGTAAAAAACGCTGATAACTATTTCAATTGGTTGTAACTCTGAAAATAATGTGAATTTTTCAAAAATCTTAGTTCAGACTCTTTGGAGAAGTCTTTACTTTATATAAGCATTTTTAATAGGAGAACATTTTGAAAAAAGATTATTCAAATTAATTTTTGCCAAAATATTGTATTTAAATAATTAGTTTTTGTCACGAAGTTCTTAAAACAATTTTATACATGTATTCTAATGTAAGTGACACTAAATATCATGGAAATTGTCCATTTATGCACTTTTTTAAAATCACGGTTCCAAACGTAGTTGAATTCCTTAAAGAAATCTTTGTAATTAGAACTACTTTTGTCATTCTGCGCGTTTCATCTGTTACAGAAAAAACTCATTTCATAGATACTAATAGATATTGAAATCTATGTGCTTGTCTTAGTTTTAATGTTTAAGATCTGTTTTATTTCGGTTTGAAAATTTTTGGAAGCATTCATAATTCTTTTTTTTTAAAACAAAAACGTCAAATAATGTCTCCTTTTAAACAAAAATTCGCTAATTAATAAAACTCACATATACATCTGCGTTTTACATAATACTTGATCGGCTGTGTATCCGCATGTAAAGGCATTTTGCACTTAAAATGTTCATTATTATATAAATAGTCATTTAAGTTTATCATAGACAAATATGAAAAATATAGACTTTCTGCAAAAATATTTTAATATTATAGTAAATAAGTTAACTTTTTCCCCCTCACACACATACACACACACCTTGGAATTGCGAAATAAAATAAATGTGATTATAACAAAATTTTTGATAATATTTACTTTTCAACAATTCCTCACTTTAAAATAATATACGAGGGTGGTCTGAGAATTTTCCGACCTAATAAATATATAAGACATTTTTTCTGTGAATTTTTCTTTTTATTTTTCACCATAGTCTTCTTTTGTAACTCTACACACTTCTCCCAGCTATGCTCCCATCTCTATAACCTATCCAAATAGTTCTCGGCATTTTTCTCTGCAAAGTAATGGTTCACGAATGGTATTGCCTCTTCATTTGACGAAAATCTCTGTCCTCCGAGCGCAATTTTTAGATGAGGGAACAAAAAGAAGTCGCTTGGGGCTAGATCTGGTGAGTAAGGTGGATGGTCAAGGAGTTCAAACTGCAATTCCTGGATTTCCACCATGACAACCGCTGATGTGTGAGACAGTGCGTTGTCCTGGTGAAGCAGGATTTTCTTTTTCTGCAAATGTGCCCGTTTTCCCGCAAGTTCTGCCTTCAACTTGTCAAGTAATGATGCGTAGTATGCTCCTGTAATGGTTTTTCCTTTTTGAAGATAATAGATTAAAATAACTCCATGACTATCCCAAAAAACAGTCGCCATCACTTTTCTAGCCGAAAAAACAGACTTTTTTTTGGAGCCATTTCTCCCTTTGCAGTCAACTGTTTGGACTGTATTTTTGTTTTGGGTGTATAATGATGTATCCAAGTTTCACCTACAGTAATTAATTGATGCCCACACTCGAATTTATTGCATCTATGGCTGGAAATTTGGTGAGTAACTGTCAACAGATGAACAACAAAATTCATAGCTTTTATTGACATCTGCTGCCATTTTCATGTTGAGGTCGGAAACATTTCAGACCACCCTCGTATTATAGACAAAAATGTTATTTAAAGAAATGTATGTTTTTGTTGTGATATATCGTCTACTTTTGTTTTCCAATTAATTGAATGTGTAACTTGCATTTATGTGTGAATGAGATATCCGATGAATTGAATGTGTTGCTTTAATGTTTGTTACTTATCTCAACTGGTCAACACTGAAATACAAAAAGTAGTAGGTTTCAAAAGTTCTTTTAATTATTTATGTTCTCTAGATCATGTGAGGAGTACAAAATTAAGTTTTGATTGTGCCTATCTAGAATCAAGAAAGTCACTTACCAAAAATGGGTAAAAAAATTGATTTTTTTTTTCAATTTTTATTGGAAAATAAATTACAACTTTTTTCTAACTAAACAAACACATTGCATTACTTAAAAGAAAAATTTTTACTTTAAAACGCCACTTCTCAAAAGTGCACATTACATCCCAAAAGGATTATTTTTGAGGACGCTCTCTTATAACTTGGAAACTCTGTACACCTATTAATACTGTATAAGTAAATTATTTTAATGATAGGTTTTTTTCACAAAAATTTAGGCAAAAAAAATAATAATAACGAGCAAAAGTATACATGAACTTTTATCGTTTTGAAACTTTTCACTCCTTACTCTACCATATGAATTTTTTTAAACACTACTCAAACTATTTTAAAAATACTAATAATAATACAAAAAATCCTCACAAAGAATTAGGGGTGGTACGACGGATAATTTTCTTAAAATAAAAATGTGTTTCATACATTTGATCATTCTTAACATTATAAACAGTGATAATAAGGGAACATTCTTATTTTCTGAAATTGATTAGCATCTCTAATTATATTACTTACTAACACCCATGAATATAATGTTGTTTTTTCATACCTCATTGTCACTGTTATGAATTGTAGCGATAATAGTTTTAGTAAACTCGAGAGCAAAATTTAGGTATTAATAAAAAATTATAGATAGCTATAGTGACATTTTAACTATTTATTTTACGTCACGAAAATTTAGTATCATTAAGTTTTTGTTCTGATTATTTTTATATATATAGTTATATAGATAACAATTCTTTGAAACTTTAAGTGATTAGATACATCTGATAACGGTTATAGACTTGCTGCATGTTTCTAATTTATTGGGATTTCTTTTAAAAACATTTTATTTTTCAGCTAAAACTTTCTTTTGATTTTATCTCTTTCAGTAAAAAATATGTCTTAAAGATCTACAATGTGGAAGATAGTAGACAGTGTTCTAAAAATGAGATCCTAATAAGATAATTTTAATAAAATTCTAAAGACAATTCTTTTGTTTTGAAACAACAGTTTAAAATTTTCTGAAGCGATAAATTTTCTGATATAATGAACTTTGAAATGTTTTATAACTCTTAAATAATCCAAAAGAATTTTTTTTTAAATTGAACCTCAAAGAATTTTTTTTACCAGTTTTGTGTTTTAGTCAAAGACAAAGTAATAAAAAAAATTTTCCCAAAATAATATGGAAAAATTAAGGAATTATTAAAGTATTTAGGAATATAAATACATCAATCTAAATGTTGAATACCCACCTCACACCACCCTTCATTTTCCATTGAATCCAGTGGAAAATAAATATCAATTCGTTACCCATGGTAATACATATGCAAAGCAAGAGATGAGAAAAGCTCTATGTTGACTATTTTTGTACCATTAATATTTTTAGAAAAAGTTTCGCAAATAATGACTATTTTTTATGCAAAAATTATTAATAAATTTATTCGTTTTCTTCTCTGAATTATCTATACTTACTGATTATACAGACTTTGCTCTGTGAATTCGTTGTAATACAAATTAACAATGCTAGAATAAAAAATTGAAAAAATACTTGAAAAAAGATTTTTAACAAGATCTTAAGTTAATATATTTAAACAATAATACATCGTGGAAGAAAGTGTTTCGCCAAAAATAGAATAAATGGCAGAAGAGAATGCTTTAATCGCTGATTAATCTTTTTGTTTAAGCTAATTTTTTTAAGCTTACGTTTTCACCAAGCGCAATTTTTTTTTAAAAAAATGTGTTCAGAAAAAAAATGTCTTGATAAAGTTTATTTAAATAATTTAATTAATTTTTTTAAAAAATGGAACTCCAAAATAAAGTTTATTAAAATAATGGAGTTTCATTTTTAAAAAAATTATAAGATATCTGATTTCAATTCACATTAAGTATTTTATTGTCCTAGAAAAAGGAATTTCAACATTTAAAGAGATATTTGTTAATAGTTTCTTAAAAATATCTTCTCTATGTTAGGTCGAGTTTGAGACAGGAATACTTTTTCAAGTCTTATTCCAAGGATTCTAACTGTGTTTTACTTTCGTTTTTAATTTTATTATTCATTGCAAAACATTCAATTCATACAAATATGACACAGATAATGTAACAAAAATTTTTTTGCACTATTTACATATTTTATCTTCATTGATAGTCAAAACGCTAATATGTTTACTTTTGAGTAATATTCGTTTTAGTAACTGCATTGTTTTAAATAAAAAATTATATTCAATTAAAATGTTTTAAATTTTGTATATTCGTAACTTTTTCGTGTTTTTGTTATGCAACACAGTTTT
This sequence comes from Trichonephila clavipes, assembly GCA_019973935.1. Taxonomy (NCBI): domain Eukaryota; kingdom Metazoa; phylum Arthropoda; class Arachnida; order Araneae; family Nephilidae; genus Trichonephila; species Trichonephila clavipes. The sequence continues at coordinate 1,236,386 of BMAU01021177.1, read as the reverse complement.
TGTTGAAACACTTGAAAGTGGCATGTAAATTACGGAGTACCTGTCTCCAAATTAGGGACGTACCTCCTCATCAGAATTAATAAAAAATAAGATCATAAGGGTGGGGTATCATAAAATAAAAAGGAATAATTAATGGGCAGATCATAAACTGCTGGAAAACAGTGGCGGACGCAATCCACACACTGGTAAAAATTGAAGTGGAATGGTCACCCTCTCGACTTCCGACCGCGGCGAATTCGCTTCGGAAATGAACTTCAACCCGAGCCTCCGCGACTCTTGGCACGGGGCTAACAAGTTACTGTAACACTTGAACCGTTTGCGAATAAATATGAAGGGCAATATAAGTATCTCTGTAAAAATGTTTTCATAGCAAGTATTGTATCTATGAGGAGAAAACTGGTTCTGAAAAAATGGTGATTTACTTGAGGTTATAAAACAAACGCGAACAGATCATGTTATTCTTACTTTTTTATCGTGAATAATTTATTATGTTAATTGGTACTCTCTTCACAAAACCTGTTAAAGTGAATGTATAATGTTTGAAGAAAATCTTACTTTTCTACGTTAATTGAAAACTTTGTATGAAATGTGAGTATAATACGTTCCATAAAAAATCGTGTAACAAAATACAGTCGAACTTCTATATAACGAAGTCGCTAAATCCCGGAAAAAAGTTTGTTATATGGAAAATTCGTTATATAGAGGTTCGTTTTTAATATAATTTATAAACCACATAAAAGAAATTTTAAATTCATAAACGCTATAGATTAAAAAAAGTAATCATTCGTATCCCTTTTTTAAAATTAATATGTTTTTATTTTGTATACCTTACCCATCAAAAAAAAAAAAGAAAGAAAGAGAAAGAAACTGCAAGGAAAACCAGAAAAAAGAATGTCGAAGAATACACTGTATTTTTAATATTAAGAAAATAATTTTATAGCAAAATTAACGAATTTTAAGGACATTTACTAATTTAATGCATACAAGTAAAATTAAAAACATACATTATTTTATAACTAGAACACGGGGACACGGCAAAACTTAACTGAGGGTGAAAGGGAATATTGAAAATGTTTCTAGTGAGCTCGGCAATGGGGATTAAAGGTCGCACTTCTTGGATGAAACTTTCGGAATTCTGTTGCTCTCAGCGAGTTAGGATCTAATAAAACCAGTTCAAGATTTATGACCACCATAAAATGTGTTAAAGGGAGAATAACTTGAAATGTTCAGAAATACGTTAAAAATAGGGAGAAAAAAAGGAATCCCAAAAGAAAAAGTTCGTTATATAGAAAATGCACTTCGCTATACAAAGGTTATTTTACGAAGAAAATCGTGAAATGCTCAAGGTTCCAGGAAAAAGTTTGCTCTATAGAAAAACTCGCAATATAGAGGTTCGGCTGTACATGCAATGCATTTTTTAATTTGGAGATAAGTTCCACATTTTAAAAAATCATGTAAGATGAAAAAAAACTAAATATTTTCCCAAAAACCGTGCAAAAATTTAATAATGAAATCCTTGTAACTTATTTATGAAACAAAAATAGTTCATTTTTATTACGAAGAAAAAATTAAAATTAGTGCACAGTGAGAATTTAGTTCATAAGTACATACAACATATCAAAATTCGTGCTGGAATAAAAATTTTGCGTAAAAGAGTATATTGGTGAACCGTGTTATTTCAAAATTGTGTGAAAAAACCCACGTAAACAAGGGTTGGGTGTATATTCTATTTAAACTATTATGTAAAAAATTATAAAATTGAATTAATAAAAAATTTTTATTCGTCCGAATTTTTTCAAACCATGCAAGAAAAATAAAATATATAATAGCTACTCCCCTTCAAAAAATGGCCATTATATAATTTTTAATGTAAGATCCATTTTTAAAATTCCCTATTAAAATTTGTCAGGAAAATGAATTCTACTGTTGAAATTTTTTGCTAGATTAAGAGTTACTATATAATTTAATAAATAAAGAAATAACTCATAATGAACTTAATCCATTGTATGGAACAATGATTTTTTTTTGGTGTGACTGAGATCACATTAATATGACGTCAGAAAGCTAGTTTTGCTCATCTAGAGTTTTAAAGACATGAAACAGTTCATGTTTTGCTTAGGATACAAGGATACAAAAATAGATTATGAAGATTGTTTTTAATGTTTAAATTTCGCCATCGTTTGTATGTGACATGTTTGGAATAATTACGGTCAATAGAAAAGAGAAATAAGGATAAATTTATTGTAAGTTTATTTTTGGTTATTATTAAATAATTGAATGACTTGAAGTTACAGCTTAAACATCATTTATAATTAATCATTTACAACGCCTTATTTTGATTAAAAATATTTTTAAAAAATGTTTTTAAAAATTAATTTTTGACTGAGTTTTTCTTTAAAAAAAAAGGTTTTCATGCGAAAAACCATTTTTCAAGGAATAGCTTAGAAAACTTTTTCAAAGGATTTCAAAATTTTAATGAACAACCAAAAGATTATTGCTATTCCGGCGAGTGAACTTAAATAAGTCACTTAATTTTTAAAGATAATTAGAAATAAATATTTGTTCTAAAAATATTTTAATTTTTCCTATAGATTTTCATGAAACAAACATATCCTTGTAAGTCAATAACTTAAAAAAATACAATTGTGTGATAAAAAATGCCAAGGAGCGCTAGAGAGCCAACTCTTGTACCCTTTCCGACGCCAACTCTCGTTCTTCTTGGAACAGTGCGCGGGGTCGCTTCAACATCCGGAAGTGCGTTTTGTGCTCCGGTTCGTATGGAATATATATATCGTGACACGAAATAGCGGGGAGCAGAAAATGACACAACCTTCCACAATGCCTCCAAAGAAAAAAGAAAGAAGAAAAAATCGCAAAAATAAATTATTTTCCATCGACCTTCAATATCGGGTAGACTGCCTTTGTGACGTATATTAACGAGCCCCGTTATCGTTTGCTTTTCGCGTTTTCAAAGTAGCAAAATTTTATCGTCTGACAAAGTCTGTTTTTCTCAATTTTTTTTTCTCCCTCACCCTCTTTCCTTTCTTCATTCTACTGTTTTTCGTTCATTATTAGCTCCCCCCTTTCACCCTTCATAAACTCGATAATGTCTGTTGGTTTTTCGCTCAACTTTTTTTTTCGTGTGATTCTTCTTTTCTTTTCTTTTTTTTTCTTCTTTTGGTTACTAATCCCTTGTTAAGAGAATTTTTTTCCCTCCTTGTCGATAGGGGGTTATTTTTATATTATTTTTCCCTTCACTGGCTGATTTGTTTTGGTTTTACACAAAGAGCTGAAGACAGTTTTAATTTTGATAAAACAACCAAAAGCCCTTTTTTTACGTGTTCAGGAAGGATACATACAGGAGAAATGTTAGAGAGTAAAAAAAATTATAAATGGGCTGAAAGAAAGTAAAGAACTGTCATCTTTGTGCTTGAAACAATAAACGGAGTTGTGATAGGTTTTCGAAAAAACAAAAAAAAGAGGAACAAATAAGTTCTTTGAGGTCCTGGTATAATCACTGTCAAATTACCAATGCCTTTTATTTTAATTTTTTTTTCCTTGAAATTTCCTGTGAGCTACAACTTTGAATGTTTTTTCAAGTATTATAACGGACAAGTTAAAATTTTCAATGAAATACAGTAATAATTACTCTCTTACGAAATTTCGTAACAAGTATGTTAATGATTACACAAGGTTTTTTTCCATGTATTTTACCTTCTCTTTTTGTGCAGTTATTTTCTTTTAACATCCAATGGGCCTGCGGATTGGTATTTACCACTACAGACCTAGTACATTCCCGTGGAGTTGCTATCCTTTCAGTGCGGTACTCTATAGGGAGAATACCAAGCACCTCAATGTAATTTTCATGCCCAGTTTCTTCCCCAGAGAGAGGCACCTCTGGGGAAGTGAAATGGTTCTAGGAATTTTATTTTGCAGAGATCCCCTAAGCCAAACAGTCACTCTAGGGATCTTAAACATGTCGCATAATCATACAACATGGATGCTGTAGATTTTCTGCATCATGAAAATTCACCGACATAGGCCAAGGTCGATCCCGCAACCTTAGGTTTACGAGGACAGCGACAAACCAACTATGCCACATTGTATGTGAAACATATTGAATTCTATCATTTTCTGACGACAAAGCGAATAAGTATGAAAATTAAAAGTTTGGAGTCTCACGCGGTTCAAACTTGATTTTATTGTAAAGATAAAAATGTTGCTATTTTAATTTAATCAGAACTGAAAAAAATCATTGAATCATTCAGAAAATAAAGTGAAAAACATCCCTTAAATTATTCAGATTCTTATTTTATTTGAAAAATTTAAACAGGAATAATTAATTTAAAAATATTTCAATCTATCTAAAAAATAAGAACAATTAATAAATTTTATTATTAATTATTCTAATTTTTAAATTGATTTAAATGTAGCGTGTAGCAATCTAGAATTGTTAAAATTGAAAAATAATTACTAGTAATGTTAAACATTGAGAAATTAGATTTTGTTATGTAATTATTAATTCACAATAGACTGCTCGGAGCTTGGCTCTTTAATTAAACCTTACTGCAATATTCGATCCTATTAAATACCATCCTTCATATATGTTTGATATAATTTATAGTAAATTCGGAAATCGTGTTAAGTAAGCTTGTGTAGGGACTGAAAGCAGCTTTTTTTGTAACAATATTTATTTCAATATTTATATACATAGACCAGGGGGGGTAGGCCGCGGTAGCCGAGTGGTATAGGTATCGGACCATGGCTTGCCTTGTCACGAGTTCGAGCCCAGTACCACTAAAGACCCGCCGTGTAGGGCAGCGATGCACGTTAAATCTGTCGAGAGCTGAAACGTCCTCCGGTTGGTGTGGTGTGGTAGTTTGGAGAGGGGGTGCCAGCTCAGGTGTCGTCCACGTCACTTGACCATGGTTCAAAATGACGTGGTCCGTCGCCAAAAGCCCTCGTGTAGCTAAACAGTGCGACTTTAATAATCAATCAATCAATCAACCGAACCCGAGGACCCCCCCCTTGTGTTCGCCATTGGCTGCTGTAATCTTGTGGTTATGGTTACGGACTTCTCTCTCTCTGGCTTGTGTGTCATGAGTTCAAGTCATTGAAAATTCGCCGTGTAAAGGAACGATGCACGTTAAATCTATCGAGGCACAAAGTCCTCTCGTTGATGTCGTGGGGAAGTTCGGAGTGCAGGGTGCCTACTCAGGTATAGTCCTCGTCACTTGACCGAGATTCGAAATTGCGAGGTCCGTCACCCACTGCCTTCGTGTTGACTTATAGCGCTACGTTAAGAATACGATTAAGTGCTTGATATACGATTAATCTTGTATCACTTAAAGAATACGACGAATACTAATAATATTACAATTGTATAATTAATTATTAATTATAATCTAGAAGCGTTTATCAAGAAATAATGTTGATTGTACATCGAAGAGGATTCAAAACAGTCCTCATGGACTTCGTTTCCTTTTTCTCATCCTTTCATTTTTAGTTTTTAGAAATATAGTCGGATCTCCATTTTACGAACCTCTATTTAGTGAATTTTTCTATTTTGTGAATTTTTTCTGGAACCAAGAGCATTTTACCATTTTCTTTGTAAAATAACCTCCCAATAGTGAAATGCATTTTCTATTTAATGAACTTTTCTTTGTGATTCGATTTTTTTCTTCCTATTTTGAAAATATTTCTGAACATTTCAATTTATTCTCGCTGTTAACATATTTTATGGTGACAAGAGTGACTTCGAACTGGTTTTACCAAATACCTAACCAGCAATAAAAATTGCCGTGATTTTTTTTTTCAAACAAGAAACTCAAATAAAATTAACAAATTTATCAGTAATTAAATTTGATGGCGCATGGAGCAATGTGTGTTGAAAATTACTGGTTATAAAGTAATGTATGTTTAAAATTACTTGTAGGCTTGAAATTTGAAAATATTGTTAAAATTCATTAATTTTAAGGAAAAGTTATGTTTTTAAAGTTGGAAATATTGTATATTCCCGGAAAATGGGGTATTTTTTCCCTGATTCTCTCTCCTTGCAGATTTCTTTTTGATGGGTAAGATTTATAAGAGCATAGATATTAATTTTCAAAAAGAAGTGTGTGAATAACTAGTCTTTTTAACAATGTATAGATTTAAGAATGTAAAATTTGTTTTATGTGGTTTCTAAAGTACATTAATAAATACATTTCTATTCAATGAATTTTCCACATAGCAAACTTTTTTTCGGGATTTAGTGACTTCATTAAATAGAGGTTCAACTGTACATTATTAGGTTAGAGAGATTATAGAATGTAGTGGTCGTGGTATCCGAATCCCTCCCCCTCCCTTCCAGCATTTTTTCTGCCGAGAGCTGGGGCTAAAACTCTTTCTCGGACACTGCTGCCATTAAATACCTGCCGTGTGGATGGGCTGATATATGTTAAATCTGTCGAGTTTCAAAATCCTCTCATAGGTGTGATGTGTAACTTTGGAAAGAGGAGTATCACAGTTCAGATAGCTTGCTCGTCTCCTGCTTGTTTTTTTCTAAATAACGAGGTCCTACTCCAATGACCCTCGAATGGCTTCAAAGAATGGCGTTAATAAATTAATCAATTGATTAAAATCTAATCCATTCATTTCTGAATTTCTTTTATTTCTTCGCACTCAAGGTTTACGTGGTCCGTCGAAAAAGCCCTCGTGTAGCTGATCAGTGCGCCGTTAATATTCAATCAATCAATCGCACTCAAGGTTATTTGCGCCACAAGTTAAAAACCTCCGGTCACACACACACACACAGGACGAAAGAGTTCCCAACAAGAGTTTCAAATCACTTAATCCATTTATTTCTATTTTTTTCTTTTAATGATGAAATTTAAAATCATGCGTCAAATATTCCTTATGTCTTTTGATGTAAATGGAAACTGTCTTAAGGAACAGCAGTATAACCTTAGATTTGAAATCACCAGAAATGATTTTAACAAAAACGAGAAGAAACGCGATAAAATATTTTTACAAATCTAAAAGTTATGAACATTATTTTTAAAGAATTGTACTTGATATAGGCACATATTGAGTAACTATTCATAATGATTTCCAGGACAACGAATTTAAAATTTTATCTTTTTTTTTTCATTTTAAATGTCTCGTAGAATTTTGTTTTTAGGTTAGTGAATATTATGTGAGAGGCCAATAAACTGAATCCATGTGTTCATCACATATGTGCGTGTTAGTTTACCTATAACAATGAACCGTCGCGAACAACTGTGGCATTTGTTCCACTTTACATAACCAGTAGATGAACGTGTTACGAAACTGAAAAAGGCATTAACAGCAATAAATCCCCGCAAATGAGTTCGTCATACTCAACTAATACACTGATCATCCCTCTCTACCCTAATTTAATGGTCACGACTCTGAAAATTAGAACTGCGTGGCTTCCACCCCGCACGTATCACTTTCCCACAGGGGGGTTCCCTGTCATCGACGCGTAGGAAATGATGTCATTACGAGGACCTCTTTATCCGCCCACTATCGCGAGGGTGGGGCCGCCGTCCAAAAGGATGATCCACCGCGGACACGTGCCCCTGTAGAGAACGCGTTCCGGGACGTGACCGGTTCGTTACATTGCGAACTGGTCACGCAAATGGGTTTTGCAAACAGAATCACGGAGGTATGAGTTGTTTTTTTGCTGGCATACAATAACCTTGACAATGAGCTAGATTTATATTTTATGTGTGTGTCAAGTTTGCTATTAAAATTATTGTCTGTGTTATTCAAATCATGGTAATATAATAAAATAGCTGTGATTTCCATTCTTAATATTTGAAAACTTATTCTGCTTAAAGTAGAATACGATCCAATTATTTTGTCTTTTTGATGGGGGTCCTACAATATTTGGTTTTATTCAAACGGGGAGTGAGTGAATGAATATTAACGTCGCACTGTTCAGCTACACGAGGGCTTTTGGCGACGGACCACGTCTTTTTGAACCATGGTCAAGTGACGTGGACGATTCCTGAGCTGGCACCTCTCCTAACTACCACACCACACCAACGGGAGGACGTTTGAGCTCTCGACAGATTTAACGTGCATCGCTGCCCTACACGGCGGGTTTTAAGTGGTACTGGGCTCGAACTCATGACAAGGCCAGCCACAATCCGATACCTTGACAACTCGGCTACCGCGGGGGGGACAGTAACAGAGTTGCACACAGGTATTTTCCAGGGTGGGAGTCCAGGTTCGAAAGTCCATCATTCTCGTATCATGCTCCAACACGACGCCCAACATATTCTTTTGATTTTGTCGATTTTCGGGAACAAGAAACAGTAAGAAATTAATTATTGAGTAAATAAAAAATGATACTAATTAATATTAGTATTAATTAGTATAAATTAATTATATTAATCACAAATATTTAATTAAATGTAACGTACTATATGCAAAGGATTATGATAAATGGAAAAAACAATCAAGGGCTATGGAGGGGAGAGGGTCCAGACCCTGGGACTCCTCCTTTATGTGCGCTACTGAAGAGTAATCTTTAGGTACACTTGCAACGCATCCCTCCCCCAAAGTCACACTATCCGACTCCGAGGGTCTCGTACTCGAGAGGTAGCCAGGGTAGCCTTGAGGTTATGGTCACAAATTTGTGCCCGGAGAGTCATGAGTTCGAGCCCTAGTGCCGCTGAAGACCTAAGATGTAGAGGGGCTGATGAATGTTAAGTCTGTCGTGACTCATAATCGTTCCGCAGGAGTGGTGTTGTAGTTTGGAGAGAGGAGTTCCAGCTCAGGTGTCACCTTCGTCACTTGTATCAGGGTTCAGAATTACGAGTCCGTCGCAAATGGTCATCATGTTACTGTATACGTTATAAATGTTACGTAAGGTTAATTAACACTCACTCATTCGTATTCGAGAGATTGGGATTCAAACCCAACCTTACGATTTTATGATACTATCTCTACTCAAGGTATACGAGTTAGATCAACCACTATATTTAACTAACTCAAAATACACTTATCAATAAGTTGACAGTACATCGAACTACAGCTCCCACAAACAACGGAAGCTCAACGATGTTGGAACGACGACTCGCTTTCGACGCTCAATGAGAGTTGTCCCTAGAATTTCTCAACATGAAGATAGCTCTCAAAACTAATAAGTGTCTGAACCTAAGCATTATATTTCTAACTAACATGTAACTCGATTTTAAACTGTGGCTTAGCGGTCATGCTATCGGACTCATGGGCGGAGTGTCATGAGTTCGAGCCAAGAACCGCTGAAGACCCACCATGTAAGAGGGCAATGTACGTTAAATCTGTCGTGGCTCAAACTTCCTCCAGTTGGTATGGTTTTGGAAGTTAGGAGAGGGGGATACCAGCTCAGGTGTCGTCCTCTTTACTTAACCATGGCTAAAATTACGAAGTCCGTCGCCAAAAGTCCTTGAGTTGCTGAATAGTGCAACGTTAATATTCACTCACTGGGTCTTAAACTGGCAATTAAAATTCTATCCGTTAAAACCTAACACAGGTATGTGTTCATTCTTTCATTCATTAGAAAAAATCTGCATAATTCATTTCCAATAGAAGGAGGACAGTTAGCTAAAACTTTGTAATGTAAAACTTTGCATATATATATATATATATATATATATATATATATATATATATATACCAAGTTAATTTAAAAGCGGACCTAAAGTGATAGCCCGTACACACACTTATTGCCTGCATTAAGCAGTAATTGAGAATGATTCCACCATTTATTTAGCAATGTAATTTTCAAATGATTTATTCGTAAAGAACTAACTTGCTTACGAAATTATTTGTAGTGTGCTTCATTTATTAAATTGAAATTTATACATGTGATAATCTGGGTACTTGATCACATTTAGAAATATATTAGGCTACTTATGTGACTAATCCACTCAATATTTTAAAGAAAATTATTCAAATTTCCTATTTCGTTAGATTTTAGTAAGAAGAAAGGGAACGGGCATAAAAGGTAGGGGCGAATTGAGAACGTCTCAATTCAAAGCAACAAGAAGTCTATTGTAGACGGTTCTTATAATTCAGAGCCACGATCAAGTTACTGATAAAAATCTTACATATCAGACCAAAATTGTTAATTAATAATATAAACAATACATAAAAAAATATTGCATGGCTTAATACAAAATTTATTAATTACAAATATAAAGGCATTTTTATTTATAACGTTTTAATGATTATTAAAGAAAACTCAGATATATTACAGCTGAATACAATAGTTGTAATTCGGTTTTCTCTCTAAGATTTAAATGTACCTTAAACCAACTTCTCAGCAATTCTTTCTCACCGGCTTATCGTTGCACGAACTATATACATAGTTTTATTCTTCATCATGTAATCTAAAATTAACATACTGTAAATTTTTTTTTTGTATGTTATTTGTAATGTTTTGTTTCTATGTACTACCGTAAAATCCGGCGTATAACGCGCCCTTTAAACACGAAAAATAAGATCGCAATTTAAGGATGCGCGTTATACGCCGGGTATAAAACTGAGAGCTTTTAAAATTGAAAAAAAAAAATTAGATATATATATATATATATATATATATATATATATATATATATATATATATATATAAACGAAATAGTGTTTATTTAAAAAAGAAATGACATTCGTTATGAATTAAATGGGCTGCAGTTCTTGAAGTATATTTAGAAAGCTTGGAGTAATACCTCGAATAAATGACTTCAAAACATAAGAGCACTGCACACGTACATTTCAGGTTTCTTCGCAAAAAAGAGGGTGCACGTTACACGGCGAATATACCCCAAAATTAAAAATTGTAGCTTGAAAGTATAGGCACGCTTTCTAAGCAGGACTTTGCGGTAATGATAAGTCCGAATGTTCAGTTAACTAGCTTACTCAAAGTCAGGCCGAAACCTCGTATTCAAAACTACCCCCGTGGGACTCGCGTGGCGTGATTGCTAACAGAAACAAACGATCGTAACAGATTGAGTTGGTGGGTTCCCTATCGGGTCATCATCACCCACACACTTCATTACCTACCTCTCCCAAGCGGTTAATTGAAAACAGGCGGGAGGTTGCCGTGTGTGGGAGATAACTATCGTTTGCACCACCCCTTCCCACTTTGTTGAGCGCATAAACCCGGAGGATTCTTCAAAGAGTGTATGAATTGTTATCTGGTGCAATCGTTGCCACCGCGTCGAGGGAGAGGGAGGCCGATAATGTGCCAGATAAGGTTGTTAAACTGTAAAACAGCGCCCCTGATCGTTTACGCAGGGGCGCTTGATAAGCCCCGCAAATTAAGTATTGAATCGTTAAGGTAGAATGCTTCATCGATTTGCGAAGGAATTCTTATAAAATCCCAAGAGAAATTCAATTTGCATTATTTGTGCGGTTATCTGTGGTTGAAATGATGGCGAGAGTGGTTGTGGGCCAATTTCCTGCACGTGGACGAGTGAGTGATAAAGGATGTATTATTTCACTTCAGTTTGAACGGAAGATGGTTGTTAAAGTTTTGTGTGGAGAGAATTAATTTGAAAGGGTTTGGAGAGAGCGAATACAAATACAGTTTTGTTTGAAAGAATTGTTTCTCTAGAAACGGTTTCGGAAGTGTATCTCTCAAAAATTTGTGAATTTTGATGGTATATCAAAGAGAATAACATTGTTGCATTGGAATAAAGTGAGGAATAATTAAACTCTTAATTTTATTTATGCATTGAGTAAAAGTTTGTCATAAAAGTTTTGTCAGGAGCATTTTTGGTTCATCTCCTTTTAGATCGTTTAGATCAGTTATTGTCAAAATGCTATGTGAATGATTTGCGATTTTTACAGCGCATGCCGAAAGAACCAGCATATAATTTTTTTCACCGAGCAGATATAAAGAAACAATCTCAAGTCAAAGATACTTTTTTTTCTCTAAACATAGCATTTAAAACACCTGTAGAAATATTCTTCTAAATTCTAACGTTTCTCTCTATAACATTTTACTCTAAATTTTTTTATTTTTACTTAGCCTTTATAAGGAAATTGGGTTAAAAACATTTCATTTCATATTAAAACTTTCGAGAACCCTCTAACGTTGCCCACGCATCTTCAAATTAATATTAATTTTACATGGACCCCTCAGCAGTCCCAAGGAACCACTTTGGGAAGCTTTTTCGACTCACGAAGCCCTTTGAACTAAAAGGCGTTTTCGTGGAACTCATTCCACACACTTACAAGATTATATTTTAAAATAATATTTTGAGTAAATCAACATGTTACACACTTGCCAGAAAAAGTCTGCGTATAAGCACATTGCAAATATGCAAGAATGAAAAAAATCATATTTTAAGAATGATAGTAATTTCATAATGTATTTATTTTATTCCTTACACAATTCAGTAACTTTTCATAATAATTTATGATATATAACACACGTTGTGTTAAAAAAATAATAATCAAAATGAAAAATAACGCAAATGGCTACCAGAAAAAGTTTGCGTACAAAAATTAATATAATGAAACCTGCAAATCAAACTTTAATTTACCTTTTAACACGTGCTCAGTTTTGTTAGACAAACTTTAAAAAAATATTGCATTTTGTAGATTTTTGAAAAGTAAATTGTGTTAAATCCCAATGAATTTAAAAGGAAAAGAGATTACTCCTGAAGAAAAAAAGATTATCATAAAACTTAGGAATGAATGCAAAAATCTTCGGGAAATTGGCAAGATTGTTGGTAGAACACATTCCTCTATCCAAAGAGTGATCAATAATTACACTTCGTCGAAATCTATAATCTCAAAGCCACGTTCTGGACGTCCATCTAAGCTGACTCTCCGTGAAAAGAGGCATGTCTTCAAGTCCATTCGTCTGAATCCACGATTAAGTGCATCTCAGATTGCGAATGACATTAGAGAGAGATTTTAAAAAAACACTTCATGAAGATACCATAAGAAAAATGTTGAAAAAGGCTGGTTATCATGGCCGTGTAGCTCATAAGAAACCCCACATATCAGCTGTGAACAGGCAAAAGCGTTTAGATTTCGCTAATGAGCATGTAAATAAGCCTCCACAATTTTGGGAAAAAGTAATATTCTCTGATGAGAACAAGTTTTGCATGTTTGGCATAAAAGGGCGTAAGCTGGTGTGGCGAAAAAAAGGTACGGCTCTTGAGAAGGAGAATCTTGTGCCTACAGATAAGCATGGTGGAGGTGGTGTGATGGTCTGGGGGTGCATGGCAGCCAATGGCGTGGGTCGTCTAACCTTTATAGACTCGACATTAAATCATATGGGGTATATTAACATATTAAAAGAAAATTTGAAGCAGGGCGAACAGGATTTGAACCTTGGAGATGACTTTTGGTTTCAGCAGGATAATGATCCTAAGCACACTGCCCATAATGTTAAGCTCTGGCTTCTCTACAATATCAAAAATCAGTTGCGTTCTCCTTCACAATCACCGGATTTAAACCCAATTGAGCATTTATGGGATTTATTGGAGAGAAAAATTGGCCAACACCCCATTACATCAAAATAAATGTTGAAAAGAGTGATCGTCACAGAATGGAATATCATTTCTTCTGAGGAGACATCCAAACTCGTGCAATCTATGCCCAAACGATTGACGGAGGCTCTGAGACGTAAGGGTTATCCAACCAGCTATTAAAGTTTAGTTGACAGCTAGGGTCAAGTATTTTTTAATGACTTTTTTTTTAGTTGTACGCAAACTTTTTCTGGTAGCCATTTGCGTTATTTTTCATTTTGATTATTATTTTTTTAACACAACGTGTGTTATATATCATAAATTATTATGAAAAGTTACTGAATTGTGTAAGGAATAAAATAAATACATTATGAAATTACTATCATTCTTAAAGTATGATTTTTTCATTCTTGCATATTTGCAATGTGCTCGTACGCAGACTTTTTCTGGCAAGTGTAGGTACTTTACGTAAAAACCACTTAAAAGTATTGTGTTCGTTATTTTAAATTTTTATTGTAAATTTAGTTTATTCATTAATAATACTTGTGCTCTAAGTTTCCCCTACCCATGCATCATATTTAATAACTGGGATCGGTGCTTGCATCTTTTTATGCAAACTTGAAATTATCTGTAGAGTCATATTTCATATTTTGCGTTTAATTCGTTTTTATAATTTGTTTTTGTAGCTACTCATGTTGATAAATATTTTTTATTTAAATACAGTGTTTGGAATGGCATTAAAATGCTTATAGCTGTGCGAGAAATCATGTGTATTTTGCATGAATTGGCAGCCTAAAATTTAGAAGCCGTTTTGGCTTTAATTAGATTTAACCTCAAATCTATTGATATACCGATACATTGTTCTCTCTGCTTTATTATAGACATTTTTTCCACAAATGAAAAAAAATGAGCATTTTCCATTACAAAACTATTGGAACATTAGTTTTGCAAAACATTACACTAATGAATATAAATTTATTTCAAGAAACCCAGTATAGTAAACACTAGAATATTTGTGATCTAGTATTTCGTGCATATAAAGAAAAGGTGATTTGATATTCTTGTTGTTATGTAGAAATAAAATTTTCAGTTTTAATGATTGGGATGAGCTTTATATACTTGTGTCTATACAAACTTCATACACAACGTGAATTCATTTTGCAACACATTTATAACTCTTTTTGATTTTTTTTATTGTGACTCGTAGAACCCCCGAGTTCGCCTTGCGGAACCCCAGAGTTCCGTGGAACACTGTTTGAAGATCACTGATCTAAATGAATAGCAAATAAAATAACCTAAATCCCCATGAAATCTCATTTGTCTTTCTTCGTAGCTCTATAAAAATAAAATATTTTTAACAGTATTAAAGAAGATTCCTCGTCCTCATTTTTAATGCAATATATGAAGGTCTACATCTTCGTCGAACCCCGACTGCAAGTCCTAAGAAAATATTGAAATATCAACTTACCGGACGGCACCTGAGAGGGTCCTGTCTGCGCCGACACGGGGGGTTTCTCTCTAGACGCTGGAGGTAACGATGCTTCAGAAGCTGAAACAAAAAAAGGAATTTTAAATATACGTATTCATGAGGCATTATTCAATCAAATACAGTTAAGTACTAACGTATTCATTCGAATCTAAGCCACACCCCAAATTCTTAACACGTTTTTGTGAAAAAATAAAATAATATACGAAATTAAAAATGATAAAATGAGAATTAATAAGAAGTGAATAATTAATTTATTCCTCAAGTATTAAAAACTTTGAAATACATGCAAGAAACTGTAGTTGCTCTATCTGTCAAAGGATCATGTTCAATTTCCCCCCTCCAATTCTGAGCCGTACCTGATTTTCAGTAGCATTCACATTGGAAAAAAAGTGTGGCTTAGATTCGAGTAAATATATTGTAACTAATGCAACTGAGTATATAATTATCAATGTATTTAAATTAAAATGAGAAGAGAAGGAATTATTTTGAAGCGACAGAGTCACGAAGAGGATTAGAGGAATGCATTATCTTAAGGTATTGAAATTGCCAGGATATTAAGTGTAAAGTGAGTTATTTCCCAAAAGTCTTATGAAGTACTATAGAAAGTAAGGAACTTAGCAACCATTTCCTATTTAGTATTTTAAGTATGTGACTCTCCAATTTTTGGACTCCAACGGAACCATTGATTTTTATCTACCGTTTATAAATTGGAACTGACATTACTTTTTTAATGCCCATACTCAACTTTTAGCGGTCGCGATTGCCCAGTGTTCTCAATTTCGTGGTCGGCGTGTCATTAGTTCGAGTCCTAGTGTGACTGAAGAACCGCCGTGTAGAGGGACTGATGTACGTTAAATCTTTCGAGACTTTTGGTATGGTGTAATAGTTAGGAAAAGAGAGTGCTAGCTTCAAAATTATGGGGTTCGTTGACAATAGCCCTCGTGTTGCTTTATTATGCAACGTTAATATACATTCAAAAACTCACTAACTTATAACATAATTATCAAAAATATGTTATAAACTGTGATAAATTTTTCTTATTTATCGTATTAGATTAAAATAAAACTCTTTCACAAAAATTCACCTTTTTATCAGCTTATTGATGTTTTATAGTAATTTAAACGTCATCAGGAATTTAGAAAAAATTGGAATCGAATCGAATTATTAAGAATGTTATCAAAGTGAAAAAACTGCGTGTTTATCTCAAAAACTGTTTCTTCATTTATCTTCATTTTTGGCCTATTTTAAAGTCAAGCAATTTTTCCTTTTAATGTGCTCGCGCAAGAAAGCTATGTCCCAAATATTGTAACCTTACAACGGAAACATAATCATAGTGGTTATCAAGTGAAATCAGAGAAAAAAATTCCATCGTCTGTCATATGTAGTACATTATTTTAAGTTTTAATACAATTGGAATGGGCTCAATTCATGTCGGTCACATGATAAAGACAAAACACGCGCTCCCCGTTGCATTCAAAACTTAGATTAAACTAACTTGTATTTGTTCTATTTGAAAAATGATAAAATTCCAAATTTTATAATTCCGTAAGGATGCTCTCAAGTGTTATAAAATAAAATTTCATCAAAAAGTTTTTAAAATTAAAAATAAAATATTATTTTATGCATTTTTAAATCAAGTGTACTTCTATTTACTTATGTTGGTTATTATTTTTGACCAATATATATTTTTAAAAGAAAGTTTCTACAAATAGCAAAAGTTGGCAACAACTAAGCGTTTGAACTGATTAGCTCTAGAAACACATATCACATATATCGTGGGACTCTAACGTCACATGAGTTTTTGAACTGATTGGCTAGAAGCACGTGATTGTCGTTATCATGTGATTATGACGTCACACGAATTTAACCCATTCCCATTCCGAAACTTATCATAGAAATTTGATTTTTATATACCATCAATATATTTGTAATCAATAATCATACACTAAATTGCAACAAATTTAAAAAAAGCAAATAATAAATAGAAATCAAACAAAATAGTATCGGTCAAAAATAAGATAGTCGTAGTAGTATCATAGTAAACTCTTAGCCTTAGGAACTAAGATTGTAGTTTTATGGCCATCCAATCTTCCCCTCCCTAGATTTGTTCTATACTACTGGATTGCATTGATATACATATTTCAGAGCAGTAAATATATACAAATCAAAATATTATCTGATAATTAACGTTCAAGGAAGACACAGTAAAAAAGTATATTTTAATGAGAGTTAATTGAGCTTGTTTACAACCACGTCAAAAAAGAAATATTAGATGAAAAATTTAAACTATTATGGTATTTTATTATCGTGTCCTATTTTAGAATTAAATGATTTTTCAACATTTCCCCGGAATTTATTTTTTTTTTAAATTGTATATTCTTTAATGCTGGGAATGTACCGCATTTGTGGAATAAATACATTGCACAAAGTGCAAGAGACATGTTAAAGTTTTAAACAGGGAAAGAGAGAGTGTGTGTGTCTTATTCCTAATCAATACTCCTTAAAGGATTTTTGAGAATGCCTTCACACACGCCAGCACTGCAAATTTGGCTTCTTAATCGCTTAATTACAAATGAAGAACGATAAAAAGTTCCAAACCAAGAATGATTTATAATCCTCTTTCTTTTTCAACATCACAGTTTAAAGATAGTTTAAAGATAGTTATTTTTGAAATTGTCTCAAAGCACATCAAATGATTAATTGTAATTTTCTTAACTAAATCATTGTGTGTGTGTGTTGATAGGTTATTTTCAAAAATTGAATAATCTGTCGTTGGGAAGTATGTAATAATTTTTATGATCCCCCATTCCTGAAAAAAAGTATAGTGGTGTGGCCAAAAATGGAGGCACATCCTATAGATTGAAAAGCCCTTTAAATGAAGCTTGTAGTTTTATATATATATACTTAGAAGTAAAATATAATCCATATTAAAATTTTTAAAAAATGAAATGTAATTCGTTTCCCACTTTCTCGTTTGAGATGTATCAACTAGTAATGAGTAGTTTTCTTTTATTGCTGTTTATATGCCACAAGCGTCAGAAATTTGGGATTTTTTTTCTTCGAAATTCTGCCGTAATGAAAAATGTACACAAAAATTGCTATCGAAATTGTAGATTTCAATGAATTGTTGAAATAATTTATCTAAACAGCTATACTATCCTAAATTTAAATGATGTAATATTCATCATATTAAAGTATTAAATTGATTTATAATATTTGATTTCGCTAGAGTATTAACGCTCTGCTTGTTATCGAGAAAACTAATGATCACATGAAAGTAAATAATTATCACAATTAAATGAAAACTAACTGAGTAACTAATAGAACTGGGCAACTGAGAATAGAATTTTCACAGTTAGATGTTATATTCGAAGTGATTTTCTGGCACATTTCCTTAAAAGTGCATCAGAGTTATTAGTTCCTCTACATTTTTCAATGTATATTTAAAGAGAAATCTGAACTCGCATAACAACTATAGCTCCAAAATTAATCATTACATTATCCAAATAATGAGTTATCCCAAAAACAGTGCGATATTTTTTTTTAGTTTGCGGAATCCGGTGACCCAATTTTCTAACCTTTTCAAAGGCCCAAATGCTGATAAATGGTTCTAAGGCAACATTGTCAATCATTCCTCGATGTCGTAGCAATTTGGAATTTAAGGAATTGAAACTCATACTACTTATACTTGTTTGCCTGTTCTTGTACGAACATAGGCCGGCGGCCAGCTCGCAGTTCAGAGACATGCCCTTTTCTTTATCTAAAAGGATGTTATCTTTTTTAATAATGTTATATAAATGGTGTTGTATAGATATTCAGGATTACGTCAACAACAGGATCGATCTAGGCCTTCGTCCAATCACCCAGACCGCAGTTTCAATGACCAAATCCAAGCTTATCGGCTAGTTTCTCTGCTGTTACGATGAGATTATCATATCATATCAAGGTTTAAAGTGATCCTTGTCGATTTTTACAGATCTACCCGGACAGGCTCGGATTTATGGATTGTTTATTATCACTCTGTGAAACTACACGAGGAATATGACAAAATGATCGGAAATTCTCGAACTATCATTGATACTAACTAGCATTTGATCCATAATCTGCATTACTATCTATCCCACTTTCCATTGCGTTATTTCTACATTGAATTCATGAAGCAAACTATACCGAATATGCTTGCTTAGTAAAGTAACTCTGAACATCTCTCGAACCACACTCTTCAAAGCTTCTACTTAGAATAAAAACAAGGTAAATTTGTCGCGACCCTAAGGTCGCAGGTGAAGCTTGGGACTCCGAATGAACAGACATTGTCATAAAAATAATAGCGTTTATTTGTTTGTCAATTTACTATCAAGCAAGTTTATAACCCGAGGGTGCAGTCAAATTAAGTGGCTACTTAATTTCGTAAGACAAATCCGATGAAAACTCACTCGCTAGATCTTGCCCAGGTCAACTGAGTATCCCGGTCCGAAGCTTACCAAGTTCAGCAAAGCCACTTCGCAAGTATCAGTGTAATGGTAGCCTAACGACTTACTCTAACACTCATTTTTCTATGGTTTTGAATAGCATTCAAATTAGCACAAAATTAAGTTCTCTCTCCCAAAAAAGCGTTTTTAAACTCAAGCAACCGTAGAATAATTTTCTCCTAAGAGGATTGGTAGAAGGCGCGAATGTGACCCGTCACTAATCTACTACCCCCTTTGTTAGCAACTTTGCGGGTAATTTACCTCATTCCTCCCTTTCCGACTTTTAAATTATATATTCAATAACATCGTATCTTGAAGAAACACAGGGACTATTGATGACAGACCTTGTAATTTTGAACCACAGCCAAGAGACGATGGCACCACTTAAATGTGCATTCCATAATCAAAATTTTTACGCCATGCCAACAGGAGAACGATGAACCTTGATGAATATAACATGAATTAGTTCCTCTGTACGGGAGGTGGCATGACGATTCGAACTTACTACTTGACGTACACGTAATAAATAAAAGGGGTCACGATAGCCTAGCCTTTATAGTCATGAATTCATGGCCTGCGTTTCATGAGTTCGAGCCCTAGTGCCCCTGAAACCCTCCGTGTAGATACACATTAAATCTGTCAACGCTAAATGTCCTCTCGTTGGCGTGGAAAAGGGTGCCAGCTCAGGTGTGGTCCTTATAGCTTGACCGTAGTTCACAATTACGAGGTTCATTGCCAATTGCCCTAGTGTTACTTTATAATGGACTTTAACAACCACTCATATAATTAAAAAAACAAATCATTTATGGAATGACCCAAAATCAATCGATAGAATTTAACCATAATAGTTTCCTTCGAGTGAACACAAGGAATATTATATAGTGATTATTTTGAGAATTATAATCAAAAACGATTCTATTTAAAAGGTGTTCTCTTAACATTTATCCTTTTACATCAGAAAGGAACGGTTCTACACTCTGTGTTTATCCATTGATTAAAATCTTTCCGAAATATGGTTTGTTAATGCGTCCATTATCTCTCATTATCCGAAACCCTCTTTTCTCTGCTCCCTCCACAATAAAAGCACTTAAGAATACGTTCCATTTTCGGCGAACCCTAATTCCTGGGGAGAGTATAATGCGATCGATTGGGCTACTCACTCTGCCGCAAGAAATTGAGATGCGCGTACAGGACTTCCCCGTTGTAGGGATTGGTCAAGCGGCTGAAGTCGTCTCGGGTCAGCTGACACAGCTCCCGGCCAATCACGTTAAAACGGGCTGCGTCCACCTCGTGCAAGTTGTACTCCTTGACGGCCCACTCCAACCACTGCTTCACGTGTTCCGGGTTCCACAGCACGGGGTCTGGGGGAAGGAAAAGAGATTCAGTGTTGGGAGACAGTAAGACACTCATTCTGTTCGTTTCTAGTTGAGAGTATTGTAAAAGAGTGAAATAAGAGATCCATCACCTTCAGGGGAAAGACTGGCTTTGTGCAATTTTAACATGCAAAAGGATTAATTACCTCTCAATTTAAAACTCAGTTAAGATGACGATGTTAGGAACCGTGCTTTTGAAAAATCGTATGAATAATTTTTTTAATATTTAATGTCGGTTGAATTAGATTATATATGTTACTCTTAAGGAGTGAAATCTGTTATTTCATTCAATAACTAGGTATTTAATGAAATAACTAGACTAGTTAAAACATATAAAAATTTCTGAATTCTACGATTTAAATAGGTATTTTATAGAATAACGATTACTTGTGTGATCGTTAAAGTATGAAATACGGCACTCAAAAGTTATTTGAACCAGTTCTAGCTGCTTTTAGTCAGTATTGAACCACTTACAGCTGCTTTGCAATGATGTGTGTGAGTGTGTACGCTTAATTCCGTTGCTTTTGACGGTTTGAAACCACCTTAACAACGTGGTGATGGACGTGAAGATGTTGCTGTTTTTTTCAAAGAAGCATCTTTGCGTGAAACTGCAGGAGTGCCTTTCGAGCGTTATGATGATACACCCTCCGTAAAACTGTAAAATTGTGGGTCGTGTTTTCAAAAACTGCAGTGCAGTTGATCCATGTTTCATGTTCAGAAGTCTGTTACGTAGAACATAAAATTGAACAGAAACCCTGTGGCTTGAATCTAAATAAAATAAATATCAAGAAAGAAAGACAAAAAGAGCGAAAGAATGTAAAATTCAAGCAACAAAAATGAAATTATTTGTCTGGCAAATCTTATTCTGAGGCATCTGCAATGCTAGTAATATGAACAACAGTAAATCATAGCATCTGCTTTTCCTTATTATTTATCAATTATTCATCCGCAATAGGAATAAAATGCATTTTCTTCGAGAGATTTCAGCTGTTTATGATCAATTAATTTATGAAATAGCTTTGAAATTTTTTTTTATTTTTCACTTTAACGTCTATCATTAGTTATTTCATAGAATAACTAGGTAAAGTATGAAATTTTTAATCTATTATATATATGCTTTAATTGACTTGTCTAGTTATTTCATGAAGTATCTAGTTATTCTATGAAATAACTTAATTATACACTTTAACGGTAACATATATATAAAATATTGTTTCATGGCTACTATTTCAAGAAAAAAATTATTTACATGCAACTTTTTCGCAGAATTGAAGAAAGAATTAAATATTTTCAAATTTTAAGATATATGAGACATTCTTCATAACATGTAGAGTGTACTTATCAAAAGCAAAGGTTTTTTTGTGTTCTACAATTATAAAATAAAAAGTAGTGTGAAACAAAAGTAAAACAAAAAGATTCTATTGTATAAAAGTCTTTTAAGATCAGTATTAACTTAAGTATGTGAAATTTGGTCCATGTCTCGAACAGATGAGATCATGATAAATATTTACGAAAGGAAGATTTTAAGATTTATTTTTGGAGGAATTCAGGAAAATGGAATATGGCGAAGAAGATGAAATTTAGAGCTCTATCAGTCATATAAAGAATCTGACATTGTTAACTTCACCAAAAGGCAACGAATTAAATAGGCAGGCCACGTTATCAGAATGAACAAAGACCGCACCACTAAAAAAAATCTTCAATGCTCAACCAATTGGCACATGGAGAAAGGGCAGGCCAAATCTTAGATGGATTGATGGCCTAGAAAAAGATCTCCTAGATTTGAGAACTAGGAACTGGAGAACACTAGCAGGAAGAAGGCTGGCCTATAGAAAAGGCTTCTTGAAAAGGCCAAGACCCACCCTGGGCTGTCGTACGACGGAGGAAGGAAGGGTGATAACTTTAAAATTAAAAATTAAAATTAAATTCTTCCATTTTCGCATTCTGTTAAATATTATGCTTAGTTATATGCAATAAAAAAATGTGCCTTTTTTTTGGAACATTTCGGACAAAAAAATTGACCGTTTAAGGGGTTAATTATATGCAGAAAGACGGTGCGTACATTAATGAATCATGTTTCTTTGTTAACTTGTTCTCTCCCTTTAGCACTGATGTAGCTCGGTCTGAATGGTCCCTGCATCGAAATTCCTTGATAGCCCTTTTTTGAGGTACCTTAACAATTTACGATTTTTTGTTTACACATGTTAGAGCCCCTGCATTTTTGGGTCCCGTATCAATGATACGGGGATAACTACGCCCCATGCCTTTAGTTTCATTCCTTTTTAAATTTATTTATATTATTTAATTAAGTTAAAAATAACTTTCTTCACCGAAGTAATATTATTTCCCCCATAATTCGTTAGGGACTTAATTTTTTGCTATATCTACCTGAAATAATATGATTTGTTTTTTAGAAATATATTTTCAAGAACTTTAACTTTTGGTTAACATCATTAAAGATTTTGAGCTATACACACACACATTTTTTTATTTTCTAAACTTCACAAATGTCAACAGACCTTAAAATTAGCGCATAAAATTTGAAATATTTTAGCAAGAACTTAATGGATCAAAATATCCGTAGATAATAAGCTGTATATAACTGGCACAAAATGATTTGGTAATTTAAGAATAATAATTTTAAAAATTGGTTTTTATTGGTTAATCCACCGTGATTAATATATTTTTTAAGGTTTCCGACTACTTTTGGAACCGTGATTTTAAAAAAGCGCATAAATCGATAACTTTCATGATATTTAGTGCCACTTAGATTAGAACAGATGTATAAAATTGTTTTTAGGACATTATGACAAAAAATTATTATTTAAATACAATATTTTGGCAAAAAATTAACTTAGAATAATCTCCTTTTCTAAAAAATGCTTCTTTAATAATAATATTTTGCTTATATAAAGTTACCAACAATTGAAATAATTTTCGGCGTTTTCTTCTTAAAATTTCTCCCCTCTGTTGTAGTAAAATATGATAAATCCACTTCTAAGTTGTAACTTCAAAAATTCTATTTCAGCTTCTGTACGGAGGTCTCAGCTATATACAGTCAAAATATTTTTATAATAGAAGTATTTTTCATAAAAGGAGAATGTTTTGAAAATTGGCCATTCTATGTTCATTTTTTGTCAAAATATTGTACTTAAATAATTTTTTATTGTAATAATATTCTTAAAGCAGTTTTATATACATTTTCTAATCTAAGTGACACTAAATATCACGAATATTATCAATTTATACACTTTTGCAAAATCAAGGTTCCGAACGTAGTCAGATACCTTAAATACCATTTCTTTACATACACATATATAAAAACCTATTAACAAGGATCAATTAAAATCTATTTACTGTGTACTATTACTGTGTAGATAAACTATTTAATTTCCTTATTGTTCTGAATCTGAATTATAGTTTTAATTGAGGAATATTTTATCTCTAGGAATTATAATTAAAGCGTGATCAACTTTTTTTTTTTTTTTATAAATTGTCAGTAAAAATATGAACAAGAGGGTGGATGGAAATTTTATTTTTCAGGTTTTCAAAACCTACCTATGAGGAAAAGATGTTCTATGGCATATATATGAAGAGGAAGATAAAATAAAAAAAATAAATTTTTATGCTACCACAAGGGGAATTAAGTTGAGGTATTTGAGTTTTTTATGGTTGAATGCCAAAGCAATGTTTGTTAAAGTGAAGTAGACCCTTTTAGTACTTTTTAAAATTTCTTCTGATGAGTACATACCTAATAAAAATTTACAAGAAGAAAAAAAATCAGGTGCATTTAACAGCTTCTTTAGTAATAAATTTAAAAATAAACAAGTAATATATAAAAAAAATTTAAGTCTATTTCTAATAAGAACAACAAAGAAAAATTTTATTTTACAATTAATATAAATATGTATGTTACAATTAATATAAATATGTATGTTACAATTAATATAAATATGTATATACATAGGACAGAATCACATTTAGTGGTAATTAATTTTTATTAATTATCATTAAAGTATCGTATTGTCATCCAAACAATCGTGTCTATAAAACTTCAGTTCAACTGAATGCTTTAAAACGTGAGAAAAAAACCTTTTCATGTTTTGACACAAGTCGCCGAAAGGGTCGCTAAGTCGCCAACGTGGCTGTATTTGCAATTCTTTAAATAATTAGTTTTAATTAATTAATTTTTATTAATTATAATTAAATTACTATACCGCCATCCAAAATACTCATGTGCATAAAATTTCAGCTCAATGTTCAGCTCAATGTATTTTGTTAACGATTGAAAATTCCACCAAGATAATAAATAAATATATAGAGAGTGTGAGTTATTAGAAGGAATTGACAAAAAAAAAACATATTGATATTATAGTGCACGATAAAGAGGAAGATGGGAAAACAGCCTGAATCGGGGGCTGAGATCAGTGGAGCGGGAAGAGAGAGCTAGATTATGAAATGTTGCTATGTGCATTGTACTTCTCAGTACTTAAATATAAATAATAATCACTTTTGGTTATTTATAATGTGACGGATCTATTCACGATCCTTCAACTAATCCTCTTGGGAAATCTTCAGGCTATCTATTCGCATTATTCACAACCAACCCTTCAGAAGAAGAAAATCGTGATATTCAAATTAATTTACTATATGTAGTTGAAGTTTCCTAGCTAAAAGAGAGAGGAGATAAACCCGAAATCACACACAACAGGTGAGATTGTTACTGACAGGTATCATATTTGAATTATTGTGATTAAAGACATTAGGAGAAAGCTTTTAAGTGACGATTGTTCAGAGATAAGATTGATATTAGATTAAATCGGATGATGGATTAGATCCTATATAAAGAGTAAGGATCGAGTTTGAAAGTCTCCTAATCTTTCGTGTATTATCGTCGTTGTTCCACTTTCGTGGTTAACATCGAGACATTCTCTTCTAGTTATTAATTGAATTTGTGTAGTTTTATTGTGTGCTAAATAAATAGATTGATTGGATCATAGTGAGTGTTTCTTCCCTAACTCCCACATATCTAGGGGCCCAAGAGAGAGGTGATAACCTCTCTTTCACAATAATATAGAAAAATAATTATTTTGAGGCTAAAATCATCTAATCAAAATTAAGTTGTTGCTGTTTTTGCTGTTTTTTTTTCTATTTTTGGAAATTTAGCCCTTTTGTGGCAATATTAAATACTGAGACTTTTTTTAAAATTATTTTTCTTTGTATCTCCGTACCACAGAACAACATTTCCGCTTAGGTAGTTTCCGCGATATAAGTAATAATTTTTTTTTTCTTCCTCTCCATATACACACTATCCCCCCCCATGGATAATTAGTTATATTTATAAATCACAGAAATTGTTTCGGGTACACCTTTTAAATTATTATTAAAATGGATTCGATTTTTTTAAAGAAATTAAGGTGTATTTTTAACTCAACAAAAAAAAAGTTTCTCAAAATCTAACTTTTTGAATTTCGATTGTAACGCGAAAATGTACTTGTTGCTTCACTGAAGGACATAGCCTTCTCTTCGAATCTTTCTTTTTGTTCCCTCCCTCCACACGAGGCGACAGCTATTTTTAATTCTATTAATCAATAGCTTGGCGAGCGCGACAAACGTGCTTCACTTCACAAATAAATAAACAAATAAAAAAAAGAAGGCCGTAATTCATACTCCGCATTGAATAAGAATCTCTTCGCGATACACCCTCTCTATACTTTACTAGGCCATAATAGAAACCCCACAGCCATGGAAGTCGCAGGAAGTCTAAGACACGTGACAAGTGGCGTCACTTCCGCAGCCAGACAAAAGTCAAACGCTCGCCATCTACCGGTGGGGAGAAGAATCAAAAGAATAGAGTTAGATAAGGAAGAGAAGTAAGGAGGGAAAAAAAGGGTGAGGGGGGAGCATCAGGCAATGAGTGTCATTTGAGGCAGAAGAATTGGTGTTGGGGGTGGCAACATTGTGTTGGTGCAAGGGTGCAGAAGGAAGGTCCCCCTCCTCCCTAATTGTCATTCGGCTCAATTTATCCGCGATCCGCACTACCGGCTTCTGAGCATCTTCCACACGTGCGAGGGACGTGTGTGATTGGTAGGGGAATGCTCGTTTAGGGATGGTTGTTCCGCAGGACTTTCGACGAAAATGAATTGGTAGGTCCCTTCAGGGCAATTAAAACAGGGGTTTTGTTGGGATCGTACTCTGTAGGACAAAAGTGTGTTAGTATTATTATTTATTTTTGTAGTTAATTAAAAAATAAAATCACATCAGTAATTATCATAGAGATTATTAAAAGTTATTGATTCATTGAGAAATGAAAAGTAAGGGGTGCCACAGCGCACAAAGAAATTTTTTGGGGGGTCCAGGGTCTCTCTCTCTCTCTGGAAAGTCTACTATTCTGGTATCATGCACCAATGCACCACCAAACATTTTTTTTTTATTTTGTCGCCTTTCGGGAACAAAAAACAGTAAAAAATTGACTATTGAATAAGTCATTTTAGCATTAAGTAATAAAATAAATTATTAATAACAAATACTTAATTAAATTTTACATTTTCTATGTAGGATTATAATTAATCTGAAAAAGAAATCAAGGGCTTTGGGAGAGGGGAGTGTGGACCCAGGACCCCTCCCCTTGCGTGCGCCACTGATGGGGTGGATCCATTTCATAATGTTTTGCATATTCTTCACTTTTTACAATCTTCGTGCCGCCAAAGATCCGCCTTTTAGAGAGCCCTGATGCACGTTTAATCTGTCGAGGCTCAAATGTCCTTCCGTTGGTGTGGTGTGGAAGTTAGGGGATAGGAGTGCTAGCTCAAGTGTCGTCCTCGTTACTTGACCAGGGTTTAAAATTGCAAGGTTTCGCTGCCAATAGTCCTCGCGCAGCTTTATAATTCAACAATATAATTCTCTCTCACTTAACATTCTAATTAACGTTCTCGAATCACAACTAAAAACATAACTTAGTAGCAGGATATACTGCTGTAAGTAGAACAATATAAATAGTGGATGACCATGAACTGTACAAAAGTTTTTTCCAAAAGAACTGGTAGGTAAGAACGAAAAAAAAACATTTTTTTAAAATCTTCAACCACAAAAAAAAAGTTATTTGCTGAAATTGGTGTTCAGTGGAAGAAAGAGCGGACACACACAGTGACGCAAAAAGGGAAAGTCTTAGAGGTTTCGGACACATCCCAAAGACCTTTATTTTTTTCGATTGATTACAATTCTATGTATATAATATGTAAAATTTAATTATTTGTTATTGATAATTGATTTTATTAATTAAGGCTAATTATTTATTCAAAAATTAGTGTTTTACTATTTTTTTTTGTTCCCGAAAATCAACAAATCAAAAGGGGTATGATACAAGAATGGTGGACTTTCGACCCTGGACCCCCACCCCCTTGAAAAATTCCAATGTGCGCTACTGGACACAGAAAATATTTAGTGCCGTGGGTTCAGCTATTATGTTCATGATCTTCAACAACAAGAACGAGTCCTTTAAGAATGCAAGGAGTGAAATTGCCCTGGTTTGAGTATACATTTGACAGTACAGTGAAAATAAAATAAACTTTATCAGTGAAAGTAAATAAATAGAGATAACCTACTGTGATATGTATATACTTTGTGACAGTATTTTAAATGAAGGACAAAAGATACCAGAGTAGAACTTTATATTTCAAGATAATGCAATGAACTAAATTCATGACCGTAACATAAAAAATGTAAGGACGTGTTGTCCACTGAATTCAAAACTGGCATTATACTTGTTAAATTTGGCTAAGATTCCAAACTTGGGAACTTGGTAATGTTCAAGTAACAAAATTCTTCACACAAAATGCCTTTTAAAAATTTTTTTAAAAAAATTCTTATATTACATGTATACTTTTAAATCAAGAGCATTTCATTTACCTGTGTGCCTTGTAGTTTTGTCAAATATTTACTTTTTAAGGTATCCAAACACGTTCGGAGTGCTTTTTTTTTTAAAAAAAAAGCATACTAAAGCATTAAAAATCCTTTTTTAGAATCAATACTAATAAATATTACCTAACAATAACTTTTAAAGAAATATCTAAATTTTACAAAAATTTTAGTTATAATTGAAATTTTAGCAATTTTTTGGAAAAACTTCAAAGAAATTAGAGAAAAAAGTAATTATCTTATGCCAGTAAAAGTATTACTAAAACTAATTATCTGCATTTTTACCAAAACAATATACAAAAATTTTTATGTTTTATTAAAATATGAAAATTTTAGAGCCGATCGAGTAAATATAAGAACTGTGACATTCTTTATGATGCCCTTATTTAAATAAAAAATATTCATATAATAAGAAATATTTTAGTACATTCTCTGGAAAATAATATAAGTATCAGGTTCAAAAAGTTTTTAAAAGTATATTTATAGTATTTTCAGTTACTCGCTCATGACTCGCTGTGATAGATTTTGAACAATTTACATACCTAATTCTGGTAGATTAAAGACCCACTTTCGGTTTTTCAAATGTTATAAAATTTATTTTAACTTTGCTCCTAGACAGCGTAGAAACAAAAAAAAGTATGTCTTGTAAACCCAAAAGATAGCTCTTTTCAAGAAAAAAAAAACAAACAAACAAAAATATGTGTTTCGACCGAATTTACACAGTTAAGAGTGTTCGGATACCTTAAGAGAAAGTTTTTGTAAAAATTAAAAATTGGCGACAGGAAAGCGCAATAACTGATTGGTTGAAAATACGTGATTATATTTATCATGTGACTATGATGTCACATGAGTTTAGTTCATTTTAAATGCAGCCAAAGATGTAAAAAACTTGTTTGCAGAAAATAACATGAGCTTTCTCAACTGGCCATTGCCCTGAATATTAGTGAAAATATTTGGGTGAGCTACGATGATAAACTTATGGAAATGAAATGTGTATGTTCCATGTTTCTACTGTTAGGAAATATACCTCAAAAATTCTCCTTCATTCAAAATTTGTGCAAGAGCTTCAATAAAAGAATGTTTGAAGTTCTGAAGTCTAATGCAATTGCACGAAATATTAATTTTATTTTAAAGTATGTTACTAAAGATTATTGTGAATTATGTTTATAATTTATTTTCTTATATATTTCCGTCTGTCATTTTTTTCGTTCTAAATTTATTTTAGAATTTCATTGAATTTTATGTTTTTTTTGAGAGAATCTGTAAAATGTGTGTGTGGATTTGTAAATGTCCTTTATGTTACACAGGAATTTAAATTAATTGTTGTTGATAAGTAATATAGTAAGTTGCGAATTTTTTTGCATTCATCATTCTTTCAAAGATTACATATAGCAGGGATCGCGAACCAATGGCACGCGTGCCATTGATGGCACGCAACACAATATTTCGAGCATGCCTCCGATCAAAACGGTTTGCATTTTAATTTAAAATAACAAAGTTTAATATGAATAATTACGGACAAACGTGAGTGATCGGTCGCAGTTTTCAGCGAGACTTTCTTAGGTCAAAGAATTATTGTAAACACTCAAGTTTTTTATGTTGATTTTTTATGCTGATTGATTTCCAGCCTAGTTCGATATAGATTCAAGAATTTGATGAAAAAAAGGAGAAAGTTAGAATTGATTAAAACAGATATATTAACAAGCAATATAAGATGCTAAAAATGAAATTTTGGAAACATGGAATTCGATTCCAGATACATTTAGATGTTTGAAGAAACTGGCTCATGCTATTTTAACCATATTGTCATCTACCTATGCCTGCGAGTCATTATTTTCAGAGATGAATAACATTAAAGACTCACTTAGAAACCGTTTGGCAGATGACTCCAATTCATCTTGCATGTGGTTAAAATTAACATTTTATAATCCTAATACAAGTTATTTGTCATCTCATCTGCAACAACATAATTCACACTAATATTGCTTTAATTTGAATTACACCTATAAATGAAGCATTTACTACTATACAGTGCAAAATGTATTTTTTCGTTGTAAGTAAAGAGTTTTGAGTTAGTATTTAGTTTCGTTATTTTCACAGTAATCACAAGTCAAATTTTTTTGACGGCGTGTCTATACCTCATTAAGCATTTCTTAAAGAAAAAATGGCACGTTGATCCCAAAAGGTTCACCATCCCTGGTATACAGTATACCACTGTGCATGTATAGAGGGTTTTTCTCCTCTCCTTTGAATTCTAATTTCTGGTATTAAAAATATTTAATGAAAGAGAAAAATATGTGTACTAATATTAGAATATTCTTCTTAGTAACCTACATTACTCAGCTTACATTTTTACAGATATTGGATATTATACATACTAGAAATATTTAATTCACATAACCACATGAGTATTTCAAGGTTTTAGGTCACGCCCAGTACTATGGCAACGCCACAAGTGAGAATAGCCACTTAAAACACACTCTTTTTCTTTAATCTGAGTACCAGAGCACACTTTAATTTTGTGCTGTGAATAGTGAATTCTGATCACCCACAGCGAGTTTTATTCCCAGATAACTGAGTTCAGTGAACCTATCGAGCGGAAATGGTATTGTTTTCGAATTCTCGTTATTTCTGTCTCTATATTTCTACCTGAAGTCCTACAGTAAATTAAATGAATAGCTACATGGTAAAAATTTTCGGAATGTTTACGAAATTCAAAGGAAATTGCTGCGTCACCCATCTTCTGAATTCAAAAAACAACTGAAAAAATATTTGTTGGTTCTGCTATTTGTTACGTGCAAATTTTAAGAAATGCGGTTTGATTCAGAAATGCAATAAAACTACAAATATCTTTTTTAAAGTAACATTATAGTTATGCAAATTAGGCTGTTCTGTCAAGATTTTTTATTTTTAGTTCCCTCCCGTACTTTTCTATCGTTTATTGTGGAAGTTTGAAGAGTGGGATTCCACAGCTCAACTGTGTGTGTGTGTGACGGATCTATACACGAACTTCTAATTAACCCTCTTGGGAAACCTTTGGGCTATCAATTCGCGTTATTCACAACCAACCCTTCGAAAGAAGAGAATCGTGATATTTAAATTAACTTACTATATATAGTCAAAGTTTTCTAGCTTGAAAAGAGAGTAGGAGAGAAGATATACTCCAGTCAAGTGAGATTGTTACTAAAGGTATAATATTAGTATTCTGATTTGAGACTTATTAGGAGGAAACAATTGGTGACGAGATTGTCATTAAGATTGAATTGATAATAGATTAAATCGGAAGATAGGTTAGATCCTTTATTAAGGTAAGGATCAAATTTGATAATCTCCTAATCGTTCGCGTTTTACCGTCGTTGTTCCCCTTTCGTGGTTAGCAATGAGACATTCTCTTACTATTATCAGTTGAAATTGTGTCTGTTCCTTGTGTGATAAATAAATAGATTAATTAGATCATGTCGAGTGTTTCTTCCCTACCTCCAACACATCTAGGTGCCCGAGAGAGAGAGAGATGCTAGACTCTTACATATATGTATACCCTCCTTTTCACTTGATCTGTTTCCAAATTACGCAGTTCGTCAACAATCATTTAGTATGGCTTCAAAATGCGACGCTAATATACAATCATAGCAAACTAATATTTCTATCTTTATTCGAATCTGTATGTAAACGAAAAGAAATTAATTTAGTTTCTGGGGGATGGAAGAAAGGAGGTAAAAAATAAAAATAGAGAAATTTAACGTCAAAAATTAAAAGTTTTTTAAGTAATTGTTCTTTAATTGATCACACATATTATGTGATGACCCCCCTGGGTCACACCTTGAACACCAAGATTAATTTGAGGCAAAGAACCCCCAAGAGCCATTTTCAATAATAATATTATTTATTTTGTTATAATTTCCTCAAAAATCTCTGATAACATATAATATAATAATGTTACGTCGTTTAAAGGGATTTGCCTTTATATTAAATTAAATTACTAAGAATACAATTAATTACTAATCTAGCTCAACTCAAGTAAGGTTTATCGAAATAGGAGACCCGAGAAACACACGTATTCGAATTCTTAACTGTCATTAACTTTAACTAAGTAGCTCAAACTGACGCTTACTTTAAGCGTACGTGAATGATATTTACCGCTGGCTTATATCAGCTTTCTGGTACGTCCAGCAGCACGACGTCTTCACGAATCTAATATCTTTGTGAATCCTCTAGTTTTGCATTTAAGGTTATTGGCTCAATAGCCTACCATCATCTCTCTTGCTATCTCGCAACCCTCGACTTAAATACCTTATATAATTTAAATATCCCATACTTCTTTTTTGGAGTTGATTGGAAATATAAACGCGAATTTATATTCCCCAGAAAGACGCCTAAGAAGATTAGTGGAAAGGTTCCGTACAGATTCGTCACAATTATTTATAAATTTTTATATGATTTTTTTCTGATCGCTTTATAGGAAATGTTAAACTTTATATTAGATCCTAATATCATTAAAATTGTAAGCTGAGAAATTTAAATCGAATAATTTAATATCGATATATATATTTTCATTTCATCGGATATTTCAAATACCGAAGAATAAGAAAGATTCATAGCAGAGGAGAAAAAAGCTCTTTATATGTATCGATAGAGTGTATTAAGCACAAAGTTTTAAGATGAGAAAATAAAATTGGATTTTAAAAAGCAATGCAGAATTCCGTTTTATGATTCAAAATTTCGTGATAAATGTTGAAATTTTAAAAAGAATCACAAACATTAAGCTAATATTTTTTTTAAAAGTACCTGATCGTTTCCAATTCCAAAATGGAGTGAATTCGCTAGTGAAGTATTAATCGCTAGATGTGATCAAGACTCAATAACTGTTATAATCTTCTTGGATATGATAAAGGACGACATCAAAAATATTGTCATGATACCAAAAATTTTGGTAAAAGTGACGGGATTATAAGAAATCTCTCAGAGGGGAAGGAAAACACGTAAGCATAAGTCCAAATATTACACTCTATAACAAAGCCCCAAGAAGAAGGAATGGCACGATTGTAATGAAATTTCGTATGCGAAGACATTTGTACCGAACATGCAAATGATTAAAATTTGGAGTCCAACGAAAATGAATAGCGGAAGCTACAGCGCATCGAAACTGCGCACTCAGTAGGTGTCTATAAGAAGCAATTTTCAATATGAATGTCAAAATTTTTGTTGCATTGCGATTTAGGATACCTTCCAAAGACTGAAAAAAATGATTGGCGCAGGATTCGAGCCCATTACAAACAATAGTCTGAGTTTGAAGTAGGTAACATCATTGGATTGAAATAAGCAGGTTAGGCAAATCGAAGAATCACTCGTCTTAAGGGTCGAAGCAATGCGGCCATCAGAAGATGCTGGCAAGAATAAGTGGACAGTGGCAGATTTCAGTGTAATTATGGTAGCGGTCAACCTAGAGCCACAGCAGATCGGGAGGATAGATTGATTGTCAGATCAACTGTCACAGAGCCTGATTCATCGTTATCAATGAGCAGACGTGCAATCTGCACGTGAATGTCCTCCATGACCATTCACAAAGCTCAGATATAGCGAAATTTAAGCTTGTACTAACCGCTACGCCACCTGCCACTTACGCCTGCACACTGTCAAGCCAGGTTACGATGGTGCTTGGCTCTATCAGGTTGAAACCATGCTGACTAGTGACGTATACTGTTTAACAACGAATCTCGCTTCCAACTGTGTCTTGATGATCATCGAAGACGTGTCTGGAGATGTCCAGGGCAGCGTGTCAATCCTGATTTCACTATTGCATGCCCCACAGGCTCTCAACCAGGACTTATAGTCTAGGGTACCATTTCTTTTGACGGACGGGCCTCTTTGGTCATCCTTAGAGGCACACTTGCAGCCGAACGATGCGTCGATGACATTCTGAGAACTGTTTTGCTACCGTTCCTTTTGCAGTACCTTGGCCTTATTTTTCAGAAGATAAGGCCAGACCACATGCGGAACGTGCTGCTATGAACTGTCTTGCAGCTTGTCAGATACTTCCTTGGCCAGCCAGATCGCCAGATCTCTCTTTAATAGAGCATGTCTGGGATATGATGCGAAGACAGCCTGCATCTACCAGGGAATGTTGATGAT
Source organism: Trichonephila clavipes (assembly GCA_019973935.1). NCBI lineage: Eukaryota > Metazoa > Arthropoda > Arachnida > Araneae > Nephilidae > Trichonephila > Trichonephila clavipes. The sequence continues at coordinate 1,201,531 of BMAU01021177.1, read as the reverse complement.
CTTGCCTAATTATCTGAGCAAATTTGGCAAGAAATACTGCAGTAGACCATGAGGGTGCTTTATCACTCTATGCCACGTCAAGTGGCAGCTTGCATCCAGGCTATAGATGAGTCAATACCTTATTGAGCTCGTTACTTTGCAACTATGTAACTCTGAAATAAATCATTCAATTTTTCTGAAATTTGAATCATTTTCTATTCCGTACATAATCTTTCTACCCACCAATTTTTGCCTTATCGGATAACTCTTGCTTGGTGCGTCGTTTTTTTTTTTTTTGTTGTTGTTATAGAGTGTATCTTATTATGGACTACCTGGTATACCCATTCTTCGCACGGGTGAACTGAAAAATTAAACAACACAGATTGAAGGAAAAAGAAGTTTTTAATGAGTTAATTTTATGTGAATTGAAAATTAAACAAAAAAAAAAAAGCTTTTTGCATATCTTAGCTAAACAAAAAAAGAAAAAAAAAAAACACCTTTGTTAAATTTTAACTATGTAGATCTAATAGCAGATAAAAAGGATTTTTTAAATTTATAATTCCGCGTAACACTCTTGAGGGTCGATTTTTCAAAATACCTCCCTAAGCTGATCTCTGCTCAGCAAAAGTAACACATTCTTAAAAGTTTTGCGTAATGAACGCTTAAAGTAGTGTAATTAATTTATATCTGAAAGTGTAATACATTAATATTACTTTCTGTTGTATTTATTTTATTTTAAAATTGTAATATTCGCAAGCAACGCCGTTTCTTAAATTATAATGGCGATTCAATGAAAAACGTAGCGAAATGTTAACGATAGAGTCAAGTTGGCAAATGCCTAGCTACTTTCGTAGCTCGAGCTTTATTACAGCTTTGTAAGACCCGCCGTGTAGGGGCGCGATGCACGTTAATACTTTATCCAACCGCATTATGATTTACTGCAGTTTTTTTCATACAATATTTTTTTTGGATCACTACATGTACAAATTAAGGGATATATATGAACAAAATACTCCACTTTGGAAAATTTAATCCGTTAGAGCTAATAAATTAATTAAAGATATTCCACTGTAAAATTAATTATGTACACCGTTCACTTAAAATAAGTAGTCAAATCATTTTCCAAGGTCTTCATTAACAGACAAAACCATAAGACACTTAAATTTTGACATTAACTATTTTTTTGTGACAAAAATAATAATCTTTGCAATCCGCTGAAAACGCAGTATCTGATACAAAACTTTTCGCCTTCCCCACTAAAATACTCATCATAGAACCCGTGCTGTCATATATCTTGGAAGAGTGGATTTCAAAGAATATTAAAGCTAAGTATTGGTAGAATATTCCTGCTAAGTTGGTGTGGTGTGGTTGTTAGGAGAAGGGGGTGCCAGCTCAAGTGTCGTTCACGTCACTTGACCATTGTTCAAAATTACATGGTCCGTCTCCAAAAGCCCTCGTGTAGCTGAACAGTGCGACGTTAATATTCACTCACTCACTCACTGCAAAAAATACAGTGCAGTAGTTATAATTAGTTTTATACTTAAAAAAAATGCAATATCTGCATATTCAATTAAAATTACAGCGTTATAATTAACTACTAACCACAAAAAAATTATGAAAGTTTGTCCAAATGATGTAGTGTGAAAGAGAAAGTTTATTTGCTTTAAGTACCAGAAGCGATAAAAGTAGTTATTTTGAAAATAGATCAACTTACTACCAAATGTGCATAATAAAATCATAAAAAAAACATTAAAATAAAGAGAGATTTATAACAACTTCTCCCTTCAAAACTTAGTTTTATTCTGAAATAAAAAATAGGCATTATTCTGATCACAGGAATTAATTAGAAGCGATTCCCTTGCGTTGCCAAAACAAAAAGTTTTTCACAAACAATAGATAGATATATGCTGACGTGGGCTTTTTTGTTTGCAGATGGCAGAATTTTTTCCTTCTTACTTGACAAATAGCGTTATATTTTGGACACTTTTTACAAATTTTTATAAATTATAGCCTATGGTATAAATTATAGCCTATGTGTTATTCTGATGTATAAGCTATATTACTGTAAAGTTTCATTAAAATCCATTAAGTTGTTTTTGCGTGAAAGACCCACAAAGATTTTCACAAACTTTCACATTTATAATATATATTAGATTAGATGTACATTTTGCACGGAAAATTGGAACTGTGTAATTTATCCATACGTATAAATCAGTGCTTCCATTCATCCGAATCATTTTAGAGACATGTATATAATAAACATTTAATATAGACATTTTAAAAGAAAATAATAAATTTCTTATATTCTTTAAAACTATATTTAAAGTTTATTATAATATTTTATTTATTATTTTTTTTTTTTATGTATTGGGTAAAAAAAAAGTTGCCTTAATCAGGCAATAATCTCAAGTAGATAACTAATTGAAATCGTCTCTCTTTTTTTCCATGATTATTCGGCAAACATAATATCAATTAAATAATTATTTGAAAGTAACAAATGAATATAAAATGTTGCTGAAGTGTATATACTATTTTTTATTAATACTATATGCACTCAGATTTATGAACATCGAGATATTCTTAAAAAAATTTATTTATTTCGTGTCATTGACCCTGTTTCTCTGTAAGAGCCTTTTGAAAACCTTTTCACAGTGCATCTTTATGTAATATAATGTCAATACAGAAATTCTTGTGAATATCAAAGAAAAAAAAATATTGATAAAAGTGAGTGAGTGAAGATTAACGTCGCACTGTTCGCACACGAGGGCTTTTGGCGACGGACCACGTAATTTTGAACCATGGTCAAGTGACGTGGACGACACCTGAGCTGGCAGCCCCCTCTCCTAACTACCACACCACACCAACGGGAGGACGTTTCAGCTCTCGACAGATTTAGCGTGCATCGCTGCCCTACACGGTGGGTCTTTAGTGGTACTGGGCTCGAACTCGTGACAAAGCCAGCCACGATCCGATGCCTATACCACTCGGCTACCGCGGCCACAAAATATTGATAAAAATACAAGCATTAAGTATTTTAATCCCACAAACGCGACAATTTATAGAGAAAAGTAAATTTTGAAAAAAAAAATATAAATAAAGTGACTGAAAAGCATTAAACTTCTACAATATTTTTTTGTGATTTTAAAGAAGAAAAAAATCAAAGCTCCATTTTTAAAAAAAATGCTCTTAATGTTTACAATTAGCATATAAAAATGAAGCTCTATCTCATGTTTATGCTTACAAAATACGGGTTTTTTTTACGAGTTTTACGAGAATTTCCTAGATGAAAAACAACACAGGAAGACTTTTGTCAGCTACAGCCCCAGAAAATATGTCATCCGTGGGAGAAATGTTGATCGATAACTGTACATAAAATTATCCAAGAACTGCATATAAAAATAATTGTGTGCTTGCCGTTTGGTCTCCAATAACTTAACATAATCCAAAAAGAGTTACGTGGCAGAATCAATAAACTCTCAGATTACTAAATAGTGGCGGCAACTTAGTGACGGGAAGAAGGGATCGAGGAGGTTGTAACGTTCCCTCTCCCTATAAGATTTGCATCGTACTGAAACTTTAAATAATTTCTTTGTAATAAAATTTATAATTTTTTTATTTCATATCTCCTTTTCCAAAAAAACTAACCATTGAAATCTCCCGTATTCCACCCAAACAATTTTTTGGCATTGAAAATTAACCATGAATTTTAGGTATGGGTTGATGGAAAATTTTTCTTTGCTTCATTGTGAACGCCACATTACTTCTAAAAACATTAGTTGAATACAATAGCGCACACACACACAGGAATTTTTCAAGAGGGGGGGTCCGGGGTCGAAAGTTCACCATTCTTGTATCATGCTCCTTTTGATTTTCTCGATTTTCGGGAACAAAACACAGTAAAAAACTAATTATTGAATTAAAATTAGCATTAATTAATAAAATTAATTATTAACAACAAATACTTAATTAAATTTTACGTACTATATACTTAGAATTACAATCAATCGGAAAAAATATCAAGTGTGCTTTGGGGGGTCCGGGTGTGAGAGGGTTCTCGAGTTAACCCCTTTTATATAACCTTTAACACTTATGAGGTTCAATGAATGCACACCAGTGGCGCACACAAGGGGGGTCCGGACCCCCCTCCCCAAAGCCCTTGGTTTTTTTTCCGATTGATTTAAATTCTAAGTATATAGTACGTAAAATTTAATTAAGTATTTGTTATTAATGATTAATTTTATTAATTAATGCTTATTATTTATTTAATAATAAGTTTTTTACTGTGTTTTGTTCCCGAGAATCGACAAAATCAAAAAGAGCATAATACAAGAATGGAGAACTTTCGAACCTGGCCCCCCTTGAAAATTCCTGTGTGCGCTACTGATGCACACTGATAACTAAACCCGAGGAGCAATAAAACTTATTAATCTTATTAGAAATATAAACACTTATCTATTTTCTTGAACGCTCTTGCTGCCAACCTGCTTAATCCTCAGCCGTAATGTGGACAGCTTCCCTTTCTCTGAATCCTTCCCTCTGGAATTAATATTACAAAGTGCAACCACCGGTCGCTCACACTATGCTTTCCTGTTAGAATCAATTTTCAACCATCACCTCACCTACTCCAAGACTAGCACTTAAATGGAAGTTTGCATTTACTTAAAATCAAGTCCTCTCTACAGAAAGAAATTTTCAATTAAAATCACTGTTGAAAAGAGCATTTTCCCCAATAGGATTAGTAGAAGCTTGAACAGAACCCGTTACACACATTCTATCGTTTTCCCGCCTCACAGCTGCACGATCGACTTTTCTAAGCAGATAGCATTACGTAGTTCATATTCACACGTACACCCCTAAAATATTGCGCGGTCCTTTCATCTGATAACACACCGAGAACCGATAGCTGTGAGAAACCCAACGGCTGGATCAGACCTGCGAACCGGAAACTCAAAAGAAATTCGTGGTGTAGGAAGGAACCACCCCACTCCAAAGGAGTGGGGAGACAGTCCGTTTGAAACAATCGAAAAGAGAAGCCATGTTTGCCTCCTCCTTCACAAATGAAAAATTCTGCAGTATTGGAATAATCAATACCATTAATAACTTATATCTAAATGTAAATAGGGTTATTAATAGCTATAAACGTAATAGATAATTAATTTATTAACTCTCACGTTGCTTATCAATTTTCCCAACCGTTGCGCCATTTATTGACGTTCAACGTGTCAAGGAAAGAAAAGTATGGGTCTGAGAATTACTCCCCAACGATCAATGAAACAGTCACGTGCAGTGGTGTATAGAGACCACTTTTATTGTGAAAAGAGGGGTACATTCCAAAAAACAACCAGACAAAAGCTTCAAGGGTAATCTTTATAGAAAAAGAAGAAAAAAAAATTTAAAAACTGCGCGTATAGGGGAAAAGGGGGGGGTTGAGTCCTCTTGTGTTCGTCACTGATAACACTACCTTTTTCTTCGGTAGAAGAGGACTGGTCAAATGCATCCCTCCGTGAAGCCAGGAGCATGAAGCAGTTACAGGTACCTACAAAATAGCTATCCTTTACGAATTTTTTAACAAGTTAATATTAGATAATTCATGCATAATTTCTACTCAATTTTTCATTCAGAAAGATTCTCGTTTGAATTTCTTTAACAAAAATGTATCAAATAGACTTCTCTCTGCTCACCTGATCTTGATATCCATAACTTTTGGCTATTTTTAACACGCTTTTATAAGTTTCACTTGTATGTAATGGAATCTTTGAATTCGATTTTTACTCACTTTAAAAGGTCAGATTAATTAGAAATTTGGCACACTTGTTAAGGACCGATGACAATACAATAATTTCTTAATTTAGTTTCATTATCCTGATCATGATGGTCAGGAATAAGAATTTTAAGGATTTCCGAGATTTGTCGGCAAATTCATTATATCGTTTCTAGATTTGGCGACTAATTGCATAAACCATTTTCAGATTTGGCGACTATTTCCATATTCCATTTCCAAATTTGGTGACTAATTCCATATATCATTTCCAAATTAGGCGACTAAAAGATTTAGGAGCAACCCTAAAACTGTAAATAAGATTGCAGTTAATACAAATAAAACAAAAAAAAGTGAAAAAGGGTAGGGTGGAAATAAAAAAAAAAGACTCGTGCATGTGAAAAAATAATTTACGTTTTTACTGCTAAATATTTTTTTTATTTTTATAAAAAATATTTATGCATTTATAGAAGTGATGATACGAATTAACATTACAGCAATATATTTAAAAGGTGATAAATTTATTTCCTAACTGCGCTAAATATATTTTTATTTTGATAAAGCAATATGTTTAAAAGTGATGATACGAATTAACATTTCGCAATACGTTTAAAAGGTGATAATACGTTTGACATTTAATATTTCTTCTTAACACACTTTTATTAGTTAGACCTGTATCTATAGAGACGGAATCTTTGAAGTATAACGATAGGGGACTCATTCGAGGCCCCGTAAGAGGAGAGAATAAATACCCTTCAGATCTATTAATTTTACATCCATTGAAGATTAAGACTAAATCCAACAGCCACATAATTCCGGCTCCAAACATCGAACTCAAGGATAAATTCAACAAAGAATAAATGATAGTTTTAAAAACTAAAAAAACAAGCTTTTATTGTAGATCGAACTAAATAATGAAAAATAAATTATAGTTTTAAAAAAAACAACTAAAAAACACGCTTTGATAGTGAATCGAACTAAAAAGTAAAAAAATAACTCTTAATATAAGAATAAAATGATTAACGAGAAAATTAATGTCATTGTGGTAAAAGCGTGGTGTGACTACATTTTTACACTAACTCCGCATCTCGGAATAGAACTAGTAAGCAATTATAACAATTAATATAGAGCACCCCACGCTTTTACACCAATGACATTAATTTTCTCGTTAATCATTTTATTCTTATATTAAGAGTTATTTTTTACTTTTTAGTTCGATTCACTATCAAAGCGTGTTTTTTTAGTTTTTTTTTTAAACTATAATTTATTTTAAACAAAAATACACTATATCGTCTCACTATTCATTGCGAAGTTGATGAAGAGTCTACAAAAACCTATATTTCATTGATTAAAAACAAAATGAATGGCTCGACATTTCTAATTTTTCGAAAATCCTTCTGCAGGAGATAACTGATGCTGGGGGAGGTACTACTTTGTCCTCCCCTGAAATTTGGTAAGTTTAACTTTGTAAAGATTTATTGTCTTCTAGAGAAAATTTTATAGTGGCTGTATCTAGATATTTTAAAGTACTAATTAACTTAGAGTACCTAATTACTCTAGAGCTTTGATTCATTAAAAAATAAAGTGTTTCTTCAAAAATAAAAATTTCAAAATGGTTCATAGATATCGATAGCAATTAAGAAAAATAATGCAATGCTAAATAATGGTATCTGAAGAATTAATGAAAATTAACCAAAAATAAAATAGTATAAGTAACTCTAAATCATTCATAAGAAGGCTATGGGCTATAATTCAAATTAATTAAAATCACATCTTTTTTATTTTTTCCTTGTAACAAAAAATATTGCATACTATATCAAGATGCTCTATTTTTCTTTAAAAAAGAGAAAATTTGTTCGACATTTATTATTTTATTGAAGTGATCATTAAAATTCATTTGAATTTAAACAAAAACTCCGTGATTTAGTTCGTGAATGTGTTCCAATTATACGCGAATTTAAAAAAAAAAAAGCTGATCCAAATAAATCAACATCCCGCACCGGTAAGTAATTTGAACTCTAATTAGAAATACCCAAAGACAATCAGTTTTTCATTATCTCTACACGCAATAGGACGATTCCCATCTCACGCTCGAAAAGGCGCGCTTCTCAAATTAGGAAATCGCTAATTGTCTTTCAAATTTCTTTGTTGTATTTTTTCCTGCTCGAGAGAAAATAGGAAAAGAAAAGGCTGCATTATTATGTCAGGAAGCTGCATCTTTGTACGCTGTTGAACCTGTTTCTCCGTTCGGTGATTGGCCAGGGGCCCGCCGTGACGACGCTTTTCTCGGATGCCTGGCAGCCCTGATTGGTGGATCGAGAAAAGGAGGTTTAACATTGGCCTTCGCGTTTGCAGAAACTAGCGACTTCCGCGGCCTTTCTTTCTGAATTAATTCGAATTAAGTGTGATGTGTGAGAAGGCGACGTGCTCTAGTCAAAATAAATTTTGAAATTACAGATATATCAATGGTGCTTATATTTCATTTTAAAGATTCATTGCATGAAGAAAGGATGGCATTTTTTCCCCAACGTTTTGCTATTTGTTTCTTTTCTTTTTGCTTCTATTCGATCTTGCTTTAATGATTTTAGATTTATTTTAACTCAGGCTGTAAAAATGTTTAATTTAATTCGCTTTTTTTATGCTAATTGTATCCTTAATTTTTTTGAATAAAATTAGTCATAGTAAATATTTCTTCAAAAGTTTGTTTTTCGGTTCTGAAGCAAATCTATAATTTATAGACTTTTTAGTCAATAATTAAAATTATTATAATTTTTTAAACCTGTTTTTCAAACATTCAAAGTAGTTTTTTGAATAGAAGAATTTGAAAACTCTATGATATTTATTGAATATTGCTCTGGGACATTTAATAAAAAAAATTAATAAATTAATAAAAAATGGGAGAGGAAATTATTAAAATAAGTCACCATCACTAGCACATCTCAAATGTTTTGCTTATCATTAACACTCTTCAAGTTGAAATATATATATACTTACTTACTATACATATATAGTTTTCGATAAATGTGAATGAATACAGTTTTCCTGATATATCTATTAGAATAATTTTTATCATTTAACTTTTCATTTTTGAAACAAAGAACAGCAAACCTTTATAAGTTAAGACTTTTAATTTTCCTATTTTTTTTTAAATAAAACTCATTGGTGTATAAGTATAGTAATTATAGTGGCTCAGTGATTCACTATATGCTTTAGATATTTAATGTCCTCTCTCCTTCAACTTCATAACTTTTTCTAAATTTTAGAAAGTGGAAAAAATAAAACTTGACATGTCTTATATGTTAAACAGTGTTAAACTGACTGAAACTACAATTCATCAATTTTCTTTTGACAATTTATTCTACAGACGGAACTGTGTAATTAAAGCTCCTTTTCTTTGCATTGATATTAAAATTTTTACTACGTTCGAACAGTTATTACATTTTCCTGCGTTCGAAATCCTTCTTTATAATGCTGAACTCATTCTTAAATAGTTTTGTGGAATAGCTTTGGTTTCGCGATAAATTTCATTGATATCTAAAATTGATTTCTTTCATGGAAAATTATGCTAATGATTGAAGATTATGCTAATTTTTTTTTTATTCCAGGGCTTTTTATTGAAATCAAAAAGTTAGTACCCTTTCCTTAAAATTTTACACAAGATTATGACATCAGATTCAATTTAAAGTGTTTTCAAGCAATTCCACAATTAGTTTGGACACATCTGGATGGTAAAATTAATTGATGACTAAATCTTTTCTAATTATATCGTTTCAGGGATATTAAAAGCTCCCATACAATAAATTAATTAATTTCTGTAATTAAAAGCAAGCAGAAGATTTCTTTTTGTAGGAAAAATGGTGGATATAAAAATAATTTTTTAAACTCGTTGACATATATTTTTTTTATTATCTATGAATAATAAGTTGGTGAACCGATTGACTGGTTTACTATAATTTGGAAAATTAGTGGATGTATATCCATGCCCCAAAACACCGTTTAAACAACACACATTTTAAAAAGGCCATGTTGAATCGAAATAATAAGATTCACATGTACCAAGCTAAGTCCTGAGTAAACTTCTATAAATAATTTCGCTCATAAAAATAGCTTTTTTTTTTGCTAACTTTTTTCACACTAAATAAATAGTTCTTTCATAACAAAATTGAAAAAAATGATAATAAATAATAATATAGAAGAGATTTAGCAATTTTTATAAAACATTTTTTTCCTCCATATGTTGACTTACAATTCTTTTCGTCCCTATTTCGATTAACCAACAACACAAAATATTCGAATAATCAATTTATCATTCTCAGAAATAAGTAGAATTACGTAACCATCCTCAAAAAGAGAGAATTCTGGAACTCAATCAAATAACTAAATTAAATGTAAATCAAAGCATGCTTTAACTAAACATAAGTATATTTCACCCTAGTACCCTAAACCTCTGCATGTTATATTCAGTGTATTATTGATGACTTTTTCCGACCCCCCAGTGAGCGATTTAATTGAAAAGAGGTCGCTACGCCCGCTCGCTAACAGACAGCTCATTAAACATGTAACATTATGACTGACTTTCTAAAAAGCAAGCAGGTTTGGAAAAAAAACAGAAATTGATTGACTCGCTTACACGGAGTCAAACCGCTGGCTTCGTAATCGGGACACCTGTACTTTGGAGCGCAGGTGAAACAGTTTAGATGTAATTGACTTGTATTGGGTAAAGGGGACAGCTGTTTGTAGATATATCTGTTGCTAGGTCATGTCGATTTTTCGAGGATGATAAATGCTAGAAGTGTATGGATAATACAGATTTTATTTGGTAATAAGATACAGTCAAACCTCTAGATATATAACGAACCTCTATTTAGTGAATTTTTCTATTTTGCGAACTTTTTCTCTAGTGATTCGATTTCAGGACATTTTTCAAATTATTCTCTCTTTTAGCACATTTTATGGTGATCAATGACCTTGAAGTGCTTTAACCGGGTGTCCAACTCACGTAGAGCAATGAAATTTTGCCGTAATTTTTCAAACAAAAAACTTAAATAAAATTAACAGATTTTATCGGAAACTGAATGTAAGGACGTATGTGAAAGTGTATGCTTAAAATTACAAGTTATAAAAATTGCAAGTATGTTTAAATTTACCTGTTAGCTTAAAATTAGAAAATTTTGTGAAAAAATTCATTAATTTTAAAATAAAATTATCTTTTAAAGTTGAAAAATACGATGTATTCCGGGGTAAAAAATTCTCCCTTGTTCTCCTTGCAGATTTATTTTTGATGGGTAAGATATATAAAATGCATAGACATTAATTTTCAAAAAAAAGTATGAATAATTACTCTTTCAATAATGTATAGTGTTTACGAATTTTTTAAAAAAAATAATTTGTTCTTTAAAGTATATTTAAAGTTGAATCTCTATTTAACTAATTTTCCACATAACGAACTTTTTTGCGGGATTTAACGACTTCGTTAAATAGAGGTCCGACTGTATTTTTAAATTAGTTTCGAATCTTAGGTGTATGTATGATACAGCAAAAAAATGAAAGAGAGTTATTTTTAATGATTTTTTAATCATGGTAGATGAGATTTTTATATATTTTACAACAGCAAGCATGAGATAATTATTATATTTAAATTTTAATAAGGATCGTTTGCCATATTTTTTTTCACCTATTCTAGCACGAGGAGTATACTTAAAAAATCCAAATAATAATAATAATGGAAAAAATCCAAATAATAATAATAATGTGTTGGTAATAAACTTTCAATTCTCTGTCTCACCTGGAATTTCCGTATGACGGGCTTCCGACTAGTGAAGTATAAGCAGATCGTGATGGTACTTAAGAATCCATTTTCAAAAAGTTTCTTTTTCGTATGGTATCAATTATTGCCATACTACATAAAGGAACATGATTTGTGCTTCTTTGAGAGATTTATTATTACGAATCTTTTTAAGATGTTTGCACGATGTAATGTTAGATTAATGTCTTCTCAAGAATTTAATTCTTAATGTTAATATTTTTAAATTTAATGCCTTAAATAAATGTCTTAATACATTTTTGTAAAAAAAATGTTTCTGGGAAAAGTACCGTTACTATAATGCATTGCATCAAAGGTATAGTGAGTGAGAAGAAAAATTATTAACTCGTAAGCAATATGATTTTCAGGTAAAAATAACAGTTAACAGAACAAAAAAAATGAATTTAAAATGTAAACATATATTTAGGCATATTTAATCTCAATCGGTTCATAAAATGCTTATTTAAGATTTAGATTTAAATGTCAATTTAAATCTAAATTTTAAATTTATTCTTCATTTACTTTTATGCCACTTTACTCATTCTGAACATAGTTCCTAAACAAAGTTCATCTACACTTTGACACAAAAGTAGATTAAAAGCAACTCACCGGCCGGCACGACAACCCTTCGATCGCCCCCTTTCCCTTTGCTGCTCGTGGTGTCCACCTGGTGGTTGCTTCGAGTCGAAGACGTCGAGGAGGAGGATGAATTGATGGGGGGAGGGGACGACGACCTGGGAGCCACGTCAACACCTGGATGCTGTCCTTGGCTGGTGTTGTTAGTGTTGGCGGTACTGTTGCCATTCAAAACATTAGGTACCACCTCCCCTTGTTTGGAAATGTCTGTACCACCCACGTACGACCCCGGAAACAAAGCAGGGGGGTTGCTGAAGGCACTGGCACCGAGATACCTGAAATGAAATAACATAAGTTTTAATAATTTCAATGTGGATATGATGATTGTTGAAAACATTAAGTGTAAACTTATCAATATCATTCAAGAAGTACATTATGACGGATAAAAAGACTTTTAAAAGACTGAAATAATCCAAAGTGTTTGAGTAATTAAATAAAATTAGATTAGAACCTATTCGATTAAGGTGTCTGATTCATCAAAACATCGCATCGTTAAAAGCTGGTTGGCTCACATTTCTGGCGCCGAGTTATTCAGAGACATACCATGCCATATACGTGGTTAAAAAAAACAATCTATACATTATAATTTTATAATACCCAAGTATATGTACACGGTGTGAAAATCTATTTTATTCAAAATTAAATGCTTGGGGAAAATCTAATGCCTTGCAGGAATTGAAAAATGTGTGGTTTGGAGATTCGTTTTTCTTTGACCAGGAACGTTTTAGCTGCCAGCTGGGTCCAAACTCAGGACCTTGGGGGGGGGAAGAGAAGGGGCTCGGCTCTTCTCGTTCTCAACTTGATCTCAATAAGATTATGATCCGAATAATTTCAATCGTTAAATATTAATCCCGGCATATTCTCTAAAAAACTGAGTATTACGAACTACATGCCATCCAGTAAAAATGGCATATAGTTCATGACGGACAAGACATTATTATGTCATGTCATGTCTGCAGTGGCTCACTCAAGGAAGGGGGCTGGGGCTCCAGACCCCCAAAGCCCTTGATTTTTTCCCCGTTTGATTATAATTTTAAGTATATAGTACGTAAAATTTAATTAAGTATTTGTTATTAATTTTTAATTTTATTAATTAATGCTAATTATTTATTCAATAATTAGTTTTTTACTGTGTTTTATTCCCCAAAATCGACAAAATCAAAAGGAGCATGATACAAGAATGGTGAACTTTCGACCCCAGACCCCCTCTTGAAAAATTCCTGTGTGCGCTACTGCATGTCTGTGAAAATGAAATACTATTAACATTTGATTTGAAAGAAATAATTGAGCAAACGAATTTATTTAAATAATTGAATATACTGTGAGCAAACGAATTTCTTAGTAAAGTTTCATTTCATTAGGATTGGCTTTTGTTGAACTTTACGTGCATTTATACCTAATTCGATAAAAGGTCGCAGACAAGGCCTACTTGTGCCTATGGGCCCAGGACCTCAAGAAGTCTTAAGACGCCACTGGCCTTGACTCTTAGTGTGTGAGTGAAATAAATTTAATGCATCAGTGGAGTGATCAGTTCGCGAAGAATATAAGACAATATTTCTTAAAGCTGACGCATTTACCAATTTTAAAATATATTTGAATGTTTTGACAAGATAAACAGAAGATTTTATAAATAGAAAGTTTTCAGCGTTAAAAAAATTGTAATTAATTAAATTGAGATACAAAACTAGAGAGTCTATTCTTGCATTGTATGTCTAACGAAAAATAAAAAGAGAGGAACTTGCAGCGCCATTTTTAACCTCCGTGGCACCCTAGGATCTTTAAACTGAAGGCCCCCTCCCCTGCCCCACTATTTCCAGGGCGCTCCCTCCTTCATTTCTCACTTTGCCGGTTCTGGACCGAGAGAAATTTTCTCTTAACTCTCGCTCTTTTCCCTTTCTTTGTTTTTGCTCTTTGGACAAACTTTCTGGGGCCGCGGTAGCCGAGTGGTATAGGTATCGGATCGTGGTTTGCCTTGTCACGAGTTCGAGCCCAGTACCACTAAAGACCCACGGTGTAGGGCAGAGATGCACGTTAAATCTGTCGAGAGCTCAAATGTCCTATCGTTGGTGTGGTGTGGTAGTTAGGAGAGGGGGTGCCAGCTCAGGCGTCGTCCACGTCACTTGACCATGATTCAAAATGACGAGTTCCGTCGCCAAAAGCCCTCGTGTAGCTGAACAGTGCGACGTTAATATTCAATCAATCAATTGGACATTATTTCCACTATCCACTAGCTATGGACCCACCGTGTCCTGGATTGGCACCGGTAGAGTAAGGTATAGTGGCATGGTTTGACCACTCTTGTTTATATCTTACATGATGGCATCATGGACCACCCTTTTGTGAATTAGTACAGAAAATTAATGAAATTGTTTGCAATTATAGTATAGAGTGTATATTATTGTATGAACTATTATCAATTTTTAATTATCATCGCTTATCGCTTTACTATCTTTTATTTTTAGACATCCTTATTCTTTGTTTAGTCACTGTCATTGTTCAAGAAAGGTTTTCTTCGATCTTTGATCATTGTAAGATCATTAATGAAATCATTGTAGTCGATTTACGTTGTAATATTTATTATTTTGAATGCATTGCAATATCACGTCCTTCAATTTCCATAGTAGATGTTTTCCAAAGTTCCCCGCGCGCAGACAAACACTACGCATACATGATTCGCTTGGCAGTGGCTCGTTCGCTGCAATTATAATTTCTCTCTCTCTTTTTGAGCCCCCAAGTCTTTAGCGTTCTAGGCACGCGCCCAGCGTGCCTAAGCGGAAAAGCAGCCCTGTGAGCTTGTACTGGTTTCCGAAGGGAACTCGATAGTTCTATAAATTCTTGAACGCATTTGAAATGTATAGTAATTGCTATTTATTAAGTCATTCATTTATCTGGTAGTATAAATTATTTTATTCAGTTTTCATGAGAAACATCTCGATAATGTAAATGACTCGAACATAAAACCAGTTGTAACTTGGACTATATCTTATCTGGTACTTATCTGGTATTTATCTGTTATACGTATAGCACTTTGGTGAATTTTGTCGGAGTGATACATCGTTTGGATGATCAAATTCATTAGTTTAATGGGCTAAATTCATGTGATGCTATAGTCCCATGATATATTTAATGACGTATTTCCAACCAATCAGTACATAGATTAATGTGACGTCATAGTCACGTGTTTCCAAACAATCGGTTCATGTGCTTTGTTATAGCAACTCTTTTGCTTTTTACAAAAACTTTCTTTTAAAAAGGGCTTATTTGTCAACAGTAACAGTTGACATAAGTAAAAAAAAAATGCGCTTAATTTAAAAAATATGCATCTAAAATAAATATATATATTTTTTAATTTTGAAAAACTCATTGATGAATTTTAATGTTTGAGAATCTTTTATCGTATGATCAAATTTGAAATTGTATCTAAATTTTACGACTGGAAAACCAAGTACCAATGTAATGTCAATTTTTAATTCAATAAAGAACACGTGATTGCATTTATCATGCGGGAGTCGTGAATTTACTCCCTTCCTAGTGGAAATGGTATTAGTTATTTAAAGTCTACTTTGGCGGGAAAAAAACAAGCCAAAATGTGCAACATTACCGTCGAAAATGAGTGGCGCGAATATAACGGAAAAGTACCACTAAAATACAGGTTGAAGTACTTGACCTAACTACTCTAGTTTCTATATATCCACCACTTCTCAAGATAACTGGCCAATCCCTTGGGAATCTTAACGTGCATTATGAAAATATATAATTATATTAAAATAACTTTTTAGTCCTTATCAGAAAATGATATCTAATTAGAAAAGAAAATCAAATATCCCCTGCCTTTCAGATAGAGTATTTGAAAAGTCATCAAAGAGGAAGGGGTAATATTCTAAATTTATAACATTCTTAACTTATTTCATTCGAAATTCGAGCATCATTCCTGTTGATGTTAATGCCGTTCCTATTTTTATAGCAATGAATTACCTTACAATATATTGTAAATTAAGGGTCAGTGTCCTTTTAGTTTTGGCATGCCAAACCAATCTACCAGAATGGTTCAGCGTGCCGCCCGGTGGGACACTTTTAAAGCAATTCGATTCCCGCGATAATGCATGCAGAGATAGAGAATAGAGGTCGATAATATAGATTTACAGTTTTCTTATATATTAATTTTGTTTAATTTATTTTTATGTTAATAAATATCCTTATATATAAACAGCATAATATATAACTATTTCTTCAACAAACATAAAAAAAAAATTAAAACCATACATATATCATGTATTTTTCAGCATTTTTATTAAAATAAGAAATAACATAAAATATAAGTATCTCCATTCATTGTAGTTTGATAATATATATATATATATATATATATATATATATATATATATATATATATATATATATATATATATATATATATATATACATAAATGTTAATGCAAACCTAGTGCTTGCACCGCTCTACTTTCTTATAGGAAAATCAGGGAAATTACTTGTGACTTTCCATTTGACACGATTCTGAGCATTCAGTTGTAAAACAATTTCTTTGCAGACTCGAAATATTTTTTATATGGGGAAGATAAGCGTAGAAAAGGAGAAAGCAAAGTATATAATTTTACCTCTTCAAACAATTAAAATCTCTTCAGCAATGCTATTCAATAATGTACAAAATAGATGTAAATTTTAATAGCTGTTATCGTTCAAATTTTTTCGAAATTCCGTACATATCCATAATTCTGAAGATGTTTGTCAAATAAGGTCTATTACAAATTTATCAATATCTATCCACTGAAGAATTGATAACTTTGTAGAGTAGTGCAGAGTGCCACATGTGGCACGCGTGCCATAGGTTGCCAACCCCTGCTATAAATGATATTCCCACTGAAATTATATGCAATAAAACTGGCTTATGATCGGAAACAGCATAAAAGTCTGAAAGTTTGATCTCAGACTGACTTTCTAAAGCTTCACACATACTGATTAACCCATCTCAATTAAGAATATCCAAATAATTATTACATGTGCATTTCCAAATACTTCAACAATAAACGATAGTAATTATAAACTAAAATGTTACAAAATACAATAAGACAGACCTCTTTTTA
Organism: Trichonephila clavipes; assembly: GCA_019973935.1. Taxonomy (NCBI): domain Eukaryota; kingdom Metazoa; phylum Arthropoda; class Arachnida; order Araneae; family Nephilidae; genus Trichonephila; species Trichonephila clavipes. Next base: position 1,184,253 of record BMAU01021177.1, on the reverse strand, counting down.
AAATTTTTAAAAATGATTCTAGAAATTTCTAATAATTATTCTATAGGTGAAAGAAAAATCATTTTCAGAAGCAGTTTACCCGAAAAAATAAACGTGTGTGTGGGAGGGGGTCCTTTCAGGTTGTACACCATTACTTTCTAAGGTAGATAAATTGCAGTTTTAATGTAAAATCCTATAATGAGTAGCATTTAAGTTTCTTAAAGAAAAGATTAAACTTGGCGCTTTTTCTAAGATATGGCTTTTATTTATTTTTTACTGAAAAACTAAATACAGTCGGGCCTCGATTTAACGAACCCTATGTAATGTTTTTCTTTCCCCCGATTAAAATGAAGAAAAAATCCCCTACTTAATGCATAATAAACCCTGAATAAACGAATTATTTCAACAATCAAAGCAGTTTCTTTCTTCTTCCTTTTCGCTCGGAACAGAATAATTCTTTTTTTGTACCTAGCGAAGGGTGCAGACCATTATAAGACTTTGCAGGTGTAGATGTGTGTAACCTACCTCAGGAATTTTGAATAAAACAGGAAATTCCTTTATCTCATCCGATTCTACAAAGCGGGGGATATTTTAAGAGATTTTACCATTACCTCTCTTTTCCGGGGAGAAGTGAGACTTTATTTGTACGGTTTTGTAAAAAATTTTGCTTTTAAAAATTTGTGAAGCATGGAAGATTGTTGGAAAAGAATGCGTAGTGATTTATTTGTATGTAGAAATTGACAATGAAACTCCTGTCAAAACTGTTACATTTTCTAATGCTTGGACATTGTTTGGAAAATGAAAACATACCTCATTCAGCAAGATATAAAAGTAGCAGAATTTTCATTTCTACGAAAAGTCGAAAAAAAACTCGTCCGAACCCGGAATCAAAGTATTATCAAGCATCTATTAGTCAATATTTAAAATGTCCAATTAATTGGTGCGTATTAATTCGCTAATAGTATCTTTCTAACTATGAATATTTTTTGTGTAATTGCTCATTAAAGGATTTCCAAAAGATGGGTGCGAAAAATTTGCATTTTCTTCTTTTTTTAGAGCCCGATATTACGAATTATCCCCATTTAAAGAATAAAATGTTCCGTTGCGATGAATTCGTCAAATTGGGGTCTGACTGTATATTCATACCTTTTCAAAGCAGTACAAGCTATGTTATTTGTACGGATAGACTTAACACTTGATTACAAATACAGACTATAGTGTGGAAAAATGTTAAATAATCTCCCACCAGTACAAATAAGAAGGATTTTGAACTTAGAACTCTCGTACCTGTTTCTAAAGGTAGCTGCCAGGGCGCTGTTGAATCCTCCCGGATCGAGCACCCTGTTGGCGTCCGGGGGTGCGGCAGCCGCCTTTACGCTGTTGTCCTCGGAGGACATGTAGCATCTCCGGGCGGCGAAACGGTAGGCGCATCCGGCCGCCCACTCTTCCGTGTTGCTGAGGCATTCCTCGATCTTGACCTGTACCGAGGATGGGGGCTGACCGCCGCACGAGGGGTGGTGTCCGGCCGAAGAACGTCGTGTGGTCAGGTCGCTCACTTGGGCCAGCCCGAACGAGCAATTGGTGGTGGCCGCGTCGTACATAGGTTACTATCTCATCTGGATCCTGGAATTTGTACAGAAATTTTAAAAAATCTATTTATCGGAAAAAAGTACCGTAAAATCCGGCGTATATAACGCGCCCTTTAACACAAAAAATAAGATCGAAATTTAAGGGTGCGCGTTATACGCCGGGTATAAAAAATGATAGTTTCGAAAAAAAAGAAATGAGCATAAGAAAAATTATACTTCTAATGGATAGGAATACTGTTTATTTGAAGGAAATGACATGCTTAATGGGATTAAAGGACTCTGATTCTAAAAGTATACTATTTTTTTCAAAATCCTGGGATAACACTTCGAATAAATGGTTTAAAAACATACCAGCATTGTACCTGCACACTTCTTGTTCCCTCGTAAAAAGGGAGTACGCGTTAAACGACGAATATACCTAAAAATTAAAAAACCCAGCTTGGAAGTATGGGCGCGTGCTATACGTGGGATTGCAATGACAATTTTAGCAATGAAATGCAGATGTGTTTTTATAAAACTCTTGTTCTTTGGACGCTTACAATTAGGGGAACTTAGTCCCATTGGCTGATATTATATATAACTCATATAATAGCCTTTTATAACTCATATATTTTCTTACATCTCTTTTGTATTAATAATTATATAATTATTAAGGCATTTATGGCAGTCTTTTGGGCGCTTAGATATGTACTCCTTTTTTCTGGTGAAAGACTCGATTTTTGATGTGCATTTTCTTCAGTGTACTTTTGTTAAGAATTGGGTAACTAATAACTACACAAAGATTAATTATCTTTCTGATATATATATATATATATATAAATGCTCTATTATTAGTATAAGTGTCATATGATTTTATATTTTCTTTATGCTCGCAAAAAAAGTGCATTGACAACAAGAAAAGAACACGAGTATATTCCGTTTCCTTCGTTGTAAAATGCTCGATGTTCAATTATTTACAATCATTATGAGAATTCAAATTTTTCAAATTAATCTAAGGAACTAATGATATGAATGAATTTTTTTTTCTTTTCAAAAGAGAAGGTGTTTCTTATTATTACACATTAAGACTTGTTAATATCACACACACTGATCTCATTATATACTTTAACATCTTTATAATTCATATTTGCTATTGGTCGTCAAGTTTTTTTTATCGTTGTACGCCTTTCAAACTGCTACACATCTTGAATGTTTTGATATGCATCCTGAAAAAAAGGATAGCTTTGGACATTAAAAGTATTGCAGATTGGTGTCAAAATGATGCCAGTTGTATGAGCAAATCATCACAGTGCAGAACAATTTGTATCGTAGTGGTTTTGCTGGTATTTTGTAAAAAAACTGGAATACATACGAATGAAAATATTATCGTGAAAAATATTTTGACTCACACTTAGTTGCGTTGATCACTCGTAAGGTGAAAAGAGTTTAGAAATTGTCAGGCATTATAAAAATACTTTTTTTAATATCTATATAGAAGTGTAATTGCTAACCCTCCTCCTTCATAACTTCTTCACTAAGAACTATTTGGTTTTCTGTTTTAACATGCAGGAGTAGAGAAAAAGAAGTCTTTTAACGTTAAGAGCCTTATTCATATTCTAAAATGTAAATAATATACCAAGAAAGTGCTACAATAATAATACCTTACATAATATGAATAACAATATACAATATATTACAATAGAGCTGCATAATAATACGTAAAAAGGTTTTATAACAAATAAATTACAACAATGCAAATATTGTGTAAGAAAAATGCATTTTGTAAGTATTTTCTTTCAAGAAATTTCGCGTGAGAGGAGTCACTGAAATACATAAGATGCATATTTCTTCGAGGTAAAATTAATCGAATTTCAATTTTTATTTTCTTTATATTTTCATTAATTTTTTATAATCACGCATATAAGAGAGAAAGAGAGAGAGTTGCTCTTTTATCTTTATATCTATCAAGTAATTAAGCAATGTTAAATAAAATAGTCTTAAAGGGCAGTGATTGACAAAAAATTTTTGTATAGCCCCTCACCTCTCAAATTGGGGGATTAATATAATTTATTATAAAATGTTTCAATTAGATCAAAAGATAGTATATTTTGAAAATTATTTGATACTGCTATAATAATTGAAGCGTCATTTCTAAATTTCTTCTTTTATTTAACTTTTTGATTAATATAATGAATAAAAATGGCACATTTTTATATGTATAATTACGTTTTTTTAGACTAAATGTAAAAATAAATAAACGTATCTTAACAATTTTATGCAAATCTTTAAGTGCGGATGCAGAAAGTAACACAACATCTTCAATTTTACCGTTTAAAATAATTTAGTTCAAACATTTGCTGTCTGTTTTCAAATTTATGGTGAGCTGTATAAACCATCTCTGCGGGCTGTAGTTTTCTTACCATTTTTCTGAGGTACAATAATAATATTGCCTGATTTGAAACTCTTTCCATAATGTTTCATTTAAACATTATACTGTATAATCATTTAAGAAAATACGTTGTTTTTTATTTTATTTATTATTTTTTTTACTTTAATTGGTAAAATTAATACTATACATAGAAGACAAAAACTAAGAAACATATTTTATTACAAGAAAAATTGATTTAATAATGTATGACGTTCATTGTACGATTGTTTGCAATTATGACAAACTAGGACCAGACTTTTTTCCCATCTGTTGACCACCTTAAGTTTTAAAACTTATAGAAATTTTGGATTTTCGATGCTTTTCTTTTTAAAAAATATTTCTGATAAGATATATTTCATTTTTATTTGCATGTACAACATTTCCTTAAACATTTAGTTATTGTACAGGCAAAATATTGTTGTCAGGATTTACATCGAAACAGAAATTCAAATTTATAAAGAGCAAAAAAAAGGGAACCGACCTTAATAAATATACCTAAAATTATTAAAACATACTTATTTGATTTTATATTTAGTTAAAAAAATTATTTTATACATTGTTTAGATTTAACAAAAATTCATTCTCTGTTTAGTTTTAAAAAAATTAATTTATACTTTGTTTAGTTTTAAAAAAAAATTATTTTATATTGTAAAAGCAAGAAATTAGGAATCGTAACTTTTCATCCATTCCATTAATATAACAGAATTTTGAAAAGATACTATTTTTAATTTTCATTGCGTTTAGTAATAAAATAGGTGGTCCCTCAAAATATTTTTTCCTTCCTTTTCATGAGAGACTTTTTACAAAAGAAATCAAGTATTATATCAATTTTGGAATTTTATTCAAAGTAAAGACGTAACCTATCAATAACCTATCGTATAACACAGCGTTTCTCAAACTGTGGGATGCCCCCCCTCCCTCTAGGAGGGCGTAATAACCCTACGGGGGAGGGCACGAGCATATTGAAAAGTCGAAAGTAAAAGATAACTTAAAATTTTTTTAATTCACTTAAAAGAATTAAAACGAAATATCTTCTGACACATTTACACTGATATAATATACCTATAAATGTTTCAGTACTGTACAAGGTATCTGATAATTAATTTATTGATACTAAGACAAGAACAAGTTTAATAATTACTAGCGACTTCCATGGGCTTGTCATATACAAAATTTAATGCTTATCTTGATCATTCGTGCGGTTTATAATTAAAGTCGTGTTGTAGATTAAGCTTCAATACATTGCTACTATACCGAGGGAGGCGCAATGAAAATTGTGATTGAAAATTGAGTCGCAAACAATGAAAGTTTGAGAACATTATATATTCCAGAGGTATCTTGAAAGAAGCAATAATTCATAAGCTCTTCCATTCCGTAAGCAAACCTCACGTGTGTTTAAATCAGTGTAAAGTTAATACATCATTTTTTTGGAAGTCAAATTTCATTCTCGACTCTCGAAGTGGTGGCAAGGAAACAAATTGGCGGAGTAATGCTTTATTTACTCGCAACAAATTTACGCAGACAGCTCATCTGTTAGGGAGAGAAAGTTGAAAGAAGTCCCCCTTAAGTGATGATGATGACGACTCCAGAGAGAGAAATGCGGCTGCCTCTTTTCATTCACAAATAAGTCGTTGCCAGAGAGGAATTTCTCTGAAACGCGAAGAAAAGAGTGAATTGAAAATGGCGAGAGTGAAAACGGAGCCTTCTTTCTTTCTTTTTACTCTCTTTCTTTTCAATCGGAGCTATTTAACTCAAATTGTTGCATACAGGGTAATGTGGACCATTCAAAATATTTACTGTTCGACTGTAAGCGAACTGTTGGAATGAAATCACCAAGGTGCCCATTATTAACGTCCATTGGCTTCTTTTTCGGTTTTGTAAGTAAATTGCTTCGTGAAAATGTTTCTGCTTTTTAGATCTTTTTGGCAAAAGTTGAGAATAAATGCTTGTGTTTGAAAATTCTGATAAATCTTTTGGAGAAATATAATTCTCAAAATACCACAAGCTATTTAGTATAAAAATATCTGAGCCATATTATATAAAGTTATAAATTTCATGCATCCAAACAAAATGAAAACACATTTAATATTTAATTGTATTTTTTAAAGGGAAAGTAATGATACAATTTTTATACTAAGGGTTATTAATTTTCTGTAACTCGGGAAATGTCTTATTTTTAAGAAAACGTTTTGATTTTGTCACACGTATAACTAAGTTATAAGTATTGACATTCAAGATGCCAGTATTATAAATCTTAGTAAATTTTTCTAACTATTTTTAAACACTTGACAGAAAAATGTGGGAGCTACAAAGTATCGTGAAATGAAGTAAATATCGTGCATTCTGTGGGTTTCTTTAAAATATCTTTCAAAGTTTAAAAGGTTTCAGTCGGGGTATTCAAACTTAGTTATGATAAAAAAAAAAGTTTCCGTTAAAGGCGGCCAGACTTAAAAAGAAAATCGCTGGAGCAAAAAGGTTTGAAAACAGTAGCGCACACAGGGGGGGCCTATTGATTATAATTCTACGTATATAGTAAGTAAAATTTAATGAAGTATTTGTTATTAGTTATTAACGATTAATTTTATTAATTAATGCTAATTATTTATTCAATAATTAGTTTTTTTACTGTGTTTTGTTCCCGAAAATCGACAAAATCAAAAGAAGCATGATACAAGAATGGTGAACTTTCGACCCCGGACCCCCCCCTTGAAAAATATCTGTGTGCGCTACTGTTTGAAACTATTATTTTTTAAATAATTTTATCAACACTACTTGTGTTTAGGCTAAAAGTGTGCAATACAAATATTTTGCTTCATTTAATCCAACTCATAATTTTTTTTTTATTTTAATTAACATGTTTGGTTATTTTGGCTATCATTATTAATATTGTTTTTAATGTAAAAAATCTTATATTTACATTTCACTAAAACATTCTAAATGATTTTAAGGTGATTTTAAATCTAGGTTAATCTAGGTTAAATCTAGGTCTTCTAGGTGATTTTAAATGCTTGAATAAAAAAAGCTAATAATTTAGAATAAAATTTAAAAAATAAATGGAGATTTCTCGATTTATTACCTGATATGCTGAAAATAAGCTATAAACATTATGATATTTATAACGTACCATATTATATGTGTATATATTACTAATTATATTTCTATGTTATATTGCATCGCTGTATTACATATTATCAATTCAGTAGAACTTCTTTCATTTCGTATTTCAGTTTTCCATACATCTCTCTTTGCTTTTAGTTGAGTTGCTTAAGTTGCTTTTTATATTGCAAAATTAATTTAAAAAGAAAATCTTATTTTAAATAGACGGGACCAATAATGTAACACTTCTGTATGTATTATTGCCAAAAATAACAATCAGGAAAAAAGATTAATAAGATTTCTGGATGAAATCAAAATATCATTTTCTTTTTTTGGAAAAATAAAACATAACTAACACTAAAGTTTGTATCTGAATTAATAATTATCTAATCATTGATGAAATTATTATTTTTCATTCTAAATAGAGATTGCATAACATTTTTTAATTTAGATTTTATATTTGAATATATATCACTCAAACACTATTCGCCCCTATGTGACAAAAATTTGGAACCTATCTCTTGTAAACATGAAAGTAAATTTTCCTGATTATATCAATAACATCTCTTTTAGTCCCCCCCCATAACTATCCATTTCCATCTTCAACCGCCAGTGTAATAGTCCTACACTATTCCGAAATCCTGTACAATCGAATATCCCTCAGTTAAAGTACAGTCAAACACCGGAATCTATTCGAAATCAGAAGAAAAAAATAATAAAAGAAAGCAGGAGAAACTAAGGAAATCGGCAGGAAAACCCCGTTCGTCGCGTGATCTCTCTTCCCCCCGTTCTCTGCGATTCGAACACCTTTGGGTCCGGAAAGCGACCGGACCTGGGACTGTTCCTTCCCGGACGGAACAGGGTGGGGCCCATTGACATGCACTTGTTGGTGGACACAACTTTTCCTTTTCCGATCCGGAGATGGAGCTTCCAGATAAGTTTCTCCGGCTGCTGCCCCTCCTGGAGCCGAATTCTCTCGCTCTCACTCACGTGCTGGCGACTTGGAGAGACCTCCTCTGGATTGACTCTCCGGGGTGGAACAGGTGAGGATGTTTCATGTATTCCTTTGGTCAAGGTTTTGGATTTGCTTTGAATTCTTGCCTATGATTCAGTGATTTGTTTTGTGTTTTGTACAGTTATTGATGAGTGTTTACAATATTGGCGGCGAGTTCACAACGGAATAATTGGGAAAAGTAAAAAAATAATAACTTTGCAAATTTAACAAAAATTAGAAGGAAAAGGACTATTCAAATGGAGTGTGATGAGTGAACTCTTGTATCTAAGTGTTAAGGTATCCGATTACGTTCGGAACCATGATTTTAAAAAAGCGCATAAATGGATAATTTTCATGATGTTTAGTGTCACTCAAATTAGAATACATGCATAAAATTGTTTTTAGGACATTTTGAGAAAAAAATTATTTAAATACAATATTTTGGCAAAAAATTAACTTAGAATAATCTTTTTCCCAAATGTTCTCCTTTTGTGAAAAATGGTTCTATTATAATAATATTATGCTTGTATGCAGCTCAGACCTCTCTACAGCGGCTCAACTAGAATTTTTGAAAAATTCACATTATTTTCAGAGTTACCACCAACTGAAATAACTATTCGTGTTTTTTTTTAAATTTCTCCTCTCTGTTGTCGTAAAATATGGATAAATCCACTTCTAAGTTATATATCTCAAAAATTCTAGTTGAGCCTCTGTAGAGAGGTCTGAGCTATAGACAGGCAAAATATTATTATAATAGAACCATTTTTCACAAAAAGAGAACATTTGGAAAAGAGATTATTCTAAGTTAATTTTTTGCCAAAATATTGTATTTAAATAAAAAAATTTTGACAAAATGTCCTTAAAACAATTTTATGCATGTATTCTAATCTGAGTGACACTAAATATCATGAAAATTATCCATTTATGCGCTTTTGCAAAATCACGGTTCCGAACGTAGTCGGATACTTTAAGGTTATTTGTTCTGCGATTAATTTCGAATGTGTATCTTTTTCGAGATTGTAGCGGAATTTTACGATTTGGTGCAACTGTTCTATAACTGATAGGGAGTTGGCGATATTGCTTTTCAAGCGTGGAAAAATATAGCATCGAATTTAAAGACGTAACGGAGATTTAATCTTGGAGAAAGTTAATGTCTTCATTTTGCTCATTGGGGAGAACTGTGCACGGTATATATTGTGTTCTGTTTGGTTTATGGAATACAGTTTTTAAAGTCATTTAGTTACATTATATTATGGTAAATCGTAAAAAGCGTCAGAATTTTGGGTTGTATTAGATGAGGAATTTTCTTCCAGATAATTTATTCTTTTGTAGATGTGTCACCTGAGGGCAACTTATTTTACGGAAATTGTTCATTCAAAATATGGAATATTATTTAGTAACTCTATTTTATCTTTTTAAAGATAATTCGTCTTTTCTTTAAAACAATATTTCTTTAAAACAGTATTTCATGAAAAGCTACAAACATACGAAAGAGTTTTATAAGGGAAAACATGAGAAAATTGTGCAAAATTTAAGTCGTTTTCTAGCAGATTCTGCAATTTTTCCATTGGTTGCTTTATTTAATTATTATAATTATTTATATTTCTCATATTTAATTATTGAATTTAATGTATTATGTAATGTTAAAGTTTTTAAAAAATAATAAACATATTTTTTGGGGAGAGGGGGTTATATTATAGGGATTTCCTTTGTAAATAAACTTAATCATATTAAAAGAGTATTATGTAATTCATGCATACGTTTCAAAATAAGTATGTTTTCAATGTTAGTTGCTTGATATATGTAAAGACACTAAATTATTTATTTATTTTTGAATTTAGATGCATTTTATAAATTTCTAATTATATTTATTTGTGAATCAAAATGCGCAAGAAATAATCATTTCTTTGTTGATAATATACATGTTAACATTGAAGTATTGAATTTCTTTTTTCTGCACTTTAACTTTTAAATTAAATTAAAAACCATTTTTTTTTCTCCGAACGTAATACTTCTTACATTTAATAACTTGGAATTTGGAATAATTTTTTTGTAATAAATTAATTGATGTTGGAAATATTAAAGTGTTTAATTTTATCTAAAAAAACTAGTGAAAAGATATTTTGTTTATCTAAAATTGTAACTTTGAAATCAAAAGAATTAAAGCATCATTTTTTGTGTGATTTACACTTTGTTATGCAATTGGTTGTAGACAGTAGCGCACACAGGAATTTTTCAAGGGGGGGTCCGGGGTCGAAAGTTCACCATTCTTGTATCATGCTCCTTTTGGTTTTGTCGATTTTTGGGAACAAAACACAGTAAAAAACTAATTATTGAATAAATAATTAGCATTAATTAATAAAATTAATCATTAATAACAAATACTTAATAAAATTTTTCGTACTATATACTTAAAATTGTAATCAATCGGAAAAAAAAATCAAGGGCTTGGGGAGGGGGTCCGGAACCCCAGGACCCCCCTTGTGTGTGCCACTGGTTATAGATTATTAGCTTTTGGCAGATTAAAAAATTTTTTATTTAATGATAAACTTTTGTGGTTTTGTAAATTAATACTGTATCAGATTTATGTAACGAAAAATCCAAATGTGGATTAGGTTTATTATTAATAAACATAAATGAGTAAAATATCAATTTATTAAAACAAAAAAATTTCTGCTAAACGTAACTATTAATTATTGCAATGTAATTGATAATTATTTATTCTTTATGGTAAACATAATTTAGCAACTACGGTTATATGTCACGTGTTTACATATCCAAACGATTTGATTACAATCTACAGAACTAAGTGAAAATTTATTGCATAACTTTGATTCAAGTTGGAATAAGAAAAAAATCTCGCGTAATAAAAATTTGCGCGATTCATAAAGTATACTTCACAATTTAAGAAAATGAAAATACCTGGAATAAAATATTCATTACTATTTCCCATAAACCTACATTTACAAAACATAAAAAATAAAACAAAACGGATTAAGAAAAATTAAATTTTTCTACAATCAAGTTCTTTATGAAAAATTGTACAAAATAAAGAATAACTAAACCACGTTTGATAGGAGATAAAAAACAACATACTTTCATGTAAATTCTATTTAGTTTTCAAATCTCTGCCTTTCATGATAATTATGTTTAAAAAAGAATTTATTTTTTTTGGGGGGGGATGATAGTGATTCCAAAAGTAATCAAATAATTCTAATATAGTAATGATTAAAATATGTTTGCCTTTTCATGTCATGGTTTTTTTATATTAAGCATGGAATGTTTTCTAAGGATATTCATAATTGTGGATCATATATTTAACAAGATTATGAGTGCTTATTTGATTGTGAGTAAGATGAAATATAAATATCTTCACAGATTAGAACAAAAATGAGATTTTCACCCATATATTTAATGTCCTTTTTACTCCCATTTTTCATTTAACGTCTAGTATTAAGATATCCAAGAAAACGGTTACCATGGTTCAAGTTATTTCAATATCTGGTGTATTCTAGAATCTGAGATAAAAATAATAGAAAATTTCTTAGGGAATATGTTTAAACATCCAAGCCAAAAGCTATACCACATTATTAAAATATCAATTCTTCTGTTTTTTGAGACGCAAAGTAATATTTTACGAAACGGTATTATTACCTTGAATATGGATAGATAGTATATTAATATCTGCAGCGTAAATAAGTATACAAACTATATAACTTATTTTGGATCTAACTGTATTGTAAAATAATCTTAGATTTATTTTATTTTCCTCTGAGCAGTAGCATAAAACTGTTTCAGAACAATTAGGAATATACTGAAATATGTGAGTGTTTCATGTACACACATTTTATTTAATATTTAGTATAGTAAATGTCACTTTAATACAAATTATTGTACCGTATCTTTTTAAGAATACAAATATGGCACATTTATTTGTGAGAATTTTAGCTAAATGTTAAAAGGATTAAACGTTTTTGTTGTGAGATTAGCAATTTACGATAAATGGAAGTTAAAAATACACTAAAATAATTTACAGATTATCACAAAGAAAAGAATACTAACAGGAATGACTAAAAATATTTCGTACCTAAGAACATTTTTCATAGTTGTTATTGAGCATGCAGTATATAATAAACTGTTCCTTTTTCTTTTAAAATTTTTATTTGTAGTTTGAAACAACATAGTGATCCTTTCATTTTTTAAAATTAAAGATTAATACCAAAGTGAGAAAAATCAAAGCTGAAAGAAGTATATAACACTAATCGACTTTTTAAGCATAAAAAGAGCAATTTATTCTCCCGAATTTCAGAAATGATATCATTATAATTCAGTTCAGCCATTTTTATAGACTTTTTTTATTTGCAAAATACTTTTAATTACATTAGACATAATAATCTTCATTTGATTAAATATAAAGAATCAGAGTTTTTCAATTTATGTTTCATTCAGGAATGGAATAAATGCTGTTATGTAATTTGCTTGTAATATTAGCTTGTGAGTCATGCTAAAATCTACCTAAAAAGGCACAAATTTGAAGAATTAAATTGATAAAATGTTCATAACTTTGGTATGCCCAAAATAACCTGTTTTTAACTTTTTATTTTAATCTTATTTTTACCAAAGTATGTTAAATTCTGTATTTCTTTTTGTGAATATTTTGTTTTTAGGTATACGCGTCTTAAATATATAAATATTGCAATGATTTTTGGTGTTAAAGAGATGTGTTAAGGCTTCCTAAGTGGAACAAATATAAAAATTAAAAACCGAATTGAATTAATCTTTAAAGATTTGTGATAGGCTAATGTTATTTTAAATTAAACACTTGATTAGCTTATGTAACTTATTGTTTAAAATATGTATAATATGCAAAAATGCAAGCATCTACTTAAGTAATCAGAAACTTTAGTTTGACTGAGAAGTGGATATTCTTAAAAAATAATCAAAATAAATCTTTGTAAACTTTAAGGATGAAAAAAACTTTTTAAAAGTCATAAATATAAAAAAATTAAGTCACATAAACATAAGCACGCAAATGATATGAAATTCATTTTAAATTGAAATTGGAATAACATTTAATTAAATTATTTGTGGTGTGACTACCAGCTTTAAAGAATTTTATTTTCTAAAGTCATTTACAATATTGTTTATCCGTTTATTATAGTTAATTATCCTAACATATATTTTATCCCCGAATTTTTAATAAATCGGTTAAAAATACTCTTTTGTTGAATAAATAGCTTAAAAGAATGAAGAAAATTATTGCTAGAGCTGTAATTTGTGTAAATTTGTAGCAATTATAAAAATAAATACGGATTTAATTATATATATTAATGAGTAATTATTGCTTATTTTAATCAAGTAATATTTCCATCTTCATTAATTATTTTATTAAAATTAATTATTGAAACCAAATTAATCAATAATGTTACGAGATTTTTCTAATTTTAAAAAAATATTTTTTTGTTTTTGGCGATATTTTTTTTTTCTGTTCTGTAAAAGAATTATAGTTAGAATTAAAATCGGAAATTATAACAAGCTGAAGATATTTCCAAGTATCTTTCATGTGTTATTGATATAGTACTTATGTACTGCTGTAACTGTGTCCAAAAAATCCCCCCCCTTTTCATACTTATTATATCATCAAAAATTAAAAGCACATTTAATAAAAATTTAAAATTTTTTTATAATTTCTAATCAGTTTAGTATATGGAAAACAAAACAACGTATAAATCAAATAATATATTTGCTTTAGTTATTGTATGCTACATATTAAATGTTAAAAAAGTTCTTGGACCCAAATACTTAAAAGTATTAAAAATTACTAATTTCTAATAAGATATTTCTTTAAAATAATAAAGTGCCCAAGATATTAATCATTCCTTTTCTTTGTGAGTATCTTTTTCCTCTCAATATAATAATTATAAACATTGCTTAGCATAGTTAATTAGAATTTTCTTACACATTGAATAAAAATTAAGAAAAGTAAATCGAAAGGATAAATATAGTCATAAAATAATTAGAAATGTGTTTATTTTGTTTTGTTCCATGAATAATTGTTTACAACTCTAATTAAATGCATGCAAAAATATTTGCAGCTCAATATTGTCAATGAAAGAACAATTAAAGTAAAAGGTAAACTATACTAACTGTTATATCTGCCTAAAAACTATTCCATAATTATGACCTAAATTTTAACGGAAAGTTTTCCATTTTAGTGTTTCAGTAAAACTATCTAGCCAAAATAAAAGACAAATACTCCATTCGCTTTAACATAATATAAGCAAAGAATCAACAAGTCTTAGAAGTTATATTTAAAACTAACCTTGAAATTTTTCACCTAAGAAAAGAACACGTGTTATCCACAAAACCAAATATCAACAAACCCACAGGATAAACATTTCACAAAAATCGAGAAAACAATAAATCGTAAAAAAAACCAGGATAACAAGAAAAAAAAACATTCGTACAAACCTGTATTGAAAGTGAAGCACGTTTTCCAGAAAACCACACATTCCAAGAAAAAGGAAAACAAACAAATCGAAAAATAGCACAAATAATAATAATAAAAATAAAAAATAACCGGGTGAAGGGGAGAGAGGACCCTTTTTCCAAGAAAATATCCGGGCGCGCAGGAAGGAGGAGCAATAACACTATAATAACGTTTCTGTGCGAGAAAAACGGGAAAAAGTTGTGTCGCTCCGGGGCCGGGAAAAACGGGAGTGAGTCCCGAGTGGGAAGCAGAGGTTATGATCCGGGATCCTTTTGTTGGCGTCGGCGCGCGATCCTTCGATCCGGTTGCCGAAGGGAGGTAGAGAGGAGGTGGTGTCCGAGGGGGTATCCAGCACGCGAGTCAGTCGCCCCCTCCCTCCATGTTGTTGCCCGAGGTTCGATTTTTGTTCTCGCACGGGATGGCACGCGAAAGCGTGGAGGACACACACACTTCTCTTTTTATGGACCTGGTCAGTGTTGAGAAAGAAAATAGGAATATTTCGTTTTGTTTTTCCTACTAACTTGATAATGGGTTGGAAAAGTATTCGCTTCTAAGGCTTTTGTCCTCCTTTTCTTAAGGTAGTCAGCTCCCCCTCCTGAGAATATCTGCATTAAGACTCCCTTTCATTTTATGCTAAAAAAATAAGGTCAAACATCTTTTTCATTAATAAAATATCTTATTAATATAATCTAATTTCACTAATGTATTCATAGTCATATTATTTATATATTCAGCTAATTTCTATTTGATAAATTATACGTGGTGGTACTTGGCGATTTTTTTCAACTCACGAAATGTGCGATTTTTCTTATCTATCACCGTCTATCATACCGATTTTTCTCGTTTTTGGTGCTATTATTTTTAATTATTTTTACATGAATATAATTAATTTCTAATCAGTTTTTATAAAAATAATAGTCGCAATTCTTGTAATAAAAATATACTAATATAGTGTGCCTCATAAATACTTAAATATTAAAAATTCAACTCAATTCCATGAGTGATAAGGGCATTTAAAACAGTCCTCAAGGTAATAAAATTTAAAAAAATTGCGTACCCGTCTGTCAGACGGATGTCTCTAACAGCGGCAAAAAATTGGATGTTCCGGCCAGAGAGTTAAGCATATTCTTTATCCGTTATACTTGAACAAATTTTCCTTACTTGTCATATGCGCAAAATAAAAGGAATAAAAGCTTACTAGAATTTTCAAAGTATTTCGTTAAACTAAAAAAATTAGTATCTCTTTATTTTTTTAAAAATTTCAGAGGGCCCGTATGATAAAACACACAGATATGTTTAGGTCCCCCCTAAATTTAAGAGGTGATTTCTTTTAAAAATCTGGGGGACATATTTTCCTGGTTAAAAAAGTGTACCGAGTTTCTATATTCGCACATCAACATTAAACGAAAACGGTTTTATTTTTATCTACGTAAAACACTTAATCTTGTTATTTTATAAATTCAATATATTTCTTACTGTAAGATTCATCTTGAAACTTAATCATTTATGTATTTTTGAAAATATCGAGAGCCATCATAAAAATACTATTTCGTGCGTCAAATTCGACCGTGAAATCAGATGGGTAATTCTTCATAAAAACAAACTTTCATTTGGGCAGCGTTCGAAACCTTTTTATTATTATTATTTTATTTATTTTTATTAACAATTTCGCAGGCTTAATAATTTATATACTTTTTTTTATTAAATTCTGTATGTAAAATATTAATATGATATATGCTTAAATTCTTCTGAAATATGCAGTCCTTCAAATTGGGAACATTTCAAAAATTTTGGTATTTTTTTTCTGAGTGTTATAGTACTATAATTATTTAAGTAAAATTGTTCCATACTCTTTTTTATGTTTCTTAATATACCTTTTCAATGAGAAACTTTTCCAACAATTTAAATGAATACATAATTTTTTTAAAAAAGATATCAAGAAAATTAGGGGATGAGATATTGAAACGCAATGCTTTCAAATGAAGAAAAATGAGCCGTCTTGTACTTCCAAAAATTTAAAAGGGAAGTAATCAACAAAAAACTGAAATAATCTAGGTAAAATGGTTTTATTTTTGAAACTCTCGTTACTTTTTACTAAGAGTATTTTAGATACATAAATATAAGAAGGATAAATAAATGGGAAAGTCAGGTAGAGTCAGAGGGCATCCTAAAAGTTTAAGAGGTCTATTGTATTTTCAAGGGTGTATATATAGCAGGGGTACTCAACCTCTTTTCTGCTGGGCCGCATACATATGTCAGCTATTTCACGTGGGTCGCAACATGAGGGGGGGGAGGAACCAATAACGCATTGGACATTTAAAATATGGAAAATTGATCCAAATATTATAACTCCTGCTTTGCTTTTTTTAATTATTATTTTTAATATTTTTTTTTATTTTTGTCACACTAACGCTAAATTACGAGCATTTAGAAACACTCCTTAACAATTTCTGCATATGATTAACAATAATATAACTAACTTTATAGAATTTCTTTGTTACTCTGCTGTGATAATACCACTAACAAAACCTTTTGTTGCTGTTCCAAAGATTATTCAAGAAAACCTATTTATCACCTCTTGAAAGAGATCTTCGAGTAAAAGTGTCATTGACTGATTCCTGTTTATTGGTATTTTTTAAATACAGCACTTTCGCGACAAATCAAACAATTACTGATCCACACAGGCTTGCTTTTCACTACAAAATAGTCAACCACACCCAATCGTCTTAAAACGATATATTTTCTTCAAATATTTTTCGCTTGCAAGATATGAAAGATGGTTAAAAATTAGTTCCACCGACAAAATGGTTGCCATTCCACTGTTGCCTGTTATCACTAACCGTAACCATTCCAAATAGAATATATATATATATTCTAATTGGAATGGTTACGGTTAGTATAAAATAATAATAAATAAAATATATCAACTTTGCTTTTTGCTGTTGGTGTCGTACAGGTATTAATATATATATATATATATATTGATATAAAGTTTTATTTCTTGACAAAGAATTCTCTACGAATTTTTAATACAATGTTGTTAAATAAGTAAATTTCTGAGAGCAATGAGCCATAAACGGGCCACTTAAATAGGCTCGGTGGGCCTCAGGTTTAGTATCGCTGTTGTAAAAGGTCTGAAAATGGTTTTTTCTATTTTGAGTTGTTTTTTTAAATTTTTGAGGGTTGTAATTATAAGATAATGATGTATCCGTTTTAATATATTGTAAATGGATATGAAACAGACTTGATTGTGTGGAAGTTATGACCCCTGCATCCCAAGTAAAATGTCATTCTATAAGAAAATAAAACATAAATCTTGTAAAACACTTTTTTAAAAAATTTCGGTGCTTTTAATCTGAGTTAAATTTCTATCTGTTCTAAATAGTTCGTTGTGCGCTTATTAATATTAAAATTATATTGTATGGAGTATACTATAAAGAAAAATGTTTTTAAGGATGCCGATGTTAAAAAAGTTTAGGAACCCCTGGTTTAGATTAAAGGTTTCGTTAACTGTAGTTTATCATTCAATGTCTTTTATGCAATTATCATGTAATGTCTTTACCAAATCACGAAATTCATGCAGGATTTGTACTTGCATTTTTTAACTGAATTAACTAAGCCGAGAGAATATGTGTTCAAAGGCGAGAAGAAATGTAAAGATAATTTTTTTTATAAAACAGAGAAATAATGTAATACTGAATTTTATACTGAATGTCTTCGGATTACTCTGACTTAACGTGCTTTGCGACCCCATGTTCTATGGCGATTTGTCGTCCCCCTGCTGACCCCTCTAAATTTGTTGGTCGAATTTGGTAGCACCAGTGGTGCACACAAGGGGGGGTCCGGAGCCCCCTCCCCAAAGCCCTTGATTTTTTTCATATTGATTATAATTCTAAGTACATAGTACATAAAATTCAATTAAGTATTTGTTATTAATGATTAATTTTACTAATTAATGCTAATTATTTATTCAATAATCAGTTTTTTACTGTGTTTTGTTCCCGAAAATCGACAAAATCAAAAGGAGCATGATTCAAGAATGGTGAACTTTCGACCCCGAACCCCCGCCCCTTGAAAAATTCCTGTGTGAGCTACTGGGTAGCACCCTGCATATTCATTTGGTATTATTATTTATACCGCATGACTGTACTCCATTTATTCTCTAGATTAAAATTATTCGCATCTTCCGTGCTTTGAAGTTATTGTTTATTTACTTTTTCATATTATTTAGTGTTCCTCGGATTCTTCACCTTTATTTACTCCAAATTCCATCATTGCTAAACAAATTGTGTGACCTAAGATACCCACTAGAAATTCGGATGCCTATATGGCCTACAGGTAAAGAAACACTGCCCCGAAACTCAGGACAAAATCATTCATCAGTGTGAATAAGTTGGCCCTATAACAAGACTTCCCAAACGACGAGGAACGACGTTTCGAACGCGATTCCTCGCCAAGCGATCATTAGAAATGAAATTTCGCTTCTCCTTTTCCTAATGATGAAAGGATGCGAAATTCGGTTGCAGTTAGCAGTCCTTTGTTCGCGGTCGTAAAACGAGCCCTTCAATTTTCATACTGGAATCGGGAGCAGGAGGATCGCGTTTTATGGAGAAGGAAAAAGGGATTCATAAATATGGAAAAAGTTTGCCTCGTTTCCTTCTGTGGGCGCATATCGCCAACGGAAAAAGGAATGAAAAAAATAGAGATTGAATTTTTTTATTTTGAAAACTGTACATGAAGGAATAAAGTCAATTTGCACTCTGACTCTTGGAACATTAAGGGCAGAGAAATTACGAAAATGTGTCGGTTGGAAGGATTGTGAAATCGTGGGACACATGTTACGTAAAAGTATTTCGATAAGTTTTTATCGATAAGAGGGAGAAGGGAAGGATGGAGAGGATTTGGCTTCGCAAAAAAAGAAGATAAAAGTTAAAATAAAGATAAAGTTTTTTGCAGTGGCGGCTCTAGGGCAGGACAAACCGGACCCCTGCCTGGGGGTTAAGAGCGGCATTTGGATCGAATAATTTTTTTCTGTAACAAAAAACTTGATATATTTTCTGAATTATTTTTGGGTGTGAATTTGGTATTTTTTTCCTTACTTTGTAATCTGTATGTTCAATGTCAACTTCTTCGAGGTGGGAGTATATGTTAAATCATGAAATTTAATATGTTTGATGGTGTAGGAGTGGAAGGGTCCACCAGGGAATGGTTAGTTCTCCCCCTTCGAATGTGGAATGTGAAAATTCACCATGTGGTCAAAAGACGCAGCTGGACAAGGGATGGAAATTCTTTTTCCCCTCTGGGGGATTAGAAAGGAAGGCATTCGGTCTTTGGGTACGAAGGATGGAAGTCATGTCCGAGTGTTGCTAATTGTGTACTGAGTGTTTTTCTTAAAATGTTTTTCCCTTAAAATAAACCTTAATATTTAAAATTTAGATGCCATGTACTTAATTTTGTTTCCGTGCCCATTGATAAGAATCAAACTTTAGTGATGGTTACCCCATAAATGAGTGGGGTCACAACGGGGACATTCCTTTCACCCATACGATGTCCAGTGTCAGCTATCCAAAAGGAGATAGGGGTAATAAGAGTTTTTGGAAGATAGAGAGCCACAAGAGATGTTTTATTTTAGTCTTGAGTGTATTTACTATGGGTTAAAATAAACACTTATGATCCCCACCATCAGTAGACTATTTTTCAAAGAAACTGGCCTTCTGAAATGGACGATTCCATCTCTTACATTTCACTCGTTTGAAATAATAACATGTAACTATGTCCTTAATTTCAAATTATTTTAAATTTTTGAATACTTTATTATGCATAATGTTTTGCTTTAGAGAGAAGGGCGGCATTTTCTATTTTTGTCCGGGGTGGCAAAACTGCTAGAGCCGGCCCTGTTACTAGCAGTAGTGGGAAAAATTTACGAATGTCGTTGGATAATGCCAACTATAGAGTGAGTGACTGATTGAGTGTTTATTCACATTGCATTAGAAAGCAACACAAGGCCTATTGGCGACGAGTCTCGTAATAACGAAACTTGAGATGACATCCCACTCCTTTTCAGAACTACCACATCACCCCAACGGATGGACTATGAGCCTTCAGCCTCTCTACACGGCCAGAGACGTCTTAAGACTCTTTGAAGCCCTGGGATCCTATGCAAATTAGACCTCACCTGAGATCTTTAAAAATAGACAGTATATAGCATGTATTGTCAAATACTTGTTCATATGGAAATTTGAAACAAATAAATATGCTTGACTCACAATCTCATAAATCTAGGCACAAACCGGCTTTAACGAATAGTCGCATTTCGACTAAATTAGTTGAATTATTGCTTTATGGTATTAGGTCTAGACAGTGGCACACACAAAGAGGGGTGGAGTCCCAGGGTCTGGAACCCCCTCCCCCATAGCCCTTGATTTTTGTTTCGATTGATTATGGTCCTCTGTATTTAGTACATCCAACTTGTGATTATTTATTCAATAATTTCCTTTTTACTGTTTTTCGTTCCCGACAATCGATAAAATCAAAAGAATATGTTTGGCGGCGTATTGAGGTATGATACGAGAATAATGGACTTTGGACCCTGGACCTCTCCCCGCCCCTTAAAAAAATTCCTGTGTTTGCCACTGGGCTTAGACTTAGACATGAACAAGGTGCATCACATAACACAGTCCTGCCATTTTTGGCAGTTGACATGCAGTTTAAAATTCTTTTTTTTTTCGGAGAATATGTACGGGAATAATATTTAGCCACATTAAAATTATTTGGATCATGATCTTATCAGGATATAGTCGAGAACAAAACGAGGCCCCCACCGAGGGTGGGGCCCTGGATCCGGGCCCATTTGGCCCATGCCTTAAGACGTCCCTGTACACGGCAGGTCTTCCGTGGCACTAGGGCCCGAACTAATGATACTCATGCCATGAACTTGTGGCTCTGACCACAAGGCTACCGTGGCCATAATACCCTAATTTTCTTATTCTGTTTCAAAAGATATTAGCAGTTATTACGGTCATATAATTATTTTTAAAAAAAAATTAGAGAAATAAAATCTTTTTGTTAACACAATGTATAGCAATAGCAAATATAAAAGAAAGAAAAAGAAAAAAGAAAAATATTTTTGAATGTGGGATTGGTTTGAAATAAAATTTTGAAAGATTTTACTATTTTTTCAGTGAGGGGGGCATAGGTTTTCTCTAGACTAAAAAGACTGTTACATTTGTTGGCTGCGTTAGTTTAGTGACCAAGGTCACAAACTCGTGGCCGTAAGTTGTTGAGTTCAAGCTCTAGTATCACTGAAGACCTACCGTGTAGAGGAGCTGATGCATGTTAAATCTATCGAGACTCAAAGTCTCCCCCCTCCAAATAGGTATGGTGGGGATGTTTGGAGTGTAGGCAGCCAGTTCAAGTGTCATCCGCATCACCTGACTGAGCCAAGCGGCGCACTCTGGAATTTTTCAAAGAGGGGGGGGGAAGAAGTCCCCCATTCTTCTATCATACCCAAATATGCCAACCAACATATTCTTTTGGTTTTGTCAATTGAATAAATAATTAGCATTAACTAATAAAGTTAATTATTAATAACCAGTATTTAATTAAATTTTACGTACTATATACATAAGATTATAATCAATAGGAAAAAAATCATGGGCGATGAGAAGGGGTTCAAGCCTGAGGATTCCCCCCCCCTTGTGTGGGCCACTGACTGATGCTGTTGTCGAAATCTGTTGCCAATAGCCTTTGTTGCTTTATATTGTGACGTTAATAAATACTCACTTATTTGAAGGGAACAAAGTGAACACGAAAAATAAAACAATAAAAGTTTCTCTGAAATGACACATTACCCTCCTGCTTCCCCGAGATTTGAAAAAAAATTCTTAAAAGTCTGAAAACTCTCAAATGAATCATTAAAACAGGGTTTAAAAATATTTTCAGAAATCGGAAGAAAAGCATAATTCCAGAGAAACTCTTCATTGTTATTTTTTTGCGGGTACATTCTATTACATTTAAATCGATATAGTCTGGGTGTGAGGATTTAAATAGAATTCCCTAAGATTAACATTGCGTTCCCGAATTAAGAATGCAGACGGGTGCCTTAACCTCACACTATGGCAAAATAATTAACATTATTACAAAAGATATAGGTTGGTTATTTTACAGGATTATGTAGTACGAAAACACAAGGAAATCTCAGAACAGAGTAAAAAATTACTTATCAAGTCGTTTAACAGGCTACTTATCAAAATAAGCTTTTAACCTAAGTACTTCGTGCTCCACAACAGTAGATCGTTCCCATGAGCTTCATCGGATGAATGCTAATTTCGCAGTTATTTTAATCTGTAAACAAGATATCTTGATCGAAAAAGAAAGGACAAAGCTTTGAATTAGAAGTCTTATTTACAATGCGTCCTAAGCCGATAATTCTTTTTTGATAGACCTTCTTTATAGCAGTGATAAAAATCTTTTTTTTTTTTTTTTTTGAAAAACAGACACGCATTAGATATTTGGACAGGATACTGAGTGATGTGTGTTGAGCATGGTTCTACCGCAAAATGCGACATAATCCATCACTAATGAGACATATAATCACTGAGTGAACTCTGTTTCAAAATTTAATGGACGCCATTTTTGGCACCCATGATGTAACATGTAATGGGTTTTTTTTTCTGACATATGTTGGGGCCCATGTAGCTCGGAAGTCCGGTATCATTGATACTGCTGATGCGGTTGTAGCTATGCCTGTAACAATTCTCGCCACACGGCTGTGAATCGGATTCTTTGTGGAAATAATCCTCACACGTGCAATTTTACTGCTGCATCTCGAAAGTTATTGAGTGGTCCCGCCTTGGACCTCCCCGGTAACCTTTTGACATCAAGAGGGACCCTTTCCCGCCACTAGCAGGATGTAACTGGATGCTATAAAGGCACCGGACCTTGATCCCCGAAGCGAGAGAAAAGAGAGAGGGGAAACCAGAGTTGTTTTGAAACCTTCGAAGTGAGCGGAGCTTGAAAGAGAATTCTCCTCTCACAAACCACATCATTTGAACTCTAATAATCTTTAATAAGTTTAATAACCTCAGTGTATAATCTGTAAATAATAGCTCTGACGGAAATAAACTGAACGTTTAAACTGATCAATATCACGCTACCGTTATTTATCTCAAGCGTCACATGTCCCTGCATTTAATGTATGCATTTAATCACTTAGGTTTCATAAATATATGAGAAACATTTCAGTTAAAGAGTTCAGATTCTTTTTAAATTTAGTTAATGGCCACGGTAGGCGAGTGGTCATGGTCTCAAACTCGTGACCGGCGTTGTACACTCGACTCATAGGTTCGTAACTTAGTGTGACTGAAAACCCACCATGAGTGACCGCGAAATCTCAGTGGTCAAGGTATCGGTTCGTGGCTGGCATGTCACGAGTTCGAGCCCAGTACCACTGAAGACCCGCAGTGTAGAGGAGTGATGCACGTTACATCTGTCGAGAGCACAAACGTCCTTCCGTTGGTGTGGTGTAGTAGTTAGGAGAAGGGGTGCTAGCTCAGATGTCGTTCTCGTCACTTGACCATGATTCAAAATGACGAGGTCTGTCACCAAAAGCTGAATAGTGTGACGTTAACATTCTTTCACAGACCCAGCATGTAAAGAGTTGATATACGTTAAATCTGGCGTGGCTCAAAGTCCTTCCGTTGAAGCTCGGAGAAGCGGGGCTAGCTCAGGTGTCGTCTTCGTCTCTTGACGGTGGTTTAAAATTACCAAGTCCGTTACCAATAGCCCTCGAGTAGTTTTACAGTACAATGTATATTAAAATGTAATCAAAATAGAAATAAACAACTATGAGAGTATTAACTAAAGTTATCTTATCTGTATTTAATACTGTAGATATATTCTTTTTTTTAAAAAAATCTTATGAGGCATTTTTTTTTTAGTTTAGAGTTCTCTCATTCTTCAACTTTGCAAACAGAAATATCATTTAAATTTTTGTAGCACCTCATTTTTTAAAAATTTCTTACATTTTGTTTTTAAAAAATTGTATAAATGCAATCACTTATAGCAGTGATCCGCAACCCCCGGTCCGCGGACCGGAATGTGGATCACTAACTTATAGTATAATGAAAGAATTAAATCAAAAAAAAAAAAATATCAGGATTTAGTGTCTTTAAGAGTGCGTGTTATACGCAGGGTGTGAAAATGATAGCTTCATCAAAAATAACAAACGTGATGAGCATAAAAAAAAAATTAAACCTTCATGTAGATCGGAATTCTGTTTATGTAAAAGGAATTACATATCTAATGAACTTAAAGGGTTACAGAGCTCTAGAAGCATACTATGTTTTCAAAAGTCTGGGATAATATCCCGAATAAAGGACTTGAAAATGTAAGATCATTTCACTCATATATTTCAGGTTCCTTCATAAAATAGGGTGTGTGCGTTATACGGCGAATATACCTAGAAATTAAAAAATGTAGCTTGAAAGTAGAGGTGCGCTTTATATATACGCCTGTTTTTACAGTACATATAGATGTACATAACATTTTAATCTATGGTTTCGTTACAGATATCCCCTACAGTGTACACAAACCATATACTTTTATTGGTTTAACTAAGCGTTTCTCAAACTGTGGGGTACGACCACCTAGGGGGGGGAGAGCGTGATAACTCTACGAGGTTGCGCAAGCATATTAAAAAGTGTCGAAAAAACAAAAGATTATTTTAAAAATTATGAATTTCCTGAACATAAACAAATAAAATACATTCTGACAAAAAATAAAAAATTAGCATTTACTCTGGTATAATATACACTTATATAAATGCATCCGTACTGCATAATGTATTTTATAATTAATTTAACAATACTAAGTTAAGGACAAGTCTAATTACTATCCATGACCCCATGGGCTTGTCAAATATATATATATATATATACAAATATATATATATATATATATATATATATATATATATATATATACAAAAATTAACACTTATCTTGATAATTTGTACGGTTTATAAATAATCCCATACCTGCCAATTAAAAGTTACACGATCGCTCCCCGATGATTCCGTTTTCCACGTAGGCACGCGTATGTGATGCATTGGGGTGGGGAGAAAAGGAATAACTAAGGAATTCCTCCGATATAAGTAAATCCTTCGCAAACACTGTGGCAAGATCCCTTATTACATTCCAAATCCTTTGAAATAATTTATGGATAGAAGTGCACAAAAAAGATCGTACTTCGGAAAGACATACATATACGTCCGGGGCATTTAACGCATCGATTGAACGAGATGTATATATACGCCAGTGACGCTTAAGAGATTTAAGTCAAAGTATAGCATAGTTGAATTCAATGCATTGTTATTTGTATGGAGGTGGGGAGGGGTGATGAAAATTATGATCGAATATTGGGTCGCAAATATTGAAAGTTTGAGAAGCACTAGTTTAACTGCATTTCAATGAAAATGCGCAAAAGTATGGAATTCACTGGCGCACACAAGGGGGGGTCCTGGAGGTCCGGGCCCTCCCCCCCAAAGCCCTTGATTTTTTTCCGATTGATTATAATTCTAAGTATATAGTACGTAAAATTTAATTAATTACTTGTTATTAATGATTAATTTTATTAATTAATGCTAATTATTTATTCAAAAATTGGTTTTTTGCTTCTAAAATTGACAAAATCAAAAGGAGCATGATACAAGAATGGTGAACTTTCGACCCCGGCCCCCCCCCTCGAAAAATTCCTGTGTGCGCCACTGATGGAATTTATCTATAGATTTAATTGTACAAATTTATTAAATTAAAAATATTGCGTTTTAGATTAAATTTATAGAGAAAAGCGTGTTTTTCTCTCTGTGCTTCAAGATTTATGTAAAATTTCAAAGATGGTTTGTTTGTCTTACATATAGTATAATTTACAAATACTTTACAAAAACTATGCAAGTTTCTGTTAGTTCAATACTTTTATGCACCTTATATTAATATATAAAAATAAACCATGAAATTTTCTTTTTCCAATCTGTATAAATATTAAAGCGATTTAGATGAGCCGCTTAGTAATAAGTTCTTAACCTAAGGGTAGAGGCTTCGGAATTAATGCTACTTTAGTTGTGAACACGCGATCGGCATTGTCGAGTCGCACGTTCGAGTTCCAGTGCCACTAAACACCCACTGTGCAGAGGGGATGATGTGCCTTAAATCTGTCGAGATTCAAAGTAGTTCCCAAAGGAGGGATGGAAAGATTAGGAGAGGGAAGGGGGTATTAGCTCAGGTGTCGTCCTCGTCACTTGTCTTCGGTTAAAAATTATGAGGTCCATCACCACTGGCGTAGCTAGCTCAGAGGGGCCCTGTATCAAAATTCCTTTAGAGCCCTGTTAGTGGGACTGTAATTACATATGTTGGGGCCCCTGTAGCTTGAAGGCCCTGTATCATTGATACGGCTGTAGCTACGTCCCTGTCCATCACCAATAGCCCTCATGCGTAGTAAATTAAAATATAATCAAAACGGCTTCGTTGGCAACAATCTAACCATCAACCCCCCATATTATTATAATTTTATTTTCATTTAATATGCTTCTACAAGAACAGACTATAAAATTTGACTTAACCGTATTATTTTGCCTGTGTTGCAAAATATTTAATTATAAATTCAGCCTCCCAGAATTATTTTCTCTTTTTGAAGGTGGACTTCTCAACTTCAGATAAATGAGACACAAAGCTTAATTTACAGAACAGTTGTACATTAAAATTCACAAACACTGTCTGTATTTTATTAGGCGCGTCCCGTAGCCTTCTAGCAGTTCATTTAATTATCTCTTACGACTCATACATTTCGAAAACAAAACATTTGCACTCAATACAGTTACGGTTATTCACAAAACCGGTAGTGCCTACCGGGTGAATTAGGAACGGAAATATAACAATCAAAAATTCGAATTAATTTCCACATTTTACTCCTGTGCACAGGCTCCATAGATGCTCTTTCCAAAATCTATCTCGTTTGGAAAACCCTCTTTTCCCCCA
Source organism: Trichonephila clavipes (assembly GCA_019973935.1). Classification (NCBI taxonomy): domain Eukaryota; kingdom Metazoa; phylum Arthropoda; class Arachnida; order Araneae; family Nephilidae; genus Trichonephila; species Trichonephila clavipes. The sequence continues at coordinate 1,156,667 of BMAU01021177.1, read as the reverse complement.
TTGAAGTCTCGCTGGTATACATTTCAGTGGGTGTCATTCAAAATGATAATTTTTGATGCACACAATTTTCCCCTCGATGTCCACACAACTTCGCGGGCTACCCCACCCCTCTTCCTGTCGTTTCACTTTCACTCCATCCAATGACCGCACTTCGCGTGCCTGACGTCACCGGTCCCTCATTAAGACGACGGGCAAACGGAAATGACGCAAAGAAGGAGGGGGTGGTGGACACCCCGTCAGAGAAATTAGAACGAAGCCAACCGGAAGTGGGCGAAAATGAATCAGCAACCGCATTAAAGGACATTTTGCCTGCCAGCCCCCCTCTAAGAATATGTGGAGGGGAGGGGGAGGAATAAACCTGGGTCATCCAAAGAGATAAGCCCCCTCCCCCTTTGGAAGTTTACAGTCCTCCCTCCCTCATAGGTGCATCTCTTTTGTCTAGATTAACGTCTTTGTTCGAAATGGTGTTGTGAGGTTCTTGAATGCCGCTGCTGGTGGTGACGTACGGGCACTAATGCACGCGATAACAGACGACAAACTATTATTATTGAAAACGGCAGACGAGAAATTTTCCCGTCCAAATTCAACTCCCTTTTCTCTCCCACCTCTTTGAAAACAATGGGACTGGAATTACAGAAGTGAAATGTGTAATTGTACTAAAATTTAAATTATCATACTGCGTGGGTGGGAGAGGAGCGGCTGTGCTCCTAATGCTGATTTGTATTGTTCGGTTTCGCCGAGCACAATGACGATGTTTTGATACCTCGTGCACTTGTCAGTTATCTCTGTATAGTCTTAGGATCGAATCGAATTATTTGGGATGCTCGGGAGTGATAACGTTCTACCGCCGAATAATTATTACAGTCGGAAAGGAGGAAAGTTTAACCACGATTTCTCTATTCTTAGTTCTCTCGTTTCTTTTCTTCACCTTGAAATAATTTTATCTAATATTGGACTGATCTATAGAGAAAATTTTAAAAATATTGGTTTTTTCCCCCTTTTTTCAATTACGGAATATTATTTTAATTGACAGGAGAAAAAAAGGAAGCGTGTGCTCATGCGCGGTGTTCAGTTTTCAATGGATGACACGATCTTTATGATGTTTGTAGGGATTAAATCAATTACAAAATTTTTATAAATACAGTCGAACCTCTATATTGCGAATTTTTCTATATAGCGAACTTTTTCCTGGAACCTTGAACATTTCACGATTTTCTACGTGAAATAACCTCTCTATAGCGAAGTGCATTTTATATATAACGAATTTTTTCTTTTGTGATTCAATATTTGTTCTCCCTTTTTTTTAAAAAGTATTTCTGTAAAAATTTCAAGTTATTCTCTCTTTAACACATTTTATAGTGGACAAAAATCTTGTACTGGTTTTATTAGATCCTAACTCACCGAGAGCAATAGTTCTGGACGTTTCATACAACCTTTAACCCTCATTACCCAGTTCACTAGAAACATCTTCGATATCCTCTTTCTCCCTCAGTGGAGTTGTCCCGTGTCCCCGTGTTCTAATTATAAAATAATGTATGTTTAATATTACTTGTGAGCTTTAAAAATTATAAAAATGTCCTTGAAATTCATTAATTTTTGAATAAAATTATTATCTTAATATTGAAAATACAGTGAATTCTTCGACATTCTTTTTTCTCGTTTTCCTTGCAGTTTTTCTCTCTTACTTTTTTGATGGGTAAGATATATAAAATATACATGTATTAATTTTTAAAAAAAATTGTGAATAATTACTTTTTTTAATATATAGTGTTTATGAGTTTAAAATTTGTTTTATGCGGTTTTTAAAGTATATTAAAAGATAAACCTCTATATAACGAATTTTTTCCCGGGATTTAGCGTCTTTGTTATATAGAGGTCCGACTGTAGTTCTAAACATTTCAATGTCATCAGAAGTGCTGTTAATGCTTGAATTTCTTATTTCTTCCGGGTAACTGCACCGTTATCTTTTGGGATATCGATCGATTAATTGTTATCGTGTTACTCTAAAGCAATCTAAGGTATAGTAAATTTGAACCTCGATCAATTGATGAGAACCACTCCTGAGCTAGGACCGTACTACTCTAAATTTCCACACCATCCAACGTGAGGACTTTGAGTCACTACACATTTAAAGTTCATCAGCCGCTCTACACGGTGGGTCTTCTCTAGCACCTTGTAACTCGACAATGCCAGTATGGAGCTCTGGACTATGATCTCAAGGCTACATCCGCCACTAGTCTTTAGTGACCCAAGCCTCGAGTGAAAAAAATCCGGTTACAAATTCGCGATCATGACCTCTCGGCTACAGGGACCACAAGATATGTGTCGAAGAGAAGTTTATTAAATAAAATTTAAAAAAGAAAGAAAGAAAGAGAAAGAGAGAGAGAACAATGAAGTTAAAGAGGACAATAAGAAAATTTTAAAGTAAATGTAAAGTAATATATATTTTTTCTGATCTTTTCCCCTCTTTCTTCGCATTATAATCACTGCAAAATATAAAAAAAAAATCATAGTTTTTTTCCCCTCAAAAAAATAAAATTGCGTATGTCCGAATTGAAATATAACCTAGACGATATTGAAAGATCTATATTAGAACATGAAATATGCCACACAATCTCAAGGCTTACTCATATTTTTATTCGTATAATATTCAGAATTGTGAACTATTTTTGTATGATATCCAGAAATAATATTATTAACGAAATGTGTTGTGCGTGTGAGAGAGAGGTAATGTTATTTGATGCTAACGAATCAGTCGAATATCAATCACATAGAATGTATAAGATTGCTATTCCTTCATCAAATTAAAAATTATTAATGTTAGTTAAATATGAAAATCTGAGTAAATAGAGGAATAAATTCAAGTGAGTAACCATTAAATTTATCAATCTCTTAACGATGGTGGGGTGTAGAAGTTTGCAGAGCAGGGTGCTAGTTCGGATGTCGTTCTACTCACTTGACCGGAGTTCAAAATTAAGAGTTCATTTTCAATAGCCATCGGACCGTGTAGGGTTGCGATGCACGTTAAATCTGTCGAGAGCTCAAACGTCCTCCCATTGGTGTGTTAGTTAGGAGAGGGGGCAGCTCCGGTGTCGTTTTCATTACTTGACCGTGGTTCCAAATTACGAGGTCCGTCGCAAAAGCTCTCGTGTAGCTGAACAGTGCGACATTAATATTCACTCACTCAATAGCCATCGGATGTTCGGACTGCGGCGTTCATAAATATATAATTGTAATAAGAATTCACTTTAATTAAGCGGTCTATAGTCATAATCACGAGTTTATGACCGGTGCAGTTGTTGTCAAATTACGGGTTCAAGCCCTGATACCACTAAAAACCTGCCCTGAAGAATGGCTGATGCACTTTAAATCGCCTGAGACTCAAAGCTCTTCGCGTTGGAGTGGTGTGGTTGTTTAGTGATTAAATTAGCAGCTCAGGTGTCAATACCTTCGTGTTCCTCTTAAGTACAATGTTAACAAACAATTCCTCAATTCATTAGAAGACCACGGTAACCTTTCGAGTGACGCACTTTTTTATCGATAATAGAGGAATGAAACCCATTCAAAAATCCTCTTTCAGGGGATGTACTCAAGTGAGTGAGTGAATGTAACGTCACACTGTTCAGCTACACGAGGGCTTTTGGGGACGGACCTCGTCATTTTGAACCATGGTCAAGTGACGAGGACGACACCTGAGCTGGCACCCCTCTCCTAACTACCACACCACACCAACAAGAGGACGTTTGAGCTCTCAACAGATTTAACGTACACCGTTACACGGCGGGTCTTTAGTGGTACTGGGCTCGAACTCGTGACATGCCAGCCCCGACCCCTAGGCTACCGTGACCTCGTGATGTACTCAAAGTCGGCCCATTGAAGTTAGCAGAACGGGTTGTCGGATGAATTGCCGTTCTCATCACCTGACCATGGCTCAAACCAAGGAAGTCAGCCACCAATAGCTGCCGTGTAGAGAGGCCGATCAACGATGCATCTTTTGAGATTCATTGTTCTCCCATTGATGTGGTGAGGTAGTTAGGAAAAAGCTGAGATGCCAGGTATTCTGAGAATATTTTTATCCCAGTTTTAATGATTCACTTGTGAGAAGTTTCATATCTTAAACAAATGTTTTCAAATCGGGGGAGGAGGAGCATAATGTAATTTACAGAAAAACTTTAATATTTTATTTTTCGTGTTCACTTTATTCCATTCCAATAAGTGAACGTTTATTACCGTCGCAATATAAAGCAACACGATGGCTATTGGTGACGGACCTAATGATTTTGAATCTCAGGTGACGAGGATGACACCTGAGTTGGCTGTCTACCCTCCAAACTTCCACACCACACCTCCGGGGGAACTTTGAGCCTCAACAGATTTCACGTGCATCCGCTCCTCTACATGGCGGGTCTTCAATGGCACTAGGGCTTGAACTCAACGAGTTTGTGACCGCGAGTTTGAGACCGTGATTACTAAACTAACGCAACCAGCAAATGTAACAATTTTTATTATTTTATATGACTGAGGTCCACTCAATCAATCAATCAAGCGAAAATCTATCCCCCCCCCTCCTCCTGTCACTTCAGAAATGGTAAAATCTTTCAAAATGTAATTTGAATGAAATCCCACATTCTAAAATATTTCTTTCTCTCCATCTTTGTTAATGGGATTGTGTTAGCAAACACGTTTTATTTCTGTAATTTATTTTAAATAATTCTTATGGTCGTTATAATATAACTGCTAATCTCTTTAAAAACAGATTAAGAAACTCAGCTCTGCAATGTATTAGAAACACGAAAGCCTTGTGGTCAAATGCACGAGTTCATGTGCTACATGTCATTACTTCACGCTTTAGTGCAACTGAAGACCTGTCATGAAGAGAGGCTGAGGACACAAAGGCTTTAGGCACACCCTTTGGCGTGATGTGGTAATTTTGAAAGGGAGTGGGGTGCCAGCTGAAGTTTCGTCCTCGTCACTTGACCGAGGGACAAAATTATGAGTTCTGTCACCGATGACCCTCGTGCAGCTTCTAGAAAATTTTATAAACCTGCCAATCAATTAACTCCCGTGTGAATCCTCATTTAAATTTATTTACTTAAGGTATGTGACTACGTTCGGAGCCACGTTCTTATAAAAGCGTGCAAACGAATATTTTTTTTTAATATTTAGGGCTACATAGATTAGAAAATACACGTTTAAAGTTGCCTTAAAACTATTTCTAGAATTAAAAAAATTATTTAAATGCAACATTTTGGCAAAATAATACGTATTTTTTTAAACATTCCCCTTTTTATGGAAAATGCTTGCGTAATAATAATATTTTGCCTATATGTTCGCAGACCTCTGTACAGAGCCTGAACTAGGATTTTCGAACTACCATATAACTTAGAAGTGGATTTATCCCTATTTTGGTACATCACAAAGGAGAAATTTTAAGAAAAAAAGACTGGGAATTATTTCAATTGGCAATAAATCTAAAATAATGCGAATTTTTAAAAAATCCTAGTTCAGGCTCTCTGGAGAAGTCTTAGCTATAAATAAGCAAAATATCATTATTATAGAAGCATTTTTCATAAAAGGAGAATGTTTTGAAAATAGGTAATTCTAAGTTCATTTTTTCCAATATATTGCCTTTAAATAATTTCTTATTGTATTAGTATTTTTAAAACAATTCAATGCGTGTATTCTAATCTAAGTGACACTAAATATTAAAATAAATATCCGTTTGTACGCTTTCGCAAAATCAGGGGTTCGAACGTAGTTGGATACCTTAAATGACAATCTACGTCGGTAAATATCTCTATATACGTACAAGCTACGTCCCTTTGCACACATGGGAGAAAATTGCAGCAATCATCGCAATACAATTAACCAATTAATTCGATGATTGGCTCAATTTTTTTAAAAAACCAAATTACCGTTTCAAAACATTTAAAAGGCATTCGATTTCTTTTGTGCTTGAAACAAGGCCTCATTTTCAAGTCCATTGACCTTGAGGAGACGCAATTAAAAACGCGAACCGGCATTAAAATAACAATCGCAGTCCCCAATCAATCTCTTTGAACTGGGAAAAATCATTAAAAGCCCCCCTCCCCTTCAAAAGCATCTGATGAAGTGCGACTACAGGTGAACAAAGCGCCGCCATTTCGAACACGTAGCCTCAGAAAAAAATGGTACCGAACTTCCGGAACTGAGCTTCCGGTATGGAGGGGGTAGCACGAAGAGATCTATCACCATTAACTCGAAATACATTGTTTCCCACTGCTTAAATTATGCCCTCAGACTGATAGATGGGCCGCCTCTGCGCGATTTTCCACCCCTTAATAGGTATTTTTATAATGACCAACTCCTTTTCAAGTAGTGCAAGCGACGTTAGAAATTAGGAGAATTGGATTATTAATCACTTAATTGTAACACGAAAGTAGTGCGCTAAGTTTAGAAGATGAAAGTATTAACATTGTTGTAAAAAATATCAAAATTGTGCTACACAGATAAGCTTAGAATATCTTGCATTTTACCCTTATTTTCATTTGATTGACAGCAGTGGCGCACACAGGAATTTTTCAAGGGGGGTGGGGGTCCATCGTCGAAAGTCCACCATTCTCGTATCATACCCCAATACGCCGCCCAACACATTCTTTTGATTTTGTCGATTTTCGGGAACAAAAAGCAGTAAAAAATTTATTGAATAATTAATTAGCATTAATTAATAAATTAATTATTAATAAATACTTTATTAAATTTTACGTACTTTATGCATAGGATTATAATCAATCAGGAAAAAAATTCAAGGGCTTTCGGGGGGGGAAGGTCTGGACCCAGCTCCCTCCCCTTGTGTGGGCCACTGATTGACAGTCTTTATAAAGTGTGTCATATTTATTTGTTTTATTGTCCTTACAAAATGCTCAGAATCATTTACCTGTAACTGTTATAAGGAAAAGAGGATAAAATTGGCAACCCACGTTTGAAAAGACCAAGGGTAATTGGCGAGCACAATCATTTTTCAATTGGATCGGGGTACATGGTCGAAAGTCTACCATTCTTGTATCATACCTCAATACGCCTCCCAACCTATTCTTTTGATTTTGTCGATTTTGGGAACAAAAAACAGTAAATGTAAATTATTGAATAAATAATTAGTATTAATTCTCAAAAAAAATTATATATAATATTGGCAAATACTTCTTTACATTTTACGTACTATATACAGAGGATTATCATCAATTGAAAAAAAAATCAAGGGCTATGGAGTCCGGATTTGTGCCCCCCACTCTTGTATGCACCACACCAAGGGGACATGGCTCCATGGGTGGGAAAATTAAGTCGAGTTGAGAGTTCGAGTCTTCCATCAACCAAAAATGAGGAACAATGAGAAGGTTTAAATATATATATTCATTAATCGCGTCTTTAAAATGCCTTATGCAGTGGTGGGGCCACGGGACCCTAGTGGTCAAGGGCATGGACTGGTGTCCGGAATGTCACGAATTCGAGTTCAGAGCCACTGAAAACTGTAGAGGGGTTTATGCACGTTAAATCTGTCGAGGCTCGAAGTTCTCCTGTTGGCGTGGTGTGGAAGCTCGGAGAGGAAAGGTGCCAGCTCAGGTATCGTCCTCGTCACTTGACCGATGTTCAAAAGCCCTCATGTTGTTTCAGAGTACGACATTAATAAAGACTCACTCATTCTCCTCCTCTTTAACTTTTACGTCATGCTTTGAGGATAACCCCATTATATGTGTGTCATACCTCTATTTGAAGGTTCAATAGGCTCAATTCATGACATCACATGACAAAGACAAACACGTGCTCTCCATTGAATTCAAAACAAACATTAAACTAATAGTACTTGATGTTCTGTTTTTAAAAAACTGTGATAAAATTTCAAATTTCATATTTGGATAAAGATGTTTAAATGTTAAGGGGGGGATCTTGAAAAAGATTTTTTAAAATTAAAAAAAAATCGTATTTTATGCTTATACTTTTAAATAAAATGCATTTTGTACAGATGTACTTTTTAAGAGAAAGTTTCTGCAAAGAGAGCAAAACTTGGCGATACCGAAGCGAGTGAACTGATTAGATGGAAACACAAGATAGTTTTCATCGTGTGACTATGACGTCATATGAGTTTTTGAATTGATTGGCTAGAATCACATGACTTTCACTATCATGTGACTATGACGTCACATTAATTGAGCCCATTGGAGCTAACTTAGTTGTCTCCGTTAGTTTTACACGACAGTCTTAGAAGCGGGTTCCGACACCTTATCTATTAATAAATTCATTCCCTCAGAAATCATCATTTCATTCATTTTAAAGCATTTTGAAAGTGCGCTTTCTTTTCTTTCCCAGTCCTTTCGACAAGCTAATTGTTTAGAAGATTCTGAATTCACAGGATTCGGTTGGAAGCCCGCGATGGCTTGTAAACATGTTGAAATGAGTGAATATTTTAGAAATTAAAATGTTTTGCAAGTTCCTATAAAAATGTATCTTTCCTGGAAGTTGTAATAATTGAACAATAGAAATACAAAAGTTGTATTATTCTTGAATGTTTAGTTTTACAGAAAATAAAGCTAGTCCTTTCTTTTTTCCTGCGGTTGTGAATAATGCCTCTTCCCTGTAACCTTGGCTTTGTTGCAATGATTCGTCTGTACCAAATGGATTCCCTTTTGCCAACGCGCGCGCGCGCGTACTATACTTTATTTCATTTCATTTTATTTGTGATTATTGTTAAGGATTTTGATTGAAACTGCTCCTGAAAAATTGCACTTGGTGAATGGAATTAATAAGTTGTTATAAAGGTATTCTTGGTTGTCTCAAATATCTAAGTTTATCAAAATTTTAGTAAATATTGTACGCAACCTGTAAATCTCTCTCTCTCAATGATTAGATAAAATGTTTTAGAAAAGCCTTTTCGGTAGTTATTTTTATGGCGAGTTTTCAATAATTTATTTCATTTGTTAACTTTTAAGTTATTTTAAGAATATCACTTTAGAAAAAAAAAGTTTATATATCTAACAAAAATATTATTCGTTAATCAAAAGCATATACCTCTTTTTCCTTTAAAATTAAATTTTTTGCGTACATAGAAAATTCTTATTTATAAAGATACAATCGACATTGCCTTATATATATCTCTTTTATTTGAAAAAAAAAAGGCCGCGGTGGCCGAGTGGTATAGGTATCGGATCATGGCTTGCCTTGTCACGAGTTCGAGTTCAGTACCACTAAAGGTCAGCCGTGTAGGGGAGCGATGCACGTTAAATCTGTCGAGAGCTGAAACGTCCTCCCGTTGGTGTGGTGTGGTAGTTAGGAGAGGGGGGTGCCAGCTCAGGTGTCGTCCACGTCACTTGACCATGGTTCAAAATTACGTGGTCCGTCGCCCAAAGCCCTCGTGCTGCTGAACACTGCGACGTTAATATTCAATCAATCAATTTGAAAAAAAATGTATATAGTTATATTGAAAAGTTGAAAAAACATTTCATTTGAATACTTTTAAAACCTTTCCTATCATAGTATTTATTCAACTGAAATTTAATTGAAGAAAATTTATTTAGGATTTATTTATTTTTATCTATCTTAAAATTCTGAAGAATATGTTTGAACTTTTTTCTATCATTATTCAAAAGTTATCTAGTCATTATACAAAGACCTTACGTTATTATTGGATTCATGTGTGTACTACGTTCATCACACACTGTATAAATAATAATAATAAAAATAATGAAGATATTTAAGCAACTTCTAAATGATAGTTTTTTTTCAACAATATTAAGTTGGGAAATACTTAGATTCTCTATCTCCTATCGAAATTAATCATTAAGAATTCTCTTTTCGCGGATATGAAGAATCATTATCATGGAGTATATATAATTTTATAACACCACATGGTGTAGTCATTCAAAAATAAACAAACAATTTCACATTTTGTTGTAGTAAATAAGAAAAATAAAGGGGTGCTTCGCATTAAAACCCGCGGTTTACGAAAGAGTTTCTGCCAAACGCAGGGTCCGAGGAGCGATTATTCCCGTGGTTAATCAATCGCCGCTGCGACGTGCTTCCAGTTTTGCGTGCCTCTCGCTTCCTGTTCGCTGCTCCGCCGACCAATCGTAGGGTACCTCACGTGAGAGGCCCCTCCCTTGACCCCTCCCATCCCCGAGCAGTGGACTCGGCCGCAGGGGGCAGCCGACCGTAGCTTTCGGGATTCGTGTTCGAATTTTACCTTTTCTGGCAAAGATCGCGAGTTTAAGTGGTGGGTTAATTTCGTGTTCGAATGGGATATAAAAAAAAACAAGAAATGTCTGAAAAAGCTATAAAAAAGGTGTTTTTCTTTACATTCAGAGTAGTAATGAGCGTTGATAGATTTGACATTAATTAAAATAGATGTGCAAGAATGGAAGGAAAAATTAATTTTAGCAAACCCTTTTGAGTATTGTTATTGCTTATAATAGTTTCTTGTGAATTGAGTTTTCCTCTATATGGCCTCATTGTTATATATTTATTTCGGGAGGGGAGGGAAGGCGGAAGTAAATGAGTATTTCCCCTTCTCTGTTGAAAATTGCTTGCCACAACCTTTCAAAGTTTTGTTGCAATTTTATTCGATTTTCAAGGCAATGATATCTTTTCGCACACGAAAATCATTAATTCCTTCGATACTAATACCATTGACTTTTATTTTTGTTTTTTAATAACAGTAATTACGTTCAGAGGCACACACACATATTTTTGTAAAAAAAAAATAGTTATTGTAAAAACAAATGTAAATTTTTAAATATATATATATACACTGGCCTCAAAAAGTTAAGGTACAACATGTTTTTCGAAGCTCACCATAAAAAAAATGGCAGTAACAATAAAATGCATAGTTTACATGAATGATAATAACGAACTTTAAAAACATTAATGCAAAAACGATTGCTACCACTTTTATTTTATAGAAAAGAACGTATATTTATGAGTGAGAGAAAAATATGCAAATATCAAGCTTTCGTACTTTTGTGTGTAAGTTGTGTTGATTTTCAACAGTTGTTGGCAGTTTCGGTGACAATAGTCAATAGAGCTTAGAAAATGTCTCAGAGACGTCGTTTACCCAATTCGTTAAGGTGGCGGGCAGTTGGATGGATGGAAATGGGATTGTCGCAGGCTGATGCTGCTAGACGTCTCAATGTGTCTCGTAGTGTTCAGCGACTTTGGGATCAATACCAATCCGAAGATTCTGTGTCCAGAAGACCTGTTCCAGGCCGACCACGAGCTACAACATCTGCAGAAGACCGTTTTCTAGCTCTTTCGGCACGAAGGAGAAGAACCAGTACTGTGCCGCAGCTCGTTGCAGACCACTTTCAAGCATCATTAAGAAGAATCTCCGCTACTACGGTGCGAAATCATCTTCACAATGCAGGTCTGTATGCAAGAAGACCAGTTGTGTGCGTTCCCCTCAACGGACGACAGCGAAGGAACCGCTTATGCTGGGCAAGAGAACATGTTTCTTGGACGCAGCAACAATGGGCTTCTGTGCTGTTCACAGACGAGTCCAGATTTACAATGGAGAGTGATTCAGGGCGTCTACTGATCTGGAGGGAACAGCGCACTAGATACCATCAATCCAACACTGTTGAAAGACACAGTTATAGAGGTGGTGGAATCCTGGTTTGGGCAGGGATCTCGCTCGGTGGCCACACTGACCTGTATGTGTTCCATGGAGGAACCGTAACTGGTCTTAGATATCGGGATGAGATCCTTGATCCATATGTCCGCCCATATGCTGCTGCTATTGGTAACGATTTCATTCTGATGGATGATAATGCACGACCTCACCGAGCTCGGATTGTTGAGGAGTATCTGGAGGATCACGGTTTGGAACGAATGGAATGGCCAGCTCGATCTCCAGACCTGAATCCGATAGAACATCTTTGGGACCATCTTGGCAGAGAGGTTGCTGCTTTAAATCCTCCTCCAAGGTCGTTACATGAGCTGAAACAAGGCTTACTCTGTGTCTGGTCTTCGCTTCCTATTCCGGTGTCCGACAACTTAATAAACAGCATGGGAAATCGATGCCGCCAATGCATTCAAGTTAGGGGTGGACACATTCCTTATTAGAACCCATTTTTGTATTGTTTTTATGCCATTTTACCACATAACACTGTGATGTGCTGTTTTCTCCAAGAATGGACTTTTCCGCAGAGATTGCTTTTTTTGTTATAAATCGTTTTTGCAATACACTTATACAAATTTCTATGACGCATTCAATAAAAAACTATTTAATTCACATATCCTCCAAATTTTTTGTTTCTACATTCATTCATTTGCAAATTAGACACAAAAACCCGCGGTTGTACCTTAACTTTTTGAGGCCAGTGTATATATATATTGTTTCTTGTATATTGTTTATTTCATCTATTTTCTGCAAAGGGCTATGTTTAAATAATTACGTATCGGAGATTAGAACTCGCGACCTATGTATTCGTAAACATGTAACATACCACTAGACAAAAGTTATCACTCCTATCCAGAGGCTGTAATTGGCTTATTCAGATACTGCCACAGTACTCCCCTACCACTGAGTCGATAGATAGGTGAACGAACGAGATATTTTTGTTATTATGGCGAGCGTATGTTAGTTGTTACTGCTGCGTCAAGTGAGTCTAACGAGTTTGATTGCTGCGTCAAGTGAGTCTGACGACTTTGGCTGCTGCGTCAAGCGGGTTTGACGACTTTGCGGCGTCAAGTTAAACACGTGCAAATAAAATTGATGAAATTTGATTTTTCAAGGTATACAGAGTGTTGCCGAATTCGACCGACAAACTCGGAGGTGTGATAGTAGGCAACATGGAGTCGCAAACCACGTTTAGTCGGGGAAATTCTCAAAATAGTTATTGAGGGTGTAGTGTCGAGGAGAACTAAAAAGAGCAATAAAAGGTAAGATGTACATTTATTAGACATAAAGTATGTTTACGATACGAACAATGCATCCCAGCTCGACGTCAGAAGCGCAATAAAATTTGTTTGATTAGTCCGACAATCCTTCGTCCGTCGGCGTGGACTATGCTATGACCTACGTGGCCACAACTTCAATGAATGGCTTACTGTGTTGTATTTAACTGAAAAATCATAACCTTCTGCTTTAAATGTCTAATTTTAAATTCGAAAACGTGCTCGAAAAAGTTGCAGTTCCCTAAATGAATACGCTTGAGACTAGTGGCGCACACAATGAGGGGGCGAATCCGGACTGTTCCAAGGCCTTTGATTTTTTTCCCGATTGATTATAATCTTATGTACATAGTACGTAAAATGTTAAGTAGCTGTTATTAATGATTAATTTTTTGAATTAATGCTAATTATTAATTCAATAATTAATTTTTTACTTGTTTTTTACCGAAAATCGACAAAATCAAAATAATATGTTGGGTGACGTATTAGAGCATGATACGAGAATGGTGGACTTCCGACTCTGGACCCCTCACCTCCCTTGAAGAACTCATGTGTGTGCCATTTCTTTGGGCGCATCAATTTCTGTATATTTGGTGTGGTTTGATTATTTTACTGCAATTAAGTTTTAAAATTCAGATTGTTCAAAATATTTTACTTTCGGCGAAATTTTTTTCGTTACATTATATAGTGTAAAGTCGCTTCTCAGTCACTCATTTGCTACCTCTCTTTGGTTTCCCATCACTCCAGGTTAAAGACGTACAATATTGACTCTTCCTTCAAAGCGGACGACAGATAAGGCACGTCTATATCAGAGCTTTCATTCTTTTGTTCCATCTAACAAGTGGCCTTGCTACACATGTGTGGAACAGATGGTCCGCCATTGGGAGGGGAAAATTCAAGAACTGTGTACTATGTGTCGGAGTAACATGTCAATCTATGGCCATCCATAAGATGGATCTTGGACATTACAGGCCTTATCACACGCATACGTATTTGTCTTTGAAAGCAACCACATTCTGAGCAATTTCTACCATTCAACTTTTCCCCAGTGAGCTGAAAGAATTGCTTGTTATAAAAATTGCTTGAAATTGAAGCCAATGGGTTCTTTTGCTCCCTACCTCATAAACAAGATGGCAGCCTCCGCTTCGTCCAAGGTATCCGAAATGGAGTATAATATTTTTTTATTGTGAATAATATTTTAATGACATATAATATTTTAAACAGAATTATGATCTATTTCTATTTACGAGCATCAGCAAAAGCACGAGCGGAATAAAAGAAATAATATTAGATGTTCGTTTTTCGAAGCAGAAAATCGGTGAGTAATTCTTCAATGGGAAGTTAGGGTGCGGCCGACGTCAAAGTGTATCGTTTTGCTTACGGCAACCCTTCACCCTCACAGCTTCTTGAAAAATTTCCTGAAACGGTTGGAATAAACCCTTACCAGATCTAGAGAAAAGAGCCACAACACACACAAAGTATTCACAATTTACGTACATAAGTTTACTTACCTATAGATACTATAGTTATGGGTATTAACTTCCAATTAAAAGTTGTAAATAAAAAAAGAAATTATACTGAAGCTGTGTGATCCATTTCACAGCCTGGAAATTAAAGGCTGTTTTCGCCATATGTATGAGAGCATGAACTTGACGCGTAACACATTTTCGGACAGAAAAAAATCCTCAATTGTTATAAAAATTTGTGATATTGTAACTCATGCATTTGTTTATAATATAGTGTTTTTAAAATTTCAAAATATATAATAAATGATTAATTTTTCCTTTTAACATGTGAAGGGATAGTTCATTTAGCATTACGGTGTAAGAAAAAAAAGTGCAAAACACATTTTATAAAAGAAAAAGTATGTCAACTCGAATAAAAATGAGTAGTATGATAAAATTAGTGATTCTCTCTACAGGATAGTGTAGCCAGAATATATATATAATATTAATGTTTGAGTACTTTTATAACTGAAAAAATATTCCGAATTCAGCCCCTATTCTTTAACATTAGCCGAAGATAGCCTTAAGTAAACCTGGTATCACTACGTTTCAGTACATTCTGTTCAAGGATGGCCTATTTTTTTATGTAATAGATAACCATTTCCAATTATTGTCGTTGGTGTTGCGAACAAGGACTTTTTTTCACTTCCTACTATTAGTTCTCTCTCTCCCTATATATATATATATATATATATATATATATATCTTGCTCAAATTTTTTAAATTAATTTGAGTTTCAAAACATGAGGAAAAACCAGGTGATTTCAAGTTATTTAAGATCTCAATCAGACAGTGAAATGCACACATTGCAAATCACAAAAATATGTAAGAAATAATCAACACAAATCAGATGAAATCCCAAAAATATGTAAGAAATAATCATAAACAAAAATCAGATAAAAATACCAAAAATATATAAGAAGCAATCATAAGCAAAAATTAATTAAATACAAAAATAAATAAGAAATAATTTTAATAAATTAAATCCAAAAATACATAAATAGGTTCATAAAATTATAATAAACATAGAGAAATTGAAAACAGCCCAAACCTGATAAAAAAATTACATTAATTTAAATAAAAAAAAAGTCTTAAACACAGTTAAAAATGTACACAAATTGGAAATATCTGTACTTTGTAATCCTTGAATGCAAAGGGTTAATTTTGCAATACTTGTGGGTATACAATATTTTTTGTTTTACCATTGTTTGCGTAAATATAAAGGTTTTCAGGTTTGCCAACACGGGAACACACAAAATACAATTGTCCATGTGAGAAGCAATCCACACTTAAATCTAACCCACACAATTCTAACGATTGACCTTAGGCTTTATTGATTGTGATTGCAAATGCCAATCGAATTGGGAATTGCAATCTTTTAAATTTAAATGGTGTATCGGTCGGGATCATGGGAATTCGAGGAATCAGGACATCTCCTTTGAAAGGCCCAGTTCATATTGTTGCCTCTACTACGATGTTCATGAATTTCTTAACAGCAAGTCGCGTGCCATTACAAAGTTTTGGATGATTGACATTACGCAACATGATAACTGGCACACCTACTTTCAATTTTAATATGTGTGGTGGCATTCCTGGAAGATCAAGAGAGTTCAAAAACTCTGATGGGTTATTGACCACGTCATCTGCTTCCACAACGGTGTCTATCGATTTATATATAATTTCCTCACTTTGAATACTTGACTGTATAAAATGATTAAGTTGATAGACATCTTTATTCTTTGCGGCAAGGACAGCTCGTTCACTGAGCCAGTTGTGATTCCTATAATTAATTTGAATATTAGGAAATACTTTTGAGATAAGTTCCTCTTTTGATGTCACTAAATTACAAAAATTATCGGGTAATGAAATTTGTCTTGTCTCATCTATTGGCAGTTGTCCGTTTCCAATGTCCAGTAACTGTCCCGAGAATACCTCGGCTGATCGATCGTTTCGAAGCTGGACAGGCATATTCGTAGTCAACTGTAATATATGCACATGTCGCCACAATGTTGAATATTTCAGGCAAGCATTTATTTCGTCCGCTGGTGTCGATCGAGAAATTACAGGCAATGTTTGTCTAAAATCTCCTGCGGGCAATATCAATGCATTCCCGAATGGTTGAACGTTTTCACGCAAATCTTGTAACGACCGATCAAGTGATTTTTTATGTATCATCGTACATTAATCCCAAACAATGACTTTACATTTTTGTAATATTTTTCCCATACCAGACGTTTTAGAAATATTGCATGTGGGAGTGTTGATAGTTTGTATATTCCATGGCAATTTCAGAGCTGAATGAGCAGTCCTTCCACCTGGTAACAATGTCGCTGCTATTCCAGACGAAGCGAGAGCTAATGCTATGTCATTCTTTGATCGAACCGTTGCCAGAATCAATCTGATAAGAAATGTTTTCCCAGTTCCTCCTGGTGCATCTAAGAAGAAGGTCCCCCCCGACTTCGTCATTTATCATTTGCATTATGCGATCACAAATGCCCTTCTGTTCACATGTTAGTTTGGGAATGTTTGATTGGACATACAACTGGAAATCACTGATGTTGTAACTTTGTTCACGGCGCAAATCCAAATCAAATGAGCCAATCTCAGCTCCGGTATATATATATAGGTGCTGGCATTCCCAATTGAATAAGAACTTATATAAGAATCCAGAAAAAACTGTGTGTAAAGTTTAAATTTTCGCATTCAGGGAGTTACCAAAAAAAAAAATAAAAATTATATATTTATTTAATTTAGGATCCTTGGAGAGAGATAAAACAGTTGGAAAATTTCAATCAGTACATTACTTGTTTGTGGAGAGATTTTGAAATAATGCTGAAAAAAAAAATCCATAGCATGCAGAATTTAAATTAGTATTTTGTATATAAAAGCTATCCAAAATATATATCCCAAGCTTAAAAATAAATTAAAAAACAAAATACAATACTAACTTTAATTGACATAAAAAAACTGAACTATCTTTATCAATGTGAAAGCATAATTTTATAAAATAATTACAATCTTACGACCACCTGCTTTCTCAATACATTTTGAGCCATCTGTCTGTTTTGCTTATTCACTGATGTCTATTCCTATTTGATGTGCAATTACCCCTAGCACTGCTTTTGCTTGGTCCGTATTACCCAAGTTCAATTTTCTGCAACGTAATTTTATGCAGTGAAGCCGATTGACTACACTTAAAAAGGTTAAGATAAAAACACATGAAATTGCAAAACAGCTGTGATTGGCCCTGTATCAAAATTCTTTTGGGGGACATTTTTTAGATATGAGCACCATGTTAGAGGGATTGTAGTAACACTTATTGGGGCTCCTGCATCATTGATACGGCGGTAGTTACATCCCTGACAAAAGCAAACCATAATAACTTCAAGTGTTTTGTTAACAAATTACTAATAGAATCTGCTTAAGAAAGTTATAAAATAAACTCAAATCTTAAAAAACAAAGTAAAGTTCAAATATATTGATATATATCAGAAAATCTTTATTTTTCCATTTGTATTTCAATAGTAACATCAAACGAAAGGTACTTACGTATTATCGCAACCTATTGGCGACATTGTATAAAACGAAACACATGATTGTCAATTAAGCGCGTACAACAAATGCGAAAATGGGATCGTCAACTTTGCGAGTTGCCTTGAACATTGGCGATTGTTGCGATAGTACGTAAGTATCAAATTAAATTTAAAAATTTGTCTAAAACAGAGAAAAAAACATTTTTATTAAAAATCCTGTCGATTAATTTTGCCAAATTAAAATTTCGCCATGCAGAAAAAAAAGTATTGTGTTAAAGGTTCAAGTGTAGTACAGGGGGGCCACTTCGTATTCGACGATTTTTCTTCGGATTTGGCGATTTTTATCTAAATGTCATGGTGAAATGTCGAATTCATTTTAAAATAAATAATTCCGAAAAAAGTACCTTGGTGACCACTTTTAGTCACCAAAAAAAAAAAAAAAAAAAAAAAAAAAACGACTGCACCCCATTCCAAACATTGAAAACATATCGCGGCATCTTTTGATTTGAGGTAAAGGGTCAACGGAAAAAAAGTAGTTACTAAAAAAAATAAATAAACGTGAACATTATATCATGAATCAATTTAATTTAAGATTACTGGAGGAAGATAAAATTGGAGGAAAATTTCAATACTCTATTCTGGAGATCAACCGGCCAGTCTTCTATTATCGTCAAAACTATTAGGAACTTTAACAACTATTTGGCAGGAAAATAAGTAGCGTACAGATGTCAAATATAATTTTCAAGAATTTAAAAAAAAGAGAAATAAATTTAGCTTAAAATTATAGAAAAAAACACGATGTAAATTATAAGGAAAATCATAAACATCCTGCGTTAAAGCTATCGGAATGTTGCCAAACCTACCAAACAAAATTTGAATTGTTAAAAGAATAATTTTAAGAAAATGATTTATTCGAAAATTAGACCCAATTATATATATATATATATATATATATATATATATATATATATATATATATATATATGTATCAAAGAATAAAAAAAAAAATAGATAAATATGACAACCACACAATTTTATTTTAACATTAAAAAAAATTAATTAAAAAACTATGCGTAAAGTTTTTAAGATTTTGACGTATTTTCAGAGCGTAATCATGACATCGTATGACGTCATAACACTAAAAATCACTCTAAAAATTAAATTTTTCTCAAATTCTGCTTTTTTCAGTTTCAAAATAAAAAGTACTTAAGATGCGCCTGCGCGCAAATTCAACGTTTTGTGCAAAAACGGATAAATCCATGCAGAACTTTTTTTATGGAGACCAGGAGAATCTGAAACAACAAAAAATTTAACATATAATAGATTATACACAAATATATAGATATTTAACATATACATCTTTTTTTTTAAATTTTCAATCGTTAATAACAGTACTTTTATCATGTGAAGTTCAAATACATTTTTCACATCCGGAAGGTTCTCACAGGAAAACATTATGTTTCACCGGCATAATAACATCTTTTTCAACAAGTTGATCTTTGGTTGAACGCATCGATATTTTCTTGTTCAAATTTTGGACGTCGTTCAAAAATTTCTCTTTTTCATCCATTCAAGTTTCAAATGCCATTTTTTAAAACTTTAGTGAGCAACACAAACCGACGATGTTTACAGTTTTCAAATGTGGTTATTGAAGATAAATTTAAAAAAATGAACTCGTTTTCATGGCACCAAAAATTGGCTTTCTAACACAATACGATATCATTTTTCAAAATATTCATTTTTCCCTGTAGTAGCAATGGATTACATTTATAATTCTAATCCAGAACTCGTCATTCGTATCTTCAACTGGGATGGCAAATTTCTGAAAATATTTAGTTTTTTGTTGTCACATTTATTAGAATAATTAAACATTTGAATGAATAAACACCACTAAAATAAATAGCCCAAGCACCTAAAGAAAGGATTCATTTTCAATGGAAAATCGCTCTTTTTGGCCTTAATTTTTTTGTCAGAATATACACTGGGATGTATAATAAATTCTTCGGTCAATCGGTAATATTTTCTCAAAAGTAACTAAAGTAAAATTTTTCTTTGTTGATTAAGTAGTAATATTTATTTTATTTTTACCATTCGCTTTTCGCCAAAATGAGTATGTTCAGCGTTTGATCTAAAAATCAGCTTCGGTGTGTTTAATATGAACTGGGATTGGCAAACTTTCAATCAATCTGTTACGACTGATTTTCCATATCATTATTTGACTGGTTTGAAGATTTGCGCATTCTTCGCTAATTTGTTTTTCGCCAGATTTTGCGTATTCATTTATTCTATTATGGATGTTCATTAATTCTTAGTGTTTTTGAGTTCCAATTTTGCGCAATAATGAATCACCGCAATAAAGCAATTTTTATTTTCTCTTTCATTCTATTGAAGATAGTTATCTTTAATTTTGTTTTGAAGTTTTGTGATTTATTTTTAAAAGTAAGAATCTTGGGTATATATAAGTAAACATAAATTTCATCATGTGAAACATGTATTCATAGATTGAAATATAAATATGCTCTTTGCCAGAACAATAAACTAATTTGCCTAAAACCAATCTTCTGCTTCTCGAATGCCAATACAATTGCAACGTTTTTTTTGTATAAAAAAATCAAAATATTTCAGTGCGTCGGCATTTTATAAAAGAGAGAATGTAAATGAGCCGTCTAATTGGCCGGGGCATATTCTCCACCCTTCAAACAATCCCTTCACATTCCCTTCAAAACTGCACAAAAACCACTAAGCCACAAAAGGAATGTTCTCTTCCCTCCACTACCCCCCCAGACGTTCCCAAAGTGCATTGCACAAGTGAGCAGGAGCCACCCTCGTTAAATGTACCGTGTCCAGAGAGAGAATCTTGATAGCTCGTCCCTCAATGGCCCTCTGTCCGGAAAAAGATGGCCGGCGCCATAGTCCCCGCTGACCCTTTCTGCAGCACCAGTGGAGATTTAATGATCTCGTCATTTATCTTCTTCCCTTAAAAATGGCGTTCTTGATTGGAAGAACAGATTAAAATTTAATCTGGAAACTGGAGAGATTGCCGGAAAAGAAAGGATGGTGATGATGGAGGAGACTCAGAATAAGATGTGCGGTTTATGCTGTGCTAGAGATAGGGATGGATTGACGGCGATGGAACTGTTTTTCTGTTTTTCCATGAATGAAATGCTCCGTTGGATTCCAGTTTATCTGGGGATGGGTAATTGTCTTGGGGAAGTGCACTTTGTTCTGAGAGTGGCTGAGAAGTGCGAAAAGGGATCTAAATTTGAAACTTGTGCTGTATAATACTGGACAAGACTAAGGTTGTCTTGACCTGTTTGAAAAAAGCCAAACACGAAACATTTTCTCAGATAGAAGGTTACAGTTGAGTCGCGTGTACGACTTTTGATTCCACCGAAGGTCCGTCGTGAAGAGAGAATTGATACACGTTTAATATATCGAAACTCAAATTCCTCACGTTGAGCTGATGTAGAATATTTAAGAATGAGTCATCCGCTCTGATGTCGTCTTCATCATTTCACTATATTATGAGAACGGTTCCCAAAAACCTCCGAGATTCTACTAAATAACAAATCAATTGGCTCAATTTTCTCGTCATGGTTGCTCCTCTACATTTAGGAGGAATATTTGAGATCGTCCTGGTTCTTGACCTTTGCTTAAAATTCTGAATTTCATCACCGATAATACATGTTTTGTTCCAACAACTTGATTGTTTATTTTAATGGCGTCGCGTCTCCGCTCTATTACGTGTCTTTTTTTTGTTATCCTTTTTAGCGTTCTTTAAAATTCTTCATTTCAAAATGAAAACTTTTCAAATACGATGTCAGGAAATGAATTTTCATATATTACAAACCTCTACACAGGTTGATACATATATATTTTACATATATATGGCGGATATCTCCTTCACGGACGCTGTTGTTCATTATATATAGACTTTGGTTCAAATCGAAATCTTATATACGATATATCCCGGCCAAAACAAATTTGTGGAGCACATGATTAACAAAAATAAGCAAAGATGTATATCTTCTATTTTATTTTAACATAAAATGAATCATCCATATGTAAAGCCTAAAAACGGTAGAAAAGTTTTATATGCAAATAAGATTGACGAAGTCAAAAACCAGAAAAAAGGTAACGCCTGCTCGCGCATGTTGCAAAAACGTCTCTTTTATTGCCGTAATTCTAAGTTTTTCTCATTGTGCTTTTTTTTTTGAGTTCTGCTTTTACTTTGATGGTTACTTGAGAATGTCTCAACAACTTGATTTTACCGGAATATATATGGCATCGTGTTATAAAAAAACTAAATATGACAACCACACAATACACATAACGTAGTATACAATAATCGCGGAAAAAACTGGAGTCGCGTAAAAGTTTAAATTTTCGATTCAGACAGAAATGTTAGACATCGACCAGGGGCATGACGGTCATAACACTAAAAATCACCGGTAAAAATACAGTTAACAGCGCGTCAAAACAAAACAGAGAATGCTACGCAGTAGCAAATTCAACGTTGTTCTTGGCAACAAAATTTCAGATAAATCCATGCAGAACTTTTTCGGCTTCCTGAAGGAACACTGTATTTATATATATCAATGGTCTGCATTCCGTTGACCCCACGCCACCGTGTGGCCCGAAAAATGGGCTTTATGAACATCTTTTGTTTAAATTTTCATGATTGGAGCCATAAAGTGCTGTTTACAGACGAGTCCCGATTCAGTTTTGACACCCGACGTGTTCTTGTATGGAGGGACAGGGGCACTCGAAATAACCCCGCATTCGTTCGTGAAAGGTCACAATACAGAAGAGCTGGTTGGATGGTATCTTGTTCAAATTTTCGGACGTACGGACCTCATATCATTCGGAATGGCACTTTGATGGGCCGAAGGTATGCAGAGAAAATACATTTTTTCATATCATCCCTGTACGCTGGAGCCATTGATGTTCCTTCGTTTTTCAGGATGATAATGCCCGAATTAGAATTTAAAAAATGGAGATAAATAGCATCAAACAAAAATAAATAACAGCGTATGAAAGAATGGTTCGTTGTGTCTCCTGACCTGAATCAATGGATAGCATGTTTGGGACATGCTCGGACGACGTCGCATTGCTGCTCGACCTGGCCATGCTACTGTCCGAAAATTTTAAATTTTTGCACTACTTTATTAGAACAATTAAATCTGATCGATAACCTGAATGCATAAACATGGCAAAAAAAAATGTGCAGCACCCTTAGCTGTTCGAAAGGGAAAACGCCCTATTTTGCCAAAACTCATGTGATCATGTCTAAACAGTACCTATTTATTTATATTAATTAAAACTATGTTAATAAAAAGTAAATTATCTTTTCATTTTTCTTATTTTCTAAGTAGTAATTGACTTTATTCCATTATTTTTTACGCCTTTTTCTATATTGCGTATTGTTACGCGTTTGACTAAAAATGCATTGTATGCCAATACGTGAGGTCTCAAACTTTTCTCTTTCTGCTTGCTCGACTAATTGTTTTGATATGTATATCAGTGGCGAACTGGTTTAGACCCCCAAAGCCCTTTTTTTTCCGATTGATCATAATTCTAAGTATATAGTACCTTAAACTTAATTAATTACTTGTTATTAATTCTTTAATTTTATTAATTAATGCTTAAATATTCAAAAATTAGTTTTTTTTGTTTGTTCTAAAATTGGCAGTCAAAGTTATCCATTGATACAAGAATGGTGAACTATCCATAGACCCCGAATAAAAGTAAAATTTCCTTTTGTATACTGAAATATATATTTATATATAAACATGTATTCATGGTGAAATTGCAATAGGAATGGTGCTTTTTGCCAGAACAATAACACTAATTTGTTTTTACTAAATTCTCAGATACTACTTCTCGATAACAGTTGGACCCCCATTTAACGAATACACAAAAAAAATATCCAATGTTAAAAATTACACACTTTTTATTCAACAGCTAAAATATTATTAATAATTAATAAGCAGGCGCAACCTTGCCACTATCAAGTTCACTAATAAACTACGCTCATATGGTTTGGACAATCCCTAGAAGAGTTTTTGATAAATGGAAAAACTCTACAAGGCTCAAAAATGTTCTTCCCTCCCAACTTGATACGTGAAATGCATTGCAAAGAACTCAATTTGGAACATTCCTCGTTAAATGTTCCGTGCTCAAACCCACCAAGGAATACCTGTTTCGTCCCTGGAATTGTTGCAGCCTAGTTCTAAAAAGATGGCCTGCGCCTCTCAGACAAAAAGACTTGAAACGATGGAGAATACTAATGATCTCTTTGGTTATCTTCCTCCCAATGGTTCCTCAGAAGGAGTCCTCAGAAAATGGAGAGTAGAAATTTAATCTGGAAACTGGAGAGATGGTAATAACTAAAATGGTGATGATGGAACACTGGCAAAGATGTGCGTTTATGCTGTGCTACAATAGTGATGGATTGATGGCGATGGAACTGTTTTTATTTTTCCATGAAGACCCAATGCTATTGGATTCTTTATCTGGGGATTAGTAATCTTCTCAGTTCTAAATGGCTATAGAAGTGCGAAAAGGGATCTACATCTTGTGATAACTATTATCCTTATAACGGCTGCACAGTAAGGTTGTCTTGACCTGTTTGAAAAAGCCAAACACGCAACATTTTCAAGATTAACAATGTGCCGATGAGTCTCGTGTACGACTTTTGATTCACCGAAGGTCATCGTGAACCACCATCACGTTTACGATGCTCAAATTCCTCAAACGTTGAGCTGATGAATCACCCTATTTAAAAACCCCTAGTTACGGCTCTGATGTCGTCTTCATCATTTCACAATTGCCAGATTGAGAACTGTTACCTTAAACCATGAAGATTCACTAAATAACAAATCATTGATGTTCAATATCTTCTCGCCAAGATCTTCAAATTTACGAGAGAGTCACATCTTGAGAATGCGTCCTCGTCTCTTGACAAAGTTGCTAAAAATGGGAATTTCCACCGATAATACTCTTTTGTTCCAACAACTCCTTGTTTAGCCCTGATGCGTCACAATAGAAGAGGCAGTGATCAAGACTTTCGACGGAATTATTAGTGCCATCTTTAAAATTCTTCATTTCGGAATGAAAACTTGTCAAAACGATGTCAAATATTATTAATCAATTTTTCAATTCATACTATTAGCTCACTCTATCTATATATTTATATATTTATGTATTTATATTGTACAAATTTTCAATCGTAAATAAAATACTTAATATTCACAATCAAGTTAAAATAAATTTTTTAAAACTGCTCAAACACAATTTTTTTTCAAATATTAATTAACAAAAATTAATTAAAGATTTTACGCAACTAATTTATCATAAAATTGTAACAATGTAACTGTAAAAAAAAAACGGAAGAAGTTGGCGTCGAAAACTTTTTAGCCAAATCGGGTTATATATGTCAAAAGACAAAAAAGGGGTCCAAGACGTTGGTCTTGCAAAAAC
This sequence comes from Trichonephila clavipes, assembly GCA_019973935.1. Lineage (NCBI taxonomy): Eukaryota > Metazoa > Arthropoda > Arachnida > Araneae > Nephilidae > Trichonephila > Trichonephila clavipes. The sequence goes on along the minus strand of BMAU01021177.1, from coordinate 1,131,229 downwards.
GTCTATTTTATTTTAACATTAAACAAAAATTAATTAAAAAAAGGTAGTTTTTGAGACAAGGTTATGCAGAAGGTAATGTGCTCAACACCTCTCGCGTTCTCCTTTTGGCATGGCGTGTTATCTTTGCTGGAATCATGGCAAACACTTTCACGTAGTGTCGCGGACAGTTTCAGTTCTAGTTTCCATTCAATGCGCCTGCAAGGCTGTGGAATCGATTCAAAAGCATGCCACAACGTTAGACGTCGACCGTACGCTGGTCCGTCAGCGCCACTATTTCCATGATGACCAGAGTATAATTAACATACAAAAAAAAACAGAACAGACAAGGACTACGCGACAAATATATAGAGATCTTGGCAACATATCATAATTTTTCTGAACCAAACAGTTTAATCGGCTTCATGAAGGAGGCACTGTTCGACATCCGGAAGGTCAATGGTCTGCATTGTGTTTCACCGGCATGAGAACGTCTTTTTAATGAGTTGATCTTTGGTTGAACGCATCGATATTTTCCAACTGTGAGTTCTGGACGTCTGTTCAAAACGATTTCTCTTTTCCTTCTAGTTTCACCCGACGTGTTGAAAGATTGTATGGAGGGACACAAACCGATGATAATTACATTCGTTCATAGGTAAATACAGAAGGCTGGTTGGATGGTAGCGGGAGGAAATTCCACGGAACTCGTTTTCATGGCACCATTGGCGGACCTGCATATACTATATCAGAACATTTTTCTCTTACAATACTGCAATTTAACTTAGTACTTTAATTTTATTACATTTATAATCCTTAATTAGAGAACTGGAATCATTCCTAGTATTAAAGTTCTTTTCATATGAAATCCCGAACTACAGTTTTCGTCACATTTGAAACAGAAACATTTGGAAAAGAAACACTTGAATAAGCATAAGCATGAGCACTGAAAATCGAGGATTCACTTTCATTCAATAAAACACGCTCTTTGCGTGGCCTAGTTTCTCTATTTCAGAATATACACTTCTTGGGATGTATAATAAATTCTTCGGTCAAGGTCGATGATATCGCCGTTCTCACACTTAAGCTAGTAGCTGTTGATTAAGAGACCATTTATGGGTTTAAAACTCATACATACGCTGTTCGCCAAAACATGAACTTAATTTATGATTTCTTCGGAAGGTGTTTGCCTCTAATTAGTTTTCATCTTTTTCCAATTTTCAAACTGGGATCTGGCAACCTGAATCAATCAATGCTTTACGGGCTGATTTTCTATAAAAATGTTTACGTATCGAAGATTTGATACGCATTCTTCGCTATTTTGTTTTTTCGCAATACTCGATTTTCAAAGTATTCACGTTTATTTTATTATGGATGCGATCATTAATTCTTTAGGTTTAAAACGCTTCTCACAGTCTCTTGCGCAATGAGATGAATCACCGCATATAAAGCAATTTTTTTTTCTCTTTCATGATATTGGGTATAGTACTAAAACTTTTAATCTTTGGTTTAAAGTTTTTTGATCTATTTTTAAAGGGGTCTTGGTTATCCAAAAATTAGTTTTTTATGTTTTGTTCCGCTTCTAAAGATGAAACAAAATATGAACTTTCTTTCTAAATCAATGGACCTAAACCAATCTTCTGCTTCTCGAATGCCAAAATATGAGTTGCAGTTTCCTTATTATAAGTTTCATATAATTTATCAGAAATAATAAGATCACATAGATTCAAAGGAATTAACTTTTCTTAACGAACAATAATATTGGAAGTTTGCCGTCAATCTTGCAGCAAATTGGATGTATGTCTCGCCTTTTGATTTTCACAGCTTTTTAAATGAGTTTAAACACTCGCGAGGGGTTAATTGGAATTCTCTGAGTACTATAAATTTTACGCTTTTCATAGTCATTTGGAATTCTCTTCTTTTAATATAAATGGAAGAACTCTATGAGCTCTCTTCGCTCCAGAAGATTTATTAAAATTTCAGATTTATATTCGTCATTTATTTTCTTGGTTAAAAATGCGCGTTCTAATGATTGGAAGAACTGATTAAAATTTTGCAGCCTATCTGGTGGGAACAGGAAGAGATAAAGCCTTATACTTTTATCATATTTTCTATGTTAGTTTCGAACTGTTTATCTTCGACTTTAGCTGCAGGATTTAAACTTAATGCTTTATTTTTAGCTAATTGAAGTTCGATTTCTTTTTCTAATTTTGCCAACTGAAGTTTCAAAATAAACACTCAATTTTTTGTTCTGAAACCTCTCTTTCGTTTTGATACTCATGGCGATCTATACAGTTTTGAATTAAATTTTAACGAAATCAAGACCCACATGCTAATGTTCTACTGTTCTCGATTTTAATCTTCTCCAGTTTAACTATAGCTATAGTAGCCATAAGACAATACCAAACATCTCCTGTGATATTTATTATCCTCTTCCAGAACGGCTGCACAGTAAAATGGAAAGTCCTGTATCCTGCAATGGATACCCCGCACATTGCTCAACATTAACAATGTGCCGATAGTCTCCAATGAAGAAAAACCGATCACTGAGTTCACCACCATCACAGGTAATATAGTTGATGCTAACGGTTCAGGCCTCAAACACAGGCGGATTATTCACCCTTTTAAAACCCTAGTTACGGAATTTGACTGTCGAAATTTTAACATTCTACACAGGTTGGAATATTTGTAAGGGCATTGAAAATTCACCCAGACAAGACAGGTTATTTTGTTATTTGTTCCGACCTCTCACAGGTCGGAATCACATCTTGAATGCCAACCGTCGCACAGGTTGAAAGTTACTAAAAATGGGAATGGTCCCTCTAAAAACTCTTTGCGGGCGTCTCCTTCACGGCCGCTGATGTTCAATAGAAGAGGCAGTGATCAAGACTTTCGACGGAATTAAAATCTACTGCATTTATTCATGGACACGAGAACCCCAACAACAAATATTATTAATCAATTTTTCAATTCCTACTATTGGCTCACTCTATCTATATATTTATATATTTAACATTTATATTGTACAAATTTTCAATCGTAAATAAAATAGTTAATATTACAGATGTTAAAATAAATTTTTAAAACTTGTAGTGGGTGACACTTGATGTTCATACAGTTTTTCAAATATTAATTAACTAATTAAATTAATTACCGATTTTTTGGCGCCAACTTAGATTTATCTCTATTGTTGTAACAATGTTCAGTTCTGTTAAAATTCAATGCAAAAGCCTGGCGTCGAAAACTGTTTTTTGGCTGCATGCCACATATATATCTTATTCGAATTTTCAATTGTTAATAAAATACTTTCTATTCATCCATTCAAAGTAGGAATTGATTTAAATTTTTATATTACTTGTTTCGCATCAGTTAATTGGAAATTTTAAAATATATATACTGACAAACAGATGTGTTCGAAAATCCTTTTGATTCCTGACTCGAAAGAGTTCTTCGACTCCATGCTCAGAAAAAAGTATTGTATCATTTACACCCTTTTGCATAAGAGAGAGGTTATGTTTCCACAGTAAAAACAATGTAAGCTATTAGAAAATGTAACAGTTTTGATGGGAGTTTCATTGTCGATTTCTACATTAAAATCGCTATTCATTGGCTTCGACTAGTACACAATTTTCCAAACTTCAGTTGCACATGCAGATAGTTTGTCATCAAATGTATCATTTTCGTAAAAATCTTAAAGCATCCCGTAAGATGGGATAAGAAAGGATTTTCCTGTCTTACATAAGACTCACCTGTCCCCCTCATGATTCAACACGACTCATCTCTCATCTGATCTAATGAGGATCTTCACCATTTCCCGCAGAAATTGGCATCTTACAAAACAGAATGTTTTTGTGTCCCGGAAAAATGTAATTTAAAAAATAAACCAATAATAATTTAAAAAATTCCCCCAGCTGTTGAAATAATTAGTTAATTCGGGTTTTTAAATTTTTTTTAAATAGAGGTGTGTGCCTTTTCAATTTAATCGGGAAAAAGAAAAATTTGTTAAATAGGGGTTCGTTTAATCGGGTCCGCCAGTACTAGTATTACTCACAAATATTGTTAAGTAATTGAATGCTCTTCAAATGTTGAAAAGGTTCAGACAATTCACATGCATGCTCTTTCGGAGTAATTCAAAAATAATTCATGAACTTATTAGTAAATTCAACATTTATTTTCAAAGGAGATAATTAACGCAATACATATATCCATAATATTCAAGAATCACATAAATATAGAACGCGGCAGTAGAAATTCTTAATCATAATACCGAATGTCGATAATGAAAAGCCACAGTCGCATCAAAATTTGACACTCCATGTTGCTTCACTGCATAGTCTTTTTGAGGTTGAGAAGCTCACTCCGGGGTCTTTTTAGACTTATCTCATCAAATATTCGTACTAGATTCTCTAATATTCTTGTCAAATATTCAAACTTTAATATTCGTATCTAAATCTTTATTTTTATCGCTAAATCAGTCACCCAATTCACTAATAACCATTTCCCTGGATCATTCCTTTTCTCTTAGCTGGCAAACCATCTTTCCAATCATAGTACTCTTTTGGCAGGGAAGCAAACAAAGCCTACACTTTAGGGTATCCGACTACGTTCGGAACCGTGATTTTGCAAAAGCGCATAAATGGATAATTTTCATGATATTTAGTGTCACTTAGATTAGAATATATGCATAAAATTGTTTTAAGAACATTTTGACAAAAAAAAATTATTTAAATATAATATTTTGGCAAAAAATTAACTTAGAATAATCTTTTTTCCAAATGTTCTCCTTTTGTGAAAAATGGTTCTATTATAATATTTTGCCTGTATATAGCTCAGACCTCTCTACAGAGGCTCAACTAGAATTTTGGAAAAATTCACATTATTTTCAGAGTTACCACCAATTAGAATACTTATTGGCGTTTTTTTCTTAAAATTGCTCCCCTCTGTTGTCGTAAAATATGAATAAACCCACTTCTAAGTTATACATTTCGAAAATTCTAGTTGAGCCTCTGTAGAGAGGTCTGAGCTATATACAGGCAAAATATTATAATAGAACCATTTTTCACAAAAGGAGAACATTTGGAAAAAAGATTATTCTAAGTTAATTTTTTGCCAAAATATTATATTTAAATAATTTTTTTTTGTCAAAATGTTCTTAAAACAATTTTATGCATATATTCTAATCTAAGTGACACTAAATATCATGAAAATTATCCATTTATGCGCTTTTTTAAAATCACGGTTCCGAATGTAGTCGGATACCTTAAGTAGCAATATTAACAAAAACGGAAATAATAGCTTTTTTTTGACACTTTTTTGTGTACAGAAGGAAAATTAAAACTAAATTAATAACGTTTTTTAAAAAAAAGTATCTTCGATACAGAGTATCATTCTATTAAACTGTTTTCTTGTCTTTTTTTTACTTTACGAGAATTTGAATGTAGATAAGATGGTTCCAACTAATGTGCCCATCTCGTCACTTGACTGTGGTCCAATATTGTGAAGTATGTTTCCTAATCTGAAGGGAGTTCTAAGATGGATAAATATGAGCATCTGGAGGGCTCGTTAAACAAATACATTTCAACAAAAATGTATGGAATACGTTGGAAGTGAAGAAATTAAAAATTTTAGGACTTTTCTTCACACAAAATCCGTATTTTTTTGTCACAAAATTTTAATACATATTTTTTAAATAAATTTAAACAAATAATCGTAATTTTCATTTTTATACTCTTATCAAAGCCATCTCGTTTTAGGGATAACATCTTCCCCATTTTCCACAAAAGCATAACTTGTTTTCAGCCTCACTTTAAAATATTGATTTTCACATCACTTAAACTATTTTGAATAACATAAATTTTCCGTATATTAAACGTAAGAACGCGTGTCGCAGTTTCACACTTTTAGAAATGGGGCGGTTTTTAAATGATATGCAGATTGCCGATCTAAGGTGTATCCAAGTGAACAAAGGTGGCATGAAATATGAACTATTGCTGTCTTTTCAGTCAGCGTTGGATTCGAACCAAGTCAAATCGAAGTGTCCAAACAGAACCGCTTCGATGTGTGATCTAGACCAGAATAAAGAAGCCATGGAAACTCGGTCATCTGATTCAAAAGTAAAACTGATAAGACCTCGGACTTCTTGCGCTGTCGACATGAAAAAGAAAGTGGTTAGAAATTCAAAAGCGTTAGAGATAAAAAATACTAAAAGTGTGGCACCGAATGACAAGATTTTTGCGATGGCAGCTCAGATGGTATTGAATACATTTTCATTTTATTTGGAAAATAGATAAAAATTCTAGTGTATCACTCATCCTTGAAAAAGGGGGAAATACTGCCAAATTGCGCTGAAAGTTACTTTGGTTGGATCCTAGCTGGACACGCTGCTTGTCGACAAAATTTTTGACACCAACTAACATCGTCAACCCCCCGATTTTTCTTCGTTTTCTTCCATGATGTCATTTTTTGAAACACGGGTTTTTAGCGCCATTTGGCGAAAAAATGGCTCCAAAAACAGCAGTGTGCCCAACTAGTATTTTATCCTTACTTTCTTTAAATGGACTCTCGAATTCAGGCGGGAACTTACGTGCTAGTTTCACCGCAGCCAAAGGTGGGCCATTAGAATAGTTTTTCTTCAAACAAAACACGTAAGAATTTTGTTATTTTGATATTATGGCGCAATTTGCATGGCTCAAATATTGCTATTGTCTTATATTAAATAAGAGTATCATTATGATTGCAGTTTTATGAGGAAATATACGCGTGTGTTATCGGGGAAAATACAATTGCAGCTAATTTTATATCTATCCTCTGTGGAAATAGTTGTAAATTTTTACCAACTTACTACGATAATATTGCAATAATATAACATTAGAGTGTCCGCTAAAGATCTATTTAGCAGGACTTCAATGTTGAGTCAAAATGGAGAGTGGATGATATTAAAAAGTGTAGGAGAATATTAACTCCAAACATTAATCTCTTATTCACGTCTGTACCTTATTTTGAAGTCGCCTAAATTGAGCCTCAAATATGGTGGCATTTACACTAAGATCTTACAGTAAATTTCTTGATAAATATTGATAGTCTGATTATTTTTTAAAAAAAGCCTTCATCTTTGAGAGGTGAGATACTAATTTAGTCTCCACCTTTATTTTTCACTTTGGTGAATAATTCTGGAAAATGAGAGGCTGGCACAATTTGTTTTTCCTCTTCGCCAAAGATGTGGACTAAAATAGGATTTTACCAACAATTGCCCTTTGGAAAGATATCAAATAAATTTCCTTAATTTGTGAAATATTTGATGATTAATCATTGGAGGGCAATTAATTCTTGGAAATAAATCGCTGGCATAGGTAAATACCTAATTTTTATCCTGAAATTTTAGCCGACAAAAATAATTAATTCTGCAAACATTAAAATTAACGAATATTGAAAGATTCAAGATTGGTATTTACGTATTAGCGTCATCGCAGCCAAAATTGCACCTCGATAACAGTTTTTCTTCAAATAAAACACGTAAGAATCTCTGTTGTTTTGATATAATGGCGCGATCCACGTGGAGCAAATTTTGTTGCGGTGACGCTAATACGTAAGTACCGCAAGATTAGATTATTAACTATGTATCATTGCGTCTGTATTGTGAATTAATCGCATTGGATAATGTCGCCAATGATCGTGTTAACTATAACTCTGGAAAAGCAGTTTTCAAGCCATCGTTCCAATAACCTATCAATCTCTACAAAAATATTACCTAATTTTTGATTTAAATTTCATTGCTACATATGATAGACGAATCTTTAAGTCGATTAAAATTGCTGAGAAACAGAAAACCTCAAGAAGTGTGATTGAGGAATGAAATTATTGGCAATTGGCATCTATTTGGAGCTCTTTATCTTAACTTTTGCCAATTGTAACATTTGAATGGTGCAAAGGAAAAAGGATTTGCATAGTAAAATCCTCGTTTATCTCCCTTTCTTTCCCTTTGCGAAGAAAAAGTCCACAACAACGTTTTTTTCTGTACTTTTTGGGGTACTTACATATTAGGTTGGGGGAAAAGAAATCCATTATTTTTGCATGAAATTCAAGACTTTATTTAATATGTTTCGGATTGTCCAATTTGAGTCAAATATGCACGTTTTAATGTAAAATTTGTTGCCATTTTAAAAGTGTAGCTTCATAATGGCTCTCTCATAGGAGTCTTGGTCCTTATTGGTGAATAACTCTAGTAACCGATTTTCACAATCTTCTCTTGATCCCAATTTCTTATCACTCAAGAAGTTTTGCAATGCGAGAAAATGGGGTAATCACTTGGTGTCGGGTACGGACTATATGGTGAATGCATTAAAACTTCCCGACCAAGCTCCTAGAGTTTTTAGCGAGTCACTGCAGACGTGTGTTGCCTGGCGTTGTCCTGATGGAATACAACACCTCTTCTGTTGGCATATCCTGATCGTTTCTGGTCAATCGCTAGTTTCAAACGGTCCAGTTGTTGACAGTAGAGATATGAATTTAGTGTTTGGCCATACGGAAGCAACTCATAATAAATTATTCCTTTCCAGTTCCACCTAATACTCAGTAGAACCTTCCTGACCGTTATAGTCCTGGTTTGGCCACCCTTTGAGCTGTTTCACCGCGCTTTGACCACGATCGTTTTCGCACAATATTGTCGTATGTGACCCATTTCTTATCCCCAGTCACCAACCATTTAAGAAATGGGTTGATTTCATTCCATTTGGCCAAAGCTTTACAGATGGAAATTCGATCCATCAGGGGTTTTGGTTTTAGTTGGTGTGGTACCTAAACATCAGCTTCTTTTTGAACCCAACTTTGCGCAAATGGTTTAAAATTGTTTTATGGTTGATCTTTAGCTTCAAGACGATGCTACGACTACTAACATGCCGATTAACTTCTATTATTTCTGTGATTTTATCGACATTTTCGACGACGGTCCTGCCTGTGCGAGGTGCATCTTTAACATTAAAAATGCCTGAACGGAATCGACGAAACCAATATTGCACGTAATTAGCTGTTACAGTATCAGAACCATAAACACCATTCACAATTTCAGCCACCTGGCTTGCATTTTTCCCTTTATCCAAGAACAACTGTAAAATGTACCGAATTTTCTCTTTGTCGACTTCCATTTCTTAATACCCTGTAACTCTCTCACAACAGAATGTACAAAACTAAAAATTGCAAAAGAAGTTTTTTAGTGTAAAATGTTACCTTGACAGCAAGCATAAATTTGAAGTTGTTTGATCGATACTTCACGAGATATCGACACTACAGTCATCAACCGAAATAATACTGGATTTCTTTTTCTCCAACCTAATATTATTGCTGCCTGTTGGTGACATTATAGGAAACGAAGCACATGGTTACCTATTTAGCGCGTGCGATACATGCGGAATTAGAGTTGCCCAACTTCGCGTGTTATATTGAACGTTGGCATTGTTGCGATAGTACGTAAGCACCTTTATTGGTTATAAGGACATGAGCTGAATGCTATTTAGAGTGTTTCCTGTAGAAACATTGCCGATATTATCTGATCAGATTTGGCACGTTTTCTACGTATTTAGCTTCATTGTCCACATAACCGATTGAATACCATTTTTTTCATTGAATTGATATAAATGTTTGACTTTGTTTCCTATAATATTCTCCAAATGATATTTAATTAATTTTAAAACCTCTTATTAAGTTGTAATATTTTTTGTAATAAATTTTTTCAAGTACTTACGTATTATATAGATTCGATTGAATTTACCAAATTAAAAGACTTCATTATATACGGCTGATATACAGCAAATTGTGGAAAACGTTTCCCCTCACGTTCGAATACCACAATGATAATAACTATGACAGCATTTGGTGACAGTTTTTGAATTTGCGTTGTCTTTTCATTCGTCGTAATTGGTCGAAGTTATAATACGTAAATACCATCCCTCTCCATATCATTTGGATTAACCCATTCAATTTTTCTTTCCGAACAGACACATGTGCTGGAAAATCTTTCAGAAAACTTACGATCTGTAGAAGAACAGCTGAAATCCCAAGAGACGCTCATATACAAAATGAGACTTCTGACGGACAATTTGGCAGATTCCTTAAGAAATACAAATGGAGCTAGAGTTTATACATAGAAGTTTGAAATTTAAACTTTTTTCTCTTCGTGTTCTTATAAAAATGATTTTTTTAAAAAAAAATAATTCACAAATCAAATATATTTCATTAATCAACTATTCAAAGAAAAAGTTTGTGTAATAGATTCAATTATGTAAGAAAATTAAACATTTTTATTCAATAAATGCAAATCATGTAATAAATCTGTTCCATTTTTTATATGTTAATTATGAATCACTAAACGTGTCACTTACGCATGCAGATTATAAGACTGGTCACCTACAGACTTCCTTTAAGAGTCTACATTTCTTTTATTTGCATCTTTTCCTGTGAGGGAAGCAATTTATCTACTTCAAATTCCCTTCTAAGGAGTTCTACATTTGCTTAGATGTTTTCTTTCGTTCAGATTATTATTAGGGAGGTGTTTGTTTTTCAATTCCTACTATTAACTCACTCTCTATTTATTTATTTATCTTGGTGGAATTTTCAATCGTTAATAAATACATTTTAAAGCCCTCCATTGAGCTGAAATTTTATATACATGATTGCTTTGGATGACAATACAATAATTTAATTATAACTAATAAGAATTAATTTATTAAAACTAATTATTTAAAGAATTATAAATAATTATAAATAGAACGAATAGAATTATAAATAGAACGTTGGCGACTTAGCGACCCTTTTTTCGACTTATGTCAAAATTTGAAAAGGTTTTTTTCTCACGTGTTAAAGCATTCAGCTGAAAGGAAATTTTATATACACGATTGTTTTGGATGACAATACGATATTTTAATGATAATTAATAAAAATCAATTACCACTTAATGTTGTTATTCTGTCCTATGTATATACATATTTATATTAATTGTAACTATTTAATAAAATTAGCTGAAATAAAATCTTTCTTTGATCTAAGTAGGAATTGACTTTAAAATTTTTTTTTGTTTTATATTACTTGTTTTCTGCTTTAAGCTCTTATAAATTGTAATACAAGCTCTGACACATTATTCCATCTCTTTATTTTATGATTTATAATAATCACGTATTCTTGATTTTATTATTATGCTGCTTATATAAAATCTAAGTTCCCGAAACTTCCCAAAAGAACTTCAGTGGCCGCGATTGCCTTCAGTCATGTACTCGTGGCCGGCGTGTCATGAGTTCGAACCCCAGTGCCATTGACGACCCATCGTGTGGTGGGCGCACACACATTAAATCTGTCGAGACTCAAAGTCCTTCCGTTGGTGTGGTGTGGAAGCTCGGAGGTGGGGGTGCCATCTCAGGTGTCGTCTTCGTCACTTGAACTTGGGCCACAATTACGAGGTCCATCGCTAATAGTCCTCGTCTTGCTGTTTTGTGTGACTTTAATAAACACTCTCCCACTCACTTGAAAAAATTTCAACAGGAATTATGTTACGTAATATAACTTCAATGCATATTTGTTCGGGATGATTGAATTGGTAATGTTTATCTGATCACATGAATTTAGTTCTAAAATGTTCTGAAATATTCTAGTCCATAAATCGTCAACAGGTTGTCCGTGAAAATGTTTTGAGTTTTTACGGATAAATAATGACGAGTAACACAAAACTTATAGTATGTTTTGAGTTGAAAGTGAGAGATGGAAACTGTGGGGAATTGTTGACATAATACTTGAATTTGTTGATGTTTTACAATGTGTGTTGTTTCTTGCTTTTCGTGAAATTCATTTTCAAGGAATTGGAAATATAACTTAATAAGACGTAAACAAGTGACGGTGTTCTTATAGTTTTCTTTATGAAGATTAAAAAAAATAGCCATTTGACTATTTCTGTTAATAAACGCACTAACAAGGTAAGATTTTTGTATATACTTTCCTATAATTTCACAATGTGAACGAAAAATGAATATCAGTGTTTAGTTGTAATAATTAAAACTATGTATAACCAGCTTTATTTAGTAGCCATATTAATGGGACTATAGATAATTTCCTCTCAGTTTTTAATGTCAATTAAATAACGAGCAAATATATGGTTAATATCTCCATATTGTTTATAAAAAAATAAAAACTAAAAGAGATTTTTATAATTTTAGTTTCTTTAAAGTTGAAAATCCTTTTAATGGGGATTTTAAAATGCCTCCTGCATTCCATTTTCTTTTCTTTTCTTTTCTTTTAACTTTTTCAGTTGCTTTAAGGTATCCGACGACGTTCGGAGCCATGATTTAAAAAAGAGCATAAATGGATAATTTTCATGATATTTAGTGTCACTTAGAATAGAATACATGTATAAAATTGTTTAAAATACATCGTGACAAAAAAAGTGTTTGAATGCAATAGTTTGGCAAAAAACTTAACTTAGAATAACCTATTTTCAAAACGTTCTCCTTTTATAAAAATGCTTCTATAATAATAATATTTTACTTATATAGATTTCTCAAAGGGCCTGAACTAGGATTTTTGAATAATTCACATTATTTTCAGAGTTACTACCAATTGAAATAATTTTCTGTGTTCTTTTTTCTTAAAATTTCTCCCCTATGTTGTTCTAAAATATGGATAAATTCACTTCTAAGTTATATATTTCAAAAATCCTAGTTCAAGCTCTGTACAGAGGTCTGAGCTATATACAGGCAAAATATTATTATTATCGAAGTCTTTTTCATAAAAGGAGAATGTCTTGAAAACTGGTCATTCTATGTTAATTTTTTTGTCAAAATATTGTATTTAAATAATTTTTTATTATAATAATATTCTTAAAACAATTTTATACATGTATTCTAATTTAAGTGACACTAAATATCATAAAATATTATCCATTTATACGCTTTGGCAAAATCCCGGTTCCGAACGTAGTCGGATACTTTAACCTAAAAATTTTATATTCTTATTATTAATACACAAATGTTTTTACCTTTAAATTATATTAGTGGTCTGTCAAATATAAAAGTATATGATTAGTGAAGTTTTAAAGGTGACTGTGCGGCTTTAAGAAGCTTTAGACTGTGAAGCTTTAAAGGTTGGCGATCACTGTTCTAGTGCACTGTCACTATACAAATTCGAAAAAGTATAAGTAATATATTATTGTAACATTTGTTATATGAAGTCGATTGTTTAAAAGATTTATTGAAAAATAGTATTTATATAAGTAGTCCCTCGTTTATTAATAAAGAGAGAAAAATAAAGGTTTTATTGTATAAGTCTAAAGATTAGTATTAACTCTATGCTTGTGAAACTTGGTCTATGCCTCGAACATATGAGAACATAGTATTTGTGAAAGGAAGATTTTAAGATCCATTTTTGGAGGAATTCAGGAAAATGGAACAGGGCGAAGATCAGATTTAGAGCTTTTTCCAATCATATAAAGAATCTGACATTGTTAAATTCATCAAAATACAACGAATTAAATGGGCAAGTCACGTTATCAGAATGAACGAAAACCACGCCACTAAAAAGTCTTCAATGCTCAACCAATTAGCACACGAAAAAAAGGGCAGGCCAAATCTTAGATAGATTGTTGGCCTAGAAAAAGATCTCCTAGTTTGGGGACTAGGAATTGGAGAACACTAGCAGGAAGAAGGCTGGTCTGGAAAAGGCTTCTTGAGAAGGTCAAGACCCACCCTGGGCTGTCGTGCCATTGAGGAAGGAAGTTGCTCGTTCATATTTAGTAATATTACAATAATTCAATTCTTATTGGCCCTTTCAAAGAACAATCTTTTCTATGTACCTTTTATTCGGTGGCCATGTCAGCCTAGTGGTCATAATCATTAACTCATTGCCGGCGTTATCGAGTAGCGAGTTCGAGTCACGATGCCAAAGGAGATCCATCATGTAGAGGGGATGCTGCATGTTAAATCTGCCAAGACTCAAAGTCCTTCCATTGGCGTGGAAGTTTGGAGAGCGGGAGGCCAACTCAGATGTCGCCCTCGTCAATTGATTGTAGCTTACAATTACGGGGGCCGTCTTCAATAACCTTGGTGTTATTTTAACATTTCAGCTCAGGTGTCATCCCCGTCACTTGATCATGGCTCAAAATGACGAGGTCCGTCGCCAAAAGCCCTCGTGTAGCTGAACAGTGCAACTTTAATATTCACTAACTAACCTATACGCTTCATAATTTTGTACAGTTAAACCGACGAAGTCATCTGTGAACTGGCATCCTACTCTTATAACATACCCACTACATCACGTAGATTTTGAACCCAGACAGATTTAACAAGTACCGGCCCCATTACACGACGAATCAGGACTAGAACACTCGACTCGACTGAAACAGTCCCGAGACAGTAACCATGACATCACTGCTTATTCACCGTTTATATTGCTGCTTCGCATGCACAGCCTAGTCTATTTTAAGGTGTAGTTTTGATCCTAAAAATTGTGACAAATTCAGCAATGAAATAACTACGTCTTAAGTTCTTGAGAGTGAAAAATAAAAGAAAAACAAAGTATATACTATTTACATTTTTTATAAAATGGATAGCGTGGCAGGTTGTATAAAAAAAAGAAAATTTTCAAAAAATGTTTGTCACTATTTTTTTTTTTGGCTACCACAGGTTTTTAACGAGCAAATGTTTAACTATGTTAAGGATATGTACAGTGGTACAAACAATTGAGGATACACCTTACTTTTACTAGATAAATCCAACTTTCAATCGAAATAACACATTACCTAGAAGTGCAAACGTGTTTTTATTTTCACAGGTAACAAAAAGGTTAATTTACAGTAAAAATAACGAAAATCAACAAAAAAATATCTAAAATTAAAAATTTCACAAGTATTTGAAATAAACATAGGCAGATCTTTACCTCAAAAAATTGAGGATACACCAATGAAATGTTTAACTACCACCAGATTTTTTTCTGCTTGCTACTATAATAGCCTAAGTTTGGCCAATTTTATCTTAAACATTTTCGACTGCTACTTTTGTCTTTTGAAGTTGGTTATGTGAATATAAAGTCACAATTTTAAATGGAAAATGGGTCCTCGGAGAGATACCAGTATTGATGTAAGAAAATTTATATTAAGGTTATTTAAGAAAGGAATATCTTATCCTGAAATAGCTAAAATTGTCAATAGAAGCCACTCGTGTGTCCAGAAAATCATTGGAAGATTTAAAAGCGATGGATTAATTGAAAATAAAAGTGGAAGAGGAAGGAAAAGTATTCTGAGTGATGTAGCCAAAAGGAAAGTTTCGAAAGATATCAAGATTGATTCTAAACTAAGTGCAGTCAAACTAGCTGCAGAAACTTCTCGAATAATGGGCAGAAGTGTAAGTGCTGAAACTATAAGAAATGTGATTAGACATGCTGGATATAGCAGTCGAGTAGCTAGAAAGAAACCTTTCATAAGCTTACAAAATCAGAAAAAGCATTTGGAGTTTGCAAAAACTCATCAATTGAAGACAGATAACTTTTGGAAGAAATTTATATTTAGTGACAAAGTAAATTCAACATTTTTGGAAGTGATGATCATCGCACCGTTTGGAGAAAGCCGAACACCGCTTTGGATCCAAAAAAATTACGACCTACAGTTAAACATGGTGGTGACTCCGTCATGGTTTGGGGTTGTATGGCTTCAAATGGGGTAGGAAATTTAGTTTCTATAGATGGCATAATGGATCATAAGCTTTATATAGATATACTCAAGAACAATCTTAAAGAAAAAGCAAAAAAATTGGATTTAGATGGAAATTTTATTTTCCAGTAAGACAACGATCCCAAACATACGGCATGTAATGTGAGTGAGTGAGTTAATATTAACGTCGCACTGTTCAGCTACACGAGGGCTTTCGGCGACGGACCACGTAATTTTGAACCATGGTCAAGTGACGTGGACGACACCTGAGCTGGCACCCCCTCTCCTAACTACCACACCACACCAACGGGAGGACGTTTCAGCTCTCGACAGATTTAACGTGCATCGCTGCCCTACACGGCGGGTCTTTAGTGGTACTTGGATCGAACTCATGACATGCCTGCCATGGTTGGATACCTTAACCACTGGGCTACCGCAGCCCTAGGCATGTAATGTCAAAATGCGGTGTCTTTTTCATTGTAAGCAGCAATTGCACACACACCCACAGTACCCTGACATCAAAGTCATAGAAAATTTGTGGGCCACACTCGAAATAGCGGTCCAAAAACACCAAATAAGGAACAAAGCCCATTTAAAGAAAGTGTTACAAGAAGAATGGGATAAAATATCTCCAGATACCACCAAAAAATTGGTCGAATCGGCACCAAGACGGTTGGAGGACATTATAAAAGCCAAAGGACATGCAACCAGATATTGACACTGTCTTTGTATGTGATATATCACACAAATTCCATTGGTGTATTCTCAATTTTTTTGAGCTAAAGATCTGCCTATGTTTATTTAAAATGCTTGTGAAATTTTTAATTTTAGATATTTTTTTTTGTTGATTTTCGTTATTTTTACTGTAAATTAACCCTTTTGTTACGTGTGAAAATAAAAACACGTTTGCACTTCTAGTGAATGTGTTACTTCGATTGAAAGTTGGATTTATCAAGTAAAAGTAAGGTGTATCCTCAATTGTTTGTACCACTGTATATGCTACCATTAAAGTGTATAATTCAATTATTTCATGAAATAACTAGACAAGTCAGTTAAAGTACATAATAGACAAAAAATTTAATACTTTGCCTAGTTATTCTACGAAATGACTAGGTATTCTATGAAATAGACCATTACAGTGAAAAATAAACTATTTCAAAGATATTTTATAGAGTAATTGATCATAAATACCTAAAATCGCTCGAACGTTGATCCCTTTTGCAGATGAATATTTCATTATTGCTCATATTGCTAACATTAGTTAAAGAGAAAAAAAGAATATGTTGCAAAAATAGATTATATTTAAACATTATCAACAAAATTACAAGCTGGGAAGAAAAACTGTTGCTTCATAAAAATAATGTGTTAACTTTTTAATACAAAAATGTGTTAGAATATTATTTTAAATTTCATAAGATACCTTTATTTTACTTTTAATTATTTATTAGAGCAAGGATTGATGACACATTTTTTTTTACACGAGCACTTTTTTTTGTCCAGTACCGCAACTTTGAGCTGTTGCAACAGATCGAAGCGTTGTGTTAATATTTGGAACTTCTCTTCAATGGAAATTAATTCTCGCTAACATATACTTAACTGATATCCAGAGTGCAATTGTTTTATTCGGCAATCTCTAGTTACTAATCGGAAAAATCTTTCCTAAAGCAGCTAGAACCAGTTCAAAGATCTTTCGAGTGCCGTATTTCATACTTTAATGACCAAATAATCTTTATAATTCAATAGAATACCTAATTTACATACTTTAACTGACTTGTCTAGTTATTTCATGAAATACTTAGTTATTCAATGACACTTTAAAGGTAACATATTTAATCACACTTTAAAGGTAACATACACTCTTTTTCTGTGTGTGTATCCGCTTATAAAGTCTGAGAGTTTTTAAAAGTGTTGAGAGAGAATTTTGTGCTATATGCGAAGCGTAATAACATATTCAAATCGTTCCAAAATGTAATAAAGAAACTAATAAGCATAAATGTACAGACGATGCACACTTTTTTTTTCCGAATGGCAGCCAAAAATAAATTAGAGTTAAGTTTCACATTTCCCATTTGAGTATCACGATAGAGATAATAAATTGTTCAATAATTAAAAAAATCATTGTCTATGATTCTCTACATTTATTTTCATGCCAAATTTTGTCATAAAAATTTTGTGACGAGCCTGCTTGGTTTTTGGCAACAATACTCTGATTTTAAACAATTCGTTCAGTTTTTGAATAATCAATGTAAAAATAACTAAATATGGGGAATTGTTTATCAAGTAATACTTATAATAAGATTTATTTACTTTACCATCTCTAAGCGGTAGATTCCTAATGACAGGGCTTGATTTCAGGGTTCTAAAACCCTTCTGGTGGGGGTTCCTCTGGTTTCAGTAACACTTCTATAACGCTATCTAATTCCTCTTTCTTTCCTCTATGTCCTTATCTCCCAATTATTGCGTGTGGTAGCGGTAACCTAGTGGTCAAGGTATCGAATCGTGGCTGGCATGTCATGAGTTTAAACCCAGTACCATTAAAGACCCACCGTGTAGGGGCTATGTACGTTAAATCTGTAGAGCTCAACTGACCTCCCGTTGGTGTGGTGGTTGGGAGAAGGGGTGCCAGCTTAGGTGTCGTCTTCGTTACTTGACCCTGGTTCAAAATGGCGAAGTCCGTCACCAAAAGCCCTCGTGCGATGTTAATATTCACTCACTCGTTCATTTATTGCGTGGCCATGGTAGCCGTGCTCCCGGACGCGTGACCTGTTTGTCCTGAGTTCAAGCCCAAGGGTCATTAAAGGCCTATTGTGTAGAGGGGTTGATGTACGTTATAAATCTGTCGTGGCTAAAAGTTCTCCTATTGGCATTGTGGGGAAGTTCAGAGAGTGGATGACACTTAAGTGTTTTTGTCGCCACAAGACCATAGTTCAAAGTTAGGAGGTCTGTACTCTCGTGTTCCTTTACAGTGTGACGTTAATAAAAACACACACATTCACTCCCTTTTGCTAAACTTCTACTTAAATAGCAATATTCATTTACATATACTTCACAGTTCCCTCATAAAGCAAGCTCTCAAATCAAACTCCGCAATAAAGTATTCCCGGAAGTTAATTAAGGAAAATGCACGTGGGAACCCAGTGTAACTTATATGTGGTTTTTTTTAATTCTGATATGATTGTTCCTATGTTAGAGCCAATCTTGAAATAATGTCGTAGAATTGTAAAACAAAGGTAAAAATTTTCAATTATAAAATAGTCTTTAAAGGACAAGTACTCATACATTAAAATAGTAGATAAAAGTATAATTTCAGTGACAAAAAGGACAGTATTGAGCATGCACCTTATATTTGATATTTTTTTCAAAATAGAATTAGAATTCGCACTATAATAAAGGGTGTTTTTTTAGAGGTATAGAACTTTAAATTGCAATAAAACAACGATGTATTATTCGATTGACATGAATTTTTTTTATTCGAAAGATAATCTTGTGGCATTACATTTTAAACATGATTTCTGGCATATGACTGCTACGGCTGGCTCGGATGTAGTCCAATCTGGACGTCCATTTATCCATGACTTTTTCCAACATTTGTGGTCGTATATCGGCAATAACACGGCGAATGTTGTCTTCCAAATGGTCAAGCGTTTGTGGCTTATCCGCATAGACCAATGACTTTACATAGCCCCACAAAAAATAGTCTAGCGGTGTTAAATCACAAGATCTTGGAGGCCAATTCACAGGTCCAAAACGTGAAATTAGGCGGTCACCAAACGTGTCCTTCAATAAATCGATTGTGGCACGAGCTGTGTGACATGTTGCGCCGTCTTGTTGGAACCACAGCTCCTGGACATCATGATTGTTCAATTCAGGAATGAAAAAGTTAGTAATCATGGCTCTATACCGATCACCATTGATTGTAACGTTGTGGCCTTCATCGTTTTTGAAGAAGGATTCCACCAGCCCATAAAGCGCACCAAACAGTCAGTTTTTCTGGATTTAACGGTGTTTCGACATACACTTGTGGATTAGCTTCACTCCAAATGCGGCAGTTTTGTTTGTTGACGTAGCCATTCAACCAGAAGTGCGCTTCATCGCTAAACAAAATTCGCTTATGAAAATCGGGAACAACGGTAATCTCGTTTTGGGCCCATTCTACGAATCTACGCCTTGCTTGATGATAGTTTTGATGAATTGCCAAACCAAACTGAGAATAAATCACTTGACAGCTGTTAAATAGGTCGCCATCTTGGAAAGTAATGCCAACTTAAACTTCTATACCTGAAAAAAACACTCTTTATATTATATTTTCATTGACATAAAGTGTGAGATCACACACACACACACATTAAAGAAAGTTAAGTTAGAGTTTTTTTTAGCGCAATTCTCTTCATTTTTTAAAGTAATTTGAGATATTCCTTTTATGAAAGCTACTTACTTCGTAATGATGCACTTCAATTATTGTCTAAACTGAATTATTTTATCAACTTAAAAATTTGTTTATTTTTTAAGCGAAAAAAAATCTATCCAAAATGTATTTTTAGAGTTCAAGTTTTTAATGAATCATTTTCTTTAAAAGATTTAGAAAAATCAATCGTGTTACTTCAGGCAAAAAAAAACTGAATTGAATTTATATCACCAAATTAAATATTTAATTGACCGTCATAAAAGATTGTTCTAAAAAGCAAAGTTAAATATAGATTTTACTTTCTTCTAGATATTCTTTATATTTCTCCCTTTTTAAATGCTTTTGCTAATCAGAAAAGAAAAAAAATGCCCTCAATTTTTCTGCTTATAACATCTGCTAATATATATATATATATATATATATATATATATATATATATATATATATATTGTTGTATCAAAAAGTAAGAAAAAAAGACCATCTATTAAAAGTACATTTGGACCACTCAGCTCAATATTTTAAATGCAGTGCCACCACACATCGTAATTCCTTTTAAAAATTTTCAGACCTATTTAAAATCTGTATATCAATTTTATTATTATTACTTTTTTCTTCCTCCTTATGCTTCAATATTCAATTTTGATAAAAGCTGACATGTTCTGTATTGGAAAAAATCGAGTTCGACTGAAAAGTTTAAAAAAAGGAGGATGGGAAAAAAATGAAGGGAAAGGTTTTTAATAGGGAAAATGACTTTCCCCCCTTTTTCCCTCGTGACATTAGCAAAAGCTGGAATAGTACTTAGCCTTTAAATTGCGAGCTCTGCCTCCGCGTTTAGAGTAATTATAATTGCATGGGAGAGGAGGGGGAGAAGAAGTTCTTCATCTTGAAAATGGCCTTTCTCCAATTTTCTCCAATTTCTTTCTTTTTCTTCTTTTTTTTTTTTTTTTTACTCCATCATTTCTCCTTTTATCTCTGACTCTCTTTGACGCGTTTCTACAGCAGTTAGTAATTGGTCTGTCAGACTCTCTCTCTCTTTTTATATCTTTTCTTTTCAAAAAGATTCACTCCCGAGGTAAAAAAAAATTATTACTTTTTATCGTGGAAAAAGAGGCAAGATTGACGAAGTGTATATCTATCCCCGACGTCGAAGCACGTGTAAGATGCGTTTTTTCCCTCTTTCTCTCTTTTACTTTTTCCTTTTTCTTGATCTTTATTATTATTAAACTCGAACTGGATCAATTTGTGTGAACTGTGTTCGGTTAATAACTCCCTTAATTTACTTCTGATGGTAGGTCGCTCCGAGAAATGCTCTCTTTCCATCTGTTCGCCCCCTTTTTCTTTCTCTTTTCCTCTCCCCTTTCATTCCTTTTTGGAAGGGTGGGTGGGTTGAGAATAAGACGGAGTTGGATCTTGACTAATGTTCGTTTGCTTTTGAAACTTTTTATTATTATTATTTTTAGAAAAAGGTTCGAAATGTGATGTAGATGTGACGAATTCGTGTTATATTTGTAGGATGAGTTTGATTGGCTTCGGGTTTTTTTTCAATTAATTTTTTGTACCGTTTTTTGTTACTCTACAAAATATGGATATGAACTATTAATAAGTCCTCCAAATATTTTAATTCTGGGTCTATGCTACTGTACACTTAGAAAATGTTTTTTGACTCATTTCTTACGAATAAATAGTTTTATATTTCTTATTGCTCTTTATCAATATAGAAAATCGTTCACACTGTATAAGAACTATTTTTTAATTTGTTTCTTCGGTTGCATTTTGAGATAAAACTTTGGAATCTTCAGAATAATTGTCTACTAATGTTTTCTTTCGATTGGAATGCAAAATAAGAGATTTACTTTGAAATTTGCTCCAAAAATTGATGGAGGGCTCAAAGGTTACGTAACTTCGCTTTCCGAAGACAAATATTCGTATCAACAAATTATAAAGTGGTGTAAGGTTCTCGGTTAATGCATATCAAAAAAAAATTTCTCTTATTCTCTTTATCCTTTAACGGTATTTGCTTCGTATCTTTTTCATATCTAATTTCTCTGGAAAAAAATTCTTCTCCTTAAAGATGGAAGAGGAGTAGTTGTTTCTAGTGGGTTCGGTTTGTTGCTCTAAAAATGTTTAGGTGCATTCTGCCGCTTTGAGTATTCTGGCAATAGCCTTATTTTGCTTCGAACAGAGGCGTAATAAACTATTAATCAATCATCTAAATTTATGTGATGTGTGTCATAATCACATACCTATAATCACGTGTTTCTAGCCAATAGGTTCATAAATTCCTGTGGCGTCATAGTCATGTGATAAATGAAAACAGTTCGTGCATTTCGCTATTGCCAGTTTTTGCCTCTTCCAAAAACTTTTTTAAAAAAGAACATATTTTGTCAACAATGATGACGCACGTAAGTAAGCAAAACGCACTTGATATAAAAAAAAAACTCGTTTAAGAATTATTTTACAATTTTAAAAATGATTTTGGGGGAATCTTAGTACCTGCACATCTTTAAACGGCTGACAAATTTGAAATTTTTTCATAAATTTTACGAACAGAAAAACAAGTACAAGTCTAATGTCAGCTTTGTATTCAATGCAGAACATGGGGTTACAGTCATGAATTCAGCCCTTTGTCGTGGCCATTGATATTTTAAGTCGAGTCACTTGTTCGAGCTCCTAGTTTTATATAAGTCTCATTGTGGATGTCAAATGTATCCAGTTCAAAGTTCTTATGTTGGAGTGAGTGATTGAATGAGTGAATATGAACGCCGCGCCACTCAGATAATCAAGGGCGTTTAGTTATGGACCTCGTCATTTTGAACGGCGGTCAAATGGACGACACTAGAGCTGGCACCCCCTCTCCTAACTTTCACACTACACCAAGGAGAGGACGTTTGAGGATCGACAGATTTAACGTGCATCGCCCCCTACATGGCGGGTTTTCAGTGGTGCTACGTTCGAACTCATGACACACCGGCCGCTACCTTAATCACTAGGCTGCAGCAGCCCTCTTATGTTGGAGTGGGATGTTAAGAGTTAAGTATCAGTTCAGGTGTCGATTTTGAAATTACAAGGCGACGGAAATCTGCGTACGGCAGAGGGGAGCAACTTGCCTGGCTCGCGAGCCACATTGTGGGATACAGAAAAGCCTCACCTTTTAAAAATGATTGCATTCATTAAATAAAACAACAAATATAAGTTATTTGAAAGAGTGGCAGTTTCATTCAATTTATTTACTGTGCTAATTGAATATTATATATATCTGTGGGGATGATAGAATTCGACACCTTCTGGTCCTCAAGCACGTAACTTACCGCTGGACCAAAATGATCGCCTCAGACCGGAGGCTATTACTGGCTTATATAGATACCACAGCCACACACTCCTCCACCAGTGAGTTGGTGGATAGACGAATGAACGATAGAGTTGTTATGGAAAGCGTGTGAGTTGTTACTGTTGCGTCAAGTGTGCCTGACGGCTTGCTTGTTGCGTCAAGTGTGCCTGACGGCTTGCTTGTTGCGTCAAGTGTGTCTGACGGCTTGCTTGTTGTGTCATGTTTATCTGACAGCTTGATAGTTGCGTCAAGAGGATCTAAGGCCTGTGATTACTTTTTAAGAGGGTAGATGGTGCTACGGCAGCTGCGCAAAGGCTGCGTTTTTCTTCAAAGTTTAGCCAGGGTCACCAATGAGGATGGAACTCGCAACCTTTGGTTCCATAAGCACGTAACATACCACTGGACCAAAATGATCACCTAATGTCCGGAGACTGTTACTGTTTTATGTAGATTCAACGCCACCTCTGGCAAACACATTTTAGAATAAGTTAAATAAGATAAATGTACCCTATCATACTTTTCTGCTCCTTTTTTTAAAAATCAGGAGGGAGATTGCTTGTCGAAATTCTCATCACAGCCAAAAAGTCATGTGACCCAACTTGCATCGATATTTACTTTTGTTGATCTTCATGTAAGAAAAACTTTGCTCGCAAATATATGTCAACTAAAATATAAAGAACAATTTGCCCCCAAATTGTTCAGCTGTGCAAGATTTGTAAAAAAACATTTAATATCATAGCATAACGCGTTTTCTTCACACTGTGATCTGATTGCGAGTCAATAAGTTCAAGCAGTAGCTCTTCGGGGTAGTATATCAATATCAGCAGCAATAGCATAACAGAGCCAAGTAAATTGAGGCTCAATTTTCTTAAAATATGATCTTGTGACCTCATCCTCCAAACTCTGCAGCTGATCTCTCAGTAGCAACACTTTCAGATATTCTCTTTTTTTGTGCGCGGTTAAATGTTCTTCTTTTTGTTTCACTATTAGGAAAACATAATTCCTGTACTAGAAAAACAAATCTCGAATCAAAGTGGATTTTCTGATCATCTTAAAGGGCCCCAAAATCTCTCCTTGGCTCATATGTGGGCCACTACTTGTCCATCCATGACATAGAGCACACTAGGAAGCTTGAAAGACGATTAATATACTGTCGCATCGGCTCATAGATGAGCATTTGCTGCCCCTTTTTTCATTTTTGACGTCCAGAGCTGAACAGAATCGCCAGATGTTTTTTTTTCTTTTTTGTTTTTTTTAAGTGAATTTTAGATTCTTTTCTCACACCCTGAAGTGAAACAACTGCAGAGTCCTTTCATGGACTGTTGGTTGTTACTCCCCTTTTTTTTTTCTCCGACACCCAGGGGTGAATAGATTCCCTTGATGACTTTTTTCACTTCGAACTATAGAAGGGATGCACCAGTTTCGACGGCTGTCCATTCTTTAGTCTCCTTTAACCAATGGCCATCTTACACATGTAAGGAAACGAGTGTTGGCTAATGTAAGAAAGAGATGCCAAGGATGGTAATCTCAGTATCAAAGTGACATGTCAATTTATTGACCTTTTATATGTTTTACGTTGTTAGGCATCAAAAGAGTCTCAGTCCAGACAGACTTTTTTCCCGGAAGAACCAATGGGGGTTGTGACCAAGATAGAGAGTGTTGGGTTCAGATACGTGTTTCTTCCAATCAGAAATTGTAAAGAACTTACAGAGGTTGATCGGAAGATGACCGGGGACTTTGTGATACCAGATAAAAAAGCTGGCAGCGCTAGCTAAAGATAAAAGAATCGGAGAGAAACGATAAATGCGATAGGCTGCTAGGCAGCAGGAAGACGAGCGATAGCTAGACATCCGTGATCGGGACTTGGATTCCAGCGTCAAGACTACACGGTAGCCGTATCAGCGATCGGCTGGGCTATACTTGCGGAAGGTGGCTAGGCAACGGGAAGACTAGCGACGGGTTGAGCGATCAGAACTTGAATTTTTTCCAGCGAAAGATTGATATTCGCGAATTCTGTGATTCAAAGGGGTCTCATCTAAAGTTGTGGGATATTAACTAGAGATTTAACTTCACCATTCCGGGTGGAATGTGAACATTACTATATCTAGTTGCAAACCCTTAAGAACGAGCCCAACAGTCGACGATACTCAGTATAAGATGAGCAGAAGGCATATAAATCCAATAGAACGTGTTAACTTTTAGTGAATAAAAGGTAACTTTTTACCAGAGCTCTGTGATCGCTCTCACTATTCAAGAATTAAGCAAACTTTGGGTCATGACATTACAATCAGTGGCGTAACGTACACCCCCGCATCGCAGGGGGGGCCAGGGCTCTAGAGGGCGCACAGCCTGACTATCGCCAAGTACCTACCCTTTGTAAAATCCAACTTGGGGGCCCAAAACCTGACTTTGCAGGGGGGCCCAAGTGTTCTCCGTTACGCGACTGATTACAATACACAAATAATCAAAACCAACATTTAGGAACAGGCTGTAATTTTTAAATGTATCATCCAACACATCAAGAGCAATGGCACAAAATTCATTTCGTGGTCACTGCCTTGATGGGAGAAATGCATTTCATTCGTCATCGAAAATAACAAACACAGCGTCGTAACAAATTCAAAAAATACCCGTTCGTTCCGTTGGTAACGCCAAATCTCCACCCGCACAAAACGAGGAGTTATTGTTTCGCGTCCCGAATATAAATAAGCTTCCAACCGCTTCATTTGTACTGTCACGATTCGCAATTAACTCTATTGAGAAGAAGCCAAACTCTCCCGGCGATGTGGAGAATTTTTTTCTTCTACCCCTTCCCTTCCCTTATTATCGCCCGCACAGAATGTCCCCCTCCCCCTTCTTTCTAAATGTTCGAAGAATTCCCCATTGTCGGGCACCGAGCGTCAAATGATAATACAAAGTCGTCAAAAACAAAGACCAAAAATATCCCGGTTTTCAAAAATTACTAATTAAAAGCCGAGGCCCCGCGAATTCTTTGAGGGGGAGGGAAAAAATAGGAAGTGGAGTCGGAATGATTTTTTGAAAAAGAAGAAAACGTTCCACGAAAGAATAGGGGGAAATAGCGAGGGGGTCGGGATGGAAGAACACACACAGAACGGTGGTGTATTCATTAAGCCAATTAGCATTGACCATGAAGTCGGGAACGGAGCAGAATTCCGCCTCTCGGCATTCATGTTTGAAGTCCCGGGGCCTCATTAAGAATTTGACATTAATTAAATAAGATGGCATTATCTTTTGATTCTTTTCCATATCTGTCTCTGCATATTTTGCGAGCCTCGCCAGGGCACGTGCCGTCGCTCAAAAGTTCTGTTCTTAGACCCCGGTGCAGTTTTCATAAGTTCTGTTTCTTCAACCACCAAAATAATATACAGTCGGAATACAATACTTAATTTAACGAAGTCGCTGAATCCCGCAAAAAAGTTCGTTAAATGGAAAATTCGTTATATATAGGTTCATCTTCCAATATACTTTATAAACTACATAAAGCAAATTTTAAATTCATGAACACTATATATTAAAAAAGTAATTATTCACATCTTTTTGTAAATTAATGTATATTTATTTTATATATCGTACCCATCCAAAAAGAAAGAAAAAAATTGAAAAAGTATCTGCAAGGAAAACAAGACAAAAGAATGTCGAAGAATGCATTGTATTTTCAACATTAAGAAATTTCTATTAAAATTAATGAATTTTATGGGCAATTTTTAATTTAAAGCATACAAGTAGTATTAAACATACATTATTTTATAACTAGAAATTCTAAACATAGACCCCCACATGCGTCCTTAAATTTAATTACTCGTAGAACCTGTTAATTTTATTTGAGTTTTTTATTTGAAAAATTATACGGCAATATTTTTGCTCTAGGTGAGTCAGGCTCCTGATAAAACCATTTCAAGATTTATGACCACCATAAAATGTTAACAGAGAGAATAACTTGAAATGTTCGTTAAAACTTTATCCCGAAAAACTTTAAAAATAAGGAGAGAAAAAAATGAATCCCAAAAGAAAAAGTTCGCTATATAAAAAATTTCGCTATAGAGGATCGTTATATATAGAGGTTCGACTGTATTTACAATTACAAATCGGAACAATTTTCAAATTGCACAGGGAAGGTGGTAGCCGAATAATCATGATCGTAAACTCGTGACTGGCATTTTTCAATCGAATCATCGGTTCGAGTCCTGATCCAACCGTGTATAAGAGGCAATGCGCGTTAATTTTGTCGATTCTTAAAATTTTTACGTTGTCGAGGAGGGGAAATATGAAGAGTGGAGTGCCATTTTAAGTGCCATCCTCGTCACTTGATCGGTTTCAAAATTAAGAGGTCTGTCGCCAATAACCCTCGAGTTACTTCAATTGACTGAGTGATGGATTTATTGTTTACGTTGCAATTTTAGTGAGTAAATTAAATCTTTTAATAGTTTCCCACACTGGTACGTAGGTGAATTAATGTGAACTTATTCTGGAGATGAGATCAACACCATATAACAAATTTTAGTCAATTTTGATTGTTAAGAATCTTTGCTGGAATTCACTAACTACAAGTAATATAAAAAAAATTTTTAAGTCTATTCCTACTTAGGCCAAAAAAGAAAATTTTTATTTTAGATACTTTTTATCAAATAATTACAATTAATATAAATATGTATATACATATACGAAAGTATCACAATATTAAGTGGCAATTAATTTTTATTAATTATCATTAAAGTATCATATTGTCATCCAAAACAATCGTGTATAGAAAATTTCTGTTCAAGTAAATGCTTTAAAACGTGAGAAATAAATCTAAAGTTTTGACCCAAGTCGCTAAAAATGAAGCCAACGTGACTATATCTAATTCTTTAAATTAATTTGTCATTTAATTTAAATTAATTTTATAATTAAATTATCGTATTTTCACCCAAAAAAATCTTGTGTAGAAAATTTCCCCTCAAATGAGCGCTTCAAAATGTGAGAAAAAAACCTTTTAAAATTTCGACACAAGTCACCAAAATGGTCGCTAAATAGCCAAAAATGATGTCTCTTGACTGTATCTGTAATTCTTTGAATAATTACTTTTAATCATTTAATTTTTATTAATTATAATTAAATTACCGTATTGCCATTCAAAATAATCGTGTATATAAAATTTCAGATCAAGTGAGTGCTTTAAAATGTATTTTATTAACGATTGAAAATTTGAACAAGATATAGGGAAATTGTAAACTATAATAGTAGGATTTGAAAACTGACATGTATGCAGTTGTAATTTTTTTGTTGCCCTTTTCAATGATATACGATAAGTACAATTAATGCTTTTCTATCTTTCTTTTAAATTTAATAAAAATTAATGTAATGACTGCTTTCAAAGAAAACTTTATGAATCCCCCCCGTATTTTTGGAACAATTTGTTTAGTGTAAATATTGCACAACATTCCCTAACTTCATCGGCTTTTATGTTTCAAAGGACATCTAACTTATTTTTATGTTAAAATTCGATAATTATAACCGAAATATGATACTCAAAATGAGTATCAAATGAATCTTGCCAGACCCCTGTTCCCATGTGTCCATTCTCTGTAAAAAAGTCGAAAATTCCATTCAAAAATGCCGATTTTCTATCCAAAAGCTTATTTGTACCTTTAATTTTTCAATGAAGCTATAAAAGGTTTAGGCATGTCTGAAAAAACATGATAGTTGGCAAGTCTAAAAATATATAACAATATTCAAAAATGATTTTTGAAACATATTTTTTTCTTCCTTCATTTGTTTCTTTGTATAATATCTGTACTGGTCATAGTTCTCGAGCCATTTGTTTGTTCGCAAAATGAGTGTGAAGAGAAATTCGTGTAAGGCAATGGTCTTCAAACTGTGTTCCCGGAACCCTGGGTTTCTACAAGGCATACTCAGGGGTTTCACGAGTCACAATAATAAACTCTAGAAGAGATAAATATGCATGCAAAATGAATTCACATTCTCTGCGAAGCTTGTATAGTTACAAGTATTTAAATCTCATCTCCTATCATTAAAACTGAATATTTTATTCATATATAATAACTCTATCTATATATATAACTCTATATATATACTAATTTATATATATATATATATATATATTTAAATATATAAAAACAATCACAATTAACAATTGAAAAATTGAAATATATGAATCTTATAATACTAAAACACTTCAAAATATCAATGGCGAATATAAAAGATAATATTCCATCGTTTTCAAACAAAATTTAAAAAATTATAAAATAAAATAAAAATTTATAAAATATCCAAGTGCAATCTCGGATTTAGGACCGATAAGTGGGGTTAAACTAGTTTGATGGCGCCAACCTTCCCCCTATTGCAACTTGGTAAGTTAATTGGAAAATATCCAAATTTCAAAAAAAAAAATTTTAAAAATTAAAAAGTTAAAATTAAACCATTATACTTTAAATTAAAAGTTAGAATTAAACCATTATACTTGAAAATAAAACTATTCGCCATCGCATTCTGAAAGATATTACATTATTAAAATATTAAAATTTAATTATATATATATATATATATATATATATATATATATATATATATATATATATATATATATACTAGATTGTGAATATTCTATTGTTTACTATATCGGGTTCCACGAGATAATTTTATACTCGTTAGTTAGCACAATGTCTTGCAAAACTAAATAGTTTTCTAATGGAAAATGCACCGTTTTGCATTTGTGGAAAAGACACCTATAACGAAGGAGAGGAACAACTTCGATGACAGATTCGATGTTAAAATTTAAATTTAAGCAAAAACAGTTCTAAATTTTAGCTTACAAATTCATGTAAAATACACTGGATTTCTCACACAGCTATAAACATTTTAATGCCATTCAGAACATTGTGTTTAAGTGGAATATATGCCTTGGCGTAAATGGTTACAAAAACAAAGTATAAAAACAAATTAAGCTCAGAATATGTAATATGATTACATTTAATCTCAATTGACCTAAACTTCGACAGTGTTTGCATGAAAAAAAAGCAAGCACGTATCCCATTTACTAAATATAATGCATGGATAAGGGGCAATTGGATCCCAAAATCAATATTATAAATGAATAAATTATATTTAAAAAATTAGATTAGAGTTTTTTAATAATAAATTCAACACTTTTTTGTAATTGCCTTTACACAAAGTGCCTATAATATGTTGATCAATTTTAAATATTAATTTGAAATATATTCTTCGAAGTACGTGTATGGAATGGGGTTCCCCACGAAAACACTTTCTAGTTCTTGGAGCTCCACAAAAGCACCTTCAAGTTCTAGGGTTTACGTGAGTTGAAAAAGTTGACCACTGGTGTAAGACTTATGATTGTTAATCATGCCCTGGAGGAAAAATTCGCTGTATGATGAACATATGAATCATTCAGACGACCCAATGAGTGTATATGAATATTAAGAAACATTTGGAAACTCGGATTCTTCCAATGACTATAAAGGATTTGTATGGCTTTTCCCACATCTGTTTGATTATAGAAATAAAATCCCCAAATAGTTAACAGATTAAAATTCCTCGTGCGTGGCAAACGGAAAATGTTAGGTAAATCATTTTCTCTAGACTCTATTTTTTCAGCCATCAGCGGATCCGTACACAAGCCGATTCTCTTACTATCATTTCAAAAAGTTCCAAAAGTTCTATAGGGATATCGCCGGAAATATATAGTAGCTATTACTTAAAAGTTTTTAAAACTTTACTCTCCTGCAACTATAAATGTATCTAAGTTAATGAAATATTCGCACAACCCCTTGGATGTGCTAGCGAAAAGGACAGTCATGAAGATGAAATTAGAATAATTCCCCTCCTCTGTCGATCTGGATGGAAAACAAAAGAATTCCACCCCCCGCCGGTTGCATCCAAGAAGCAAAAATTCCCTCCCTAACCGGAAAAAGATCTTGAGTGGAAACAAAAGAAGAAATTTCATTAGCCGAAATGTAATTAAAACGTCTGAATGGCTCCGAATTCTTTTGGTGACATGAGTTATTTTGTCAAAAGAGTTATGATGATTATCGCAGACCAGCGGTTCGCGAAGAGACGGACCCTCTAATTACCACCAGGACTTTTCTCTACCCCAAAAATGTTCCTCCAGGCTTTGATCAAAAATGCGGAAAATTTTCCCTCGCTCAATGGGGATTAGACGGTGGCCATTGTGTGACTTGTGCTGGAAACAATTGGGGGAAAAGTGAGAGGATATCCGCGTGGCTCTGCGGGTAGCACCCGACTTGAATTCCGTCGAGAGATTCCAAAATAGAATCGCCTGACCAAAGCAGAGAGCTGTCAGGTATTTTTCTGGCAGACTGTAAGACGAGGGATAAAGCTCTGTTCTTGTAATATCAGGATATGAAAAGAGAGAAAGGGATGGAGTTTATTATGCTGTTAAAAGTTTTCGGTCTTTAGGTGAAATAATTTTTAAGATTTTGTTCATGTGTAGGCAATTTTAATTTCTTATACGATATTTAGTTAATGATTTCTAGTGTATTAATATTATGATTTTCATTTTAGTTTTTCTTAAATTTAACTGTACATTTTATGCATACAGTCAAAACGGTTAATTTTGCATTCATTCCATTTTGTAAATATACCAGAATTCATTAAATATTTAAGTAGAATTTCTCGGTTTCTTGCAATTATTTACATTACATGAGGGTACTGTTACGTCAACTATATTAAATTTAGTCCTATTTTTAAAATAATTATTTACTATAAAGCATAATTTCACTTCTACAAGAGTTAATATTCTTGAGTTAAGTTCATAATATAAGATTCCGAAGACACGCTGAATAAATTTGCTTTCATCGATTAACATAGGGTACAGTATCGATCGTCAACCTTTATAACTCCATGGACCAGTTAGTCACTTAGTCACACATTTATTTAATTTCCATATCACTGAAAAAGAACTTCCCGAAAGCAAGAAAACCCGCAACGTAAAACAATATCAACAAATTGAAGTGTTATGTCGCCAGTTTACAATGGTTGCCAAATCCCAAATGTCACTAGATACACCAGTACACGTATCTGAAATATCCCTTAACTCTGAAGGAGTTCCATAAAAAGCAGTCGATAACATTTTAAGACAAAGTATAATTCATATTCCACAATATGTTTTGTTACTAACTATTTTTGGAACTGAATCTTCATAAAAGTATAAATGATCCAATTTTTCCCCGGACCATCAAAGTTTTTCCACGGTCCACCGGTTGTCAACTGCTGGGCTAAAGAATGATCCCTCTAGATGCCCTGGTGATCCTTCCCTGTTTAAGAAACTTTTTTTGTTATTCTGTCCAATCTCCCCTTATTTTTGAATTTAGAATCTCTGAATCACAAGCAATTTTTTTTGGGGAAGTTTTTTTACTGGGAAGTTACATTTACAAAGTAGAGAAATACATTTCCAAAACAAATTACAACTTTTTCTGAATTCCTGACGGGAAAGGCGAAAACAGGGAAGCAATGACGCATGCGCAGAATGTCAAATAGTAGAAAAAAGCAGATTTAACCAGCTCAGTCGAGTGCATGACAGAAAACATATAGACAATTGGAAAAGCTTGAATCGAGGAGTGTTGTTCTTGGATGCAACACTCGTGCAGGACCCCATAACGTGAGGGACATTGCAGAACACTCATGTCTTCAAGGATGGGAGATGTTCAATCGTCTGGCATACACACCTGATCTAGCCCATATGGATTTCTACATTTTTCATGTATTGGAAAATAATAATACAATCCAGATACTTTAAAATAGCGAAGAAATATAACAACCAGTGATGGCCGTGGTAGCCTAATGGTTATGGTCCCGAACTCGTGGCTGGTGTTTCGCGGATTCAAATCTTGGTGCTACTGGAGACCCACCATGCAGAAGGGCTGTTGACGTTAAATCTTTCGAGGTTGAAAGTCCTTCCGTTGGCTTGGCGCGGAAATTTGAAGAGGAAGTGCCAGCTCAGGCGTCGTCCTCGTCACTTAACCATGGCTCAAAATTATACGAGATCCATCACCAATAGTCCTCGTTTATTGGGTGAAGTTTATAAGCAATCACTCAACAAATTGTGACAAGTTTATTAAAATCTCTGAACACCGTTTTTAGCGGGTGATTGAGTGAAGGAATACTAACGTTGCACTGCCCAGCTACACGAGGGCTTTTGGTGACAGACCTCGTCATTTTGAACCATGGTCAAGTGACGAGGATGACACCTGAGCTGACACCCTTCTCTCCTAACTACCACACCACACCAACGGAGGGACGTTTTTTAGCGAGAGAATACTTGTAATTGATTTCATGGTACCTCTAATATAAAGAGTGTTTTTTTTTTTTCAGGTATAGAAGTTTAAGTTGGCATTACTTTCCAAGATGGTGACCGATTTAACAGCTGTCAAGTGATTTATTCTCAATTTGGTTTGGCAATTCATCAAAACGATCATCAAGCAAGGCGTAGATTCGTAGAATGGGCCCAAAACGAGATTACCGTTGTTCCCGATTTTCACAAGCGAATTTTGTTTAGCGATGAAGCGCACTTCTGGTTGAATGGCTACGTCAACAAACAAAACTGCCGCATTTGGAATCCACAAGTGTATGTCGAAACACCGTTACATCCAGCAAAACTGACTGGTGCGCTTTATGGACTGGTGAAATCCTTCTTCAAAAACGATGAAGGCCACAATATTACAGTCAATGGTGATCGGTATAGAGCCATGATTACTAACTTTTTCATTCCTGAATTGAAGAATCATGTTCTCCAGGAGCTGTGGTTCCAACAAGACGGCGCAACATATCACACAGCTCGTGCCACAATCTATTTATTGAAAGATACGTTTGGTGACCGCCTAATTTCACGTTTTGGACCTGTGAATTGGCCTCCAAGATCTTGTGATTTAACACCGCTAGACTATTTTCTGTGGGGCTATGTAAAATCATTGGTCTATGCGGATAAGCCACAAACGCTTGACCATTTGGAAGACAACATTCGCCGTGTTATTGCCGATATACGGCCACAAATGTTGGAAAAAGTCATCAAAAATTGGATGTCCAGATTGGATTACATCCGAGCCAGCCGTGGCAGTCATATGCCAGAAATCATATTTAAAATGTAATGCCACAAGATTATCTTTCGAATAAAAAAATCCATGTCAATCGAATAATACATCATTGTTTTATTGCAATTTAAAGTTCTGTACCTCTAAAAAAACACCCTTTATTAGCATCAGTGTCGATTCTGTAGAAAAATCGTCCAAGGATTATACTTTGCCATGACGCTTTCTGTTTGTAATACAGCTTTCCTTTGAAAAAATGACGAAATTTACATTCGGAATGTCCCTGATGTAAAACATTTAATTTGTAAATTAATTTAATTATACTCTAATTTGTTAACACGACACAGATGTTTCTCTTTTCTTACATAGATGATAATCTCTTTTCAAGTTTGGTAGCACCGCTGCACACACATAAATAGAAAAACCTTAGAAATGCCACTTAATGTGTTATCTTGGAACAACCGTAAATATTCTTATTTCGTCGTGTGTCGTCACGTTTTGATTTTTTAGTTGATCATATTACTAAGCAGTATTCTTACAGTTGAATTATGAACAAAATATTGTTTCACGGTTAATTGTCTTTCAAATTGAAGAAAGCTTCCCGTAATTATCAACGTTTTTCACAATAAATCGTATTATCTATTCGGAAGCTCTAAGGTAATTATAGTAGACTGTCTTCCAACGGGAAGTTGGCGCAGCTTGGCCAAAGTTGGCCCTTGCGCCATTAAACCCTCAACACTCAACTCAACTCCAACGGGAAGTCGGTAACACACATATTTAAATCTACAATAACACATAATTTAAAATTCTCACGAATATTCAAAATAGCATTTCAAATATGTAATAGTGATATCGTTGAAGGCTAATAAAATGTGCAAAAGCTGTCAACATTCGGAAACTCATGTTGCTTCACTGCATCGCTATTATATGGAAGGGATCTTCGAAGAGCTTCTAAAGTGATCGCGTCAAATAATCATTCTGCATATTTCTTGGGATTTTTTTCTAGGTACATCTATTTTTATCTCCAAACTTGGCGACTAAATCTGTCACCAAGGTCACTTCTATTCACTTACTATTTTTGAAAGATGTCCAATAAATAATCTTTTCCGCTACAATACCCTTTTAGTAAAGAAATAAACGAAGTCCGAAATTTTTGCGGTAGAGCAACAAAATAGAGTAGTTTTGAAATGTTAGCGGTGACATCTGAATATTTTAGATATAAGTTTGAATGTGTTGCATATTTGTTTTGAACTTATATAAACTCACAGCGTTTATCGTATTGTTCCAAAAATTTTCTGGAAGTTTCGTTGATATTTCCGCCAAAAATAAAATAAAGAAATTGAGAAATTTATTTTTAATGATTTTTTTTAAATTTACGAAAAGTTTGTGTGTGTATGTGCGAAGCCGCCAAATGCAGACATTCCCGGAATACCATTCTAGCTCATGTTTAGAAAATGATTAGTACGTTTAGCAACATCTTCTTTATTTGGCAACTTTTAAGAACGAATTTTGCTGAAATCGACTTCCAAGGGAGGAGGATGGTTGAATAGGTATTAAAGGCAAAAACTCCCATTTTTGAGCTATTAAATCAAAATATTTGAAATTTGACGAGTGAGTCAATGAATATTAACGTCGCACTGTTCAGCTACACGAGGGCTTTTGGCAACGGACCTCGTCCTTTTGAACCATGTTCAAGTGACGAGGATGACACCTGAGCTGACACTCCCTCTCTTAACTACCACACTACACCAGTGGGAGGATGTTTGAGCTCTCGAAAGATTTAACGTGCATCGCTTTTCTACACGGCAGGTCTTTAGTGGTACTGGGCTCGAACTCTTGACAAGCCAGCCACGATCTGATACCTTGACCACTAGGTTACTGCTGCGATTTAAAATTTAGCGAGCATGTTTCTTTTGAGTAGTGATCTGCTATGAAAGTGAGTTTTGCGGAGGAAGGATTACAGGGGGGCTCAAAATCTATATATATAAAGGAGAAAAGCGACTCACTGACTCACTGACTGATAAATCACGATATCTCCGGAACTATTAAACCTACAGACTTGAAATTTGGTATGTAGGTTCCCTTCATGGAGTAGACGTCAGCTAAAAACGAATTTTGCAAAGTTCGAACCCCAAGGGGCGTTATAGATAATTATTTCCATTACTAAACTATTAGATGTACAGTCGTGAAACTTGGTACACAGATTTCTTTCATAAAGTAGAGATTCCCTACAAAATTATTTTTACGAAAATCGACCTCCAAGGGGCGTTGAAGGCGCTTAAGGGGCGTTATACATAATTATTACCATTTTTAACCTATTAGACGTACAGTCTTGAAATTTGGTAAGCGTATTCCTTTCATAGAGTACAGATCCCCTACAGAATGGGTTTTGTGAAAATCGACTCCCAAGTGGCGTTGTGGAGAATTAAGTGGCGTTATAGTCAATTAACTCCTTATTTAAACTATTAGACGTAAAATCTCGAAATTTAGTACGCTGATTCCATTCATTAAGTAGAGATCCGCTATAAGATGGGTTTTGTGAAAATCTTTTCCTAAGTGGCGTTGCGGGGGCTTAAGGGGCGTTATACATAATTATTTTCATTTTTAAACTATTAGACGTACAGTTTTGAAAAATTTGGTAAGCGGATTCCTTTCATAGAGTACAGATCCGCTGGAAAATGGGTCTTGTCAAAATCGACTCCCAAGTGGCGTTGTGGAGAATTAAGTGGCGTTATAGTCAATTAACTCCTTATTTAAACTATTAGACGTAAAACCTTGAAATTGAGTAAGCAGATTCCATTCACTGAGTAGAGATATGCCATAAGATGGGTTTTGTGAATATCGTTTCCTAAGTGGCGTGGCCGCGGTAGCCGAGTGGTATAGGCATCGGATCGTGGCTGGCTTTGTCACGAGTTCGAGCCCAGTACCACTAAAGACCCGCCGTGTAGGGCAGCGATGCACGCTAAATCTGTCGAGAGCTGAAACGTCCTCCCGTTGGTGTGGTGTGGTAGTTAGGAGAGGGTGGTGCCAGCTCAGGTGTCGACCACGTCACTTGACCATGGTTCAAAATTACGTGGTCCGTCGCCAAAAGCCCTCGTGTAGCTGAACAGTGCGACGTTAATCTTCACTCATCATCATCTTCCTAAGTGGCGTTTCGGGGGCTTAAGGGGCGTTATAGATAATTATTTCCATTTTTAAACTATTAGACGTAGAGTCTTAAAATTTGGTAAGCGAATTCCTTTCATGGTGTAGAGATCCGCAAAAATAGTTTTGGGGAAAATTTATCCCCAAGGGTCACTGAGGGGGATTAAGGGCGTAATAGATGAATATTTCCGTTTTTCAACTAATAGAAACACCTGCTTGAAAATTAGAAGGTATGTTCCGTTCATGGAATAAAGTTCCTTTTACAAAGATTTTCGCGAAAACAGACCCCCAAAGGAGTGGGGTTGCGAGGGATTAAGGCGTGTTATAGAAAAATTCCTGTTTTTGAATTTAACTCATTTACTTGAAATTTGTTGAGCACTTTTCTTTATTTGAATATAGTTCCACTAAGAATGGATTTTACGGAAATCAACTCCAGGGGAAAGCGGGGAGAGTTATTGGGGCGTATTGATAGACAAAATTCCCGTTTTTGAGCTGCTAAGACTACAATAATAAAATTTGGTTTGCATGCTTCTTTTGTTGAATTGGAATCCGCTAAGAGTGCTCTCAACGAGGTATTGATGATAAAAATTCCGTTTTTGCTCTGTTAGATTTAGACTTGAAATTTAGCACTAATGTTTATTTTAGAGATCCACTGAAAGTTGCTTTGTGTGTGTGTGTGTGTGGTGGAAATCCACTTGATTGTTAGGTTAAGTGAGCGAAAAAAATCTTTCTCCTTCTATTTTAGATATAAATAGAAATTAGATATTATAATTTATGTTCTTTTTATATCAAGGGGTGAGAGTGTAACAGCTATAAATATATTTTTCAATACAATCAAATTCTTAATGCTAGATATCAATAATTAATATATATGTAAATAGTATACATATATACAACATCGGGAAATACCCAGTGAAGCGGGTGGGTAACGGCTAGTATAAATATATTTCGTTAAAGTAGTTATAAGGCTTGTTCCTTTTAAATCTAGAGGAGAGAAATATAAAAATGTTTGAAACTCAACACTGAGACTTGGATATTTTTTCCAAAGGGACTGCATTTCAGCAACTTAGCCTTTGAAGACACGGCAAGTCTCCAAATGTGAAAGCCATTTCATGATGGCACCATCGTTACCAAATTCGAAAGCGTGAATTAATTTTTAATTCAAGCTCTCGTTGGATGCTAAATATTGCTGAGCCAAATTTATACTCAAGAGATCTTTTACATGCCTCATAATCATATGACGTCATGCCAAATAATTGTGCCAAAGATTTTGCATTCAAAGAAATCTATCGGTTCCAGATGAGGTCGTACCCTCAACCTGTGAAGCTTATGAAGCGGACACGCTACCTCTAAGCTTCTGGAGCCAGACTTAGATATCATTAACTTAAAAAAATTATACATGGTCATACATTATCATGAAATAATTAGTGAATTGGGTGGGTAATGACTAGTACTGAAATAAATGTAAGACCGTGCACAATTTTCTTCTACTTAATCAATGATTTAAGGCAGTGTTCCGCAACCCCCGGTCCGTGGATCAAATGGTACCGGGTCGCACAAGAAACATTAAATTATTTAATGTGGTATGTTTTTCTTGGATTTGAGCTACTTTTTATGAAAGTCACTTTA
Organism: Trichonephila clavipes; assembly: GCA_019973935.1. NCBI lineage: Eukaryota > Metazoa > Arthropoda > Arachnida > Araneae > Nephilidae > Trichonephila > Trichonephila clavipes. The sequence continues at coordinate 1,091,993 of BMAU01021177.1, read as the reverse complement.
TATTCCTTATTAAATAACTTTATATTCATTTTTTGGTGTAGCTATATTTTATTCTAATGTCACGATTAAATATACAACTGAGTTAAAATTATTAAATCAAAACAGTCTAAAATATAAACAATCAACGTTTTTACCTCAGCGGGCCACGTAACATAACAAACGTAAAAAAACCTCGTAACATAACAAAATTAACAAACGTTGACCGGTCCGCGGTGATAAAAAGGTTGCGGAACACTGATCCGACAACCTAAAATTGTGAATTTTGCCAAAAATTGACAATTTTTTATGATTTTACTTTATAGGCCATCTTATTAGCTTTATAAAATTACCAAGTTTATTATTTTCCATTCACTAGAACAAGAACTACAAGTGTTTTAGTAAAGGTATAAATGCCACTACTTTAAGTAAGATATCAAACTTTGAAATACGTTTTACTCGAAAATGTGTTTTTTGAAAATGATCAAACGCAGACAGCGATTGCTCAAAAAGTTTTGAACATATTAACTAAAATTTTTTGTGTATATTCTGTAGAATAGTAGAAGTGTTTTATATATATAACCTTCAGATGTATCCATCACTGTATTACAAAATTTACAGTACCTTATGTAAATATCATCACTGTTTTTTAAGAAACTTTATGTAATAACTAAGATAAAGAGAGCTCTAGTTTTTGTAAAAATTAAAATATCTCTTATCCTGAAGGTCATTTAAAAAATGAACAGCTAAGCAACACATCAGAATTGAAAGATTGAAAATTTTGTACAGAATCGGGATCATTTGTTATTTTTGTCAATTTTTACCAGTTTTGTTCCCATTTTCGTAGTAATAATTTCTTTTTCTCTTCATGATTTTATCATATTTTTCTTAAAATGTGCTAAATAAATCTAAAAACCACAAAAAATTTTTTATTAGAAATAATTTTAATTTTTGATCTAAATAAATCTAAAATTATGATATGATATCCCTTAAATTATAACTGATGCGTATCCGACAACTTCTCTTTTTTAAAATGGAGAAATGGAGATATTTTTTTGTGTGATTTTTAGATTAATGCAGTGCATTTTAAGGAAAAAAAGGCTAAAGAAAAGAGAAAAATAAATTATTACTACTAAAATTGGTAAAAATTGACAAAAAATTACATAAACGGGACCCGCTCTGTACAAATAGAAAATAAACCAATTCTCACATTTTCAATTTTGATGTATCACTTTGCTATTCTTTTTTTGAAATGACCTTAAGGATAAGAGACATTCTAATTTTTACAAAAACTACAGTACTTTTTCTTAATTATATAAAATTGCTTAAGAAAACATAGATTATATTCACATAAAGAACTGTAAATTTTGTTTATTTTAAAAACGTTTTGAGCAATCGCTGTCCCCGTTTGAGCTTTTCGAAAAAAACACATTTCGAGTAAAACGCATTTTAAAGTTTGACATCTTGTGTAAAGTTATGGCATCTGTTTTTACTAAACCACTTGTAGTTTTTGTTCTTGTGAATGGAAAATAAAAAGTTTGGTATTTTTATAAGGCTAATAAAACAGCCTATATAAAAACTATAAAAAATATTTGTCAATTTTTTTTAAAAAATCACGATTTTAGGGTAGTGGAATACTTTAAGAGATATTCCGCCCAAAGGACTGTGACGTTTCCTTGGTATCTCACCCAATGGCTTATCGCCAATCGTTCGTTCAGAAGAAAAAAAAGAACCAAAAAGTCTCTGTATTGATCGAAGCATTCGTTCGTATTCATGTCCACAGAAAGGACACTTTGGAATAAAGAGTTTCCATGACAAGCGACTATAATACGTAACACCGGCTCTACATCTTAGCAGCGACAGTCCATTACAGAAATCGCTCATATACGAAAGATTTTCTATCGAAAACGTGTCCCATTATGTAAATGCAGTCACTAATTATTGCTACCTGCGTGCCCGCGTAAAGGTTAATCAAAGTTCACTTCCTGTTATGCCTTTTTTCTTCTGTCGTGCCCGTTCCCGCCCACTCACGTGTTTCGCTGGACAAAACAGGTTGACGTCTATTGAATAATAATCTGGCTGCGTGATCACCGACCGCACGAGTTTATAAATATGTAAGTTTGTTCGTCTATAAACGTTATTGGCGAGCCCCATCGAAACAGCTCCATTGCAGATGGGTTTCGAGATTAAGCACTGAATTACGAATCGTTTAATGGTATCGGCTTAAACTTATTTTACGAGAGTTCTTAAGTGTTCCGGCGAGTTTTGGACTGTGAAATGGCGTAATGGAATTAGAAATTATACTTATTCTGGGAAAACTCGAATTTTTACTTTCTAGTAGGGGGTAAATGACTCGATGAAGAGAGATGTTAAGGACAGTTTTTTTTGTTGTTCTTCTGGTACTTATCATAAAAGAGTTCGAAAATACTAATGTAGAATTATAATGGAATAACTATCTTGCATTTTTATAGATGTCCGAAATTTTCTCGGTGATTTGTTGGGCTTACGTACAATATTGGACTTGTGAATTTACTTTCCAATAGATTTAACAAAAAGAAAATGTTAAAAATAAGAACATTTTCAGTTAATATTAAAGTATTCGTTGTATCCATCACAAATGTTTAATACTAATAACTCGAAACTATCCACATAAAACTGAAATGAAAGGAAAAACAAATGAAATAAATTGTTATTTTTACTCTCTTTCTTCACGACTCTCTTTCCTTCTTTTTTCTTTGTTTATCTTTATATCTCTTTTTCCTTTCTATCTCTTTCTCACACACAGTCACAAATAACCGTGGTAACTGAGTAGTCATGGTCACGAACTCTCCAATGATATTGTATCTGTCCAGCTATTTGGTTCAAGTCTTAATGTCACTGATGATCCACCGTGTAGAGGACTGATACATGTTAATTTTGTTGTGGTTCAAAATCCTCACGTTGGCGTAGAAGCTTGGGATGGGAATGCCATCTTGGGTATTATCCTTGTCTCTTTACTGTGGTTCAAAAATAACGCGATTCAACGCAAATAGCGTAGTCGCGGTAGCTTAAGGGTCAAGATAACGGACCTAAAGCTGGCGAGTCATGCATTTGAGCCTGGTACCGCTGAAGACCCGCCGTGTAGAGGAGCGATGCACGTTATATCTGTCGAGAGCTCCAACTTCTTTCCGTTGGTGTGGTGTAGTAGTTAAGAGAGCGGAGTCCCATCTCGGGTGTTGTCCTCGTCACTTGACCATGGTTCAAAATTACGAGATCCATCATCAAAGCTCTCGAGTAGTTGAACAGTGTGACATTAATATTCCCTCACTCAACGCCAACAGAGCAATTTTGATAAATAATCAATTAAATCTCTCTCACGCACCAAATATATAAATTTCCTACTGGCAGTAGAAAAAAATGTAAGAATGTGTTTTGCATTGTTAAGGCCTGCGTTTGTATTTAAGCGATTCATGTGAACAATTTCCTGACGTGATTGTGGATAGACGACACGATTTAACGTAGAATGCTAGTTTGAGTTAGGCACATGATGCATTCCATTTTGGAAATCGTTAGGGATTTAAAAGTTCTCCGATCACCAGTGCCAAGAACATCTAATTTTAGGTTTTACTTTCCTCTTTATATCGCGTTGTGACTTACCACGTCTTAAGGATCGAGACCAGCAACTTCTGTGTAAACTAGTCAGATACACTGCGTCAAATGAAGCAGCTATCAATGTGGGCCGTGCGACGAACATGTTTGTGAGGACAGTGCAGATAACTGATTTTGATGAGATATGGCAGCAGAAGATCAATTCGAATGACTATACTACTACAATTCCTTTGCCGGGCTCTTAAATATATCGGTTGAACCCTAGACGGCTGGAAAAACGTTGTTGGTTAGATCAATAATTATTCTCAATGGTAAGAGTGTGGTATCCCCCCCTCGGGTGACCATCTCTTTGATTATCAGCGTGAGGTGTAGGGTTAACGGAAGAACTAGATGCAGACATAATCTTAATCTATCTTTAATAAGATTTTGAACTTAAGCTTTTAACAAAGGAGATTATAATAATATATGTGAGAGAATCTACGGCGGCAAAACATACAACTTATATAATTACGAATTAACCTAACTCGGACCACTATCAACTACTGACTCGCCTAAACTCAATTACAATACTATCACTGATCCTAATATTAAATAGTCAATCCTACCATGCTGTAGTCTGAAGAAACTATCACCACAATCTTAGATGAAGGCGTATAAATACTCGAGTGCAATGGTATGCATCTTGACTCAATGTATCTCTATCACGTATAATTTCTGCTAGTCACCACGTAACGTTTTCCAGAACTTCACGCTTGAAACCCGGATTATATTTACATTCCTCTAATTACCATCCCACTTACTCTAACTTCTGATGTTTAAAATCTTCCGAATTTGCATCTTTCTTTCACACTTCGCTTCTTGGATTAGGTTGGAAAAGAGTTGCCATTAATTCTGGCCCAAAGAACCCAAAGGACATGTTAAAGAAAAGACGCGTGATCCCGTCACAAGAGCTGATGGTAGGAATCTAATGGGAATGTGGTATAGGCTTCACGAGGCCTTGAACTAATGTTGTCCACAAGGCATTGCGCAAGTTGAAGGTGGCTCCTTAATGATGTTAGTCATTTTTACATAGATTGAAATAGAAATTACATAGGTTTTGTCGAATGAGTCAAATCATTGGTTGGAAAGGGTTACGTTCAGCTACTCGGGGTCCTTATTGTGTGTTATCTCGTAAGTATTTCCTCTTAAACTAACATGGGGTAATTTTCTTTGAGGTTTCACTTGGTGCTTAACTGTCATCTTCTTATCCTATATATATATATATATATATATATATATATATATATATATATATAATAAAGTAATATAAAAATTTAAGTCAATTCCTACTTAGATCAACAAAGAAAATTTTTTATTTTACTACTTTTTATTAAATAGTTACAATTAATATAAATATGTATGCACATAGGACAGAATCGCAACATTAAGAGGTAATTAATTTTTATTCATTATCATTAAAGCATCGTATTGTCATCCAAAACAATCGTGTATAAGAAATTTCAGTTCAACTGAATGCTTTAAAACGTGAGAAAAAAAAATACTTTCAAGTTTTGCCAAAAGGGTCGTTAAGTCGCCAAAAATGATGCCAATGTGGCTGTATTTGTAATTCTTTGAATAATTAGTTTTAATCAATTAATTTTTATTAATTATAATTAAATTATTGTATTGTCGTTCAAAATAGTCATGTAAATAAAATTTCAGCTCAATCGAGCGCTTTAAAATGTATTTTATTAACGATTGAAAATTCCACCAAGATAAATAAATAAACAAATAAATGTATAGAGATTCTGAGCTAATAGTAGGAATTGAAAAACGCAATGTACAGATTAAGTTCTAAGATATTAAAATGAGTGTTATATAGGTGTAGAGTGGATAGTTGCGTTACTTAATAAGGTCAACGATTACAGTGAGGAGATGTACCTTTTCAAAATTAAGATTTATCTTCTAGTGGTACTTTAACTAGTTCCTCTAGCAATTATTTGCAGTAACAGTGGAAAGTTCTCGAACAAGTCTTACGAATCGTCCGATCTTCATTGACTTATGTATAAGTGCTTCTGTCATTTCGAGAAAGCAAACGTTCACGAGTGTTTGCAATCTTTCAGATAAGTCAAATTTCGATTAGTTAAATTATAGTTAATCAACCACTTAACTCTCAAATAGGACAAATAAATGCATATGCTTAATATTCGTGTTTATAAGTATTCCTAGTATCCTAGTTCCTTTATGGTAACCTTTTACAATAAAAGTGGAATCCACTTTTATTGTAAAAGGTTGAGTGCAAACCACAAAATCTCGAATTTCAGGACACTCGGAATTCGATAGTCAGATTGGTGGGGCCTGATTAGTAGGTATCCGACTACGTTCGGAACCGTGATTTTAAAAAAGCGCATAAATGGATAATTTTGGTACAAGTATAACATTGTTTAAAGGACATTATGGCAATTTTTTTTATTTAAATACAATATTTTGGCAAAAATTAACTTAGAACAACCTTTTTTCAAAACATTCTCCTTTTATAAAAAATGCTTCTATAATAATAATACTTTACTTGTATAAAGTGGACTTCTCCAGAGAGTCTGAACTAGGAGTTTTGAAAAATTCACATTATTTTCAGAGGTACAACCCATTGAAATAGTTATCGGCGTTTTTTTCTTAAAATTTCTCCTCTGTGTTGTTGTAAAACACATGGATAAACCCACTTCTAAGTTATATATTTCAAAAGTTCTAGTTGAGCCTCTGTACAGAGGTCTGAGCTATAGACAGGCAAAATATTATTATAATAGAAGCATATTTCATAAAATGAGAATGTTTTGAAAATGGGTCATTCTAAGTTCGTTTTTTGTCAAAATATTGTATTTAATTTTTTACTGTAATAATATTTTAAAAACAATTTTATATACGTTTTCTAATCTAAGTGACACTAAATATTATAAATATTATCCATTTATAAGCTTCTGCAAAATCACGGTTCCGAACGTAGTCGCGAATACCTTAAAATCTTTTACAGTCATTCGTGAATTGTATGTCTCCAAAAAAAAAACCAATTGAATATTACAGTACGGCAGTACTCAATGTCATCGGAGCAAAATCTTTCCCGATTGGTTTCATAAACATTCTCGAAAATTCTAGCGAATGATTGGGCCTCCCAAATAGCAAGAAATGAATCATACGGAACATTATAGGACATGATCGAAAGTTCAGTTCGGGCACGAGCTTCTGCACTCGCAACACTTAACCTATGATGGGAGGCAGTGGATGGGCATCACGGCTGAATATTTTTTAGGATATTTCTGACGATTTGTTGAGTTAATGCCACGTCGTGTTGTTACGCTTTGCGGACAAAATGAAGCTATGCGATATTAGGATGTATCCCTTCACATTTCATTGCATATTTTCTCTCAATCTTTCTTTCTTATGTGTGTATCGTTCTGTGTGTGGTCTCTCTATATATTTGTGTATGTTTCTCTCTGTGTTCTTGTATGTGTGTGTTTCTCTCCCCGCCTCTATGCTTATTTGACTCTGTGTTTCTCTCTCTCTCTCTGTATGCTTGTGTGACTCTCTGAGTTAGTCTCTATGTATGTCTCTCTGTGTGACTCTTTGCGTGTGTGTGTCTCTCTCTCTGTCTCTTTGTGTGTGTGTGTCACCTACGAATTTATATATACTATTTTGTCTTTCCTTTTCATAGATATTTTCTTTCATTTAAGTTTACCTTGCATAAAATGTTTCATTCATACTTTTACAAAATTTCCTTTTTTTGAATTTTAGTCAAAATATTTTTCTTTTTGTTAAAAAAAAATAGCTCAAGATAAAATTACACAAACGGGTTGTATAATATCTATGCTGTTTCTTTTTAAAGTTCTTAAATTCATAATGCAAATATTTTTAATGTAAATTTCCAAGTACAATAAGAATTTTGGTGAAACTTGATATTTTTATTGTGGTATTATTAATACATAATAAGAACGCTTTTTTTAAACAGCAATTTTTATATAAGTTCTCTTCAAAATACGTAAATTGATTCTGAAAGTATTTTCTGCAGTTTTCGTTTGTATTAATTAATAGAAATGAAAACATAATTAAACCTTTGCATGATAATACATTCCTGTATTCAAATTTAGATCCTAAATACTCTTTGGCGTGCTACTCAAACTTTTTGTTCCTTCGCTTCATTTGTACTTTTTTCAATATGTTATGCTTCTTTTTTTGCCTTTTATTTTTTAGCTTTAAGCTATATAGTATCCCATCCAAACCGTGTAGAACCTTCGTGATTACATAATGACAAATTAAATAATTCTTTTTAGCATTTTTGATTGATATGGTGTATGACAAGTAAAAATCTCGTGCCCCAAATTCTGGTTCACGAACAGCATCGAACAAATTTGTGGCCAGCAAGATGAATAACGCCCAATCACGAATTAATTTCCAACCAGATGCAAGAAAAGCATTTCAATGCGTGACTCCATCTCTCATCTTATCATCGAAAAATAAACGATCTCGCTCAGCACCCCCCAAAGATCCATTTCCCGAAACACAGATAACCCTAATCGCGCCATTTGCGAAGAAGAAAAGCCCGAGATTCCCGCCAAAACTGAATAATGAATAAAAGAATCGAAATTCTCGTTAAAATCTTGCTAACGAACAAAACCCGTGTCGCCGGTGTTGCCAACTACCGGAGACATAAAACCGGGCCGGAACATGGCTCGGAAATAACACAATCGCGATTCGGGAAAGTGATTCCTTTATTTATGAAGGTGGGGCATTTATTAATTCGCTTTTATTTTTCCGGGGAAATGTGCTAATGGCGTGAGCTTGAGGAACACAGAAGCACCTCTCCATGCCGCTTCCTCTTCTCTTTTTGTTGAGTCATTCGCCAGTTCACACCTGATTGAACCGTGTTATGGATTGCAGGGCTGCTGCCAAAGGTACTTCGGCTTGCTTGTTACGCGGTTGAAACAGAACGATTTGGATGTATTTGATGGATATGCCTGCTCCAGTTTCCTGTAGCAACTTCATGAATCTTAATTGCTCGGTTTCGTTTCTGAGTTTTCTTTTCTTCAGTTGGATGAAGGTGCGAAAAGCTATCCACATCCGGGGTTGAGTCAATCGAAGTGTATACCTATTTTGAAAAAAAAGTTTTTAGCTTCAAATGGTTATTTATGGATTATTCTCATGAAATATGGATTAAGATTTATTTTTTAGAAGTTTTTAATATAAATTGAGCTGATGTTGGATTTTTAACATAGCTTACCTATGAGCTTATTGGAATATAAAAGATAGATTTTCTCTTTTTTTTTTTTTACCGAGTATACGACATAATGCAAAAAAAAGGCTATGATTGCAATTTAACATAAGTGACTTAGAAAGATCTTGGTTTTCTTTTGTTTTTCGTTATTTCTCCAATTAACAAAATAACTTTCCAATGGGCTAAATTTGTGACATCATAGACACGTGATAACTATACTCACGTGTTTCCAGCCAATCAGTTCAGGCATTTCACTGTTGCCAACTTCTGTTTTTGTTTGTAGAAACTTTCTCTTAAAAATACAAATTTGTCAGCAATAATAAAGCACGCGTAGTTAAAGAAAATAGCCCAGTGGCTGAGTGGTTATGTATCGCGCTTCCACGCCACAGGTCTGGGGATCAAATCTCGAGCTAGACAAGGCCTTTCATCTCTTCAGTGGGTTCGATGAATGAGATTGTTTGGGAAGTAAACACTTGCGGTCTCGCTTCAGATTGACCACTCGATCGGAACATCTGTTCATTCTCCTCAGCTTCCAAGGTCACAAATACTGAGTTGGGCACAGTGGCCTTGACCCTCATGAGCTACTGCGCCACTGAGTTTAATTTAATTAATGAAAATATACTTGATTTAAAAGTACATTTATATAGTATAAGAATTTATTTTTTAAAATTTTGTAAAATCTTTTCGCAGGATCTTAATGCTTACAAATATCAAATTCGAAATTTTATGTAAATGTTACAAGTAGAACAAGAAATGCAAACTTAATGTCAGTTTTGAATTCAATGAAAAACACGTGATTGTGTATCTTTCATTTGGCCGTAATGAATTTAGCAAATTAGAGTTCCTGTCAAAGTTTTTTAAAACTTGCTTTAAGGTCGCAAGTGAAGTATAAGTATATAATAAAAGATAAGAGAATCAGTTTTACTTTAAAACCTTTTTAAGAAAATGCATATGAAACTATAATCAGAGGCGGAATAAGCAGCGGATGTACTAAGTGCATGTTTAATAAATTTTATATTTTAATTAATAAAATATACTGTAATAAAATGTGATATTTTGAAATATTATAATCCATTCAAAATCTTATTGACGAGTATTTTTATTTTTTCTGTCTCTATGTATACCTTTTCAGAGGCTCAAAACTCTTTTTTGCATTGGGAACTTCAACAGATCTCAATCCACAACTGTACAAAATGCTTACAATAACTCTGAGACGTAGCAGAGTTCTAGCAAAAATATTGGGGGATCAATGAAAAACTGACAACGTAAAAAAACTCAAACTTCATTGTCAACGGGCTAAATTCATGATAAATGAGATCACGTAGTCTCCAATGAATTTCAAACTGACTTTTGACTTTATTTGTTCTATTCGTAAAATAGATAAAATTTCAAAATTGATGATTGGGTAATGTTAGAGTTTTAAGATTCTTCAAAAAGGTTTACAACATAATTAAAAATGTTTTACATTATGCCAGCATTTTTAAATCAAGTGCATTTTATTTACTTTTGTGCACTATTACTGTTAAATAATATGTTCTTAAAAAGAAAGCAAAAGTTGGCAACAAAGAAGCGCCTAGATTGTTCGGCTGTAACACGGGGTTGCATTTATCATGGGACTACAACGACACATGAATTGATTTTTTCTTTCACAAAGCGTTATTGTGATACTAAGCAGTGTCCGACAGAAACCCTAGTGGTTAAACCGCGTGACAACCCACACCAAAAGAAAGAAAGAAAGAAAGAAAACAACTACCATTTTGCGCTTTTCTTTTTCTCTTTTAGAATAATGAAGAGAGAGAACAAAATTCAGAAACTTTTAAAAGAGTCTCAAAACTTAAATTAATGCATTTATCAGAATATTTTTTGTCTTTGTACAAAATCTTATCATGCCGATGAAAAAATTAATTTCTTCTAATTAAAATTTAAATTAAAAAAATGAGACACAACACATGATCACGTGAATTGAAAAGATTATACTCGATACATACTTTGGCAATTCCATTACTATGGAGTCTTTTGTTTTAATATCAACATGGAAATAATTAAAACAATTCGGGTAAAACCATAATCTTCATTAGAATGTGTTAATAATATCTTGATTTCGGTTTATCTTACAAGAATATTACATAAAAAGATCAAATTGAAAAGCAGAAAAAGAAAAATGATATTGTGTCCAGTATGATATAATGATCGAAAACAAATTAAGTAAAAGTAGAGGGAAAAACTTAATTTTTCAAAATTGTTTTTAGAAATATGAAATTCGGAAAGCGGAAAAAAAACAAATTTAATTGAAATAGTTTTTTAAGAGTGTTTTAAAATACTTTTGATTAAAGTTTTTAAAATTTTAAATCAGCTAAAATACATTTTTTAATGTGTGCTAAATACATCCGGAAACTTTAGATAAATATGCATTTTTTCGTGTGTGCGATTGAATATTGAGTGCATTTTCTTTGTTCTGTACATAATTACATGGATAGAAATAAATTTTTCTGGGATTTCTTCTATACCTCATCATGAATTTCTAAACCTTATATTACCTAAGCCTTAATACAAAATCATGCATTAATTGGAAAATTTAATTATTTTAAATACTGCATTGTCACATTATAAGCTTAATAGTTTAGAATAAAGATGTATATAATTAGGGCGAACGTGTTCATAAATTTAAGCTGAGAATAGACAGATGCCTTAAAATAGTTTGACAGTGTTATCCATAGTAATGAAAGAGCTCGTTTACGTGTTCTAAACAACCCAAATGTTAGAAATATGAAACTCTAGGTCATGAGGGTGTGCACCTCGACGAGTATTTTTCGAAATTCGTTTTGGATTTTTAAAAAATTTTATATTTAAGCGATGTTTCAACTAATTGACGATTTGATGTCATTCAAAATAAAGCCGTTCGCTTCAATGCGCTTATTAGTTATCTTTGATTCAATAACCAAATCAATACCCCCCTTTCGGATATATTTCATTCACATTTACTGATGTTGTAAATAGCGGGTTTCTCTTAATAATTTTTATTATGAAAAGAATGATGCGATATTTGGAAATGCACATCGAGAGAGAAAAACTGGGTAAGATTTATATTCATGTGTACAGTTATGCCTCGCGGAGTTACGCGATTTTTTTTTTTTTTTTTCAATCTGGTTGTTTCGTCTTTTTTTTCCATCACTGAAACCTAGACAAAATCGGTGCCAGAGCCTGATGTAATTGGTAATGGGATTGAAACAGTTGTCGATATTGCCAGGCAAATAAATTTAGAAATGGACAGGGATGACGTTCAAGAACTGCTGGATTCCCACAATCAGTTGACAATGGATGAGCTCATAGAAATGCATGAGAAAGAGCAAGAGATTGAGGAACTTGAGTCTTTAGACCCAGTACAATCAGAATATTGAATGACGGTAGGGAATTTTATAGAAGGCTTCAATTTCATTGAAAAAGAGTTAAAATCTTAGAAAATACCCCATTTCAAAGAGCATATTTTTTCAACAAAACGAGGAATAAAAAATTGTGTCGCCCATCCGGTATAGTGATTAGCAACGCTGACAGCTGTGTATTTAGGGCATGTGCTTGAACCTCGGAGAAGACATGCATGTTTGTAAATGTTTAGTGCCTTCGCGACACGGGGGGACTAACCAACCGTCGAGCCGCAAGTCCTCTCGGGAGGTTGTTGGCAGGGGATGAGAGTTGGGAGACCCCTGACCCTCCCCCAGGGTGTTCTCCCTCAAAATTGGGGTGAAGCCGAGCTAAATCGTACTATCACCTGTATGGTGCTCAAGGCTACATCCAACGACAGGCGTACATCTAGCCCCTTGCCATGATGAATTTCGTGGGCCTCTATCTGACTACGTCAGACAGGTGGTATTAGCAACAGTAACGACAATAAAAAAAATTATTAGCATGCTACGAAGAAATTTTACGGGAGAGAAAAAAACTTTTTGTTAGAAGACTTTTTTGTTATTTTAAAAAACTTCTGCGTCAAAATAACTTCGGTTCATGATTTTGTATTTGTGCTATCTTAGATTTTAGTAAACATCTTTTTATTTTTAAATTATTATTTTTTTTTGTTTTGTTTTACAAAATTCTTTTCACAACTATTTAGCAAATTTTTTACAATTTATACAGTTGCAATTCGTTTAAAATTATTTATAATATGTGAAATCATTGGGATAAATTATTTTGCATTTTTGTGTATTCATTGTCTTGCACAGGATACTACTCTCCTTACAATTCGGCTATATCAGGACAAATATATATTTTATTTTTGTAAAAATTAGCCCATGCAAAGAACGGGTACTTCAGCTAGTGAAATATAAAAATGTTCAACTCCGATGTCTAAGTCAAACAACAACAACAAAATCTCCATTTATTTTGGCCCCTAGCAACATATTTTATTCAAATTGAATAATTGTTACGAAATAAGTATTAAATATAATTATATAAGAAGAAAAAGTTCTATGGATGGCAGTAATTCAATTGGAAATTAGTGTTTGAATGTGAATCTTTTCATTTCATAAATCTTTCATCAATCTTGTTTTCATTTCATAACATTAATAACAATGTTATTTTCAAATCCTCAGTTTAGATAATATAGCATTTTTCGTTATTACATTATTTATTTATTTCAAGACACGAATTATTTCATTTTTCGTGGATGCCTCATGAAACGTAGTCTTGTACTTCATTAAATTTAGTTATCAAATATTATTTGATAATTAGTAAGAACTTAGATACATAAAAGTAAATAACTACTAAATAAACTTAGGCAAAAATAAAGTGCACTATAAGATAAAAATATAAAGCAATTCTACTGAAAGCCAGTATTGCAGCTGTTTTATGAAGTTGCACCTTAAAATAGTTTGTATTTAGTTCATTATTCAGAAATAAATTAGTTGACATCGTGTACACAACAGACTTTCTTAGATGTATTGATGAGAGGCCATTTGGAAAAAAGCGATGCTGCTGCCATCTTTTGACAAAATAGTGAACCTTTTAAGGGTTGAAATCTGTAGAACCAACTAAATAAATCATAAATTGTTCAAGTTATGAAAGGAATTAAAGATTAAAATAAGTCCAAAATAGGAGGTAATTGTTATTTAGTTTTAAGTTTAAATCAAACTTATCGTCCTAATTATGGATATTTTTCAATAACCAAGAAGAAAATTTTGTTTTATTCCATTTTTATAGATTAGCACTTAATAAAATATAATAATTTTGTTTGTCTCACTAATTGTAAACTTACGTATATATTTAACATATTTGAATTAAAGTACAGTGAAAATCGCTTAACACGAAATTAAAGGAACCGACATTTTTTCCGCTTTAAAGAATATCGCAAATATATATATATATATATATGTGTGTGTGTATATATATATATATATATATATATATATGTGTGTGTGTGTGTATATATATATATATATATATATATATATATATATGTATATATATATATATATATATATATATATATATATATATATATATATATATAATATATAACAAAATTAAGTTTATTAGAGTACATTTTTACTTATATATGCAAAAATGCACGGTTTAAATAAAAACTAATAAAACAAAAACATTCCCAAGAACTTAAAGAAATTTAATACAAAATTTTCAAGTTTTTTGAATTCTTAGAAAATGATCTGATATTTTTCTTTGTATTGTCTTTTTTAACATAAAATAGTCAACAAATTGTTCAACGTCGTCCATTTTGTTATTCATTTCACCATTGGAAGAAAAACTGCGCCTATGTAGCCTAAATAACTGCGCATACTTTTCATGATCTTCATTTCAAATGACATGGGAACAGCGCTGCATTCTTCATTTCCTTTTTGTCATCCGAATATGCATCATTAATATTTCTTGAGCTTTGAATGAACTCCAAAATGTCTTTACCTGCCATAATTGGGGCTGCACACGCAGATTATCATCATCTACTGCAACGAACTCTTCCGATGATACAGTAGGGCAATCCAATAATACAGAAATTTTCTCAAGCATTTCATTAAGTGTTGGCTCAATTTCAATATCCTCCGTCTCCCAGAAGGGAAATCTTTTCGTGTGATACGATTTTCGTTTCGCGCTAAAAGAAAAAAAAATTCATGAAAAAACGTAGTATTTAGTCGGGACCGGTGCATTATTTCGTGTTAACCAATATTTCGTTTTGAGCGTTTTCGTGTTAAACATATTTCACTGTATTTGTAAAATAATTTTTAATTTATGTGTCATTGTTAAACAGCGTACTGACAATATAATAATATGAGAAAGTAGTGATTGTTATAAACAGTGGCGTAATGTGCACACCTGCATCGTGGGGAGAAGGGTAGTAGGATTCTAGGGAGACCAAAGCCTGAGTGACACCAAGTACGTAAGATCCGGCTTGGGGACCACAACATGACTTTGAAGGGGGCCCTAATATGCTCTAAATGAACGATTACGAGAAAAATAATATATTACAAGATATTTTTATTAATGTTTTGTTCACAAACATTTTAGCAAATGAAACTTAAACAGTGACATATTGCTTAATTCAACGATATGTGAATCTGTATTGCCCTATTTTTTACATTATTTTATTATATATTTAAATTATTTCATTATATTATTATATATATTAATTAGCTGGTATACCCGTTCTTCACACGGGGAAATTAAAAAATTAAACAATACAGATTGAAGGATAAAGAAGTTTCTAATGAGTTAATTTTACGTGAATTGCAAATTAAACAAAAAAAAAGCTTTTTGCATAACTAAGCTGAACAAAGAAACCCCATATTTGTTAAATTTTAAGTCTGAGGGTCTAATAGCTGATAAAAAGAATTTTTTTTTATTTATTTATAACGCCCCGTAACTCTCTTATGAGTCGATTTTTGAAAACATCTTCCTAAGCTGATCTCTTCTCAGCAAAAGTAACACATTGTTACACATTTTGTGTAATGAACGCTTAAAATAGTGTAAATAATTTATATCTGGATGCGTAATACGTTATTATTACTTTCTGTTGTATTTATTTTATGTTAAAATTGTAATATTCGCAAGCAATGCCGTTCCTTACATTATAATGGCGATTCAATAGAAACAGTGAAATGTTGGCATTATTTTTGACGATCATATTGGCAACTTGGCGATTGATTGAACGGTGCAGAAGTTCATTTGCTGTAGTATCACCTCGTGGGGAGCTGCAACAAAGAGGATAACACAAAAACCTTCTCCACAAAATTATACATATATGTGCCAGTTTTCATAGTGATCGGTTGAACGGTGTTGGAGTGATGCGATTTCTTATATACAAACATCCATTTACATATATATATATATATATATATATATATATATATATATATATATATATATATTATTAATGTCTTGTTTATTAAAACATTTTAGCAAAAAAAAAAAAAAAACTGAAAAAACAATGACATATTGCTTAATTAGATAATTCAACGATCTGTGAATCTGTATTGCTCCTATTTTTTTGCATTATTTCATTATATATTTATTGTCCGAGAAGTTTTATTCAGTTTTCTCATCATGGAATTTAACAACTTATTTCGATTTTCCCTTTTTCGAACGAAGCAATTTTTCTTCCACCTGTTTGTGAAAGGAAAATTTTTCTTTTTATGACCTATTTGTGATCAGGTGTTGAAACAGTATTCCAAGAGTTTATTGATAAGAAAGACACGATTCGTATTAATGAATATAGCCTCAGCTGCAGTGCTCTAGCAGTAAATGCCGATTTTAAAGCTACTCTCTTAGGGATTGCCAACATCTCACCTTTTTCCAAGAAGAAATCAAAATTCATCAGTGTTTACTTTGCTTCATTCACAGTCATAACCATCTTTCTGTTTTTCATCAACCTTAAATGTTTTTAATTTTCTTTTTGGGGCTTAAGTGAAGGCATATTTAATAATTTTGTAGAGTCATCCTCACAAAATTATTACAAAATGATAGTTTTTCTTAGATATTAAACTGTCCTCATGAAGAAAATTCTAATAATGAATATTAAATGATAACTACATGTGTAATTGCTACGAGCACATATTTTAAGATGCAACTGAGAAATCTGAAAAAAATTATTGTATGATTTAAGCATAACATACTGCATTATATATCACATAATCTGCAGCCTTTTAGCTAATGAAACGGTGATAAACCAGTTTGCTAAAGTAAACGTGAATTTTTTAAATATTTAATGCACATCAAATATTTCATCACTATTAAATGAAAATATTATAAAAATAATAGTGATAGTGTGATTATAAAAACTGAATGGTGTAATTCAGTGCTTCTCAAACTCTCAATATTAGCGACCCAATTTGCAATCAGAATTTTTATCGCCCCCCTCATACAATAACTCTATATTGAATGCAGTAATATTGTACCTTGACGCTAAAGTCACAATACGACCTTAATTATAAACCGTACAAATTACCAAAATTTTAAAATTTTGTATGTTTACTTTAAGTAATAGATATTTTAAGTAAATTACCTTTAAGTAATAGTTATGTGACTTTTCTATTCTAAAATTGGAACAGATTGCAAAATAATTTTAAATTAGATAAAGTATTTATTTTCTCAATCATTCATTTTTATAAGTATAATTGCCAACAGAAAAATAATCTAGTCTCTGTTGCTCTCTATCTTATACCATCACAACTGGTATTCTCGGCTGGGTAACCTATCGGATGTCTGTGCAACCGTCTTCCTTTTGAAAAAATTTTGATCTGCAAGATAAGCTAGTAATTATTAAAACAGTTCTTAATTTAGTATAGATGGATTAATTATCACATATCTACATTGCGAAGTACTGCTACATTAATAAGTATATAAAATTGGTAGTGTATTATATTTTTTTTATTACGTCAGAATTTTTGGTTTTGCTTCTGTCAGTGAATTAATAACTTTTTTAATATTTTTTGTTTGTCTTTTCGATATGCTTGCTCCCCCATTTTGCCTATCACACTCCTCTAGGAGGGTACGCCCCACAGATTGAGAAACGCTGATGTAATTCATTCCTCTTAAGAACAATTCTATTAAAAAGCATTCATTATGTATCCCATCCTGATTGTCTCGTTAAAGTTTAAAAAAAAAACAACAAATCCATATATAATTACATTTTCTTTAAAAATAAAACCTTCTTTACTGGTTTCCATAAAAAAAGTTTAACGAAGGTTTATTGCGCTTCATTTAACAAATAATCTTCTCAATTATGTGTTATAAGAGATAAATTTCAGTTGACTCAAAATTCCATATTTTAGAACAACTCTTCCTGTTCTTTTTTTTAAAAAAATAATAACTAGCTAGAATGAGTTTTTTTTTAAATTTTGAAAACTGAATCTAAAATATATATGTATTTGACTAAAATGTGGAACATCTTTTGAATATAATCACATAAACAATTATTTATATTTTTTGAGAAGGCATTATACATAAAATTATATTATCTCTAAATTTTACTACAATATTCTTGGCATTATAAGGTTATACTGTGGGTTTGTAGTGATGCCATTCATCTTGTATTCACTAAACAAAGTTTAATAATTATTCTAGTATTTACTTACCGTAAATTATCTGTGTTAATATATTTTTAAAACAAAATATTTTTTATTTGAAATGTGTGTGTGTTTGTAAAATCGTCTGCCTTTTCGAAAATGTAATCAAATGTATCCGTTGGAATATCATCCGCAAATCAAATATTTTTAGTGTATATATTTTTATGCAGTTTTGAAAATGTATATCTTATAATTAAACTTTATTATCTTTCTTACAATTTTAGATTTAATTCATTTAGTTGTATACTTGGAATGAAGGCCACCTTATGTTTTATCCTGTGACTGTGAGCGAGACTTATTATTTTAAGATATGGGATTAAAATTACCATAATTTCTGACAAGAATGATTGATAATTAGTAAGTAATGATTAAAGCTAATTTTAATTATAATACTTTATATAATGGCTTGTATTTGGTATAAGATCTTACCAGTATGTTATTAACCCGCGGTCACTCGCGCCTGTTTTTGCTACCGTCGTTACTCGCGGGGTGTAGAGAACACCCCAAACTTTTAACTCGTTTATTTAATTATGGAAATAAAATTAAGTCATTATATGATACATAATTATACAGTACAAGATGTTTTTTTGTATTATACAAATAAAATTAAATTTATTGCATGCAAATGAGACAAACATTAATTTAAACTAAACATACAAAATTTTCATTATAAAACACATATTTTATATTTTTTCATAAACCAGTAAAACGTATATACCAGTAATAAATATATATTATAATTAATGAGATAATGATAGTAGAAAGTAGAAAAATAATATTTTAATCATTTTCCAAACATTCAGAGCAGACTGTATACATGGGCTCAACTTCTCGCGGGAGTTCTCAGCCCCCCAGATAAACTTTTGAAGGTCATTACTTTCTAATCGTTCGAGAAAGAGGGATTGCATCAGGCCTGAAGGTTCAATGACCTAAAATATGAAAAAGTCGGGGTTCTGCGTATTCTATTTAGAATCCTGGGAGGATTCTCTTGTTGCTGGGGTGTACAGAACACCCCGCTTGAGGGATCGTGGGTTAATAATACACGAAGAGCTACCAATAGTCTCTTGCTATTGTATCTTGCAAGACATCACTACGCTCCTTCCTGTGGCGTAACGAACATCTCCGAAACCCTCATTTCGCGGAGGGAGGGAGGGGCATAATATTCTCCGTTACGCCGTTGACCCATATCCCCATAGAAGTAATGTTTGTGTACATTTGTTTAAATTTATTAATCCAACCTTTGATGCACACGACGAGGAATGTAATAATCACCAGTTGATCATTACAGGGTGTAACACCGTGTATTTACAGCGCGCTACTCTCCCTTTACTATTAAACAACAGACACATGGTACTCCTTCCTGTTTTCTAGGGAAATTCCTTTTTTCAAAGTAGTAGTTCGATTAAGGTTGCACTCGCTCTTGGTAGGAAATTGCCCTTTTCCTTTGCGGGATGCTGCTGATGAATTCTGAAATGAGTTTTATATATATTTTGTGTCTTCTGTGTGTTGTACGTAGTTCAACTTAGATAGAATTAAGTATTTGTTTCTGTATGTATCGCAAGTCTTTATTATTTTACGCAAGAATAATAACCATAAGGGCATAAATGCATCAAATGGCCTTATTTAGTAACTAGCATAAAAAATTTATATACGAAATTTGTGAACGATCACATGGTTATTTCAGGATGATACTTCTTTTTCCTCACTAATTCAAATGTTTATGTTTTAATTAAATTTTAAATTCGGTCAAATTACCACACGTGAACAGAGCCGTTTTATCCATTGGGTACTTGGGGCGGGAGCCCAGGGGCCCGGATGAGCCTGAAAAGGCCCGAATAAGATGGACTTAACCAGATTTTCTGGTTATAAATTTCGATCCTCCAGTGACAAAGGGGCCTGTAGATCTATTGCGCCCAAGGCCCGAAATGAGCTTAAATCGGCTCTGCCCGTGAGCTATCCATGGAGGAGTTAGTATGATTTTAGTTACAGTAAAATCCTGCTTATATAACGCGCACTTCTAACACAAAAAATAAGATCGAATTGTATACTGGGGCGCGTTATATGCTGGGTATCAGAAAGAGTAGCTTTAAAAATAAAGAGATGAGTATAAAAAAAATAGATTTCTACATAGATCGGAATACTATTTATTTAAAAGAAATGACATACCTAATGAACTTAAAATGTTGTAGTTCTAGATGTATATTATTTTTTTCAAAATCCAGGGATAATACCTCGAACAAATGACTTCAAAACATAATAGTATAACACAAGAACATTTCAGGTGTCTTCATAAAACGGGGGTGCTCTTTTTACGGGGAATTTTATGGTACATTGTTTTTAAAAATTGCTGAACTATATGTTAAACAGAAAACATTGACTGATCATAATAAATGAAGAATCAAAAACTTCAGGTTTATACACAAGAGAAAAAAAATCTGTCAAATTCTTGGAAGTACAGGGTGTTTTTTTAGAGGTATAGAACTTTAAATTGCAATAAAACAACGATGAATTATTCGATTGACATGAATTTTTTTTATTCGAAAGATAATCTTGTGGCATTACATTTTAAATATGATTTCTGGCATATGACTGCCACGGCTGGCTCGGATGTAGTCCAATCTGGACGTCCAATTTTCGATGACTTTTTCCAACATTTGTGGCCGTATATCGGCAATAACACGGCGAATGTTGTCTTCCAAATGGTCAAGCGTTTGTGGCTTATTCGCATAGACCAATGACTTTACATAGCCCCACAAAAAATAGTCTAGCGGTGTTAAATCACAAGATCTTGGAGGCCAATTCACAGGTCCAAAACGTGAAATTAGGGCGGTCCCCAAACGTGTCTTTCAATAAATCGATTGTGGCACGAGCTATGTGACATGTTGCGCCGTCTTGTTGGAACCACAGCTCCTGAACATCATGATTGTTCAATTCAGGAATGAAAAAGTTAGTAATCATGGCTCTATAGCGATCACCATTGACTGTAACGTTGTGGCCTTCATCGTTTTTGAAGAATGATTCCACCAGCCCATAAAGCGCACCAAACAGTTAGTTTTTCTGGATGTAACGGTGTTTCGACATACACTTGTGGATTAGCTTCACTCAAATGCCGAAGTTTTGTTTGTTGACGTAGCCATTCAACCAGAAGTGCGCTTCATCGCTAAACAAAATTCGCTTATGAAAATCGGGAACAACGGCAATCCCGTTTTGGGCCCATTCGACGAATCTACGCCTTGCTTGATCATATTTAAAATGTAATGCCATAAGATTATCTTTCGAATAAAAAAAAATTCATGTCAATCGAATAATACATCGTTGTTTTATTGCAATTTAAAGTTCTATACCTCTAAAAAAACACCCTATATATTTTAATAAATCATTTTTTCTTTTGTTAATCACAAAACTGGTGCATTTTTATAATGCTCTTATAGTACTTTTAATACTTTTCCATTTTATTCTAATTACATCACAAGTATTCTAATTTAAGGCTATGTCGGTTGCAAAGCATGAAATATTTCGCCATTATCCAACTTCAATTAATTCTGTTTCATTCAATCCAGCGAGTTAGAAAACTAATCTCTCATTCTTTTTCTTTTTCGCCTTGACCTTCCCCTTCCCCCTTTCTTCTTTAACCCACACTGGTCAAAAAGGAAAGGCTTACATATAAACAAAAGCTACGTAAAAAACGCACAATCACCAAAATACCTCCAGTTTTCTGATGAAAAAAAAAGGGATAAAAAAATAATAATAATAAAAGTCGGGAGAAATAGATTGAATGGAGAAAAAAAGTGACGAACACAGAGCAGGGGGGAAAAACTGGATTCTGGAATGATTGATGAGAATATGCTTCTTCGGCTCCATTTCCCGCAGTTCCTGTCTGCCACGATCCCGAATTTCCGGGAGAATCACCCACCGAGCTGCTAGGGGTCCCTCCACCCCATTATTCACTCGCCGACCCTCCCCCGCGATTATCCGTCTCCTCCCCTTTTCGCCGTGCGCAACCCCCTTCCATCGATGTTATTATTTTTGTTATGAAGATGATGATGCTCTTTTCCAACCCACCCTCCTTAACCTCACTTGGCGAACTGGCGAGGAGGAGAAATTTTAATAGCTGGATTTGGCGACGTTGTTTGCGTCCATGTATATCTGTTGCCATGGTATCGGAAATGGAGAAGACTCAAAAAGCACCGCAATAAAACGATACTGTCTGCGTGTAAGAACAAAATGGACATATTATTTTTAGGGTGTATTATTTATATAAAGTTTTCCTGTCTCACTTAAATGGCAATACCACCCAAAATGAAACAGACAGAAAAGTCTTCGTGTATGTTTGATGAATATTCTAATTGTTATATCATTTAGACTACTTTAGGTATCTGAACGCGTTCAAATGAGCAAATTCAGTCAAAATATTTATTTTTTGTTTATTTTATTGAATAGAGCTATCTTTTGGCTATACAAAACATACAATTTTTGTTTTTATGCTACCTAGAGACCAAGTTACAATCAATTTTACGAAATTAGAAAAACCGGAAGTGAGTCTTTAATCTAAATATTAGTATTGATTCCTAAAAAAGCATTTAAAATGTTTTAGTATGCTATTTTTCAATTCCTACTATTAATTCACTCTTTCTATATACTTATTTATATACAGTGGGAGACAAAAGTGTTCATACACTTGCAATTTCTTATAAAATTTAATGTTTTCGACTAATAAAAATTAATACATTGTTATGTTAATTTTTTTATATCTGCAACTTATTCTTAATGGAATAGTATAATTATTTTTTAAAAAAATAGTATAACTATTTTTTAAAAAAATTAATTATCAAAAAGCAACCAAAACATTACGCCCCAAAAGTCTTCGTACACTTAACAAAAATCTCAACTTAGCTTTAAATATTGTATTTCTTTATTAATTTAATACTTAGTAGGATATCTTTTAAAGTCCACAACAACTTTTAAGCGTCTTGGTATAGATTTAATCAGTTTTTTGTAATTTCTGCAACGATTTTCCACCATTCTTCTCTGATTATTGTTTTTATTTCCCATTTTGTGTTTATTTGTTACGTTTTTTTTTTACATCAGAATCTCCCCAAATATGTTCTACTGGGCTAAATAAAGGGATTGAGGAGGTGTTTTCATAATCTGGGGATAGTTATAGAGACACCAGTGGCGTACAATGAGAGCAGTGCCCTTGGCGTCATTACCCTGTTAAAAAACTAAGTAATCTCCAATATCCAAATTTCAGGCGTATAATTTCAAATTTCTCTTTAAAATAAATAAATAGCACTCATGACTCATAATACCATGAAAAAATACCAAATTATCTAATTCTGAGGCCACTTTACACCCCCACGCCAGAATACCTTCACTTCCATGTTGAAGTATGGAAGTGAAGGAGTTCTTGTTCCACATAAATTCATGAGATTAAACTCCTTATTTTTTCATTTACAAGCTATTATAGACCCATCGGAATCAAAAATGTTGAATTGTCTGCCATCTCAATCAATTTGCTGTCAATTTTGAAATTTCTGAAACTTAATTCCAAGAATCTAGTTGGATCAATAAGACATGGAGGTAGATTTGTTCTTGCACAGGGTTGTAAATCAGCCTCAGAATTAGGTAATTTGGTATTTGTTCATGGTATTATGAATCATGAGCTCTATTTAATTATTTTAAAGAGAAATTTTAAATTTGGATATTGAAGACTACTTAATTTTTTAACAGGGTAATGACGCCAAGGGCACTGCTCTCATTGTACGCCACTGGTGTCTCTATAACTGTCTCCAAAAATTATGAAAACACCTCCTCAATTACTTTATTTAGCCAAGTAGAACATATTTGGGGAGATACTGATGTAAAAAAAAGAAAACGGGACAAATAAACACAAAATGGGAAATAAAAACAATAATCACAGAAGAATGGTGGAAAATCGATGCAGAAATTACAAAAAACATTAAATCTCTATACCAAGACGCTTAAAAGTTGATGTGGACACTAAAAGATATCCTACTAAGTACTAAATTAAGAAAGAAATACAATATTTAAAGCTAAGTTGAGATTTTTGTTAAGTGTACGAAGACTTTTGGGGCGTAAATTTTTAGTAGCTTTTTTATAACTAATTTTTTTAAAAAAATAGTCATACTATTTTTAAAAATTAATTATGTCATTCCATTAAGAACAAGTTACAGATATCATTAAAAAATTACAATTACAATACATTAATTTTTATTAGTCGAAAACATCAAATTTTATAAAAAATTGCAACTGTACGTACACTTTTGTGGCCCACTGTATTTAACTTATTCAAATTTTCAATTGTTAATAAAATACTTTCTATTCATCCAATCAAGTACAAATAAATTTTTTTAAACTTGTAGTGGATGACACTTGGTGTTAATACAGTTTTATCACATATTAATTAATTAAATTAAATTAAATTAATTACCGGGTTTTGACGTTAACTTAGATTAGGCTCTATTGTTGTAACAATGTAACTCTTAAAACAAAGACAAAAGTTGGTGTTGAAAACCTGCTTTTCAGCCAAACTAGCCAAATCCAGTGTGTATTGTTACAACAATGCAGACAAATCCTGCTCTTTTTTTTTAATTCCTACTATTAGTTCATTCTCTCTCTTATATATATATATATATATATATATATATATACTATATATATATATATATATATATCATATTATATATATATATATATATATATATATATATATATATATATATATACATATATATATATATATATATATATATATATATATATATATATATATATATATATATATATATATATATACATATATATATATATATATATATATATTATATATATATATATATATAGTCTAATTCTCTATACAAACAAGAGATAAACATCCATCAATCACATTCGAAAAACACATAGACAGTAGGAAAATCACACAATGAAGGACACATGAACAACCGAGATTAAAAACTATAAAATGGATGCTAAAGTATTACAAACATTACTGACTTTGAACAGCTAATATATAAAAAAATTTGTATAAAAGTGGGATAGAAAGAACATGTTTTTTGGCCAGCCAACCTTTCCCTTTATGTAAATAAAAAATAATACTTTAATAATAAATACTTGAGCAAAACCTTTGAAAGTAATTGATAGGAATATCTAAAAATCCATTACCGAAAAATTGCACTTAAAAATGCAGAGCCCGCGATAAATCTGATTTCAATATATGTAGTATGTATATATATATATATATATATATATATATATATATATATATATATATATATATTGGTTTTGCGAGAATTTCAAGAGCTAAAAACGTAGAAAAAGAGTTACTAGAGACATGGCAACCCTCAAGAATTCTATGTTAGAATTAGCTGTTAAATTTGATGATAACTACAACACAGGCTTAATTAAATCGTTTATGTTTGGCATGAATAAAACTGAAATTAAAATTATGACAGATATTTTAAGCAGATATAAATTTCGGGATTCTCATGGTATGCATATGGCTCGAGACCTTAATAACTATTTAGTACAAAAATGAATATTAAATTAGATGCAAGTGAAAATTACTCTACAGAATATTGTACATTATTATATTTATGAATAAATCCTTTAACAAAATTAATTTTTCAAGTATATTTCAAAAATATCAATCCTTTTTTTCCTATTAAAAATATTATTATTAAAAAGGCTTTCAAATACAAGAAACTTGGTAGATTTATATTTAATTATAATCAAGTCTCGGAGCTCCTAAGTTCAGAATCATGTAAAAGCAATTTATATCGGGACTATGTTGATGATTATCATCAGCACGTTGTCACGGGAGACCTTGGCATCGTGAAAGATAATTTGTTAAGAAATTTTATGGAAAAAGGTACCGGTTTTAGCCTGATGATCACAAAAAATAAATCTAACGTTATGAAACAAATCACAAGATATTTAGATAAATTCTACCTTAAAATTGCAATTAAATACGGAATGCCGATTGAAGCTTTCAATCAATTTAGATCTTATGTAGCAACAGAAATTTGGGAACTAGATTTCACTGTTGAAAATGAAATTATGTATAAAAATCTTGAATCATCAATAGAAAATATTCAAAATGACTTCGTGATTACATATGTAGATAAGGTCTCTGCTAATTATGCCATAATTTGTAAATATTTTTACAGTAAAATATTAAGTAACCACATTTTAAATAATTCATTTCAAAAATCAATTCACAATAATAGAGAAGATGATAATCGTCTTTTAGCTTTGAACAAAAAAAGACTGAATATTCATCTAAATAATATTAAATATCCAAGTATTTTTAACACCAAAATTTCATAAAAGCCCTATAAATTCCGTAGTATCACTAATGGATACAATACATACATCACGAAGTCTGGGAAGATCTTACAATCTCTTCTTCAAAATCTAATTGATAACTCACAAAACACGGCAATAATTAAAAATAGCTTAGAGATTGCTGAGTTACTAAGGATATGTTAATTTTTTCCATGCATGGCTTTGATTTCGAGGACCTTTTAATTCTATAGATATTGACGATATGATTAAGGTTCTACAGTTAATTTATGATAAATATGAATTATATACTTCAATGAAAAAAAAAATTTTGATATTCTTGTTAACCTCGTATTAAAAGAAAATTTCATTGCATTTTTTTTTTTTATCAGAATCTTTATAAACAGATCAAAGGATTACCTCAGGGTGGTCCAGCTAGTAATTGTTTAGCGAACCTATATTTACATTTTTTTTTTTGGGAAATTGATCATGTTGTAAATTATTCTTACTTGATTTATCGTTATATAGATGATTTAATAATTTTTGGTAAAAATAGTGAATACAAACCAAATATTACGTTCTACCCTGATTATCTCAAGCTCCTTAAAACTAACTTCAACTCTAATATGGTGGAATTCTTGGATTTGGACTTGCATCTTATTAACAATAATGTAGTCAGTACCATTTTTGACAAAAGAGATTCGTTTAAGTTCCATATAATTAAAATTCCTGTATGGAATAGTAACTTGCATTTATCAATTTACAGAAATATCATTTTGAATTTTTTATTTAGAAATGATAACTTAACTACCCACAAAATAGATAAATACAATAATATAAAAAAAAATTTTCAATGTTGTTTAGATCATGAATACCCTTTTAATTTCTTAAGAACTTATATTCATCACAAATACATTAACCGTCTTGCTACTTCTAATTCCAAAACCACGACACAACAATAGGATTTCAAAGTCAGCATGTTAGTGGTCTTGCTGTGAAGATTATATCATAACACTCATATCACAGTTTACATTTTTTCCGCGCACATCTTGAACATCTTACACATTGTTGACAACCAACCAAATTAGAGCCTAGCAAATTTACATTTTTGACAATCAACCAATTCAAATTCTACCATATTTGATTGTCGTCTTTTTTGATATCTGTCTTTGCTGGCTGGTTTAAAAGTTAGCTCAAAAGATGTTTTTATGTATATTCGAATTTTTTAACTTGGTGAATAATTGATTTTCATTGATGTCAAGACACTTGATTCTCTTCGTAAAAGCTCTGTGAGTAAAGCAATTTTGTTAAATTATTTTTTGAAAAATACTGTTCTTATGTAATTGTTTTAGTATTTTCCTACTTTTCTTACGTAATTGTTTTGCGATTTTTCTGCATTAAGAGTTTGGGAGAGTTTGTTACATAATAGTAGTGAGTGGTTTTATCATACTCTCTGAGTTTTTACATACTCTGAATTTTTGTTTATTTTATTTTGTTTGGTTTTTCCTACCGAGTTGCAAAGGGGGAAGGTTGGCGCCTTCAAACTAGTTTAACCCCACTTATTCGGTCCTAAGTCCGAAATTGCTTTCTGACTCGCTAGGTTCTTTTTTTATTTTTCTATAATTTTGATCTTCATGTTTAGCTTTTATATTTTTATTACGCTATTTCTTGTTATGTTCATTATCTATTATTTCTTGTTTTTGATATATAATGCAAATATCTATTTATATATATATTCAAATTTTCAATTAATAAAATACTTTTTATTCATCTATTCAAAAAAGGAATTGACTTAAATATTTTTACATTACTTTTTTGTTTAAAAAAAGTACCCCAAACGTGCTCGGATACCTTGAAAAGAAAAGAGGTTGTCTCAAGTATGTTAATGCTAAAGAAAAGGACTTTTGAAATGAATCTGCGAGTTTTATATTCAGTAGAGAGTATAATTATACAAATTATTTATGCATGCAGTTAATTCACTCATTCTTTTCTTTAATTCTCTTTCACCTCTTACTTTATAATTTAATTAATTGATAGAAATACAGATTACGGCACCAAGATAGTGCGTGTCGCCCAACCGGAATAGTGGTTAGCGACGCTGACTGAGGTGCCATAGGGCCTGGGTTCGAATCCCGGAGCAGACATGGATGTTTGTAAATGTATAGTGCCTTCGTGGCATGGGGGGTACTCTAAACAGCCGTCAAGCCGCAAGTCCTCTCGTGAGGTTGGTGGAAGGGGAAGAGAGGAGAGAGGCTCCTGAACACCCCCAGGGTGTCCTCCCTCAAAATTGGGGAGAAAACGAGCTAAAACATTCTGTCACCTGTATGATGTTTAAAGCTACGGCTAACGACAGGCGTCACTTAGCCCTTTGCCATGATGAATTTAGTGGGCCTTGATCTGGCCATTGCCGATCAGGTGGCATTAGTAACAACAACAGTAACAAATATTGTATTATGGTGCTGATCGACGTACCGAGAAAAAGTTATTGAAATGGGGCAATGTTATTTATTCACATTCATTATGGCAGGGTGTACAAACATTAACTTTTGGGGGCCAATCACAATCTTGCCGAAGCTCCAATGCATTTCAATGGAGAAACTGATATGGCCCCAAATTTTTTTAAGACTCATTCATGTTCCGAATAATTTTAAGTCTGTTGTTGTGTTGTTGTTGCTAATGCCACCTGATTGACGGTGTCGCATCGAGACCCATGCAATTCTCTCTCTCTCATCGTTTCAAGGGCTTGATCAGAGGTTCTCGAACTTTTTTGTCTCATAGACTCCTTGCCATGTTTTTCGGTTTGGGGTAGACCCCTGCTTACGTAATATTGAATTTCTGCAAATTTATTAACTAAAATGGGGTTGACAGCTGGAATATAGCTACTTATTATAAACGATTTAAATTTCTAACTGTAGTGAAGCATCGAGCTTAAAATTTAAGAAATACATGCTGGTTAATTTAAGTGAAACATAAAATAACTGATTATAAAAAACAAATGTTTATAATGATAGGGATGATTCTGGTGCTTCAATAACAAATTTTCAACAATTGTCATCAATCTAATCAGGTTTAACCCTAAATTTCCTCGGTTAGTTGTGTCCAGCTGACAACCACACTGAAACTCGCTCTCACTAGGAAAAATAATTAAAACTTTCTACAATGCTCCATAATTCGAGATAAATAACAGGTATGTCTCTTTAAAACCAAAATTTCTGACATCCGTTTCTAAACTTTACTTTAAGATCTTCGTTACTTCCTATTCCGATCCGTTCTCTTGTAATATGACATTTTTTTTTCAATGTGACCAAAGGAATTCATTGCCTTCTGTGGTAATTACCTAGTAAATACATTCTCCAATCTGAATAAAGGGAATTTAAATGTTGAACGTAGGTTAAAACGTCATTTTTCTGGCAGATTGTCTGTGACCAGTTGAGAAACGGAAAATTCGCTACGTCCAATATTATACTCCTTTAGCTTAATTCTGGCAAAAAATGCTGAAATGATGATCCTTGTTTTAATTAAATTTATTTCGTCACATAACTACAAATTAGCCTCATTAAATTTAGTAAATAATTGTGTTAAATAGGTAATATCTGTTTTCTGTTTGGATAAATTTTTATTAAAAATTAAAATCACTATCTGGTTCAATGAGAACAACCATCGTAGACCCCGATTTATACCTCATGGACCCCCAAATTATTTTCTTGCTGTCGTGGACCCCTTGCAGGTCGTCATAGACCACTATGGGAATCACTGGGCTAGATGTACGCCTGTCGTTACCATAGCTTTGAGCATTTTCAGGTGACAGTACAATTTTTTTGGCTTGGTTTCGCCCCAATTTTGAAGACCCCCCCCCAGGGTTAGATGCCCATCCGGTATAATGGTTAATAACGCTGACTGTGCGGTGCCGTAGAGCCTA
Source organism: Trichonephila clavipes (assembly GCA_019973935.1). Classification (NCBI taxonomy): domain Eukaryota; kingdom Metazoa; phylum Arthropoda; class Arachnida; order Araneae; family Nephilidae; genus Trichonephila; species Trichonephila clavipes. The sequence goes on along the minus strand of BMAU01021177.1, from coordinate 1,061,404 downwards.
GGTTTGAATCCTGGAGAAGGCATGGATTTTTGTATTGCAATCTTTCATGTCTTTAAATTCCTTCGTAATGTGTGATTCATGCTTACTTCTGCAAGCCCCCGTGTGATAGTTCGTGGTGCATGGAGATTTCTAAATATTTTCAATAGAAAAAAGAAACACACTGGGGGGAGTCAGAGGCCCCCACCTCTCTTTCCCTTCCTGCAACCTCTTGAGAGGAGTTGCGACTCGGTGGCTAATTAGAGCAGTGCTCCACTACCTTTTTATCGCTGCGGACCGGTCAACGTTTGATAATTTTACCGCGGCCCGACGAGGGTGGGACACGTTGATTGTTTATATTTTAGATTGTTTTGGTTTAACAATTTAATTTAGTTACATTTAAATATGCTTTCAGAATAAAATATAGTTACACCAAAAATGAATAAAAGTGGATTTAACGTGGAATATAAAGTGACTTCCATGGAAAGTTGTGCAAATCCGAGAGAAATGCACCACTTTAAATAAAATGGCAATAGTTTAATGTTCTTTAGGCGGCCCGGCACCATTTGATCCGCGGACCGGGGGTTGCGGATCACTGAATTAGAGTACCCGCATGTCGCAAAGGCACTATATATTTATAAACGTCCTCGCCTTCACCGGGATTCGAACCCATGTCCAAGGGCATAGCAGTCAGCGTCAATACTTTTGTCTTCAAATAAGATAAACTTCTGTTACCTAATATTAGTCAATTTAAGCTAAAAAATATCGCATTTTCTCGACTCAAGAAAATATTTAAAGCATTGATCAAAGTTGTAAAATTCATAAACAAATTTTGATGCACTTCGATCAAATATTTTTTCTCTTAAATGGATCAATAAGACACACACATGTTATAAAATATTTAAGATAAAATATAGAATTTTAAAAACATTTAGAAATATATTTTTCTATTTGTAAACCAATATCAATTACTCATGCATGTTTGTAATACATTTAACCGCATAACCCTAGAGTTTGGCTAAAAAAAGTAATAATAAATTTATGGTACACATAATTTGTAAACCGAAAACCTTTCTTTAATATTATTGACGGAGTAATGTATTGATCATTCTCTCGTGTTAAATAGAACAGTGGTTTGTCAAATTAAGAACAAAAAACACTGCGCTGATCCACACATCTATTTATGTATTCATGTAATGTAAAATGATGCAGTATAACTTTAATTCTGCTATAAGGGCACATCTGTGTAATGTTTGACTTACAATTTAAAATGAGTGAAATTTTAAAGATTATATAAGAATATTAATATTACATAGCTATCAAATTTTTATATGTATGATTTTATCGAATAACACAAATTTTTTACAGTACTTTTCTCCGATAAAAGTATTTCTATATCTGTACAAAGCCATGTTAAACGAGAAATAATAACATATTCTTGCCAAACTACAAAATTGTCTCAAGTGTTATTGAATATATACAATTATTATTCCATTTACGAGGATAATTCAACGTCAAAAATAGCTTAAATGGAACGATAAAAATTACACGTTCTCAAATATATATTTAACTCTTACCGGAATCAGACTCTTTAAAAATATTTTAGTGCTTTAAAATTGCACACTTCCAAATATATATTTAACTCCTATAGGAATGAAGGTTCATTCCCTTTTTAAACCAGTATGCAGTGAGCAACAGCCTTTGATAGGTCACATCAGTGTTACTCAACCTTTTCTGCGCCGGGCCACATGCGTAGGATAACTATTTGACACGGGCCGCGACATCAGGATTAATAGGAGGGGGAGGGATGCTATAAGGCCAAATACATTTAAATGTGGAAAATTGTTCAAAATATTGATTATTTTGGATTTTATTTTAAACTATATTAAGGTATCCGACTAGGTTTGGAGATAAATTTTTCAAAAATTGATTTTCTGAATACTTTTATTGTTTTAAAGAACATAAATAGGCTTAAAAAGTTGTAATTATTAAATAACTAACATGTATTGCCCTTTTTTTAAAAAAAAATATTTTTAGAAAAATTTAGCAAAATTTTTTAAGTTAAGGAAAACGTGATAAATAAAAATAAATTGCACATTATGCAATTTTAACGTCATTAATTTACTTCTTGATCCCTCTGAAATGTCTCAAACAGCAGGATAAAAAATATTTTAAGAAATAAATATTTTATTAGAGAGAGTATTTTTAAATTTGATGGTCATGATTTTTTTCGTCAAAGTTACTGCATGTTCTAAGCTAAAAATGGCTGTAAAATGTGATTAAATGTAGCTGTCTTAAAACCTGAGGTTTGTTACACTCTGAAGGGCCCATAGCATATAAGTTAAAAGTTTCATTGCATTTGATTGGGTTATTTAGAAGATATACCCGTTTTTCGTGCACAAATTATCATGAAAAGTTTATTCTTCAAAAAACAAATTAAAAAATATTTTTATTCGTTAGATAAAGTAAATGGTATAAAAAGAACTTAAAACACAACTTTCTAGTTTTATGGATTAATCCTTCTTCCTCAATAATTAATTTCTGTTTTCCCTAATGACCCAAACAACACCAAACATCAAACACCTAAAAAGCACTTTTTCAACCTAGTCGGATACCTTAAACTCCATCAAACCCAACTTAAAAAAATAGATTTTATGCTTTCACTCTGTTATGGGTTAATTTCGATTTCCTACATCAATCATCCCAAGCACTCCCCCCTCCAAAATATTTTGTTGCTGTTGCAAAGATCTGTACTTCGAAGGATTTTTCAAGCGCAGTGTTTTCACGACAAATCAAACAAGTTGCTCATCCATGTTTATTTTTCTCCACGAAATAGTCAAGATCCCAATCGCCTTGAAACAACATATATTCTTTAGATATTTTTTGCTTGGAAGACATGAGGGTTACCTAAAAACTAGTTTCACCCACTCTTTTTTGTTAACACTAACCGTTACAATTACAAAAAGTACAGAAGTTATCCCACAATTCGTACCAGCACGACATCCCCAGCAAAATTGATATATGGGATTGCTTAATTGATAGACTTTCTCGCTAAATTTTCGTACATTGTTCTTAAATAATTGAATTTGTTAGTACAACTGGCTACGACCGGGTCACTCAGAAAGGACCGAAGGGCCACATGCAGCCCGCGGGTTGAGTATCGCTGGGTCACATCTTCTCCGATCGCTATTAACTGCTTAGGTGTGAATGAGCCTTAAGGTTTAGGCATTATACTTTAAAAGATGGTGTAACGTTTGAAAAAATAACGGTGATATTCTTGGTTAATTAAAATATGGAATTTATTTACGTCACAACTATTGAAACTTATTTACAAAATGATACATATTAAAGTTATTAAAATTAATTATAGATTGTTAGAGTCCACTATTTTGTGAGAGGAGGATTCGTTGGTCACCGCTCGCGTGCAAAGTTCAAAGCATCTCTCCCCTCATCTTCCGGTCGGGTCGCTAGATTCCTCGGGGGGTCAAACAGGGGTTGCGCTGCATCTGAAGCTGCACGTGTGGGCGTCGAATCTACAAAGAAACCGACACCAGATGTTGTTGTTTTCGAGACGTGACGTTACAGCTCTCGCCCTCTCTTATGGAACTTTTCCGTTGAGAAAAGTTTAATGGAATGACGATGAGACAACTGACAGATTACCAACACATCCCTTCATCAAGCACCACTATATTTCCGAGCTGCAATTTAATTACTAAAGAAAACGCTGAACTAAATTTGGAATTACTTATTTCTAGTGAGTGAGTGTTCTTGCTAGGGAACTTACACAAATCCATATTACGAAATAGCAATGTAATCAATGTAAGAAAACATACTATACATTAAATAAAAATACAAACACTCTATCACAATGCCTAGTATCAATTATACTAACAACATGTTATATCAAATGCTAGTGTAAGACCTTGCACATAAAATATTCTTCGCCACAATACTTAAATAAAATTATACTAACGACATGTGTTGATATGATATGCAGAAGTGTACAACCTTACACACAAAATATTTTTCACCATATGCCTCTTGCGTAAACTAAATACTCATGTATATTTTTTAAAAACCTATACACAAAATTAAGCATATTAATACATTTGCTTTTCATGGCTTTATCTTTTTGACACGCATCTCCATTCGATATGATATACAGTACTAGTAAATAAATAAAATTTAATACAATTATTAACCTTTAACTAAAAAACATAAGCAACAATTATTATTCATGAGCAAGAGAACATTGTTAACAATCCCTAATTATCTATCACCGATCTGCTGAGACTATCTGCAATTTTGTGACTTTTACCCGACCGATGTACAATTCTAAAATTATATGGTTGCAAAGCCAAAGCCCATCGCATCAATCTGGGGTTAGAACTAACATTTCTATTCAACCACACCAACGGGTTGTGATCGGTCATAACTAAAAATGAATTTCCATCTAAGTAATAATGTAACCTTTTAATTGCGAAAACAATACTAGCACATTCCTTCTCCGTCGTACAATAACGCTTCTCTACCTCTGAAAATTTCTTACTCAGGTAAAGGATTGGATGCTCCTCACCTTGTTCAGTTAATTGGGTTAAAACTGCTCCCATACCTGCGTTCGAAGCGTCCGTTTGAACAATGAATTCTCGTTCAAAATTTGGCGCGTACAAGACGGGCTTATCAATTAGTTTCCCTTTTAGTTCTCGAAATGCGTTTTCACACTCGGTCGTCCACTTAATTTCTCCCTTCTTTGCTCTTCCCTTCAACGCATCCGTCAACGGAGCAGCAATTACCGAGAACAGATTTATATATTTTTTTTTGGTAATAACCGCTATACCTAAGAAAGCACGTATTTGGGTTTTCGTGCGAGGGTAAAGGAACTCTAGAACAGCCTGAACTTTGATCTCGGAAGGAGTGCGAAAACCTGACCCACAATGTGACCCAAAAATTTGACATTTTGTTGCGCAAACTTACACTTTGAAGGTTTTATCGTTAACTTAGCTCTCTTTATTCTCTGCAGAACCGTTTCCATATGTTTAATATGCGACTCCCAAGTATCTGAGAAAATTGCGATATCGTCTAGATGCGGGACAACGAAATCCTCTAGTCCGTTAAGTAATTCAGCCATGAGTTTACTAAAGAAATATGGAGCATTCTTTAATCCGAAACTCATCCTTAGGGGTCGGTATGTACCAAAGCTTGTACAGAAGGCTGCGTATCGCTGTGCTGTTTTTACTCAAAGGTATTTGCCAATATCCCTTAGATAAGTCAAAGACGGTGATAAATTTAGCCGCCGATACCTTTTCTACGCGTTCTTCGATATTAGGAAGAGGAAAATATTCCGTTCTAATGATCCCGTTTAATTTCCTGTAATCTATACATGGACGAGGTTCTTTCCCAGCTACCTCAACTAAAATCATAGGGGACATGTAATCCGATTCTCCTACCTCAATGATTCCTAATTTTAACATTCGGTTAATTTCGTTTTTAAGATTTCATTTTGTCGGTGCGACATTCGATGGGCTTCGTCTAACTGGTTGATCGCTAACTAACTGGATTTCGTGTTCAACCAGATTAGTTAAACCGGGATTGTTTGAAAAACATTTAGAGTATTTATTTAATAATTCGCGCAGTCGATCCATTTGTTTGTCGTGAAGGTGTTTGTTCAACTCGCTAGCCTGGATTACGTCCTCGAAATCATAAATGAGAGAATTGTTTTCTAAGTATGGGATTTCTAACTCCTGGTCTGCGAGAGAATTTTTTGTTTCATCATTAATAATTACGTTAACGTGTTCTGGCCTTTTGTAATATGGTTTTAGCATATTTATATGATAGATTTGAGATGTTTCGCGTCTGCCGGGGATTTCGACTAAATAGTTCGTTTCGAAATTTTATTTAAAATTGTCCCAGGACCTATCCACTGCACTGCTAATTTATTTGCTCTGGATGTAGCTAACACTAGGACTAAATCTCCATCCTTAAATTCACGTTTTACTGCGTTTTTGTCATACCAAGTTTTCCGCTTAACTTGCATTTCCTCCATTTATTTATAGCTACTTCTTGACATCTTTTAATCTATTTATTAACTTAAACATATATTCAGTGACGAGATCACCCTCTTCTTCCGGTTCCATCAATGTTCCATTACTAACGTCTCTGGGGTTCGCAAATTTTTCCCATACACCAACTCTGACGGTGTATACCCTGTACTTTCGTGCGATACAGTTCGTAACGCTGAAAGAATTGACGGAAGATGTTTGTCCCATTCGGGCCTGCATCTAAACATAAGACTCGTAAGAGTCGTTTCAACGTTCGATGAAATCGCTCTACAGGGGTTACTCTGTGGATGATACACAGAACTATGCCTGACAAGTATTCGAATCTTTCAAAAAACTCGGTAGTCAGAGCACTAGTAAAAGAAGTACCCTGGTCACATTGTATTTCACGGGGAAACCCCATCCGACTAAAGATGTTTAACAGCGCATCTGTGACACTAACGGAACTAATATCAGACACCGGAATAGCTTCAGGGAATTTTGAAGACATGCAAATGGCCGTGATAAGATATCGATTCCCTTTAGATGTGATCGGGAGAGGCCCACATGCATCAATATTTAGCTTAGTAAAACCTCCTGAATAACAGGGACCAATTTTAGTGGAGCTTTCTTTTTATCATTGGGCTTCCCAGCCCTCTGACACTGATCGCAAGTTTTTACAAACTGTTCCATATCTCTATAGCAATTCGGCCGGTAAAAATATCGGTTTAATTTGTCTTTGGATTTCGTAATTCCCAGGTGTGCAGATGTTCCCTCATGACACAATGATTTAATAGGGTCGCGCAACCCTTCCGGCACTACTATTAACTTCACCACGTTACCTAACTTATCTTCACGATTTTTGACCAATAATTCCTTCTCTAGCGAATAAACCTGATTGGTAACCTGCACTGACTGGCTGCCTGTTCGTATAAGGGTTTAATCTCCTCGCTATTTTTTTGAGCATTGATTAAATTTTCTCGCGTAACCCTTAGCAGCGCTAATTCCGGAACATATTCCTGGAGTGCAGGTATTAAAATTTCGTCCTCTGCATCCGAAGAAACAATTATAACCTCATCTTCCCCTTTTTAGCATCACCACTATCTATTCCCCTTTCTTCTCTAGCCGCTTTGACTTGAGACCTTGTTTGGACAGCATTCAATATTTCGACTGGCAGGAAATTATAGCCTAAATTTCCTTTTATTAGCTCGGCCGTTTTATTTCCAAGCAAATATCGACCGTGTTGATTTAAGTGATTTCCACAAACCGCTGCCTTAGTCTGCACCGTTCCAAAATTTCCGGAAATTTCCACGACCGCCAAAGGTAAACAAAAACTAATTCTGGGCTTAACGGTTGTTTTTACCCAAACATTTTCACCAGAGAAAGAAGAAGGATTTATGTATTTTTGCACATACTAAATCTATTGTCGCTCCCGTATCTCTAAGAATGTCTATCTCGTGACCATTCACAGAGCCCTTTGTTGTATATGAATTAAGAAAATCCGGGTTTTCATTTCCTTCAATATTATTGAGAGTTTCCGTCGTTTTGTTTTTTTATTAATTTAGGGCAACCGGCTTTTATATGTCAGGCATATTGCAATGATAACATCTTTGTATCACGCGTTTTTCAAAAGTTCTCTCTCTAGTACTCTCCGGAACAGAAGCTCTAATCTGGGGGAAGTTTTCCCAAATCTATTTTCTTTTTCCTTGATCCCTGAGTATGTCAAAATTTTATCATTTCTGCCCCACCTATCCATGGGTTTCAGAATGTACCTTTCGGAAGTCCTCATAATTATCAAAGAGTTCTGCTATTTGAGTAGCTGATTTAAGGTTTGCCCAATTATCTAAAAAAAAAAAAAAATGATCTTTCATACTAGCATTGGCGCGTTTTTTTAATTGATCTACCACCATTAGATCTTTAAGATCTTGAAAGGTATTTATTTCTAAGCCAATCAGCCACTCATCTAGATAATTCGTATTTCAAAAGTGAAATCCTTCCAGGTGCTATCGGATTTTTTTTTTTTTTTTCTGGTGTTGGACAAATTTTGCCGAAAGACCTCCGGACTTAACTTGAATCTTTTAAGTAATAATTTCTTTACATAATCGTAATTTTCGGCTTGTTCCTCCGGTTCGCGAGCAATAAATTGCACGATCTCTAGGGGTAACAAACCCAATAATTGCCCCACCCACTCTTTCTTTTCTATTGACGCCCTTTTAGCCTGGCGTTCAAAGATCACTAGATATAAACTAATATCCGACTGCTTAGGATCGAAATCTGGGATCAATTTTTTTAAGTTTAAATTAGAGGTCACAGAACATGCATTTGTAGAATCGTTTGATTCATCGTTTACCCTAAATCCGGATTCTATTTTAAACCTTTCTAAATCAAATTTCAGCTGTAATTCTTTTCTCTTTTAATGCCTGCTCCTTTACTAACTCCTCCAATCTCATTTTTCAGCCCTTTCTAACTCTTCCAATCTCATTTTTTCAGCCCTTTCTAACTCTTCCAATCTTTTTCCGTTTGCAATGATAGTCTCATACAGATTTTTAACAAATTCCTCTTCATAACCTTCACTGTTAGTGATTGCAATTTTTATGCTAGGGACAGTCATATTTAAAGTGGCATTTATTCCTAATTCCTCAGCAAGTTGCAACATGTCTTGCTTTTCCCTTTACCAAGGAAAGCCATTTTTTAAACAATATCAAATAAATGTCACGCTAAATTTTGCACTATTGTTACTATTCTCTATTAATACAATAACACTGGTCCCATGCATACACAGAAATACACAAAAAAAAAACTTAACACTAAAAATAATCAAAATCATTCAAGAGACTTAAAACACAATAAATCTTAAGCTAAAATTGCACACAATGCTTGAAATACAATTACAATTCTCTAGAAACAAAATAACACTGTTCCCATGCAAGAAAAAACACTAAGTATTTCAAAATTTCTAAAGAACACTTTAACCAAAATTCCTAATACAATATGCAGTTTGCAACTCAAAAATATAACAGTACTCACCCATTTGAAGTACTCAGCTTGCTGTCAGAAGCAAATTATGTGCACTAGTGGTACGGCCGAAAATCGCTTTCCTTCGGACACTCGCCGTTAACACTGTAGATCAGTTTGATCTTTGAGCAGGACGCTCTTTTTCTCCGAAGCTGAATTGAATCGCTGCACGGCTTCCGAAAATCGCTTTCCCTTCGGACACTAGCCGTTAACACTATAGATCAGTTTGATCTTCTATGAGCAGGACGCTCTCTTTCTCCGAAGCTGAATTGAATCGCAGCACGGCTCTTCCGAAGATCTCTTTTTCTCCCCCCTGCGTTGCGGTCCGTCCGTAAAAATCAAAAAAAAATTTTCCTCCTCTCACGGGTCCTGAATGCTAACTTTTATCCCAAAGCGCGCTGCCACCAAAACTCTAAGCTGTAACGTTTGAAAAATAACGGTGATATTCTTGGTTAATTAAAATATGGAATTTATTTACGTCACAACTATTGAAACTTATTTACAAAATGATACATATTAAAGTTATTAAAATTAATTATAGATTGTTAGAGTCCACTATTTTGTGAGAGGAGGATTCGTTGGTCACCGCTCGCGTGCAAGTTCAAAGCATCTCTCCCCTCATCTTCCGGTCGGGTCGCTAGATTCCCCGGGGGTCAAACAGGGGTTGCGCTGCATCTGAAGCTGCACGTGTAGGCGTCGAATCTACAAAGAAACCGACACCAGATGTTGTTGTTTTCGAGACGTGACGTTACAATGGTATAACAACAAATTTTTAATGTAGTTTTGGTTAATGTGGTTTGATTGGAGGTTTTGAGGCATGTGATTTAACTAAACATTTTCCAATTCAGAGATTTTCTGAGCCTTAGACAGCTAAACTAGAAATAAATTATGCATCGATCCAATTATTAAACTCGTTTTCACTTTTGTTTCTGCTATTTTTGACTTACGAGAGAAGGGATCACTGCTTACACTCCCTTCTGTACAGGAGGGATTTTTTACTCTTCAAGGATATTCTGAGCAATATTTAGAGACAACTGTTGTTCCTGCCATATCTGAAATTTATATACAAAGTGTCCCAGGATCATTGGGACAAACTTTAAGAAGAGGTAGGGCCCTTCACACAATGATTCAGATTTGCATGCAATCCATGGTCGGAAACGTCTTTGTTTGGCACTGGATGGCGTTGTTCACAAGAGCATTTAAGGAAACAGATCTGCATTACAGCATTTATTTGAACTGTCATCGTCCTTAAAGGAGTATGGAACGCCTTACAAACATCGAGCTGGCAGATGTGCACCTGGTTTACGGATTGGCAGAAGGAAATGCACGATCAACAGAAAGATTATATTGCTAAATGTTGTGAAGGCACTGAGAGATGCACCAAACCACTGGATGTTTGCTAATTTTCATCACAATCTGTGTCAATATGGATCATTGCGAGATAATAGACATAGTGAGGGAGGGTCACGAGTGTCTTCGAACGCACAACATGGTACATTTGGTTCCATTCATAGAGCAAAATGTTTTGGATACCGAGGCCCAATGGAATGCGGGATCTGCCCCCACTATGTCTATTACCTCGTAATGATCCCTATTGACACAAATTGTGATGAAAATTAACGAACATCTGTATGTCCGGTGCATCTCTCTGTGGGTACCTTTCGCGATAAAATCTTTTTGCGGCTCGTGCATTTCCTTCTTCCAATCCGTAAATCAAGTGCACATCTACCAGCTCGATGTTTGCAGAACGTACCATACTCCTTTACGGGTGATGACAGTTCAAATAACTGGTGTAATGCAGATATGTTTACTTAAATTCTCTTATAAACAACGCCATCCTGAACCGAACGAAGACGTTTCCGACCATGGATTGCATGCAAATCTGAATCTCTGTGTGGTGTGCCCTACCACTTGTTAAAGTTTGTCCCAATGATCCTGGGACATCTTGTACATTCACCTGATGTATTCAGCATGATTTGGAAGTTGAGTGTATTTAACGTGTGCACTTAGTCATTGAGATCATGGGTCGTGATTTATGAGAGTGTTTTAGGGTTCTTCCACGTAAGTCAACTTGTGCCTTAGATAAAAGAAGGTTCAGATAATCAGGAGCTTATTTTGAATAGAAATAGCCTGGGTCCCTTTACACATGGTCAAATAACACTTCTTGCTATGCTACTCCCTCAAGACGCGAAAACAACGTTCTCCTTCCCGATAGTTGTTGTGGCCGCGGTAGCCGAGTGGTATAGGTATCGGACTGTGGCTTGCTTTGTCACAGGTTCGAGCCCAGTACCACTAAAGACCCGCCGTGTAAGGCAGCGATGCACGTTAAATCTGTCGAGAGCTGAAACGTCCTCCCGTTGGTGTGGTGTGGTAGTTAGGAGAGGGGGTGCCAGCTCAGGTGTCGTCCACGTCACTTGACCATGGTTCAAAATGACGTGGTCCGTCGCCAAAAGCCCTCGTGTAGCTGAACAGTGCGACGTTAATATTCAATCAATCAATCCTGATAGTTGATTCAAGTAAAAGGACATTGGTAAAGCTACGCTTTTCAGACGCAGTTACTTGTATTTTGAAACCTGATAAAGTCTTTTATTGCTTTTTGGATTGATACCGTTATACCGATGAGTTCGGCACACCCTTTTCAGTTAACTTTGTGTATGTAAGGGAAACGAATTCTCTTTCCTCTTCACACTAGAGTAGTTGTGACTGTAAACGAGTTGATTGACACAAAATTACTTCGTGTGCCTTAGGCGCTACGTAGGGAATATATCCAACCAAAAGGGAAAGGTTGTGCTGCTTTCTAGTGCTTGATTCCCGATTCACTACTTTGGCAGAAGCTGTTGATTTTGGTGTCCGATGAGAGGCAGGCTTGGAAGCGTGGGGATGCGATATGCCCGTCTTCGGGTCCAGAGACTTGTGTGTGTGTGCCCTTTTGTGCCTCAACCACCTGGGCTAAAAAAAGAATTCTCCCTCGAGTCAATTACCCTTGTTGCTAATTTCGACTAGTGGGAAAAAGGGTCGTCACACAACTGTTATTTTGCGCCACAGTCAGTTTCGTGTCACTTATAAGTGGTCACTCTCGAAAGAGGAATCTTTGCACTAGGAACCTTGTTAATGCACATTGCATGTATTTATCTTATAACTTTTTTTACCATTTTTCAAATGTTCTACGTATTTACGAAACAAATCACTTTATGAAATCCCCGAGTTGGTGATTTCACATAACGCAATGACGTTTAGATTCTCGTAGCTCAAACCTGTTAAAAAGAATCTGCAAAAAATTGTAATGCTATTACCTTAAACCTTCCAATAAATTGATAAAGGAACCTTTAAATCAGTAATATTTGTTCGAAGATCTTTTTTAGAGTGAATATTTATAGGTTCAAGTGTATACTAGGTGTGTTTAAAAGGTATTTTGCTATATAACTTTTCGAGCGTAAGTAAATGAAGCTGGGGAGGAGTGGTTTGGGATCTCTGGCGAGTGAGGAAATAAATGTAATGGAACGCCGTTTAATTTTTGTTTTTTAGACAAAATGACAGAAAACCTGAGCTGCCCCACTGCATTAAATATTACGTAAAGCATTACAGTAGAACGTCATTTATCCGAACGTTTATTATCTGGAGCGTCAAATATCCGAACCAGTTTTTTTGTCTTCTACATGTACTGTATATGAATACGTTTTCGAAAAGTGCAATGCTCTCAACAGTTGTTTCGCGTGAGGTTAAAAGTGACGGGAAAACGTCAGGGATATTCGGGGAATTTCAGTTGTGTGATTGGGTAATCGAATGGTCAATGACGAATACAGGGAGGAGATTACTGACTTTGTCCAATCAATCCCATGATTTCAAGAAGGCGACGAAGATGTAGAAACCTGGATGGCATTCGATGCAGAAGACTGTGGATTTCAAATGCTAAATGATGACGAATTTGCGACTTTCGTGCAAGAAGAATCCAACGCTGTCAACGCTGAAACAGAAGGAGACGAGGACAACACAACGAAAGTAGCAAGGGTCCATCAAATGCTGACGCACTTTCTGCGTTAGAGACAGCCATGGAGTGGTATGAACAACAATCAGAGTGCTGTCCTATTCAACTACTGCTTCTCAATAGAATCGGAGACCTTGCAGCGAAAAAAAGGTGTTCAATGGTACAGCGAAGAATAAGTGATTATTTTCCATAATAAAGGTGTGGCCGCGGTAGCCAAGTGGTATAGGTATCGGATCGTGGCTTACCATGTCACGAGTTCGAGCCCAGTACCACTAAAGACCCGCCGTGTAGGGCAGCGATGCACGTTAAATCTGTCGAGAGCTGAAACGTCCTCCCGTTGGTGTGGTGTGGTAGTTAGGAGAGGAGGGGGTGCCAGCTCAGGTGTAGTCCACGTCACTTGACCATGGCTCAAAATTACGTGGTTCGTCGCCAAAAGCCCTCGTGTAGCTGAACAGTGCGACGTTAATATTCAATCAATCAATCCACAATAAAGGTAAAATTGCGACAGTTTGCACCTATTTTGCTTTTTCTTCAAGCACATTTCTTGCATGTGATGATTTTCAATATTCGTATAGTTTATGGTTTCATATATTGTATAGATCACATTCGGTTTTCGGTTATCCGAACGGTGTCTTGTCCCAATTGATTCGGATAAACGACGTCCTACTGTAGTTAAGAAAAAGAGCTTGACAGGGTGAAAGAATACTTTGTGACGTCTTACGCGTCTTTTCTTTAACAAGTCCTTTGGGCCAGAATTAATGGCAATGGTAGGAAAATGTAAGATTCCAAATGAATATTTTTTTACGAATAAAGATCGCATATTTTCAACACATACCTCGTATACAATTTAGTATTAAAACGTTCCCGAAAAATTTATTTAGAAATAAAGGCTTTTTAAGTATTTCGTACCGTATATTCTTCGCAACCGTACCCTTTGAAATATCTGAATATAGATCTATAAGACTTCCCACCCCCAGAGAACAGTATATTAAGAGGCTTTTTGAGAACAGAAAAAGACCCCCTCCCGAAAAAAGTCCCCTTTTTCCCTTCCAAAGTATACACAAGGAACCCGTGATGAAGTTCAACATCATTAATATGATGAATCCTCTTTTAAAAAATCTCTTTTTTTTCTTTTGTCGATGTAATTAATTACCAGTCATTGTGCATCAGTTGTGCCCTTCCTCGGACGGATAAAAGCGGAGTTACATTTTTATTTTCTTTCTGTATATCGTTTTTTAATTTTGTGTGTCTTTTTTAGAGATTAATGATGCGATGTCGGGAGAAAGTTGCATAATAATGTCGCTCGTTAGATTTCATTTCGAACGTTTGTTTGAATTGCAGAACACACGGAATTTTATTTTTAGTTTGCCTCTCTGTGCCATCGAGAATTCAATAATGTTCTCTTTTCTTAATACGAACTCTTTTATTTATTTGGACTCTTCTATTTTCTTGATTCGTTGTTATTTTTTCTTTTCTTTTTCCCCCCATTTCAAAGAAGAGAATTCGGGAGAGGAAATAAGAAGTTTTGAAGTAGGAAGCGAAAGGTTGTTTTCGACTTCTTTAATGATCGGAAGGAGAATTTTTAAATGCACTCGCTGGCACAAAAGGTTGAAATCAGGGCAATTTGGTATAGCTCTTTTTATACTGGATCGATGCTAAGATCGCGTTCACTCTGAAAGGACATACAGTAATTAAACCTTCAAAAAAAATATTTTCTAGATATATAAGATTTTAATTTGAAGGAAGCATTTTAACTTGGAGTGGATTTCACTTTCCAAATGTAGCCACAACTAGAAAAAAATCATAAGCAGTTAATCTTTGGCGATAAATAGATCAATATACGTAAGTACCTCTATTTTAATCTAAATATTTATTTCTATTACATAAAAACACAACTAAAAAGTAATTTTCTTTATGAAGAAAATACTTCACTGAGTCACATGAGAGAACTCAACAACAATGCCTGTTTTTATTGAATCATGATGAAACAACGACTCTCTGTTTTTAATAGTTTTATAGGATATATATAGTAGAAGAGAGAGACTATGACTCCCCTAGAAAAACTTTCTTAATTCATTAGACATGAAAAAATTACATCTGCAAGAGAACTCTGAATACTCATTTACTAGCTAGTGAACCATCCAAAAGTGCTATGCTCTAAGTAAAAAGTTCTATGCTCTATACTTTTGCATGCTCCTATCACTTATCCTCTATGGCAGTGGTCCCCGACCCCAGGTCGTGACCAGAACCGATCCGTGGATCAAATAGTACTGGCCACACAAGTAACATTAAATTATTTCCATTTTATTTACTCTGATTAACTTTTCTCGGATTTGTGCGACTTTTGCTGTTAAATCCCTTTATATTTATTTTTGGTGTAACTGTATTTTATTCTAAGGGCATGTTTAAATACGGTTACATAAATTGTTTTGAATCAAAACAATCTAAAATATAAATCAATATTCACCTCCTCCCCTTCTCCAGTGGGCCGCGGAAAACTTATCAAACTTTGACCAGTTCACGATGATAAAAAGGTTGGGAGGGTTGTTTTATGGTATAGTCCACTATCTTCCATATTTGGGACATAATCTATTCTAATATTTCTCTTAAAAGTGACTTGCGAGGGAGGTAATTAGCTTATAGTGACAGAGTTCTGTCAATTGAAAAAATGTAACATTCTATCATCGTGACCATTTTGGACCTGGGAGCAGATCTACAGGCCCCCTTGGCACTGCGGATCGAAATTTAATCAGAAAATCTATTCAAATCCAGTTTATCTGGGCTCGTCCACACCCTGGGTGCCCACCCCAAGCGCCCAATGCATAAATCGGCACTAATCGTGACGAACGAAAATAAATAATGATTTTTAAGGCTAGTCGGATTTATATTAAACTAAGTTTCCGCTGTCCTGTTGAGTATGTATAATGTATTCCATTAGGTGGAAATCTTACCCCACCCCTTTTCTCCCCACTTCGTGAAATGCCTATCGAAGATATTTTTCTTTTAAAAAAAATTGCCTTCTCCTAGTGAATGCTTTGAAGTGGCTCTATTGTACTTTAATGTCTCAGTAAACGCGTTTGGCATTTAATTTAAATTTTATTTGTTGTCTCATCCCTTGTAAATAAAATAGTCACAACTGTATTCATATAGTATGGTGTGTTCAGCTCTTATTCAGTCTAAAATAACAAAACAATATTAGGACACCAACAACTAGTTTATTAAAAATAAAACACACAACCATAACGCAAGCCTTATCAATGGACGTAACTAAGGGTGGATAAGTGTTATCGCCGAATACCAGAGAGATTGAGTCTGAGTTATATACACTCATGTCCATAAATTAAGGATAATGAAGTTCAGGCAAAGAAATAGACAGAAGCAAAACAAATTTGACTTATATGTAAAGTCTATTTATTAAACAAAAGGTAAAGAGCAAAAAAAAAAAATGCTATATGTTTGACATAATTAATAAAAATTGCGATTTTTACTCCTTGGAGCAAATTTCAAAAAAGAACCTATTTACAAAAAACAGTATAACATGGTTAGTATGATGGTTAATACGAAGCATGTCTCCCGGACGATGCAATACAGGCCTTACAACACCTAGGCATGCTGAGTATCAAATTATCAATCTGATCTTGGGGAATTATTACACCACTCATCAAGCAATGCCCTCCGAAGTTCCGGTAGACAGGTGGGAGGGGGTTGACGGGCTGCAATTTGTCGGCCAAGCATATCCCACACATGCTCTATTGGATTCAAGTCCGGTGAGTATGCTGGCCAATCCATACGGGGGATATCCTCCGATTGAAGGCATTCGTCTACAATGTTTGCACGATGAAGACGGGCGTTGTCATCCATAAACAGAAATTCAGCACCCATGGCGCCCCGAAACAAGTGTACATGTTGTTCCAAAATGACATCCCGATAGCTGTGGCCTGCCATCGTTACACTCTGAACATGCAGGTCAGTTCTGGAACCAAGAATAATTCCTCCCCAAACGCGCGCGCGCGCGAGCCATCCTACACCACCGTAACAGTGTCGTTCAATGGTGTTCTCTTGGTGGTAAAAGGTATGACCTAACACTCTCCATATTAAAGTCGGGCGAGAATCAGACTTCAAACTATAAACCTGGACTCTTCGGAGAAAACATCACACAAGACCACTGTTGTGGTGTCCACAATGCATGCGCTCTACAGGTTAATTGCAGGTGACAGTGAGTTGCGGTAAGTGGAACACATCTGACAGGCCTACGAGCATATAGACCAATGTGCCCTAAGCGTCTGTATACGGTCTGCCTTGAAACTGTTGTACCGGTAGCTGAAGAGAGCTGACGAGACAGGTCTGATGTTGTGCTCCGTCTGTTTCTTTTGGCTGTAACTGCCAAATACTGGTCCTCATTCGGCGTTGTTACTCGGGGGCGACCTGTGCTGTAACATCTACTCACATTACCATCATCTTGGAATCGTTGCCAAAGTCTGGAGACGACACTCTGGGTGATTCCAAGTTCCTTGGATACTTCCAGCTGGTTACGTCCATATTACAGTCGTCCAATAATTCTACCACGTAAAAAATCCTCCAAATGCTTCCTTTGTGCCATAACTATGCGGTTATTGCACTGAAAGGCTTTTAAAGCGCTTGTGAACAATTTTATTCCTTTGCCACCATTCTTTATATATCCCTCTCTTACACTCTCGTCATTGTGACGTATTATCCGCGCCATCTGGTGGTTTCCTGTAATTTGCATATTCTTCAAGATGTGTGTGATAATTCTACAGGTGAAATTTTTATTTTAGAGTTCAATTTCTGTGTGATTCTGAATTATCCTTAATTTATGGACATGAGTGTATATATATATATATATTTGTATCAAGACCAACTATAACTTCTTCACACTCGGCTACAATGCAGTTTCAAGTTAATAATATTACTTGCCTCTTAAAAACGGGATCGTATCCACCTAGGAACGCCTTAAGACTTCTTGAAGCCCTGGGCCCATAAAAAAATGTAGGCTTAGGGGCGTAGCTACCGCTGTATCAGCCGTATCAATGATACGGGCCCCCAAGCTACAGAGGCCCCAACATGTGTAACTACAGTCCCACTAATAGGGCACCCATATCTACAAAAGGCCCCAAAGAAATTTTGATACAGGGCCCCCTCAGAGCTAGCTACGCCAGTGTGTAGGCCCCACCTATGACCACTAAGAACAAACTGTACGTAACATAAGTTGTCAAATACTCGTACAAACAATGGCTCGAAACAAATAAATATGCATGATTTACAATCGCGCAAACTGGCTTGACCGATTGCCGCCTTTTGGCTGAATGAGTAATGATGGTGTATGGTGTTAGGCCTATTCTAGTACGTGGACAATGGTGATCACAAGTTACCAGTAGTCCGAAATTCCCAGTTTTTCGGAGAATACAATCGGGAATAACATTTGATCGCTGCAATTATTCGAATCGTGTTCTTACTAAGACTGAGTTGAGAACCAGACAAGAGGCCTCCACTGTGGCCGCTCCGAGTAGGGGCCCAGTGGGTCCATGCCTTCAGACGTCCCACCACAGAATCAAATTTTCTCATTATTGGCTATTTCACACTCCACATTCTTTCGATGTGTAGTTAGTGGATGCCAGAATGTGGTACATTTTTGATGTTGTTGTGTTGTTACTAATGCCACCTGATCGGCAAAGACCAGATCAAGGCGCACTAAATTTCTCATGGCAAAGGGCTAAGTGACGCCTGTCGTTAGCCGTAGCTTTGAGCACCATACAGGTGACAGAACGATTTAGCTCGGTTTCACCCCAATTTTGAGGGAGAACACCCTGGGAACATTTTTGATGCAAATTGATAGTTACTTGATGGAAAATATATATGCTACAAAATCTTTCTTTTTTTTAAATAAGAAACCAGCAATAAAATGATAGCATCTTTTCAAATCCTACTTTTAATCACTGTAGTCTCCACTGAAAGACCGGCTTCATGTTAAGTAACTAATTATTTTCCATCGGCCACTTAGTTCCTCGTGGGAGAGTACCCAGGACAGGACAATGCCGACACATAAATTCTGGAGTTAGTCAACCCTTGGCCTCATATTAGTCAAAACTTGAGTGAAACAGGTGAAGTTCTAACCCAAATCTTCAACTTCAACCTATTATCTACCGCATTATAATTTTTTGCAGTTTTTTTCATGCAATTTTTTTTTAATCACTAAATCGAAAATTAAGTTAGTTAGAGCTAATTAATTAAAGATATTCAACTGTAAAAATAATTATAGACACTGCTCACTTAAAATAAATAGTGAAATCGTTTTCTAAGGTCTTTATTAAAATAAAAATAAAAAAGACACTTATCTTTTGACATTAACTACTTTTTTGGAACAAAGATGACAATCTTTCGTAATCCGCTGAAAACGCAATTTCTGCTATAAAACTATTCGTTTTCCCCGTTAGAATACTCATCATAGAACCCGTGCTGCCATATATCTTAAAGAGTGGTTTTAAAAGAATATTCCTGCTAAGTATCGTCAGAGTATTCATAAAAAGGGTTATTCTATGTAATTTTGAAGTGAGTGGGACTTATGAGTTCCACCGATAGATAAAGGGCTTAAGCCAGTGGTTCTCAAACTTTCACTACTGGCGACTCAATTTTTAATCATAATTTTTATCGCTCCCCCCCTAAAAATAATAATGTATTGAATGCAATAATAATGCACTTTGGCGCTAAAGCTACAATATGATCATAATTATAAATCGTACAAATTAACAAGATAAGTATTAAATTTTGTACATGTTACTTTTAAGTAATATATATTTTCATTTTTTTTTTTAACTTTTTAGTTCAATTCACTATAAAAGCGCGTTTTTTGTTTGTTTTAAAACTATAATTTATTTTATAATTATTTTTACTATACACGATAAAAATCACAATTCCAGTGAATAATTTAATTAAGAGAAAATATACTTACCTACTTTGAAGAACTTTTCAATTTTTCTTTGAAAATTTGAGACAAAATCCAATAAAACAAAGGAAAATGTTACAAATGTGCGTGTCCTTAATAAAGGACGTAAATCACAGACACTCTCTCTCTTTTCGCTAACACAGGAACGTTATTTTCCACAGCAAAACTGTCGTATTTTGTTCACTTTTTTGTAGTTTTCTGTAGTTTGATGATATATCAACAAATAGCATTTTGAACTTTTTCTTCCTTGTGTCTTTTTGACAAAGCGAAGTGCTACATTATGGCTTCATAGTTTTCTTCATAGAGATATTTAAGCAGCATTTGAAAATTTCAAATCAACTCAAACGTTTCATGTCTAACGCTTTTCTGATATTTACTTTCGCTATCTTGATTAATATGCATTATTTCAGTAGGTTCTTCAATAGCTTGATCAGTTTCAACTTCTTTCAATAGGAATCACAGATGCCCATTTTTTTTTAATATTCTGCTCATTTACATTTATAAACCATAATAAGTCGCACAAAACTGCAATCAAAACCACAAAATTGTTCACGGGGTTAGTGTAGCATGTGTTCTAAGCAATAATTTTGTAAAACGTTTTTCATTATGCATTATATGTTTCAAATTACTCAAAAAAAAATCTTAGCCAAATAATTCTTCAAAGTGCTCACTATGCTAATCCATAAATCATAAAACTCTTTCACATGGAAAAAAGCGAAACAGAAATATATTATTTACAACTTCCCTAAAACAACGACGGAGATAACCATACCAGTAAGTTCGAAGGTCAGCTAAAGTAATATTTTAGGTTAAAAGAGACGTAATAAAAAAATCTCTCATCGTGGGATCACAGCAAAGCAAACAAAATATTTTTTTAATTTGGTTATAGAATCAAAGATAGCTAATGAGCGTTTGAAGTGGAACCTTTTATTTTTGATGATCACCAGATGATAAAAATAAATTATATCAGTGTAAATATGTATTTTTTATTATGTCAGAAAGCATTATGTTTTACTTCATTCCAAAAAATTATTATTTAATCCTCTTTTATTTTCAATATGCTCGCGCCCCCCTCGCAGGGTTACCGCGCCCCACAGTTTGAGAAACACTGGCTTAAGCCCACCCAACAATTGTCCCAAGGGACCAATGACCGAATAGTAATCCCGACTGCATCCAACAGGAATCCTTCTGTATCACGTGTCTTTCTCCAAAGGCGTGACGTAATCCTCTTTTATCGAAACATAATGTAAAATCAGAGTCTCGCTTACAGACCAGACCAGACTCCATAAAACTTTTATAGATATTGAGCTTAAAACCAACACTATCCAGTGTCGTCTTGAATACCTCATCGTAACCTTTACATTAGTGATCAGCGCTGTCGTAGCATGGGCACTTCACGACGCTGAGAATCCATATTACATAAGATTCAGTATCGTTATTCTTAAATTTTCAGATCATGCCAAAAAAAATCTGTATCGATATTTAAAAAAAATGATACAAAAGTTGTGACTTATTGGCGAAACTAATGCCGAATTTGCTGAAACTGATCTACCGAAGCGCATAAGTTTACTATGAATACAATGAGGCATTCACAGTTGTTATCAAAATTCAGCACCTTTTTTTTAAACTTTAGTGACTTCCATCAACGCGATCGTTAATACAAGATTGTCGAATTTAAAAACACAAGACTTATGCAGCTTTGAATTCAGCTGAAAACATATGCTTTATATCTGCCACATGATCATCATGAATCGAACTCAAGGAAAATCGTGGAGGAATTTTTGTCTTCCCTTGACCCTGATTTGTGTTGAATCTTATTAATGCTAAGATATTATAACATATTTTTTTTTGTTTGAATTCTCCGGGTGCCACGAACCAATGATTGGAGATTGCCGAAAGATTATTTCACTGGGGAAAAAAAATTGTAATACAGATCAAGCTCTTTTCCAAAATGGGTTTTTGAAGGAATCTGCTGAGAATTTAGAGAACGAAGCACAGAGTGCTTCTTTAATGCTATTCTTCATCGTTCCATACCAGTGCTTCTCAAACTGTGGGGCGCGAGCATATTGAAAAGTAGAAAACAAAAGGTTATTTAAAAAAATTATTAATGTACTGAAATTTTTTTTAAACATACTTTGTAACTAATTTAACAATACGAAGTTAAGAACAAGTGTAATAATCATCAGTGAACGCGCGCGCGCGCTAGTCATATATAAAATTATATGCAAAAATTAATGCTTATCTTGATAATTTGTACAGTTTATAATTAATCCCTTAACTGTGGATTAAAAGTGACGCAATTCACTCCACAATGCCACCGTTATGCACGTATGCATGCGTATGTGGTGTATTGGGGGAGGAGAAAGGGAATAAAAAAATCGTCTGGAATGAGTAAAACCTTCGCAAACACTGTTGAAGTAATTTTATTGCATTCCAAAGCCTTCGGAATAATTTTATGGATAGCAGTGAACAGAAAAGATCGTATTTCGGAAAAAAACGTATATATACGTCCAGAGCAACTTACGCACTGGCTGAGTGCGACGTTTATATACGCCGGCGGTGGAGAGGTTAAAGTCGTATTCTAGCTTTGGCGTCAAAGTATAGAACTATAGAATTGAATACATGGTTATTGTATGGATGGGGGCGTGATAAAAATTGTGATTGAAAATTGGATTGCAAGTATTGAAAGCTTGAGAAGCACAGTTCTATACATACTTTATAAGGATGGTGACAAAAAAAATCTCATGGATGGAGCTATTACACTTCCTGGTTTAAAAAAGAAAATGATGTGGTAGCCCCTCTCTGTAAATTTTTAGAGATAAGCGAGTAAGAACCTAAAATCTATATTATCTTATCAAGCAGCTTCTTAATCCTAGAAAAATGTTCAGATAAATATACTTATTCATCCATAAAAATCACGTATAAGACAATACATATGCCACAGAGGGTGTAAATTTTATGATTTGAAAACTGCTGAATGTAAACATTTCACAATAAAAGTTTCGTAAAATTTCATTTGTCTATTCACCCACACACTGATTACTAATCGAAGTTAGCAACGAGCAAGCCTCCGCTTAGTCTTGAATATTTAATCATTTTTTTTCATTTCCTTCTTTTCAATAAGAAATTCATTAAATTTTTATTAACTCTCCATCAGTTTACATTTTGAAATCATAAGTGTAGTTTGGTCATATTAATTTTATCCAGATTTAATGGAAGAAACTAAATTATAAATGAAAACAGTAAAATAGGAGAGGGAATAATTAAGCAGATTTATTCCAAATTAAATGCACAGAAGAATAAAGCTTCATATTAGTGATCTTTTATACTGACGAATTCTTTTATGTAGAATTTACTGATTAATCGTAACTTAAAACTTATGCAGCGACCTTTACAGCTCAACAAAACGACTCCAAAACTGAACTGAATTGATCTGTTATTCTTGTAGCGTGCCTGGTTCACCATGTGTTGTAGTTTTTGAAAGCTTACCTCTTAATTGCTCCTTTAATCTTTTATCTTTAAAGTTAATAAATGTTTATTGTTATTTAATTCAACCGTGTTGTAGTGAAGAATGTCTAACCACGCAACGCGGCAGTGGTGACCCCTTTTGGACTTAAAAACACGTAAGCTGTGAAAAAATTAATTTTCTATTTCACAAATTCTAATATAAGAATAAAGGTATCACTTACCTTATTCTTCCGTTTCTAACGCCCGGGATGAGCTTGACCTAAAAGATTCGATTAAATAGACTCTTAACCAAGAGAATGAGAGTCCTTTTTGATGCAAAAAAGATTTAATAGATAAGGAAAATAGACGACTGATACATTTCACGTTCGAATTACAGATTCAACTACTACTACTAACAAACGTAAACAAAAAAAGGCGAATGCGCTTACAGCGCCACTCTGGTTAAACTACAAGTTCGCGTGCGTTAGCTCCGTTCGCGACACTCCCTACATTGAGTTTTGAATTTTTAAAATAAAAAACTCAACAATAGTCATTCAGTCCTTTTCGGGGTTTCAAGAGTCTACCATATCGAGATCGTCGAGGTCCCGGCTGTTGAAGTTCACCGTCAGAAATTAAGATATCTGGCAATTCAAGGGTCTCAAGTCTCGGCTCCACTCCGGCTTCCCCATCAGAAACATTGGAACAGGGCTGCATCGACATTTGGTCATCTCCCACCAAAACACTATCTCCTTCACTTAAGGTATTTTCCCCTTTTATATTTCTTGTCTCCCTCAATTGACCTAAATATTCTACTCGAAAACGTTTCCTAAGATCATTTTGTATTCTATTTCGGTACACTAATCTTTTATTCAATTTATTTTCATCTATTTTCATATAACTCCGGCACACCAACTTCTCTAATGTCTTGCAAAAACATTGCTGGAGTTAGAGGTTCCAAATCTTCGACGTCATCTGTAACATAAGTTAATGGCCTGGAGTTATATATATATAATTAAACTTTCACAATCGCAAAGAACCGTATACATTTCTTCATAATTCAAGGAAGTTTTTCCCGGTGTTTTTCTTAAAGTCCTCTTCACAGGTCCAATCAATATCTCCCAGAAACCTCCCCACCAAAGGAACCTGTGGAGGGATGAATTTCCATGAAATTGATTTAGCTCTTCTACATTCTTCAATTTTTCTAAGTTCACTTTCTGATAAAGTCAATAAGCACCTTTAAAATTGGTGCCGTTATCCGAGTAAATGACGGATGGTCGACCTCGGCGTGCTATAAATCTCCTTAAACCAAGCAAGAAACTTTCAGTCGAAACGGAGGTTAACAATTCAAGATGAATTGCTCTGTAGACGGCACAGGTCAATATCAAAATCCAATTCTTCTCCCCCCATTCTTAAGAAAGATCCTGCCAAATCTAATCCAGTATCTCTCAACCGGTCATGAGGTAAGAGTCCTTCTGATACCGATATAGGTTTCGCATTAAATCGCTTGCAAATAATGCGAGTCTTAATGACTTCTTTAATGGTTTTTCTTCCTTTCAGAATCCAATAGCTCTCTCTGAGAATGTACATAAGCATCTGAACTCCGGCATGACCTAACTGTACATGCTTATAAATAATAAGTGCTTTGACTACTGGATAATTGGAGGGAAGTATAATAGGTAAACGAATGTCTTGTCTAGCGTATGATGATTTCGAAGCATCACAAAAATTTTGTAGTGATAGGTTCATATCTTTAAAATCGAGTTCCGATAATCTTCTTGAATCTTGAGGTCTTGTATCTCTACAAGTTGGTTTTATCACTTTTCAAATTTTCTTTCGATGTCTATTTGTAATTTGGAGTTCCATGAAGTTTCTATCTTCCAACACTCTTCTATAAGTAATTCGGTGATGAGGGTAATAGGACATGTGAATCCTATCGGTTCAAAATATCGATGAGCCAATGAAAGAATTCTTCTTTTTGTGACTTCTTTCGATTCTGTTTCTCTGTAAGAGACGGAAAACGTATCTTCTTTCACATTCCACATAAGTCTAAGAACTATTATTTCTTCTGGGTCGGAATTCTGTTGATTATCTTGAAAGTCAAAATTTGATTCTATATCACTATGTCGCCATCCACGTAAATCGAATTTATCCAATGCTAACAATTCTGTGGAATCTTTTTTGAAAAGATTCAAGTTCTTCAGAGGAATTGACACTCGCCACACAGTTGTCAACGAACATCGAATCTATCAATTTTTCAGCAGCCTTTTCCAAATGTTCAGGAGCCTGATTAAAATGATGGTTTAATACTGCCGCTAAGAAAAAGGGACTGCAAGAAACTTCAAAAACCACTCGACAATGCCTGTAGATAACAGCTTTCTCCGAATTACCACCTTCCCACCACAAGAAACGTAAAAAGTTCATGTCATTTTCGTGCAAAGATATCTGAAGGAAAGCTTTTCGAATGTCAGATATGACTCCGATTTTTCCTAAGCGAAAACGATTTAAAATTGCTGGTATCATTTCTATCAAATTGGGTCCCTTTTCTACGCAGTCATTCAAAGAACAAGATTTTCCATGATGAGCTGACCCATCAAACACAGGACGAATCTTAGTCGTGGAATTTTCCTTGAATACAGGTCTGTGTGGCAAATAATGAAATTTCCCACCAATTTTTGGTTCATCTTGTGCTATCTTTTCAATAATGCCTTCCTTTTCCCAGTCTACAAATACTTGTTCATAATCAATTAGTCTGCCTGTAAATTTTAAAGTTTTTACAGTTTTCTCCAATCTTCCCTTAGCTAAGCTGTAGTGATCCTCAAGTTTTTCATTCCCTTCTATCCGCGGAATAAATACTAACGATGTATCTACCTTCATCATCTCGCAATACCGTATTCTCAAAATGTTTCAAAGCAAGATCTTGTAATTCTAATTTCGATTTCTTTTCACTGGGATCTTTTATTCCTAAAGAATTCAATTCCCAAACATCTGATATTTTTCTCTGTTAGTAAAAAGAGAATGAACAAGAAGTGAATTCTCTAATTCAAATTTAGATTCACAGCTTAACTTCCCCATAACTGTCCATCCTAATCGAGTATTCACAGCTGTAAGCCCCTCAGAAAGTTGTTTTATCTCACCAGTAAATAATTTTCCAATTATGTCAGATCCTAACAGAATATGTATTTCATCAGAATGTTTTTCGAAAAGACAAAGTTTGTTATTTGCGGACGAATCACTAATAAATATATTATGTGTTGCCAATTTCTGTAAAACGCGAGAGTCATTAATTCTAGAGATTCCTAAGCAAATGTTTTTCTGATCATTAACTTCCATTATGAAACAATATTTTCCGTCATAACTGCGCAAGTTGATTAAATATTTATTATGAACTTCGGTCATTTTGTGTCCTCCAAAAAGTCCGTGAGTTATTGTTTCTTTCCCAATACTTTTTAAACCTATAAATTTTGCAGCATATTCTGAAATGTAACTTTTTTGGCTACCAGTGTCTAATATCGCTCTCACCAGTTGTTTGGAATTTCCATTTTCTATAAAGACAGCTAATGTTTGTAAAAAAACTTCCCCGGTGTTTTGGTTAGCTAGATCGGTAGACGTTGACCCTATTTCTCTTTTCAGTTGCTTAAAACAAAAAAATTTATGATGTAAAACTGAACAAATTTCACATTTTGTTTTATTTATTGGGCAATTACGGGATAAATGCTTTGCGATTTTTAAACAGTTGAAACAAGCTCCTTTTCGTAATAAAATATTCTTCCTTTCTTCTAAAGACATATTAATAATGTATTCGCATTCATTCGAATTATGAGTCATGGAAAAGCAAACTATAGAGATCAGTTTTATTTTGTCTTTATTTTCTGTAACAGGCGCCGTTAGTAGCTCGCTTGCAGTATGAAAACTTTTTTGGTTTTGTTGTTTATATGATCTGGGTTCTCGAGAAAAATTTGATTTCGTTTCCTGTCTACGATTGCATAATTCAAAAGATGATTTATTTGTTGTATAAGTCTGCTCTCGCGCCGTCAAGGATTGCGTAAGAAATGAGAGCAACTTCTGAATATCTGAGCCAGAATCCTTTTGTTGTAATTTATTATAATCTAATACCAAGTCAGATGGAATAAGTTTTAACAACATGGGGCACAAAATTTTTCCATAATTCTCCGAAGATACGCCTAATGAATTTAAACTTCTTAATTGAACATTACAGTTATCAACAAATTTCCGAAAAGAACGAAGGTCATTAGAATTTTTTAAAGGCTGTAATGATAAAATTTTGTTCATATGCGCTTGAATTAATATTTCCGGATTAGCAAATCTGTTCTTTAATAATTCTACGGCTTCATCATAGGCCTTTGCCGAAATTGGGAAACCTTCAACAGTGTTTAAAGCAGATCCTCCCAAATGCGCCTTCAAATAATTAAACTTGTCGACTTTAAAGATTCATTATTATGTACGGCTGTTTCGAAGCTATTCCAAAAAAGTTAACCATTTTGAAGCGACATCTCCATAGAATCGTGTAATATGATATTTTGGGACTTTAATGCGAATGTTATCAGTTCTGAAAATGTTCATCTTGTGATTGTGATAATGTAGTCTGTAAGGAGGGCGATGTAACACAGGGTTTTGAAAATTCATTAATCTTCTTTTTTGCACGAAACTGCCAAAGTAACACTTTTTCTCTATATTTTTCGGCGATTTCAAATTCACCATCGAATTTTTCGGGCTTAAAAAGGGGTTCCATTTGTTGATCAATTAAAGTTAAAGGCTCAAATTTGATGCATAGATATTCTACCAGTTCACTTAACCTATCAACATTTAAATCAGAATTCGATAATTCAGGTTCTAATTCATTAACTCTCTTAGTAACAGCTGTTCTCAATGATTTTCGTTTGGTTTTTAACAACTCGAATGATTGTGCCTCGGTCATATTTAGTATATTAAAATAATCACAGCTTATACTCCAAAGCAAGTTCAGATCAACTTAATATTTTCAATAATTCTACTAATTTCAAAACATTTCAATAATTTCTAATGTTCTAGCGTTCAAAAAGTTAACATAGTTCAATGTATCAGTTTCAAATATAAAAATTCAACATTTATAATATTTCTTTTTCCTTTCGATTTTATCAAATATGCAAATAAAATGTAACATATATATTTAATTATAATCAATATTCAAAAAATAACTGTTTATTTTATTAAATTCTAGTTCAAACTTCTTTGCTTTCAAAATTCTAAAATTATTTCAAGCTCAGATCCCGGCAGGGATGCCATGTGAAAAATTAATTTTCTATTTCACAAATTATAATATAAGAATAAAGGTTTCACTTACCTTATTCTTCCGTTTCTAACGCCCGGGATGAGCTTGACCTAAAAGATTCGATTAAATAGACTCTTAACCAAGAGAATGAGAGTCCTTTTTGATGCAAAAAAGATTTAATAGATAAGGAAAATAGACGACTGATACATTTCACGTTCGAATTACAGATTCAACTACTACTACTAACAAACGTAAACAAAAAAAGGCGAATGCGCTTACAGCGCCACTCTAGTTAAACTACAAGTTCGTTAGCTCCGTTCGCGACATAAGCTATTCTTTCTACTGGCCGAATGCAATACAAATTCTTCTACTACGGATGATCAGTACGTAGGGAAAGATTTTTTTTCTCCTTCTCCTCAAGGCCACTTGAAGCATCTGCTCGGAGATTCGTTTCGCTTCGTGCTTATTCAACAATTTGACTAGTGAAACCGTTGAAGTCGCTCGTATTGCGTTGCGGCTGCCGCCGTTTTGGAAATCGAACGTTCGTCTATGGATTGCGCAATGCGACCATGCATTCACATTCAGTGGTATCTCCAGTGATGATACTAAGTATTCTGCTTTGGTTGCGAACCTGGATGCTGAAACTCTCTCCTACGTGTCGGACATTGTGTTAAGCCCTCCGAACAGTGACATATATCACACTCTCTAGCAGCGGCTCATCACCCAATTTAGCGACTCGGAGACTCAAAAAATTAAGAAACTGCTTACTGACCTTCAGCTAGGAGATGAGAAACCCAGCCACCTGTTGCGAAAAATGAAAGAGCTGTCTAATGGCCAACTCCAGGATGACTTTCTGCAAAGTTTGTAGCTTCAAAGAATGCCACCACATATCCAGACTGTTTTGTCTGCATCCTCAGAGCCTTTGCATAAACTAGCTATCATCGCTGATAAGGTTTCTGAAGTTGTTGGTGCGTGCTCGACTATCTGTGCTGCCACAACTGTTCCTCCACCATCTCAGTCATCTTCATGCAGTGTTCACCCAACCATGGACTCTCTCGTCAGGCAGATCTAAGAGCTGTCTCTACAAGTTGCTGAACTGACAAGAGAGCGCAATTCTTCTCGCCACCAACGATATAGTTCTGACCGCCGGAGATCACATTCACGCTCTAGGAGTGTCAATAGAGGAAGTGGCATCTGCTACTATCATCGCCGTTATAAAGAGCAGGCCCGCAAGTGTGTTTCACCTTGTGCATTTGTGCAAAAACGAGTAAGCTCTGTCATAGCTGGAATGGCAGAGCCCTCGCAACATACCAGCCGGTTATTTTTATTAGACCGCAAGTCTGGCCAGAAATTCCTCATAGACTCTGGAAGTGAAATCTGTGTCATCCCACCTTCTCCAACTATGAATAAACCACCTCAGTCTAACTTCTCCTTATTTGCTGCTAATAATACCAAAATTCCAGCCTATGGTATGGTCCGTAAAGAACTGAACCTGGGTCTGAGGCGACCTTTTATCTGGACTTTCATAATTGCTGATGTATCATCTCCTATAATTGGTGCTGATTTTCTAAAGCACTTCAACCTTTTAATCGACCTTAAGAAAAAAGGTTGGTGGATGTGGAAACTTCTCTTTTCACTCCTTGTGTTTTTTCAAATATTGTACAGCCCTCAATCCTCACTGTAGATGCAAACATTAGTTTTAAAAACATATCGGAATATCCAGACCTCAGCAACCCTTCTTTAATTTCCAAATCAGCATCACATGGCACAGTCCACCATATTATTACTACTGGCCCACCAGTCACTGCCAGGCCTAGAAGGCTACACCCTAAACTGTATGATGCAGTGAAGGTAGAATTTGAATTTCTTCTTGCTCAAGGCATTATTAGACCTCCCAAAAGTCCTTGGAGTTCCCTTCATGTTGTGCCCAAATCTGACTCTACAGTTAGACCTGTTGGGGATTACAGGCAGCTGAATTCTGTTACTGAGTTCGACAGCTACCCCATGCCTTATTTGAATGACTTTGCTCATGCACTACATGGCAAGAGGATATTTTCCAAAATAGACATTTTTAAGGCATTCCACCAAATCCCTATAGCTGAGTGTGATATTCCTAAGACAGCTGTAACAACTCCATGGGGTCTTTACGAATATACCCATTTGTGTTTTTTGGCCTTGTGAATGCACCACAAACCTTTATGCGATTCATGCATGAAGTACTAAGAGGACTTTCTTTTTGTTTTGTCTACTTGGATGATATTTTGTGTTACTCAGAAAATGCTGAGGAGCATCGTTCTCACTTAAGAACTATATTCCAAAGACTGAGCTCATATGGTTTAAAACTAAATATCTCTAAATGTGTATTTGGTGTGACTGAACTCATTTTCCTTGGCCACCTTATCACTCCTGATGGCATTAAGCCATTGCCTGACAAAGTTCAAGCAGTTCTTGATTACAAACAACCAGAGACCGTTGGCTCTCTGAGAAAATTTTTAGGACTGTTAAATTTTTATAGACGTTTCTTGCCCAAAGCAGCTGAACAACAGTATCTTTTAAGTGAATTTTTAAAAGGTTCTAAAGGTAAGAAGGACTCAAAGCCTTTAAACTGGTCTTCTGAGACAATTACAGCATTTCAGAGGTGTAAACAAGCTCTTGCTGATGCTGCACTTCTTGCTCATCCTTCACCTTCTGCCCCGCTTGCTCTTCATGTGGACGCCTCTGATTATGCCATAGGGGGTGCACTTCACCAAGTTGTGGACTCTGAGCTACAGCCATTGGCTTTCTTTTCCAGAAAACTTATTTCATCTGAAAAGTCTTACAGTGCCTACGACCGTGAACTCCTTACTATCTACTCGGCTATCCGACACTTTCGGTATATGCTGGAAACTAGAGATTTCACAGTGTTTACTGACCACAAGCTTATGCTTTTAGGCAAAAAAGTGACAAGTGTTCTCCACGGCCGATCCGTCAGCTGGATTTCATCTCTCAGTTCACCACAAATATTGTACTAATGTGACGCTGGTTTAACTTAAATTATTTAATTTATTCCCATTGAATCCATTTTATAAAAACCCAGGTTTTGCATCGCATTATAGCTTAAGTTTAAACATTAAATCTTTTAAAGACAATAAACAGTACTCTAAATCAAAAGACGTTCTTTAAATAACATTTAATTTATTTTTTCTATTTAACAATAAGATTAAAATTAAGTTAATGTATAAAGTGACACATAACAGAATTCCACTTAGCTTTGAAAGAGGGGCAAGGAAGAGGAGTCATGTCGCCGCTTGGAGTCCCGCGGAGTCCTAATTGGAAGGGTCGAGTCAGACCTAAGTGGTTGTGAGAGAGAGCGTCAGATAGTGTCTAATCGGGGTGCATCTCGTTTTTATTCAGCGGCAACTTGCATCTGTGTGCTGGAGCGGATTCTTTACAGTGTCTGCATAATTTTCTCTCATTGGTCTAGAGTCAGCGGATGAATACCGTCTCATGGTCAATGACATCCCCAAGCGCGGGAAATCCTAATGGCACCCCCTATACCACTATATTTATGGGAACAATGCCCTTTTCTAGGCGTGGGAACGTGTCACCCTTTTCGGTGGGGTAAGAGAGACGCATTCACCAAATTCCGTTTCTTGTAAACAGCAAGAGCCGGGCAGATGTAAAAATTGCAGTTGTAACTTTAGGGACCGGCGACCTCCCATCAGTACACATTCCAGGATCTGGCAATATTGCTGCTGATGTTCTCTCTCGTGTTTCTGCAATCACCTTCCCAAGTCAAACTGACTATGACTGTATTGCTGAGACACAACAGACTGATCAGGAGCTTCACACCCTAATAGCATCTGGAACTTCCTTGGAGCTCAAAAAGGTAACTTTTCCCAATTCGTCTACTGAAATTATGTGTAATCTACCAACGGACACAGTCAGACCCTACATCCCAAAACAGCATCGCCAAGATGTTTTCTCTGCTATGCATAATTTATCCCATCCTGGCATACGTCGATCAGTACATTTGATGAAGCAGCGTTTTGTTTAGCCATCAATCTCATCAGATGTAGCTAAGTGGGCAAGACACTGCCTAGCTTGCCAAAAATTAAAAATTCATCGTCATACTAGATCACCTCTTTCATCATTTCAAGAACCTTCCCAACGTTTTGATCATATTCATCTGGATCTCATTGGACCTCTACCTCCATCAAATGGCTACACCTATTGCCTGACAATGATTGACCGTTTTTCGAAATGGCCAGAGGCCCAACCTCTCAAAGACATAACTGCTGAGGCTGTGGCTGAGGTCTTCTTTTTTTCTTGGGTGTCTCGCTTTGGAACTCCTGCAATTCTCACAACCGACAGGGGCAGGCAGTTTGAGTCCTCGCTCTTCAAAGCTCTTAGCAAACTACTTGGTGTTCAGAAGTGTCGTA
Source organism: Trichonephila clavipes (assembly GCA_019973935.1). Lineage (NCBI taxonomy): Eukaryota > Metazoa > Arthropoda > Arachnida > Araneae > Nephilidae > Trichonephila > Trichonephila clavipes. The sequence goes on along the minus strand of BMAU01021177.1, from coordinate 1,028,295 downwards.
CAACTGGATACCACCCTCAAGCTAATGGGATGATCGAAGAATTGCACCGCTCATTGAAAAGGGCAATCAAGTGCCATGCTACTGAGCTTTGGACAGAAGTACTCCCTATCATCTTACTTGGTCTACGAGCTTCTCTTAAAGAAGATATTCTGTGTACCCCAGCTGAATTAGTTTTTGGGACCACTATTCGACTGCCAGGGGAGATGTTTGACTCTTCCAAGCCAGATGATGATGTTGTGAATTTTGTTTCGAAACTCAAGTCTCACATGCAATCAGTTCACCATAAACTACCAAAACACCATGGCAAACGTCCAGTTTTTATCCATCCAGGACTGTTGGAAGCAACACATGTTTTTCTTCGTCGAGACATGTTACGTCGTCCACTTCAACAACCCTATGATGGCCCTTTCAAAGTCTTACAAAGGAAGGATAAAGTGTTTTTCCTTGACATCAATAGTAAACGGGTATCTGTATCTATTGATAGATGCAAACCTGCCTTCTTTCTTAACACTGAGGACTTGCAACTACCTCAAACCAAGAATGAAACACCTGCTACTGTGGAACCTAATGCAACAGCTCCAACACCTGCTACAGTGGAACATGATCCAACAGCTTCAACGCCTACCCAGCCATCTACACGTTCTGGTCGCAAAGTTCATCTTCCAACTAGGTATCGTTGACACTGGAAGGGGAGTATGCAGCGACCTTACAGCTCTACAAAACGACTCCAAAACTGAACTGAATTGATCTGTTATTCTTGTAGCGTGCCTGGTTCACCATGTGTTGTAGTTTTTGGAAGCTTACCTCTTAATTGCTCATTTAATCTTTTATCTTTAAAGTTAATAAATGTTTATTGTTATTTAATTCAACCGTGTTGTAGTGAAGAATGTCTAACCACGCAACGCGGCACTTATGTATGATTTTCGAATAAGCAAAAATCTATTTTTAGGTTCAAATTAAGATATACTTTCAATTTTTATAAGGAATATCTATTTTGAGTAATTTAAATGACGTTTTGTGATATTTGGTCAGTTCTTTCTTTTACATTTCTTTCCGAGCTTGTTGTGATAATATTCCGACCTGAGGCATTCAATCTGCTGCATTTCATAGGAGGAAAGGGAAAAGAAAATGAAAATTTTTTTTTTAAACTAAAATTTTCAGTTTCGAACAGCAGATGGCGCCACATTAACTATGTATTAAGATATATAATAATGCATGTTTTTACTTCAACTAACTGCGGAAAAAATGTATTAAAATGTATGCTATATGCATATCTCTATTCAGAATATTTGAAAAGCAGATTAAGATTATTTTATTAAATGAATACCTTTCCGAAGAAATTTGTCCATTGCAAAATAATTTGAATGGAATGGTTTGTTTGGAATCCCTGTTCATGTTTAATAAAACTAGTATAAGCTTCTTAATTACATTAACTATTTTTCTGCTTCTTCAGAGATTATCTGAAAATATTTCTGTTAAACTAAATTTTTTTTAACAAATATATTTTCTCGCTAATTTTTGGCATCCTTGCTCCACTTGTTTACTATCAACAAGTTCAGACTAGTAAATGGCAACAGTAGCAATTTGACGGTAATCTGTCGTGATTTGTTTCGTTCTTGCCTTATCTATATTGTTTATTTTCTTTTTCATAATCAGCAGGAAAAGTTTGACTTTTACGTTTTAGTATTTGTGAGTCATAATTCCATGTGGTTTTGTGATTCTATGGAGATTTTTATCGTTTACCTGTGACTATTGATGAGATCAATATTTTAAAATGTGACGATTAGATTTCGTGTAGCTGTATTAGATGCGAATTAATCAAGTGCGGTTGCTATTAATTTCTTGGAAGTATATTTAGATCTAAATAAAAGATGTTTCGGCGTCTTTTGACCAGTGAAGACGAAGACAAGAGCTCTTCAATTGATGAAGATTTCGAAGATTCTAGTGTCTCGGAAATTGTTGGTGGAAAGTTGTCCTTTAACGAATCAGAAAATGCGAGTTCATCAGTGGATAAGTACCGTAAGCATTCTTAAAGGAAATTATTTTTCTCTGATGAATATTTAAGGTTTTACATTTCCTGTCAAATTATGTGAAATATTTTGCAGGTTACTGAGTTATATTCTAAAATTTATCACAAATTTTACACATACGATTTTATTTCTAAAAAAATTATTGAATTCGTTACTATCTAGTATCAATAATTTCAACATTTCCCACAGTCAATATTAAAAATATAAATTAACAAAAAGACCGTTTTGTGTTAAAAACAGCTTAACTTTTTATTACTTAGTGTTGTTTTATAAGAGTAAAGATTACATTGTAAGAATATTTATGACTTCATGGCAAATAAAACCTAATATAATTACTAACATAAAATTAAATCTCTTACATTTTTTAATGTATGTTTCTATAAGATGTTCAAGTATTTAAAACTTGATTGAAATCCAGAAATGAACTAGAAGTTTTGTTTTTTTCAGTCAGGTGCTTCTTTTAGTGTACTTCTCAAGCACAAAGTTTGCTTGTTTGGCATGACTTTCTAGTTTAAGTGTATCCTTGGTGAAATTCTTTCTGTTGAGAGTCATTCTCTAGATAGCAATTTTCAAACAAAATTATGTGAAATATAAATTGTGATGTTTTAGGACATTAAAAAAGAAAACAGATGAAACTTTTTATTAAGGGCTTACTCTTGCTTAGAATTCTCTTTTAAAGAATCCTTCAGAAGAGTTTTTCAAAAGGGTAAATCCTTTTAAGAAAGTGGAATATGGCTGATTCATTGCTCTCTATGAAAACTCACCCAGTCTGTGCTACTTTCCTTTGATATATCAATTTTGTTGGAAATTAAATCACAGTTAGCCATTTGCAACCACATATCCATCATTAATATCTGAAGCATATTCATTGTGACTTCTTCAAACCAGCTATTAATTTAGATAAATCTTTTAATATGATGTACATTTAATCTTTTTTTTTTTTGCAATATTTCCTAATTCATCCTTTTATTCTTGCTTTTCAACCAAACTCATACTATTTATACAAAATGAACATTTGACGCTTGCAAAAATCAAATTTTTATCCATACACCGCACATTTAATTTTTACTTTTGCTCAAATTCATTAAAATAAATTTTTTAAAAAAAAAAGTTTTTTTTTTCACATATATTAATCAAAAAATTACTTGACGATATTGCCGAAAGAATTAAATTAAATGATACAAGTTTGCAACAAACTGTATATACTTGTATACGAATAAATAATTTTTTTAAAATGTACTTTAAAAAGTTCATCCGAAAGAAATATGTATATTTTTCTAAAAATTCCTAAAATTTTCTATTTATCCTCAAATAAAAATATCTATGTACCAACATGTATATTTTAAATCTGCTGATTTTAAATATAAATGGTGATCAATTATAGACTCTGCATGATCTTATCCAAATAACTCTAATTCATTGATTTATCAGAATTACCAAAATTTAGTCAGTTTGAAATAATTATTCCACCATGAGACCTAAAAAAAACATTGACAGATTCGAGCAACACTTAGTTGTACACTTTAATTAACGTTCCTAATGGTACTTGTGATGATCCCTTAGTATTTCCTCCTCCTATAGAAATTGGTGGTCATAACTGCCTAATAATTAAAACATTTTCCTATGTGTTTTTGTGAAATTTGAAAAAAAAATTAGTCGAATTGGGCTAATTTGACATTGAAAATGTGTGTTATGGCTTTAACATGCTTTGCAAGTTAGCATTATAAAACTACTCGCCATCTATTTGAGCAACTTTCATAAAATGTTTTTGTTAGAAATATTTAATATCCATCATAGCATCTGAAGTAATTGAATCCATTATACAACCTACATCTTTAATAATCAATCATTCAATTTTTATCATCTTACTGGGTTAAAGTCCAATACAGAAAAATGAGCTGTTGGTATAATTTTGGGCATTTTCTTTTTCTCCATTGCCAAAGGTCTAAACTAAACTAAGTTTTTTTCCTTTGTATATAGTCTTCGTGAGATTGCACGGGAAAGATTTGAAAATTTAGAAGTTTTTTCTGTGGGAAAATAATGGTATATTGACTTAAAAAAAAATTGAACTAGTGACTAAGAAAGATAATCTGATGAAGCTTAATAAATGTCGATTGTGTGTGTGTTTGTTATTTGTTTTATATACAAAGAAATAATCATTACTTGCTAATTTGCTATGCAACATTTAAGTTATTCAAGTTCATTTGCACAAGAGTTATACACATTTTTTATTAAAAATTATTTAGAAAATAGAGCATTTTATCTTAAAACTTCATGTGATTCAAAATTCCAATAATTTATAATGAATTTTCAGATTTTTTGATTAAAAATTTATTTGAATGTAGTAAAATTATGGGTAATTATAATAATTCCTTAAGATTATTTTTTCTCTTCATATCTAGTATTTTTCAAAAAACGATTTTTAGCCTCCACTTAATTATAGCTATATAAGATACAAATCCTCATTCTTTTTCTACATATTACCACAATTAATTTAGTCAGCAAGGTTTGGTATGTATAATTTTCTGAATGATTTTCTAGTCTTTTTTGCTTCCATTTTGAATTTTAGTATTTATGTAAATCTATATAATAAACTGATTCCATGGATTTCATTGCTCTGAGTTCATAAATTTGGTACTTTTCTGTTATTACCATACTATACATTTTTGACATCAAATTTTCACATCTTGGCTTGCCTCTTCACAATATTAGTATTTCATATAAGGAAAAGCCGAATCACATTATACAATACTCTGGAAAAGTTATCAAAACAGAAGAGCCCCCCAGTAGTATGGTTATAATGGAAATTTACCATAAATTCGTAAGTTTAAATGTTACAAGGAATCTAATTTATTACTTTTCTGTATTAGTTTGCTTGCAAGAATTTTGGTGATGAAAAAAAAATGGGTAACTTATATATATGTATTAGTGTCACCATTGCAAAATTGACGCCACAGGAATCATGCCTTGATATCAAAACAACAAAGATTCAAACATGTATTATATGAAAAACAAACAATCAGTCATTCAGATTTTGGTGGAAAAGGGCACCATTTGCAGGGCGACAATATGACTGCGGTGACACTAATACGTAATTACCAAAAAAAAAAAAAAAAAAAAATGTAGGTACGACCATTTATTTTCCTCATCAATTTTCAGGTTTATTAGTAACTAGCTGGTATACCCATTCTTCGCACGGGTGAACTGAAAAACTAAACAACACAGATTGAAGGATAAAGAAGTTTTTAATGCGTTAATTTTACGTGAATTGCAAATTAAACAAAGAAAGCTTTTTACGTAGCTCAGCTAAAAAAAAAGAGAGAAATAAAACACCTTTGTTAAATTTTAAGTATGTAGATCTAATAGCTGATAAAAAGGATTTTTTTTATTTTTAGCTCCCTGTAACACTCTTGAGGGTCGATTTTTGAAAATACCATCCTAAGCTGATCTCTGCTCAGCAAAAGTAACACATTGTTAAAAGTTTTGTGTAATGAACGCTTAAAATAGTGTAAATAATTTTTATCTGAAAGTATAATGCATTAATATTACTTTCTGTAGTATTTATTTTATGTTAAAATTGTAATATTCGCAAGCAACGCCATTTCTTAAATTATAATGACGATTCAATGAAAAACATAGCGAAATGTTAATGATAGAGTCAAGTTAGCAAATGCCTAGCTACTTTCATAACTCGAGCTTTATTAGAGCTTTGTAAGACCCGCTGTGTAGGGGAGCGATGCACGTTAATACTTTATCCAACCGCATTATGATTTGCTGCAGTTTTTTTTCATACGCTATTTTTTTTTTGGATCACTACATTTAAAATTAAGGGATATACAAAAACAAAATACTCCACTTTGGAAAATTTAATCTGTTAGAGCTAATAAATTAATTAAACTAATTATTATTAATTATTAGATATTTCCACTGTGTAAAATTAATTATATATACCGTTCACTTAAAATAAGTAGTCGAATAATTTTCTAAGGTCTTCATTAACATACAAAAATATAAGACACTTATAACTTTTGACAAACTATTTTTTCCGCTAAAATGCTCATCATGGAACCCATGCTGCCATATATCTTGGAAGAGTGGATTTCAAAGAATATTCCTTCTAAGGTGGTGTAGTGTGGTAGTTAGGAGAAGGGGGTGCCAGCTCACATCACTTGACCATAGTTCAAAATTACGTCATCTGTTGCCAAAAGCTCTCGTGTAGCTGAACAGTGCAACATTAATATTAACTCACTCTCACACTCCAAAAAATACAGTACAGTAGTTATTGTGTTTTTAAGTGTAAAAATAATTATATCTGCCTATTCAATTAAAATTATAGCGTTATAATTAACTACTTATCTCAAACAAAATTTGTTCAAATGATGCAGTGTGAAAGAGAAAGTTTATTTACTTTAAGTATCAGAACTGATGAAAGCATTTATTTGGAAAAAAGATCAATTTCTTACTACCAAATGTGTATAATAAAATCATATATAAATAAAGAGAGATTTATAACAACCTCTCCCTTCAAAACTTAGTTTTATTCTGAAATAAAAAAAATAGGCATTATGCTGATCAGAGGAATTAATTAGGAGCGAGCACCTTGCGTAGCCAAAACAAAAAAGGTTTTTCACAAATAAAAGATAGATATATGCTGTGGTGGGCTTTTTTGCAGCGCATGCCAGAATTGCTTGTAGATGGTAGAATTTTTTCCTACTTACTTGACAAATATCGTTATATTTTGGACACTTCATACAATATCTTTATAAATTATAGTCTATGCTATAAATTATAGCCTATGTGCTATTCTGATGTATAAGCTATATTACTGTAAAGTTTGATTCCAGTTGATCCATTCAGTTGTTTTTGCGTGAAAGACCCACAAGCATCCTCTCAAACTTTCGCATTTATAATATACTAGCTAGTATACCCGTTCTTCGCACGGGTGAACTGAAAAATTAAACAACACAGATTGAAGGAAAAAGAGGTTTTTTAAGAGTTAATTTTATGTGAATTGAAAATTAAACAAAAAAAGCTTTTTGCATATCTCAGCTAAACAAAAAAGAAAAAAAAAAAAAAAACACCTTTGTTAAATTTTAACTATGTAGATCTAATAGCCGATAGAAAGGATTTTTTAAATTTATAACTCCCCGTAACACTCTTGAGGGTCGATTTTTGAAATCACCTCCCTAAGCTGATCTCTGCTCAGCAAAAATAACACATTGTTAAAAGTTTGCGTAATGAACGCTTAAAGTAGTGTAAATAATTTATATCTGAAAGTGTAATACATTAATATTACTTTCTGTTGTATTTATTTTATTTTAAAATTGTAATATTCGCAAGCAACGCCGTTCCTTAAATTATAATGGCGATTCAATGAAAAACATAGCGAAATGTTAATGATAGAGTCAAGTTGGCAAATGCCTAGCTACTTTCGTAGGTCGAGCTTTATAAGACCTGCCGTGTAGGGGAGAAATGCACGTTAATACTTTATCCAACCGCATTATGATTTACTGCAGTTTTTTCATACAATATTTTTTTTTGGATCACTACATGTACAAATTAAGGGATATATATAAACAAAATACTCCACTTTGAAAAATTTAATCCGTTAGAGCTAATAAATTAATTAAAGATATTCCACTGTAAAATTAATTATGTACACCGTTCACTTAAAATAAGTAGTCAAATCATTTTCCAAGGTCTTCATTAACAGACAAAACCATAAGGCACTTAAATTTTGACATTAACTATTTTTTTGCGACAAAAATAATAATCTTTGCAATCCGCTGAAAACGCAATATCTGCTACAAAACTGTTCGCCTTCCCCACTAAAATACTCATTATAGAACCCGTGCTGCCATATATCTTGGAAGAGTGGATTTCAAAGAATATTACAGCTAAGTATTGGTAGAATATTCCTGCTAAGTTGGTGTGGTGTGGTAGTTAGGAGAAGGGGGTGCCAGTTCAAGTGTCGTTCCCGTCACTTGACCATTGTTCAAAATTACGTGGTCCGTCTTCAAAAGCCCTCGTGTAGCTGAACAGTGCGACGTTAATATTCACTCACTCACTGCAAAAAATACAGTGCAGTGGTTATAATTAGTTTTATAGTTAAAAATGCAATATCTGCATATTCAATTAAAATTACAGCGTTATAATTAACTACTAACCACAAAAAAATTATTAAAGTTTGTCCAAATGATGTAGTGTGAAAGAGAAAGTTTATTTGCTTTAAGTACCAGAAGCGATAAAAGTAGTTATTTTGAAAATAGATCAACTTCTTACTACCAAATGTGCATAATAAAATCATAAAAAAAACATTAAAATAAAGAGAGATTTATAACAACTTCTCCCTTCAAAATTTAGTTTTATTCTGAAATAAAAAATAGGCATTATTCTGATCACAGGAATTAATTAGAAGCGAGCCCCTTGCGTAGCCAAAACAAAAAGAGTTTTTCAGAAACAAAAGATAGATATATGCTGACGTGGGCTTTTTTGCTTGCAGATGGCAGAATTTTTTCCTTCTTACTTGACAAATATCGTTATATTTTGGACACTTTTTACAAATTTTTATAAATTATAGCCTATGTGTTATTCTGATGTATAAGCTATATTACTGTAAAGTTTCATTAAATTCCATTCAGTTGTTTTTGCGTGAAAGACCCACAAAGATTTTCACATTTATAATATATATTAGATTTTGTGTTTGTACTTAAATGTTATACTTTTCAGGTTCCTGGTCAGGAATATCAGGATCAGAAATATCTTCTGGATTGTCTCCTCGTAGATCCTCTCAACGTGTGGCATTTGAGATAGTCTCAGCAAAGACAAATAGTGATTCGAAAAAGAAATTTGTTGTAAGTTATAATAAATTACATTTTTAATGTATTTGTCAAATTATGCATTATCATCAAATCTTATTTTAGTGATCAAGTAGTTTTGCAATATTATTGACAAATTATGTCACATAACTAAATTCCCTAGACTTATTTTTTTAAATAATTCTGTGTGTTCACGAGTAAAAAAAAGAAATCAATTTAAGTTATGTAATTTTTATTTTTTTATATAGTTATTCAACATGCATAATATATAGGCACAGAAAAATGCTACATTTGTTACATGTACCACATTTTTTTCTGCTTTTATTAGTATTATTGTTTATAAATCTATTTACTGCTCAAGAATGTTTTGTAATATTTGTTCTTTATCTTTTGAAAAATTTCTTTTCCATCTATAATTCTGATTCTCCTCTAAAAATAGGACATTGAAATATTATATCTTTATTGTTCCTTTTTCTGTTTCAGTTCAACTTGTGACTGACTGATATCAAATTTCCTATCTGATTAGTTATTACCCAAAATTTTAATTTTATAACAATAAGGATACATATTTATTTTTCATATACATTAAATCAATGGTTTTTAATAGATATTTGTATTTATTTTATAAAATTTTTTGAAATATTTGAATTACTCATAAACTTATTTTTCTTAAGAACTTCAGTGTCATTTTAGTAAGTAATGAGAACTTGTTAGTGATTACTCATAATAAAGATAATACAGTTATATTTTTCTAATATCTTTTAATATTATCTTGAAATATATTAATGTAATAGTCATTATCAAACATTACTTTTTAATACCAAAGAATATAAATGTTATTCATTTTTCAATGACAAATATAAGTAATTTATTTCAGAGTTATACCCTTCTGATCAAAAGATCACCCGGTTTGGAGACACAACCCGGTGTATTGGAGCGACGCTACTCCGACTTCTTGAGCTTATACCAAACATTGAAAAAGCTTTACCCCATGCTGCTAAACAGCTTTCCCTTTCCCAAAAAAGCCCTTCTGGGAAACTTCACTGCCGACATCATTGCAGAGCGCAGCGTTGCTTTTCAACATTTCCTTGCCTATGCCTACTCTGTCAAGGAACTGCGCCAATCTGCAGAGCTTGCTGAGTTTTTGTACAACAGAGAGATACAAGAAGCCCATGCCATGATGAAGCTTGCCCAGTTTGAAGACTCCGCAGTTTTGCTGGAAAATATTTATTTCATCCAGGAGAAAATTCTTGATGAAGGTCACTTTTCAACATATTATACCTTGTGTGTTCTTGTTGCTTGCCTGAATGCTGTGGACAATGTTGTGGAAGCGCAAAAGTATGCTGAAATTGCATTATCTTTTGCTGCAGAACATGAAAAAAATTTGCTTACTGTACCTTTGTTGGTGCTAGCAGTTAGGTTGTGGTGGGCTGTTGGCAAGGATAAGAAGGTTCTAGAGCGACGATTGCAGGAGTTAAAGCAGTCAGGTGTCAATATTGATAAGCAACCAACACTGTTGGAGTTAGTTTTACACCGTGAATGTCCCTTGAAACCTATTTAAATAATTGTATATTTAATGCTTTGACCAAAGTTATGAAATGTTTGCCTGTAGACGAGAAGTGAATTTTCACTCTTAAGTAACAAAGTATTACAAATTTTTTGACTCTTGCAGATTGGTTTATTGTACAGAAAAGATAGATCTAATTTTTCATTTATATTTGAATTTGATCTGAGAAATTTTCAAAAAGACTAATGTCTATGTTTTGTGATGTTCTGAGAAAAATCATATATGTATGATTGTTTTTTTCTCTCAGTATCTGCATGTTGTGTTTTGTAGTTTGTATATTTTTTCCCCGGAATAATGTAACCGATTTTTAAATAATTAAGATTTTTTAGGGGAGAAATGTTGCAAATCAAAATTAACTATAAAATTGAAAATTAAATTTTTTGTTTAAAGTTGGAAAAAAAAAGGAACTCTGCACATGAATATGTTAGAACTGTGTGTCTAACTATATTATGAATCTTGGTATATTCAAATATTATTTGTGAATAAGTTAATCATTTATTCCAAGGGTTTGATTAATCTCTAAAATTTGCTATATATTTTTATATGATTTATCCAATCGTATAGGTAAAAGCAAATGTTTTGTTTTTATCAGCAATTTGTGTGAAAAGTGATTTAAATGTATCTTTTTTATTAGTTGCATATGTTTTATTCCGTCAAATTATAAAATAATCTAGAAATGTTAGAATATCATTAATTTTTTTACAAAGTTGCTGTTGATCAATTTATAGCGATAAAAGTATAATTGTTCATAATCACCGCAATTTAACTAAGCAGTTAAAATATCCTGTTTCTGTAACAAATCGTCATGACATATATATTTATATTTTTTTTTATAATACTGTATTTTGACGAATCTTTTACGTGCTTAAAAATTGTATAATTGTGCTTGTTATAATATAACTACCTATAGTTTGTAAAGGTTGAAAAATATATTTAATCTTGTCAGAAACATACACTAGGGTGGTGATTGGGGATTCAAACCCCTCCCATGAACTGAATTTTTAGCATAAAGAATATGTCTTAGGTTTTTTATGTGCATTTTTTTTAAGTATAACCCATCCCTTGAAAATAATCTGTACGCCGCTGTCTTGTATTGGATTTTTTTGTTTCCTAGATCAAAAATCTTTATGGAAATTCAAAGTGTATGTTATAAATCAGTCTTTACTTTGTAATAGTATGTTAACCTTTGTAAATACACTTTTAAGATTAATTTCTCTTTGGATATCAATATTAAAATGTGTGACGATGATTGGAATTACAAAAGAATTCAGAGTTAATCATAATGAATATTTTCGCTTTCTACTTTGCAAAATTCATACAAATAATTAATGTAATTTTTCTAATATGTATTCAGTAATGTTTTTTTAGAAGAGCATGACCTTTTGTGAAAAGAACATGCATTTTATTTTCTACATTTGCTTTTTCTTTAATTCATTTTAAAATTATTTGTTTGGGACAGCATGGACTTTTTTACCAAATCAATTTATATATAGCAATAGTTAAATAAAAATATAATTCATATATATTTTTTAAATCTTAAAATCCTATTTTTTTCTGTGGTTTGAAATTTGTCCATTTATTTTGCGTAATTGTAAAAATTTGGACAGCATACAATTACGCAAAATAAATGGACAAATTTCGTATGCTAAAAAAATCTAGTTTTATATCATGACATTGTGTGTTACATGATGAATCTCTTTCTATATTTGTATCTGCCAAATTTTTTTTACATAATTTATTGGTTTTTAGTTGTGAATGCTTGCAAAATATAAGCACATATATACGAAGTGATTGTGATGTATTTATGTGTGATAAGAAAGTAAACTTGATGAGTAATTATTTTATTAAAAAGTAGGCAAGCTTCTTAAATAATTTGTATCAATTCTTTGCCTATATATATAGCCCCTACATATCTGCTGAGTTGTTGACATGGATATATTAAAAAATTTACTTTTAGAATAATATTATTTGTGATAAGAATCTTTCTTCATTTTTTCTGCAGAGCATTCAATTTTTAAGATTCAGAAAACATACATACTTTTTAACTGTTAAAATGCATATCATAAGTATGATTAAAGATTCCCACTGACAATCATTATGTTCTCAAAGGTGCAGTACATGTAGAACAAATGGATTTTTGTTGATATTTAGCTGTTATTTAAGAACAAATTTTTGAAGAACATCAAAATACAAGGGAACTTTTTTTGTGATACTGGTTAGTTATTTTTTAAATTTGAATCTTGCCTTTTAAACACAATCAGTTCATTCATAATAACCATGTAGAACTATTCTTGAATGTGGTAATCAGTGCCATTATATGTTTACTCGTTTTTTTTTTAAAGATGCTTTCAAAGAATTAAAATCTGTGTTGATAATTTCTTTTTTCAGACTTATGCATGTTTTTTAAATAAGTAAAAGAATTGTTCAAATTTTTTGCTTTAGAAACTGGAGAACAAGATAACTTATTTTGTGTATTTGAAGAAACCCAGTAGTAACTAGTATCAATTTAAATTCTTATCTATAACAAAATAAGAGCATAATCGAATCTTAAATTTCATATGTTAAACATTTTTTTTTAAAATTCTGGAAAGATAAAGGTTTCTTAATCATGCTCAAAAAACTAAGTGAATATTTTCTATAACTCTTTTGTTCAAAAGAGTTGAGAAATTATCTGCATTTCTTTAAAGTACCTCTTAATACTTTGTTTCTCTGCCAGTTGAAGTTTGCTGTACATTGTTGAATGCAAAATCAAATTTTTAATTAATTTTAATGAAAAAATTTGACTCAACCAGGGTTATCATGTTTATAATTAATATTATTAGCTTATCAGAATTGCTTTACTTACAGTTTTGTTAAAAACATTTTATTTACAATTAATATCTTTATGTGGGATTTGGAGCAACAAAGGCTATTATCCCAAACATTTTATTTTTAAAATGTATTTCGAAATAAAGAAATACTGATGATTGAATCGATGTTTTACGAATGAAATTAACAGAGTAATAAATTTAATTCTGTACATATTTGATACATTTTAAAAGTACTTCATTATAAATCCGATATATATATATAGATTTTGATTTGATTATAAAATATTTTTCTTTAGATAGTTTTCGTAAACTAGACTTTGTATATATAAATTTAAAATATAACCAACCTATATTGCCTTTGTAAATGATTCTTAAGAGAAATTTATAGCTAAAAATACTTTTCAAAGTATTATGAAACATGATCCAAAAAGTATTTAATAAAGAAACAATGTGAAATACAATGTAAATTAGAAATATAAGAAATAAAATTGCAAAATGTATAAATATTTCTAGCTGTGATACTCTAGATATAATATTGTATTTACATTTGTTTTGTGTTATGTATTTTTTTGTTATTCTGTTATTGTAAGAAATGAATCAGAAAAATTGTTATATTATAATGTATATGTTACAGGCACGTGAAATGTATTTCACCTATGTTATGTTTATGACAAGTAGAATTTGACTAGTATTTATTACAAATCTTAATAATGTACTAAGTTTTGTGTTCAAGGATTTAAAATGTGTATGGTATCATATTAAGTAGATTAGTTTAATATAGAAGTTTTAACTGAAATTTAGTGCAATACTATAAGGAATAGTCCCTTTTTTCATCAAGTGCAACATTTAAAAGGCATATAGATGAGAATTTCATAGCATTACTCAGAATCCTTTCCATAAATGTTGAATTAATGCATCTCAAAAACCTGTTATAAACTGAATACATTCAGATGACAACCTTTTTGTATCATTAGATGGTTTCTTTCAATTTATAAGTAGTACTTTGGCTGTTAATGATTTGATTAGATATGGTGCAAGATCAAACAAATGAATTTTAAAAATTCTTTTTGAAGTTTGTTTTCCCTCTTTATGCTAGTTTTGTCAATTTTAGTTGAATGAGAATAAAGTTAAATTTGGTCACAGAATACGAAGCTTAACTCTTTTTTATAGAAAACTCCCAACTGAAAAAGAGTTCTTTTAAAAAAAGTGATTATTAAAAATTCATTAAAATAATTTAAGACAAATGCTTTGAGTGATTCCAGACTGCTTTGCAACTTTAATAGTTACTTTCAGTTTCTATCCTTCCACTTCCAGAACAAAGTGCAAATTTTTTAAATATAGATTATAGAAAATATGCCTACACTAGTTTTGTTTATGAAGTTGTTATAGGATTTACTATGTGTAAAATAATGATCCAAGCTTCATTTGATTTTACAATAAATATTTTTTTAGACTTATTGAAGTTTGTACATTTTGCAACATTGAAAAATTAAACCATAATATATCATGAATTATAAGAACACAAGGGCATTTTAAATTGAAATGCTAAAGAGATACTTAACTTTGCTAACTTTTCATAGGTGTAACAACACAAATATATTTTAGTTAGGCATTTTTCTACCTTAGAGTGTGTTTTGAGCTTAGACATTGCTTCATAACATAACCCCCCAAAAAAAAAAAAAATTGAGAAACTTTTCTTATGTGCAACAATTTCTAATATACTTTACATGTGGTAGAACTGCAATTTTAATCCATGCCCTAAAGATATGTTGCCATAGGAATAACTAAAATTTTTAAGTACATATCTGTAAAATTTTATTTTAGAACTGATTCTAGACAAAAAAAAAAGAGCATCAGAAGTAAAATTTTATTTATGGCACACAATGCATTTTGTAATTTTCAGTATACATGAAAAGTTAACTTACATTTATTCTTATTTTTTTTATAATTAGTATGTTAAGATTTAGTGCAACACATTAAACAACTTAAATTTTACATTTATTAAAAATTTTTATTCCTTCAACAGATGATCTTGAACACGATGCAAGGAATACCCATAACCCCCCTTTTTAGGAACTTTTTTATATACATATCCACTAAATAAGTCTGGTGATACTTAAAAAGCAAAACAGTGATAAAAGGTTTGTATACAAACTTGCTTGGAATTTTTTTTTACACCTTAACACTGCGGATTTGCTTCTTTATCACAATCACAATGGTTTTTCCACCCGTAATTTCACAGTTGTATATTGCTGAAATTAAAATGTTAAAAGATTTTTTTAAAAAAGGAAATATTTTTTACAGGAATTATCAATGGGAAAAAAGATTTTCAGTGACATCAAATATATATTTGTGTCTGTTTTTCAATTAATTAAGGCAAAATAATTTGTATAAAACTATTTATCCCACAGTCTTGTTCATTTATAAATTACCCAAAGTGTTTTAAATAAACAGTTAATATCTATAAAAAACAAAATGTATACTGCATGATGGCTTTCTACATTTAAATGCAAACTTGGAATGTAAAACTTGCTTAGAATAAAAATTATGTTTATGCAATTTAAATTATATAAGATTTTACAAATATTTCCAGAGAGCGAATACTTAATAAAAATCACACACACAAATTTTCTCATTACAAGGAAATTTTTTTTTTTTTAAATGAAAAGATGATACAAATTTATAATTTTAGATGTAATATACATTCAATTTCTATTATTTTTAAGCTAACAGAAAATTTAGAAAGGAGGAAACCATTCTTTTGACATTAAAATAATACATTTAATTACCTTTATGTGCAATATTTGTATAAGTCCTTATAATTTCAATGTTGTGACCATTGAATAGATTTAATGTCAATTCCTGTTTGATACATTTCCCACAATGGACTCATTTCACGTAGTCTCTTAGCATGATGTATACATTTCTCAATGGTATATTCTAGTTCTTCTTCAGTAGTGAATCTCCCTATTCCAAACCTTTAATCAGATATACAACAAAGGAAATATAATCAATAAACTGAATAATTAAAAATAGAAATATGTATTTTTAAAACAGCAAAGCTGGACTAAAATCCAAAAATTTTTTAAAAAAATACTGAACTTGATTATGAAAGAATTTGTTGAAATTCAGTTATAGTCATTTTCATTTAAAATTTAATATCCAATTTAAGGCTAATGATTTAGTTCTGAATACATTTTACAGAAGTCTTGTATATACTTATGAAATTACTTCAATATACTAACAATAATTTAGATTTGCACCATTTTTATGATGAATATAGTAAGTGAACAAGTAATTAACAAAAAATATTTGCAGAAAAAATTCTTCACATATTATACAATACTTATTGAAACATTCAATGAAAAGTGATAATAAAAACTATCATTTTTAAGTGTATAAAGAGAAATAAACTGGGGTTTTAAACTGTAACTGAACCCAAAACTGGAAAAAGCCATTATTTTGGTCGGAACGAAAACTGGAATTAAACCGAAAAAAATATCTTCAGTCATTTTGTTACTGTAACCAACTTATCAATATTTTCTAATTTAAATGTCAAACATATAATTACCATCATTACATGTACATTTCTTCTTGATTTCCTGTTTTGATGTTCAATTGTAGTGTTCTTTTTCAGTATCACAGGAAACTACTTGTTGAAAGCAGATATAATTCAGTTAAATGAACTAGTAGGTTTTAAAGAAAAATATCAGCCTGTGATATATTTTTTGCATCTCAGCATGGCAATCATCTATGGATGTTTGTATAGATTGTTTAGACAGACATACCTGAATCATAAACCCTAGTTGTGAAATGTGATTTTGACAATGCCAATGCTCACAGTTCTCTGCTCATGTCATACATGCTGGTTAATTGTATCAATTCACAAAGTACCAATAATAAAAGAATAAAATCTTTTAAATTTTGATAAAATTATATTTTTAGTACAAATAAATATATGCATAAAATAAAATTCATTCGGAACTACACCAATATATATTTTTTAATTGAACCAGAATGAAAACAATTACTTGATTTAATAACGTCGCACTGTTCAGCTACACGAGAGCTTTTGGCAACGGACGACGTAATTTTGAACCATGGTCAAGTGACGGGGACGACAACTGAGCTGGCACCCCCTCTCCTAACTACCACACCACACCAACGAGAGGACGTTTCAGCTCTCGACAGATTAAACGTGCATCGCTGCCCTACACGGTGGGTCTTTAGTGGTATTGGGCTCGAACTCTTGACAAGGCAAGCCACGATCCGATACCTATACCACTCGGCTACCGCGGCCACATGAAAACAATTATAGTTCGAAGCCTTGATAAAAACTTTAAGAGAGAGGAATCTTTTTGATAGAATTATATTTTTAGTGCAAATAAGAATATACATAAAATAAAATTATTCATTTAAAACTGAACCAGAGAAACCGAAAACAGTTATTTTTGCTGTAACAAAAACCAGAACAGAACCGATATTATATTTGTGAGTTGAAACGGAATGGAAAAAAAATCCCAGTTCAAAGCACTGATAAAAACTATAGAAAGAGAGACTTATCTTTTTCAATGAATTGATAAGAAAGTGTGATGCAGATATACAAAACGTACCTTATTGAAGAATGTGCCAAGTCTTCATCGCTTCCAATTGCTCTTAAAACATAAGAAGGTTCTAATGAAGCAGATGTGCAAGCACTGAAAATATAAAATCAAGTTTTTATATTTTTCAAAATTTTTTTTTTTTACCACAATTTTTAAAACTAGATAATTTAAAAAGCCACTAATAATTACAAGAGCTATAATTTTCACCATAAAATGCAACTAAATCTAGAGTTCCTATTTAACACCAATTAAAAAATAAAAGAACAAAATATAACCTCACTAAAATATTAGAAGAAAAAAAGCATACATATACATGTATATATATAAGTGAAATTTCTAAAATGCATATATTATGAATATTGTAATATATCATTTTATTCAGCGATAAAATTAAAGTTCTTTGTAATTCATAACATACTAAGCAAATGCAATACATTTTGCTTTATTTCAAAATAAAAGCATTGTAACTTATACTCTTATACTCTAGCTTATAACTCTTCTCTAATTTTTAATAAAGATATACTTTATTAAAACTGTTTAACATAAGTGATTCTTATAACCAAAGACACAAAACAAACAAATTATTAAACTTAATTTAAGCAATACATCAAATTAAAAATATATTTCTGAAATTTTTAACAAATGTGTGTCCTTTGTTTAATTTTAGTGTGAAAAACTATTTTTTTTTTAAAAAAATAATATATAAACAAACTTTTAAATTTAATTAACATAATAATGAAAAATTTAACATACCTTCCTGATGACAAAGCAACATCTTTTAAAGCCATTAATAAACTTTCACCCTCAATATATGCAAAGGATAAGTTAACACAACCTGTAAATTTAAAAATGGGCTATAGTTAGTTCTAGTTGTATTGTATATCTATACATATTTCTAATATTGGAATAATTGCAGAGTTCCGAATTATTGTAGTATGACAAATAAGTTGCACTAGAAACTTATTTTTCCTTTCTTTTACTATGGGAATTTTTAAATTTTCTTAGTAATCATTATGCTATATGTTTTGTTAGTGTTAGTTTATACGCTTATAAATATTTTAAAAACATTATTTTGATAAAAAAAATTTGAAAATCAAAAATTATCAATATTTTATTATTCCTACAATAATTCAATCCCATTTTAAATATTTATATAAGAACTTTACAAATTAAGAAAAGTAAATTTATATCTATGTATATAACATATTTAATTTGACTAGTATTTTTCAATGTAAAATTCAAACACAATTTTTAAGCTGAAATCTTGTTCAGAAACATGAATGCTCATAGTACTGATTTTAATTTTTGTTGTACATATATGGATTTTTTTTATAAAATAAATAATCATTGGGAAATATTATAAGCATGATGATGTAAACCGAGATTTGAATACATGCTTCAATTCTTGAGTACATAAATTTATAAAACTATTTAATGCATTTTAAATTTATACAGGATGTTTAATTTGCAATAAAAATATTATCTTCAGAATAAATTATTCGAATTACATAGGTTTAACATCTACCATATATTGAACCTCTTTGAATGATGTGTTTATTATTTCAGATATACTTTTGTACTTCTATTCCTTACTTCATATAAAAAAAGAGTGTTTAACTAACACCATAGAATTAAGAGAAAGACTTTTTTTCCAGACAAAATTCATCTATAAAATTAAAGTACCTGGATATGTCATTTCTGCATCACCATTACGTATCACTTGTGGAATTTCAGCCATTATTCTATCAACTAATCTCTTGGACATTTTTTCAATTCTTTTTGCATCATACTAAAAAATAAAGTTCTTAAGCTGAGTTATTTGAGAAAATATTATGAAATATATACAATATAAGAATAACATTGTCAAACCAATATCTGTTATGTGCATTTTTTGGAGATTTTGACTATATTTCACTAATCAAAGTTTCGTATAAAAAGACTGCTATGTGACTCTAACGGCTATCTGACTCTAAGCATTATATGATAAACTGTAGTTGATAAAAAAATATGCTATGAGCATTAGCTAGAATATAGTCAAATAAAAATATCTTAAATCTCAAAGTTATACTATTTGCATGTTGCAGTTATTGGTTTGACAATAACGATAATCTATGATCTTCACTATAATTTATAGATTTTGACAAATTAAAGACTTATTTATTTTGCAGAAGTATTACTTGTGTGTGTGTCAATTCTATTAGCTAATATAAAAGAAGAAATGTACCAGTCTACTAGAATTAACTGAATTGCTACAGTAGCCAGTAACTAAACAGTTACAAATTTTCTTACTATCTAATAAAAATTAATACAACAAGTCAAAATATACTGTTTTATATAATTATATAAAAACACAAATTTAACTTAAGTTATAAGTTAAGTTGTTTTTTAAGTTAACTTAAGTTTTTTTTTAAATGGGTTCACCTTTTTCCTCTTATTTGTTTGAAACTTATTCTCAGCACAAGTAAATACACAAATATTTTAATACATTATTAAAGAAAGTTTATTTGAAGTTATTTCAATCCATAAAGGCCCATAATGCAATTGTTCTTATATATATATATATATATATATATATATATATATATATATATGTCAGGTTTGAAAAGTTTAGGTTCAAAATTAAGGAAGTAATAAATGAAAATAGAGCGAACTCTTTACCATCGCGTAAGGATTTGTGAGTAAACAAGCCTGTTAAAAGGAGCAACGAGCGCTGACGAAGGCGAACGCATACTAAGAAAGGACTTGGCTGGTGTCTCCTCGCTGCTATGTTGTATTTGGTAACACTCGGTTGCGCGGCAAAAGGTCCGCCATGTTAGATTATATATGATGAAAGCGTAATAAAGGAATATTGTGAAGATGATGCCCTCCTCATTTTACCAGCAGGCCTGGGGCCTGTCAAGAGCTGGTAGGATAAATAAAAGAACTGCAAAATATGCGAGGAAACCAATGGAATGAACTTCAACAATTTTTTTTCGAACGAGTGACTGCATTGAAAACGATACTACCATGGAGGACGACTCTTTCCGGCAGGAGTCACCAGTCAACACATCCAAAGAACCCTTCTTTTTTCCTGAATTTGATCTTAATAAGTTTAGCAGTTTTAAAAGTTTTCTTAGCTGTTTTGATCAACAATGTTTGGAATATCAAAAAAAGACGAACAATGGAAGAAGCAAAATATTCCTAGATATCTCACGGGAATCTATTTAAAATTTTGGTATGAAAACCAATTATTTGAAAAGTCTTACCAAGAAAGCAAAGGATTATTAATGACGGTATTCGATGCGACGAAACAAGAGGATATTCGAAAATTTCAAAAGCTAAAATCAAACGACACTAAAGAATTAATTTCCTTTTTTACGGAAAAACTTTCGTTGGGGAAGAAACTAAATTATGATGACAGTTCAATTGTGGAACATATGACATTATCCAGTCCAATTAAATATCAAAAGTTCTTAGTTATCAAGAAGATTTCGACACCCTGCGAATGGATCTCAACCATGCGACAATTAATCGCAGTAACACCGGACAGCGCAGACCGAAAACCGGTAGATACTGGAAGTTATACCCGATGGAATCACGCATACGGTAGTGTACACAGAGGAACTGGTCAACAGTACCGATTCCAATCTAGAGGAAATCATGGACAGCCACATCAATCGCACATGATGAGATTCAGTGGAAGGCAACAATTCAACAGTCAACCTAGGCAGTTTGTACAACAGAATAGACATAATCTTTACTCGCCCAGAAACGAAAATAACCAGAGGCAAGGATGACAACTAATTATTGAGTCAATGGTATGTTCCAAGCACTTTTGTACTCTAATTGACACAGGAAGCAATGTGTCATTAATTCCAATAAATTTAGCTAAACAATTAAAAAACATTAAAATTATAAAAAATAGTAATGTAAAAATAAATCAAACTTGTGGGACTATTCATCCCAAAGGTATAATTAAAGTTTATATGAATATTGGATGTATATCTAAGCAAATAGATTTGTTTGTAATTGATACTAAATTGCCTTATATTATTTTAGGACTTGAATATTTACATTTATTTAAGCTTGACATTAGTATTCGTAACATGTGTATTTTTCAATGTGGTAAAATTTAAGTAATATTAAATATGTAAATAAGTGTATTGATGAGTTGAGAACATATCATGGGACATATTGTAAAACTCTTAATAATGATCAAGATATGAACTACTATAATGCAAATAATGAAGATAATATTAACGTTAAGAATAATAAAGGTTTAGATCAAGTACCAGACAGCCCTGAAGCTGATCTGAAAAGATTGTTTAACCCAGCCATGGTTGTTGAGGACACAGTACCAAAACAAACTAGTGAGCAATGGGGAGATTTAACCCAACTTATTGACAAATTTCAAACCATATTTTCACAAAATAAGTATGATGTAGGTTGTATCAATTTAGAGCCACAAAGAATTCATTTAATTTCAGACCTTCCTATAAGTTTACGCCCTTATAGAAACAGTCAACAAGAATCTAAAGAAATACAAACACAGATAGAAGAATTGTTAAAAGCAGGTTTTATTAGACCCTCCCATAGCCCATATGCTGCCCCTGTAACTTTAGCATACAAAAAGGATGAAGGGAAAAGATCAAGATTATGTATCGATTATAGAAAACTAAATGAAATCACACGAAAAGATTCCACCCCTGTACCTCTGATAGACTTTGTAATTGATAATTTAACTCATGCTAAATTTTTCTCTACGCTCGACTTAACAAGTGGTTATTGGCACATTAAAATTCATGAAAAAGACGCCGAGAAGCTGGCTTTCACAACTAATTTTGGACTCTATGAATGGTTAAGACTTCCATTTGGCTGGAAAAATCCACCAGCTGTTTTCCAAAGAACTATAAGACAAATTTTACAAAAATATCAGTTAACTTTTGCTTTAAACTATTTTGATGATATAATAATTTTCTCACAATCTTGGGAAGAGCATTTAACTCATTTAGATACAATATTTCAAATTTGTAAAAAAGAAAACATTAAACTTAAAAAATCAAAATGTCAGTTTGCACAGGAAAAAATAAAATTTTTAGGATATGAAATAACACAAGGTCATTATTCCCCAAGTAATCCAAATATTGAAACAATAAGAAAATTAGCACCACCTAAAGATGTGAAAGAACTCCAAAGATTTCTTGGTTCCATCAATGTTTATCAAAAATTTATTAAAGATTATGCAAAACTTAGAGTACCATTAAATAAATTACTTAAAAAGATGCAATTTGGAATTGGTCACATGAATGTCAAGAAGCTTATCAAAAGTTAAAGAATTGTTTAATATCAAAACCTATACTTAAATTATACAACTCACAATATCCATGTCATGTGTTTTGTGACGCAAGTCAGGAATCAATAGGCGTAGTCTTGAAACAACAACACCCAGATGGAACACTTTACCCCATAGCTTATCACTCGAGACAATTACTTAAACATGAAAAAAATTATACAATTTCAGAAAAAGAGTGTTTAGCAATTATAGATGCCTTAGATAAATTCCACTGTTACCTACATGGATCCAAATTCACAATACATACTGATCATGCTGCTTTACAATGGCTTAAAAGTGTAAAACATTTAACTGACGTTTATTTTGGTGGAGTTTAAAACTTTCAGTATGAATATTCGATAGTTTATATAAAAGGTAAATTAAATGTTGAAGCAGACATGTTGTCGAGGAACCCTGTATGCCATTATATATCACCCATTTGTCATTTTTTAAATACTGATGAAATTATTAAATACCAAAATTCAGAGAACATTAATGATCCAAAATATATAAAAATTAATGATGTATTAACAGTTAAGAAAAAGAATTTAATTAAAATTGTAGTACCGTTATCTTTGAGAGAAAAATTAATTACAACTGCACATGAACAATTTGGTCACCCAGGTGTAAAAAAAGATGTTAAAATTAATTTCCCCAATTTACTACTGGAAAGACATTATATTAGACATTTCAAATTTTGTTAAATGTTGTGAAACATGTCAAATGAATAAAAAGTCTACACAAAAAAGGTATGGATTATTGGAAGAAGTTCCTGTAGCAGAAGAACCATTTGAAATGATTTCACTAGACACTGTAGGAGGATTTAATTATCATAATTCACAAAAAAGAAATACCTGCATATTGTTCTGGATCATGCTACCAGATATGCTTGGACATTTCCATCCAAAAGTGTCACTTCTGAAATTTATACAAATTGCTTAAAACAAATTTTTCAATTCAATGCCCAAAACAACTTTTAAGTGATAGAAATGCTGCATTCACTTCATCTAAATTTAAGAAATTCTTAAAACATCATAATATTAGACAATTACTAACTTCAGCAAATAGACCACAATGCAATGGAAAGAATGAAAGAGTTAATCAGACATTAGTAGCAAAATTAAGATGTAAAGTTAATTCAACTACAAAAACTCCTTGGACAAAATTATTAGAACAAGTTACATATGAATACAATAACTCGCCACATGATGTTACTGGCTTTCCACCTGCATATTTAATGTTTGGAACTTTGCCATATGATTCGCCATTACCTAATCAAGTAAAATTAAACTATCCACCTATACAACAAGCTAGACAAATTGCAGTAAACAGAACAATTAAGCATCATAAGATAAATAAACAAAGGTATGATAAACATTATGTTGATGCAAAATTTAAAGTTGGAGATTTAGTCTTATATCAAAATTTCTCATACCCTAATTCAAGTAAACTTCAATCTCCTTATAATGGTCCTTTTAAAGTTGTCAGGAAACTCTCAAATGTTACTTATGAAATAGATAAACCAAATCAATATACAGGAAAATTAACAGATATTGTTCATTCTACAAGATTAAAACCATTTCATTCAAAATCCAATTTCAAATTATGCTAAATTCTTATTTATATTTGTTATAGAGTTTGTTTTCTCAAACATTGGGGGGGAGAAGAAGTACATTGTAATTTTAGGAAGAAGTGCATTGTAATTTTAAAAGAAGTGCATTGTTATTTAAAAAAAATAATAATAATAAAAGTTGTGTTTAAAATTTGAAATAACTGAAAAAAATAACTGAATTATGGACTGTATGAAAACATTGTGATGAGGTCATTTTACGATACATTGTGTTATAATAATTTCATTGTGATTATTTGTGATAAGTATATTCTGAAAGTTAAAATATAGTATGTAATGTTATGAAGATTTTAGTATGGTTGTATGTTTTTGAAATGAGTTGATTGAGTAGAGATTTTAATAATAAACAAAAGAACTGTGAGATAAACAATAATTGGATGATGAACATTGAACTATGATTTTTCCAAGACAGGACTGTGTGAAACATTACATTTGATTGATTGAACTTTTACCTGTACTTGATATATATGAAATACCCTTATTTTTCTTTGCATTTTATATTTCTAGTGATATTTTGATATAATGTTGATGTTGTGTTTATTTTGATAAATTTCTGTGTATAGTTATGTAATCTTTTCTTTTTTGGGAGCTCCTAAACTCATTTTGCTATTACTTATTTTATATCTATTCTTTGTATGTACTTACTTTACCATTATTCCTAAATTCATTTTGCTGTTACTTATTTTATATCTATTCTTTGTATGTATTTACCTTACCATTATTCCTAAAATCATGTTATTTACTCTATACCTATTCTTTCTATGTATTTATGTACTCATTATTCCAACATTCAATACCATTTTGAAGTACTTGTAACTTTTCAACATTTATCACTTTATTAACATTGTTTACTATTGGTGCACATTTAGTGAGAATTTCACTTGATCTTATGTTATGTTGTTTAGTACTACTATATTTTTGAATGCTTAATGTGAATTATCTTTATCTTATGTTGTTTTTTATTAACCTCATTATTATTATAGTCATAGTGGAAGTATTAGATGTGTGATATTTTTCAGAAAACAATTCTATGTAACAAAGTTTTATACCAAATTTTTGATACTTTGTTATTCATTATTGCTATTTTTTTTGTACATGTTAGGATTCACCAGCCCACTCTTTTACACAATTATTATATCTTCTAGATTTTTATTACATTTGGGAATTTGATATAATTGAAATATAATTTTTTCCCTGGGGACTTGCCAGTCAGAATTGGCCAATCTGGCTGTGCCAGACTTCAGCGGAGGGGGGGAAATTTGTCAGGTTTGAAAAGTTTAGGTTCAAAATTAAGGAAGTAATAAATGAAAATAGAGCGAACTCTTTACCATCGCGTAAGGATTTGTGAGTAAACAAGCCTGTTAAAAGGAGCAACGAGCGCTGACGAAGGCGAACGCATACTAAGAAAGGACTTGGCTGGTGTCTCCTCGCTGCGATGTTGTATTTGGTAACACCCGGTTGCACGGCAAAAGGTCCGCCATGTTAGATTATATATGATGAAAGCGTAATAAAGGAATATTGTGAAGATGATGCCCTCCTCATTTTACCAGCAGGCCTGGGGCCTGTCATATATATATATATATATATATATATATATATATATATATATATATATATATATAAGAACCATTCTACAACAATCAATCACAGAAAAGTAAAAATAACATTGAGATATCAAATTAGCTGCTTGTGATACATTATTTCAAGACAAATCATCTCTATTTTTAAAATGATTTTTAAACTAGTGAGTTAAAAATTACCTCCATTTCTTTTCCTGAAATTTCACAAGCAATGCCAAATCCAACTACAAGAGGTGTTGGAACAGTACCACTTCTCATGCCTCGCTCCTGTCCACCGCCACTTTGAAGAGGCTGCACTCTGACACGAGGCCTACGCCTAACATACAAGGCACCAACACCTAATATTAACAGATTTGTTAGGAAATCCAATTATGAAAGTTATTAGAAATAAAATTCAAATTTTTGCATTTAATTACGCATAAAATAACTATCTGTTTTTCAAGCAGTTCAGAATTAAATAAGCTTAAAAAGAATGCTTTTAAAATTTTAATCATTCAGAACAATTAAAAGTAAGAACTTAAAATTAAGAGGCAAACTAAATAAAATTTAATTGTTCCATAAAGTATGGTACATTAATTTGTAACAAAGAAAAATAAGCATAGATAAAAACTATCAAATTAACATATTTTAAATACTGAAATAATTTTGTTGAAATTTACTCAAATGAAACATTTATACAATCCATCTCAAATTTATAAATAAACTTTATTACATTTAATGACAAAATTAAAATTTTTAAAATTTAACCTTGTTTTGAAAAACCCACATGAAAACATATAACATATATATAAAGACAAATAAGGTACAAAATATAAAAATAACAAAAAGGACAAAAAAGTGAAAGAAAATACAATTTAATTTTTGTAAACTAAATTAAATAATAGAAAACTAAACAAATTAAGAAGTTGTCATCCTTGTCAAGAACGAATTTATCAAGTGGTATTTCATACATGCACTAAGGAAAATACTGTAATTTATGAATTTTTTTGTCCATCCAAAAAATAACAAAATTTAAGTTTATAGTCATAATTCTTACCTTTTGGACCATAAATCTTATGACCACTGATAGACATTAAGTCAATATTCATATCATTTACATTAACAGGTACTTTTCCAACTGCTTGAGCAGCATCTGTATGAAAGAACACCTTTTTCTTTCTGCACAATGCACCTTAAAAAAAAATCAGAAATACAGAAACAAAGCATTTTTAAAAGGAATAAAGAACTTTATATTACTATTTACAAATAAATAAATACACATTTAAGGTTTAAAATATATAAAAGTCTTCAAACCAATATGGTACAGTAATGTTTTACACGCGCAAAGAGAACTATGCCAAGAAAATATATTAATGATAATTTTTATGCAAAATGGCCAGGCTAATATCCATTAAAAAGCAGAAGAGTAATGCTCACACTTAAGTAGGCAATTTATTTAACAAATATTAAAAGAAATAGAGAATGGAATTACTATTTACTTAAACAAGCATTTATTTTAAAAATGCTCCAAAATAATTTTAGTAAAATATTTCCAGCTGAATATTTGATTTACACTCTTGCAAACATACATTGACAATAAAATCAAAACAGGTTTATAATCTAGTATTCATTTATGAAATATGTATATTATATTTACAAATTTGACATTCATTACAAATACTCAGTTAAGCAATTTATCCACATAAATAATATCCAATTTTATCATAGTATTTATGGAAAATTAGGGAATCATTAAGAATTTATCGAATGATTTAATCTTCACTTAATGTGATGCATCACAATTAAAATAAGTATAATAGATATAATTATTATAGGAAAAGACATCAATTATTATTTTAAGCTCAATATGCAAGAATTAAAAATAAAAGTCCTCAGTAAACACATCCCACAAACAGCAAAACAAATGCACTTTTTATGTTAGTATTAAGGGGATCACCCATTCAAAAAATAAAAAAAATCTTTTTCTCCATATATTAATTTCTTAACAAGTCTAGAATACGGCGGTAAAGTGATTTTTTAAAACTCTGAAGACATTATAAAGAAGCAGGTGTTAGAAGAGTAGCTGTTTGGAGTGCTAAGTTAAGATTTTCATTGTTTTAATAGGACTTGAAACATTAAACACGTTTTTCTCAAAACTGTGTTTTTCAAACTTTTCTCCCATTATATCTCAAGAATGGTTTGACTGAATGAGACTTCAAATTTATAGGGAAGACTCAGCATAAATATATGCACCAAATAAACTACGAAATTAAAAAAGATTAAAATATTTCTATTTTTTTATAAAAATGAAATTCAAAACTTTTTCTTCAGACCTACCAAAAATCCAATTTTTGATATTTTTAATTGAGTATTGTTTATTTGGTGCATTTAAGCTTATAGATTAAAACTTGGTTGGTTTTTTTATTTCCCATAAGCTAATCAGCCGGAATCGTGGAGGAAGTGAGCGTCTATTTTTTCGAGGCGGGTGTGTTCAGAGCACTATAACTCACATTCTATAGGATATTTTTGGCTTAACATTTATATATATACTTTTAAGATACATATAAATAAATGATAAAAACAATTTACTGGTTGTCAAAAAAAATTTCCTAAAAATGTTTAAAAAACAGGCTGCCACATGGGTGAACTTCCTTTAACTTATGGAAGCAGTAAAAATAGAGTAAAATTTCTGAGAAAAGGGCACAAAAGATTAAACGCAACCTACCAATCTCTTCAACTGGTTGCTTAACACCAATTTCATTATTGACCATCATCACTGAAACAAGAGATGTATCAGGTCGAATAGCTGCCTCCAGAGTCTAGAATGAACAGTTTAAATACTACAATTTTATCCATTATCAAGAACAATCATAAAAGAAAAACTCATTAACAAAACCTGCCAAATTCGACAATACAAGATATGATTAATTTAAATCAAAATCCATGTTTAACTGGAAGCTACAAAAGGACAGTTCATAATGGATTTAATAACTTTAAATATAATCAAGTGATAACAATATTTTGAACAAATATCTCCCTCTTTATACTTCTGAACTATTCTAATTGAGGAAGTGAGAAAGTTCCCATTAAACCACATAACAGTACCCAGTGGGATTTTGAACTAATGATTTGACTCAAAAATTTTCTTGCTAAAAGATCTATAAAATTTCTTTTCAAATATTTTCTAAATATTTCAGATCTGCTTATTTAACTCAGCAATAAGTATCAAATGATTCTTAGTGAGGAATATAAAATATATTTTAAATTTACTTTTTATATAGCTTGTAATAATTATTTCGCTTAAAATTAAATTATAAATTATTAAATTAATAATGTAAATAACATGTTAAAACAAATCACACTGAATAAAATGTATATATAAAAATTTTGAACCTTCATGCATACAGTAAAATTTAATATATATTCAATTACAATTTTAGGATCCATCAAACTTTGTTTTATTACATAACTATTTAAAGAGTTTTTTCAGAGAATGTTAACAGATTGACTATTGGGAAAGTACTGTGGCAGTCAACATGTTAATGATGTGACTTTAAAAATATTTTATTTTGTCAAAATCGCTGTGTGTGTGTGAAAAACTTTCTTCTAAAATAAGTACTTCTATATTTAAAACTTTTATTTTTATTTCTAACATAACATTTTTTAATTTTTTAACTGTAATAAAACAATTGTCTCAAGATACACACAACAAATTTTGAAATAACTTATAATTGAAATTAGTGATTAAGAAACCAGAATCAGAAAGAATAGTTAATTTGGAGACCAGCTCAATCTTCAAAACTGAAAATTGGACTTTATAAGATAAGAATCAATGTTTTGGTTTTATGCATTAGCGATCCTAAAATGAAACTCACTATAACAAGGCACACTATAATGTACAGATAGCATATTGATGTAAATAACTACATATCAAGTTTTTTTTCTCTAATCTATCAGAATAAAAATTTATAATTATTTACTGTTATTCATTCGGCAGTTCAGATTTGGAAAATCTATTTTGTTTGCTCAAGCATTCTTAATTGTATCAACAAAAATTTGTTCAGGTAAATAAATATTTTTGAATAAGAATATGTATACAAGTAAGTGTAGTTGAGCAAATTTGTTTCACAACCCTCCACTAAATATAAATAAATTTCAAGAAGTACTTATTCCAGAAGAAAGTTCATCTGCATTTTTGACAGATTAACTGCCATAATAACAGACTGACTGTCATGGTACTTTTCAGGAATTGGGTGTAAAGAGCCAATGTTTACAAAGTATTTATTGTACAAATGTATTACAAAATTCCTATTTATACTGATATACAATGAATTTCCTCATACCTCAATAAGTACAGTCTATCTAAAAAAAAAGAAAAACCTAAGTGACAACCTGCTGCCCAGCAATTTTATACAGAATGACCACATTGAATCGATTTCTTTTCCCCATATATTACACTTCAATTGATATTTAAAATAATTCTTAGCAAGGGGATTTCAAAATCTTCCAATACCATTTAGAAATTAGAGTTATTTGTTTGTCCAAAATGCAAGATGTGTAAATCTTTTTAACTGCAAAATTGCAGCTAAAAAGATTTAGAAAAAGTTTAACTAATGATGACTAGACATTAGGGACATCATTGTCGACTATTCAACAAATTCCCAGATTTTCATTTTTTTTCACAAAACCTGGTTTGAAACCAGTTTTAGTTTAAACGAAAAACCAATTTTGAATTCCACTAAGACTGTGCAGTGATTATTTGAGATTATTTATTTAATGAAAAAGCATTAGTTTCCCCCCTCCACGTACATAAAGCTGACACACTCCACACTCCTTAAAATGCTTTCAATACTAACAGTCATAACTTTATATCAATTACAGCTTACCTCCATACTTAAAATACCATTTGATTGCACAGGTAAATAAGAAACATCAAATCCCTCAGATTCCAAAAATCTGCAAGAATCCAACACACATTTGTGCTCCTGCAAGAAAATATATATATATATATATATATATATATATATACTCTATATTGACTACATACATAACTGAACAAACTCATTAGAAAATAGATTTATACATAGATAGGCGCAAAGCAACCAAATGAATGCATAAAATATATATAAAAGAAATATGTAATATTTATCAAAAACAAGAAATAATAGATAAAGAACATAACAAAGAAATTACAATAAAAATAAAAGCTGAACATGAAGAACAAAATTATAGAAATCCAAAAAAAAGAATTTGATTTCTGATATGCAACTCGAGATAAGAAAGTATAACTCAGAGAGCATGATAAAACCAATCACTACTATTATGTAACAAACTTATGTACAATATTATTTTTTGAAAGATACTTTTCTTATGTAATTGTTCTAGTATTTTTCTACTTTTCTTACATAATTATTTTTTGATTTTTCTGCATTAAGAGTTTGGGAGAGTTTGTTACATAATAGTAGTGATTGGTTTTATCATGCTCTCTGAGTTATACTTTCTCTGAAGTTTTGTTTATTTTATTTGGTTTTCTTACCGAGTTGCAAAAGGGGGAAGGTTGGCGCCTTCAAACTAGTTTAACCCCCACTTATTCGGTCCTAAGTCCGAAATTGCTTTCTGACTGAACTGTCACAAAAACTATTGATTTCTGATATGTATTAGAGATAATAAATGTTGCAATTAAAAAAAAGTAATTTTTTACTGATTTTGCAAACAATACCAAGTTTCTGTGTTAAAAATGATTTGACAAAAATGTAAGTTTTAAATATATAACAAAAGTATAATATGCTAATTACTAACAAACTTACAATCTGTGTGGTGATAATATGCTTTTTCTTTTCACTATAGAAATGTGCCACACCTTTGACAGCTATGTTGTTAGATTCTGTAGCTCCACTGGTAAAAACAATATCTTTTGGATCAGCACCAATGAGCTCGGCAACTTGCTTAAAAATGAAGAGCAATTTTAATACTTTTACATAATCAAGACTTATTCTAAAACATGAATTGATGTTTCTAAAAAAAAATATATGAAAACACAACAAGTAAAGTTGAGTACAGAGACTACTTCTCTTTACTCAACCTAATATGTAATTTTATAAAAACTTTTATCACCCAATTTACACAGAGATCAAACTAATTCAAATTTGAAGAAAGAAATTCACAATAATAAAATAAACTAAAAGTGGGAAACAACAAAGTTGAATCTACATATTATATTCAACATGCAGTAAAAATCTGCTAATTTTGTGTATAGTAATAAACATATGTACTATAATTGCAATCCCTTCTTTAAATCTCATGAATTGTGAATGACTTGTTTATGACAATTCAGAATTTTCCTTTATCTTAAAGAAAAACCAATTATATTAGCCTGTCAACCATTTACACTAAATAAATTTTTAAAAAAATATCGCCACATACCATGGTACAACTCAAAAATGAAAAAAATGTTTTCATACAAGCTCACACACAATAACCTTGTTTCCACGTGGTCTAATTTTTCTTAATTTATTGAAAATGATTATTAAAATTTAAGACCGGCCTTCTAAAGAGAAAAACAGAGTTGAGTATTTTCAGTCACAGAGGATCATTTCATCAAATCTTTTTATATAAAAACAAGCAAGCCACATGAATAATTTTGGCTGTCTGAATAATGTGGACTTTATTAGATATCTTATTCATTTAAAATTTAACTACTAATTAAAATTTAAGAATGGAATATAATTTAAATTTAGTTATTTCTGAAAATATTTCAATACCTATTAGTAAACAGGTACCTGAATTTGGTATACAAGTACCTAAATTTAAGATGTTTAATGTTCATATGCAAGAAATTCAGTTAAAGAATATATAATCCCAACTTATAAACATATCTTTGGAGGAATGTGAATCTCTGAAATAGCTTACTATGTCTTCAGATACTGTTCATAACTAGAAAATATGATGCTGTATAAGGGAAATAAATTTATTGGGGGAAAATAAACCTGTCTGACAAAGAAAAGCCAAAAAAATTTCGAAACGGGGAATTTTAAGTTATACACTCAGTAAAAGCATGAGCAACGATGGGCTAAGCGGTGAAGAAAAAAATTCAAAGTAATTTTGAAAAAGAATAATGGAAGTGCTGATTTTGTGAAGGGAAGGGAAAATTTATAGAAGTAGGGAAAGCCTGTGCAATGCCGGGCCATGCAGCTAGTTCACTTTTATATTGAGTTGTCTAGAACAGTACTTCCCCTCCCAAATGTCAAAAATATAACATAATTGTTAAATTTATAAAACATTAATTAACATTTAATTCCTTCCACTTATAGAGACATATTTTCTTAATTATTAAGATATTCATAATACATATTACTAAATATAACAAAAACATACTGAATTTAGTCCATCAAAAGATTGATGACATACAGCATATGTATCATACAAAATAAGTAGTTTGGGTAACTTTCGACATTTATTATAAAAGATACTTAATCCTTATACATAGTTCTTCCCAATCATTGGCAATATATCACTGATTTTTAGAAAATATGGCTTCAAAAAATGAAACACTAATTTAAGTGCATCAACAATATATGTGAGATGATCATTCTATATATATACTTGGTGGATGAAATTAGCAGTCAAAACATTGGGTCCCCTGCACCGTGGGGCAAGGGGACCCAAAGCCTGACTGATGCCAAATGCGTATGTACCCTTTGTAAGATCAGGCTTGGGTCCAAAACCAGACTTTGCAGGGGTGCCCTAACATTCTCCTTTAAGCTACAGAGTCAATACATTAAATAAGATACCAAAACTTTTTAGCAGATAAATACAAGTATCAATTAAGAAAATGCTGAAAATTAACATACTTAAGAAAAGCCCAAAATTTCACACAAGCAGTATTACCATATTTTCCTGTACATAATCAGTGGATTATGTGTTAAAAAAGTTTCAAATTTCGTTGCATGTATTATACGCCGCTGCAGATGTGATAAAAAACATTTTCCATCAAAAATGCTTACAATAAACTTTTGAAAGAAACACCATTTATGTTTTATTCAATAAGTAACAGATGGCGCTAAAAGCTTTTGCGACTCGGCTGACGTATTTCAGCTACAATCAGTTTGGTCCAATTACGTTCAAGAACAAAATCGGTTCCTCAAAAAGATACTACAGTTCAAGTTCATATATCTCTATGTTGCAGTGGAGGCATGTAAGTTACATGGCTGAACTAAATGTTATAGAGAAGGTTACTGAAGTAGGAAATCGGGAAACTGCAAGATTGTTTAACGTTGATGAATAAAATACTCAATTGTGGAAAAAAAAAGATTGATTTTGAAAAATGTGACCCAACGCTTTTTAATTATAGACTCGATGAAGCACATCATAGTGAGAATGTTAAAAATGCCATGAAGTCCGCACCTGCAACTAATACATGCAGGACTGACAAAGAAATTACAGCCTTTAGACATTGGAATCAATAGATATTTTAATTGAAAGTTCAAAAATTATGGAAATAATTATTGTGGGACTTTTAGAAAAAATAATTTTACAAAAAAAAATTTCTCTGTACAATTTATTACTTGTAATTTTAATCATATTGTGTATTTGTTTTATAAACTTTTTCTGACACTATATTATAGGCAGTATACATTTTGGATTATTTGCCATAAAAATTGCTGTGGATAATGCAACATTATTTTATTTTTTTCCTCCAAAAAAAAAGGCTTTGTGGATAATGCACAGCTGCAGATTATAAACAGGAAAATATG
The DNA here is from genome assembly GCA_019973935.1 of Trichonephila clavipes. Lineage (NCBI taxonomy): Eukaryota > Metazoa > Arthropoda > Arachnida > Araneae > Nephilidae > Trichonephila > Trichonephila clavipes. The sequence goes on along the minus strand of BMAU01021177.1, from coordinate 993,213 downwards.
GTACTTACATTTAGAAACTGGCTTTTTACACAAAAAAAGCATAACAAATGAAAAAGTAAAGTATTTTTCAAATAATTACAAAAATAGTTATATTTAAAAGACTTGAAATGTTCTTATAAACACAATAACTTCATTGCATATGATACTTTTTTAAACAAAATTATATCCAAAATAGATGTTTTGAAAATAGATGATACTATTTCAACATGTAATACAGTTATACTGAGAAATATAGAAAGGCTTTCCACTTACTTTCCTAGCTTTTTCAACAGCAGCTTCACTTTCCCATCCATAGGCATGGGTTCTAGAATGAGGATTACCATAGCTTGATATGAAATAAGGAAGCATAGCATCGAAAACTCTAGGGTCCTTAAAAAGAAACTATAGTTAAACACAACTAGATCCATAATTACCAATAAGATGAAATTTTTGGGTTATAAAATATTAAAGCAAAAATATTTCAAATGAAAAAGTTGAAGTCCATGAAGAGTAAGTATATTTCATCATTTGGGGACATACAATACTAATAAAAAAAGTATCAAATTTCAAAGCAGCAATGTGTTTCATTTTAGAATTTTGCACAATAATATATCCAGATTGTCTTTCAGATGTGCAGTAAACCTTTTATTGAAGTCATGAGATTATTTTTTAATAAATTAAGTATATATATGTATGCAAAATCTTAATTAACCTTATTCCCTATAAAATGAAATATTGGTACTGAAGTATTATACCATTGGCCAATTTCGCCAAATAAAAGATGTAACCAAATTTTTTTAATATTTATTGAACATGCACAGGAATGGTTTCGGTAAACTCCTAGGAGATACCCTTGGCGCCAAATCGAAAAAGCGCCATAAAAACGAAATGGCGCCAAGCAAACCCGACAACGGTGACAAGTAAATATAGCAGTATAAGATGGATGCAAAATACATTTTAACATTTAACAACGGCACTTACTTTCTTATTGTTGATCCTTCCCATAAAATGAAAACTATTGGTCTCTCGCTGAGTGAGTGATACCATTGGCCAAATGGTCGAACATGCCTTCTGCTGGTGTGATTACGGAGAAAACGTTTTATTGCCGATTAACTTAAAAAACCACGAATAAAAACATCATGATGTAACCTTTTTTTCCAAAATGCCCATTTGCTCATTACATTCAGGACATTTAACTTGAAGCAATAATCCTTCTTTCATACACCATTCAATCAATTCTTTTGCTTCTAGCATCTGAACATGCACAGGAATGGTTTTCCAACAACAAAATGAAATTGGCAGCATATTGTGGCCATGACGGCGCAATTGGCAACCAAAGTGTTTTTGAACCATGGTTTTCCACTATTGATTACTTGGCAAAATTAGGCAAAATGGTCAACTGTATAATATGTAAATATTTTACAATACATTGTCCCTTTTTTGTTTTGCTATTCATCTTTAAAGGGTTTTAGAATAAACAATTTTCACGATAATACTACTAAAGGGAAAAAGGCAATGGGCTGACAATGTTCTTAGATCATCAAAACATTCTAATTGAAGAAATATTTAAAAATCATGCAGAATAATTATAATTTCACAAAAAGTTATAGTAAAAATATATTTATCAGTTATACATACTGTGAAGTCAAATATTTTTTTTCTAATTGGCTGCAAATTGATCATTAACCATTGCAGTCCTAGTACTTCTCCCCAAAAAAGCTGGTATCACTTTTTAGTGCGGTGCCCTATAGGCGGATACTAATTGCCGCAGGTAATTTTGATGCCCGGTTTCCTCCCTAAAGGAAGGCACCTGAGTTCTGACGATGCAAACCTGTACCAGGATTTAATTTTGCCGAAAGCATCCAAGCCAAACAGACACTGTATGGATCTTTTACATGCCATGCAATCATACAACATGGCCGCTGTCAATTTTCTACATCATGAAAATCCACAGACTTGGGCCGAGGTCGAACCCGCAACCATGGGTGCAGAAGACCAGCAACAAACCAACCACACCACCCAGCCAGCATGTGAAGTTAAATATAAAAAATGCTAAACATATACAACACAACATATAGAAAACATGCTAAATTCTGTTTCATCATTGTTTGTAAAGGATGTATTTTATCAGATTATATGCCCAGTGTTTATGGTAGCAACATCTAAAAAAACAGTCACCAACTCATTGTCTTTATAACTCATAAGAATTATATTGAGAGCAAAAGTTATAATGATATTTGATTCTGGCTTTGTAAGACCAAGTAATAAAAATGGCATTTTGATATCTATTTTAATATAAAAAGCATGATTCAAAATATTTTTAATGATTCTGGCTTTGTAAGACCACGAAATAAAAATGGCATTTTGATATCTATTTTAATATAAAAAGCATGATTCAAAATATTTTTAATCACAGCTCTTGTTGACTGCTAGCAGGGTATTTTCAATTTATATTAAAAAAAAATGTACAGCTTGAATGATTGTTTGCTATCATACAATGAAGCTACAAGTGGCTATTGGCGATGGACCTCGTAATTTTCAATTACAGTGAAACAGCAGCTTACTCTCCAAACTTTCACACTATGCTTATGCGAGTACTTTGAAATCAAAGGTCAACAAAAACAACTCTGGTCAAGAGTTATCGATCATAACCACCTTTCTGAGAATGAAAATCTTTATTTTATTTGATAAACCATGAATCCTGGACCATTACTACAGAATACAGAAAAATATTACAGCAAATGCTTATAATTTGAAATACAATTCAAATTATGCGATGAAAGATTAAAATTTAATTCAAAGTATAACCTGACTTACTCCTTATTTTTATACATGATGAATTATCAGTATGATAGCTCATAACTAATTTTAGCCATAATAATAGCCATAACTAATTTTTCACTATTGTAAACTAAAATAATTCGAAAGAATAACTCACTAATGGAGTAGTTGCTTGAAAATCTAAATACAAAGGTCGCATTTCAATATTTGGTGATCCTTGCTGTGCTTTAACTTTTTCGTACATGTCGTGATAAGAAGCTGGCAATGGTTTTGCTAAAACATAAAAAAATCACTTTTAAGTAATTTAATAACCAAACTGATTGTATTGTAATCGAGAGAAATTACTACAGCATATATTTTTATTTATAGCAATCCTACGAAATATTAATTGTTTTCTGTAAAACCATTATCGGTTCAAGTGTAGTATAGGGTGGGGGCACATTGGATTTGGCGATTTTTATCTAAATGTCATGGTGAGATATCGAATTCATTTTAAATAAATAATACCGAAAAAAGTACCTTGGCGACCACTTTTAGTCACCAGAATAAAGGACTGTGTCAAGTGGTCCCCCCTATACTACATTTGAACCTCATTATCGTCATATGCAATATTGAAATTTGGCAAGAACCTAATATGAAAAGAGATTTCTGGTGTTCATGTAAAGAAATTTAATGTTGTTGAATGTCGGTGAACTTGTTGTATAAAAACCTACCTTGAGACATTCGAATTGCATCACTTTGAATACATCTCCAAAACGTTCTAGATATAAAATACCGGCTTAAATTCATAGCTGATATATTGTATTTTACCAAAAATTAAACAGAAGATGTGTGTTACTTAAAATTCACAACTTAAGCTTGAACTAAGGTATGTATGAATTAATCAGCATTACGTTCCCAAGCACACTATTCACTTTCCAAGTGAGGTTCGTAACATAAACATAAACAAGCAGTTACTAAGTACAGTTAATATTCTACATTAAGTATTGCAAAGCTAGATTTACTCCTAAAATTTATTTAACTCTTAAAAGTTTAACAGCTCAATTTTATCATTGACAAATTTAAGAATCTGGAGGAGAAATATATCCATTTTTTTTTACATTTTCCAGAAAAATGCCCGTGTGACAGAAATATTTTTTTTCCTAACTCTCCGATCTCGAATCAGTAACTGTAACTTTTTAGAAAAAATGCTTTTAGAGGGATTTTGAAAAAGAAACTGAATTTCTCTTGTATTATATCATACATCTTATTTATTTTCTACGAAGATGCTTATTTTTTTTCAAAGTTACGTTAGAATTTAATCTCTTTATTCTTCTAGTCAATTTTTTTGGCATCAAAAATAAAAATAGTTATTCACAGTGTGATATATTTTTGCATGGCATCTAAGTATTTGTTTTAAAACCAATAGTGTTTGTTCATTAAATTGTTTGAAAATGGCAGGATCTGAAGAAGATATATCTCTTGTTTGTTGTGTTAAAATTTGTTACTTAAATAACCAAGGAAATGTTTCTCGTCAAGTCGCAAATCCTAAAAGTTTCTTACAACTCGGAAGAAACGAGTTCAGAGACATAGTTTTAAAAGTTGAATGTGGTAAAGTCCAAGCTAATTTTAAAATATGTGATATGACTCTTCACACTAGATTTTTGAAAGAAGGTAAATCAACTATCTCATTGAAAGAACCTCCATTACAGATGTTTATTTCAAATTGTCCAGTTGGAAAATTAAGTATGTTCCTTAAAGTTTTGATGGCGAAAGTTAAAAGCTCTAAAGATGCAAAAACTGTAAGTGCAAAAGATCGTTTACAAGCTTTAAAACCTCCAAGTTTTCAGGAAATTAGCCCTTTGACTTCAATTGACATAAATGTTTTGAATAATAAAGTAGTCTGTACTAAAACTGCAAAATCTGCATTTCCTCAAACTCCAAAATCTTCAAAAAGAAAACGGGAGTTGGAGGACAAAGAAAATACAACACCTTCACGGGTAAGTTTAAAATTTTATGTTTTATTATACATATCTATTTAAAGTTTTGATAATTTTACTGTGCAACATTTTTTTGTTTTAGTTAATCAATACGTAATATATTCATATTATAGTCAGCATATTTTAATAAATTGAAAATTTCAATGGTGAAGTTTGGCTATTTATTATTTGTGCTGGAAATTGTAACTAATAATGTTGTATAAATAACTAATAATGTATTTTTGTAATTAAGAATGTTGTATGAGATAATGCTCAGTGTAATAATATGTATATAATATACAAAATTGCTTCAAATCTAATGAAGCAAAGCAAAAATAGAAGTATAACTAGACAATATAGATCAAATATAAGATAACCTCAGTAGTACAACAGCAAAATTAATCTTAGGAACTAAGATGGCAGGTTTAAATATCATTTTCAGGCCAGACCACCTTGTAATTTGTCTATATTACTGGGTTGTAGGGAAAAGAAATTAATTAAGAGATGAAAGTAGTGAAATTAAAATGTAATGTACATGCTTTTTATAATTGTTTGTACTTTATCATAGGGTTATACATCAGCTTTATTTTAGTGGGCATGGTAATGGACCCATGGCCGGCATGTCAGGAGTCCGAGCCTTGTGCCGCTGAAGATTCTGTGTAAGGGAGGGATTCATGTTAAATCTGTCAAGAGCTCAAACGTCCTTCTGTTGGTGTGGTAGTTAGGAGAAGGGGTGCCCACTCAGGTGTCATCCTTGTCACTTCACCATGGTTCAAAATGGCAAGGTTCGTCACCAAAAGCCCTCGTGTAGCTGAACAGTGCAATGTTAATATTTAGTCATTCATTCGGCTCAATTTTATTACAGAACGTCCAATGTGAATAAATGTGAAATAAAATCACTCAAGAACTTATAATTTAGCTGTATTAAAGGAATTGATTACAACTAAATTATGAAAATGCATATTCAGGCACATATCATATTATCTGGTGTGAAATTATTGGTTAATAAAAATAACTGATACCAAATGGAAATGTATCAAAGCAGTGCAATGGTCTTCTGTAATGGTTTTTTTTTTAAAAAACTTATATTCAACTGGTTTTTAAAGTTTTTACAAGCATATATACTTCATGTGGTATATTCTTTATATATTTTTCAATTAGTATTTTTGTGGTTATGATATTTAATACTAGCTATATAATTATTCTGATGAATTGCATAGATCTTCATAGTCTTTAATTGATGCTTAAAGGTTGCCCTTAAAATTTTACAATTTATTCTTTTTTAGATTTAATATTTGTAGAGATATGAAAAAGTGATAACAATGATGCATGAATAATTGGGGCTGTAAAACCATTGTTATTTGTGCTTAAGAAAAATTCTTGAAAATCTGACTTGATGTGTTTTGAACACTAATAAGCTTATCAAAACTACTTTAATTAAAATTAAATACATAATTCTGTATTTAATGTTTTTACTACACATCTAAGTTAATATGATTTCAGTTTATATGATGTTACTTCAATTTTTATCATGTAAATTAATTTCAACTTTAGTGCTAAAAGTCACGCAAAAATGTATTTCTATGTTGATAAATGATTGATTCTAAATGTTGTGTTTGTTAAATCAATGCAGTTTTATCCACAATTCACTGAACATTATTATATAAGCAAATTAAGCTGTAAGAAACCAATTTTATTTTTTAAAAAATTATACGGAATTAGCGCACAAATGATTGGTGCTTCCAAATCAAGAAGTAAAATTTATATAGCTTATCAAATTTTACACAGATAGCTTTGCACCAATATTGATTGTTCAGGTTACAAAATTAAAGAAATTTGTTTATCTTCAAATCAAATTTATTTTGCACTGTACAACAATTTGAGTGCTATAATGTGTTACATTATCATGGCAAGTTGAACCTAAAGCAAAATTTTGATACTGGTCTATTATTGCCAATAGATTGGATTGGTTTAGTAACTTTTTACAGGAGTATTTATAAGGCAAAAAGTTATATGTATTTCATATATGCATTCTTGAACAGACATAGGTTGAATATTAATTAGTTATTAATTTATTTTAAAAATATTGAATTCAGTTTCTGTGAATGCTTCATGTGAAATTTTTATGTCATAGATTTAAGTAGAGATTCAAAGCAATTGTTTCTATTAATTTTTTGAGTTTAATACCATATAAATTCAACTAGATAATGACTTAAGATAGTGTTTAATTTTTCCTCTGTACATTTTATTGTAATTTTCCAACTTTTAAATTTTTCTTCATCTTGTCTTGCATGTGAATAACAATTCTTACATTTGTAAAGTGATGCTCAAAGTCACGTTTCTCTAGCTTTTCTTTTTTTATTAGCAAGAAATTATTAATATATAATAATTTCTTGCTTTTTAAATTAATTTTAATTTTATATTTTCATTTTTAAGTTCTTAATTATATTGAAAAATGAATGAATAATATTTTATGAAATCTGAATATCTCAAAGTGCAGAAAGTCATATGCTAACAATAAAAATCAGCAAAATTTACTGAAATAATACTTGAAATAAAGTACAAGGTTTCTAAAAAGTTCTGTTATTGAATTATCAAAATTAAGTACATTTTGTAACATAAGCATTATGGTTGTGACTGCACAAGTATTAATTTTCCCTGCTATTTATTTATGAATTTTTCTCATTTCCCAGAAAGTTGTTGCAGTAGCACGACCTATCGCCCCTCGCCTTCTGACTATGGAGCAGAAAAGAGTGATGAGTGCTGTTTTGACTGGAAGAAATGTGTTCTTCACAGGAAGTGCAGGGACTGGGAAGTCTTTCCTTTTGAAGCGAATTCTTGGAGCCCTAGCACCAGAAAACACTTTTGCCACTGCCAGTACAGGAGTTGCAGCATGTCAGATTGGAGGTATCACCTTGCATGCTTTTGCAGGTCTGTAAAAAATTATATATTTTTAAACATATAAAATTTTAATTGTTTAAGTGTTATGCTTTTTATCAAATATTATAGTTTATTCCAAGGAAACATGCATTTGTCATGTTTTATATGCACAGTATAGAATATTAAAATAAGCTTTCACAGAGCTTGAGGAAATTGAGAAGATGATTTAATGTATTATAACTGGTACAAAGTTTAATATTGTTGTTAATTTTTAATATAATTAATTGTCTTGGAATCGGAATTAGTATCCTGGTTCCTTTACAAATCGAGATATTTGAACATTAGTGCATGCAGTAAATATATTGTTTATGCAAAAAGTAATATATTTTAAAAGTTGAGGTAATATAATCATTTTATTTAATGTAAAAATTTGACTATATATATTTTTTTAAAACATCCTTTCATTTGTTAATAATTTGCAGCTTTTTATATCTAAATCACTCACACTAGTTTGATATGTGAAATGGAATTAATCTCAGATCTTTGAGCCATATTTCAATTTTTTTCGTAAGTGTAAATATGTTCTAGTGATGATTTGTTTCTTATGCTTTATATTTTTATGGAATACTTTTTCTTTTATAAATATAGTAGTTTTCATCTGTAAGTTCATTTCCTTAAAAGTTTGTGTTTATCGGAAATTTCTCATATCTAAGTTAATGCCTAACATCAATCTAAAACATTTTATAAAATATGTTTTTTCTAGTTAAAAAGAAAAAAACCAGGAAGATCTTTCCTTTTCTCCCATATAACAATACATTCATAGGGTAAATTGCTTATAATACTAATTATAAATTTCTTCTGAAACAAATGAAATTTTCAGTTTTAAAATGGCACTATATTCTCATTGTGAAACTCTTCCTTTTCAAAATCAGAAGACTACAAAATTCTTACACTTTTATTGAAACCCTAATTTATATTTTGGATGCAAATTGGCATACTGAACGATTAAACAAATATTTTTCTTTTATGAAACAATCAAAGGAATAGGACCGGGTACTGCCTCTTTACAGCAGTGCATAGAACAAGCTTTGCAAAAGGGAAAATCTTCCTGGAAGCAATGCCAGCATCTGATTGTGGATGAAATCTCAATGGTGGATGGAGAGTTCTTTGAAAAATTGGAGAAAATTGCTCGGATTGTGAGAAGGAATGATAAACCTTTTGGAGGGATTCAATTGATTCTCAGTGGTGACTTTTTGCAGCTTCCCCCAGTTTCTAAGAAAGGAGAGAACAGGTTATTCTGCTTTCAGGTATGTTTCAAAATAATACTTTTAAATTAAGATTGAATTTGAAGTAAAATTGTTATTTTAGAATTACCGAATTATTTAGAATATATGTTATAGTTTTTAGCATACTGTTGTGTATATTGTCTTTTTTCCCACCAAATGAAGGTAAATTTCTTTGCTCATATTTAAAGTGAACATTTTTCTTATATGTATTTTTGTTTTCAGAAGAAAATTTATGTACAAAAATAATTATATGTAATATCTTTGCGTCTATCAAAAATATTCTTTTGCAATTAGTATATGATTTATTCATTAAATAAAATTCATTAAAAACAAATATAATTAATGCTGTAATATTTATAATTTTAAGAGTGAAGCATGGAGAAATTCTATTGATGTCAACATTGAGCTTTGCATGGTGAAGAGACAAAATGACAAAAATTTCATCAATATTTTGCATGATGTGAGAAGAGGAAGGTAAGCCTCAAAGTAATATGTTTGATTTATTTTTATTTATTAATAAAATCATACCTACTTATTTTTTGAATCCAATTTTTATCTTTCTCATTTATAATTAACTATTTGGTTACTTGTTATAATCTTTGAAAACAGTTTTAAAACTTATTATTCTGGCATAATGATAAATATGGAAATTGAACATTTTCTCAAGTTTAAATTGGAGCACTGAAGATTAAAAGTTTCCAGACCTTCAAGTATAACTGACTGGAGTGAACCATTTTAACTCACAATTTTAGTTGGACATCTCCTGTCTTTGATTTACTCTAATAGATTTGAGTCTTTTTTTAATTTACATCAAGTTTTTCATTAATAAAGCTTCTCCTTATCATCACATGTTGTCAATTGTGTGGAGCTCTTCAAACAATTTCATTTTCAACCATTAGTAATTCTGTTTTTTTGGGGGGGGATGAGGGATTATAATATTGACTTAATCTTGTTCTTTTGGACTTTGGATAAGTTGCAACAATAACAATGAAATTATTTCTGTAATTTCATTAATCACCTTAAAACTTATACATCATGAATTTATAATTAATTTTTACTCTCTTTTGAGAAATGTTGGTTTTTATATTTATTTAGTATTGAGATTTGAATGTTTTGTTATTTAGAAATAATTGAAATTTCGAATTGTTTCTAAGAATTTTGTTATTCTTGAGAAATTTATTAATTTTAATGTTAAAAATAAATGAATCATTGTTTACCACTTAAAACAAGCAACCAATGTATATTCACTATTTATATGATGTATGTTATAATTGCTCATGTTACAAAAGTTACAATATTTTAAATATGAAAGAAATGGACTTTTTTTAAAAAAAATATAGGATGTCTGAAAAATATGGCTGTATTTTCAAAAATGAATAAAAAGATAAACAAAGGTTTTCACTGAGGGCTTTTTATGATCTTTAAAGAAAATTAATGAAATACAAACTAGATAATGCGATGTCTAGGTTTTGCAACATTCTTGTTTTAGAATGGCTTCACCCAAAGAACAAGTGTAGGTTTTGTAGAAGGATTTATCAAATTAAAATCTGCAACACATGTACAGCAAAAAATGAGGCACCACTTCACTACAGTTTGGAAATGAGAAGAAGTTCCCTGGGTGATGGATTGAAAGAGGAAGTCCAATACTGTGGCCACTTAGATCTTTAGACATAACACCTTTGGGCTTCTTGTAGGGATACATGAAAAATATTGTTTACCCATCTCTAATTTTTAACACTGATGAATTTTAAAGTTGAATTACAGCTGCCATATTCAGGATGTTGATCCAGCAATGCTTCATAAAACCTTTCCCGAAATCTTGTAATAACTCGATGTTTTGCACACAGATATTAAGTGCATAGACTGAAATCATTCTAGAAAACATTGTAAAAAAATCTTAGGTATTTTCTTTATGGAACAGAAAAAAACTTGAGGAAATATCTTTGCCTGTTTATTTGTGATTAATATTTGAAACTGTAGTCATACTTTTTAGACACCCATTATATTAAGTTGTTACTTAATGCATTATTAATGAATAAGTATATGATTCAAGTAAATTTTGATTTTTATGCAAAATATAATGATTTATTTAATTTATGTGAATTTTACTTCTTTTAATTCAATTAGTCTTTAGGAAGAGGGAGAGGAATCAGATGTAATAATGTATTTTAATGCAATATCCAATACTGAAAATAATTTTCTTTCTAGATGTAGCAAAGATGTAATACAAAAATTGAAAGCTACACACAAGCATCAAATTGATAAGGATGGTATACTTGCAACAAAGCTCAGTACCCACAAAGATGATGTTGATATTATAAATAATTCACACCTGGAACACTTGCCTGGTATTTTTCTAAACTTTTTGTTAATTTAATACAAAGTATAGTGGTAGTAATTTGGAATGTTTTGTGTGTATACATATTTACATTGAGTGGCCAAATTATTATCACAACAACCCCCTTCAATACAATATTGGACTACCTTTTGCTCTTAATACTGCATAAATTCTCCTTGACACTGACTATGAGGTGGGTGGTATGTGAAATAGAGATTGTATACGTTTAATTGCACTTCACAATAGCTTCAAATTGGATAATACTGAATCAAACTGTCTGATGGGCAATTTGATTTCATTCCACAGATTCTTAATTGAATTGAGATCTGATGATTGTATAGGCCAACTAAGCAAGGTAAAATCTCTTTAGTGACCTTCGAACCATATGAGCATAATTACATCTGGGGAGGTATGACAGAAATCATTGTTCTGGGGAATGTATTAATAACTGGCAGAGTATGCCATTAACATAACAGAATGTACTTGATCTGCGTTAAAACTTGAATACCCTTGGACATTCAGACGTTTTTCTACATTAATCAAAGAATCCATTCACGAGAAGAAGACTTCTCCCAAACCATAATATTGCCTCCACTAGCCTGAAGAGATCGCAATGTAGGTGGCACAATGCTTTTTCCTTCTGTTTTTTCCATATTCTCACCCTGCCATCTGCATGGTGTAATCGAAAACATGATTCATTTGACCCTTTTCCAATCAACTACTGTCCAATCCTTGTGCTCCTTTGCAAAATGGAAATGTCTGCTCTTGTTCAAATCCAACAGTAGATGCTTTTGAATGTTCGCCAGTTACCAGCCGATACAGTATGATGTACGGGGAACAGTTTTTTCAGAGATGTTTGCAGTTGTTCATTGATTAAGATTCCCTAAAATTTGACACACAGTTGCTCTTCTGTTAGACTGGATAACCACATCTGAAATTGAGAACTGGTTTTCTGCTTAGTATCCCCTCTCTGTGAACATTAATAACTGGTGATCTCGAACACTTCACCAGTGCAGTCGTTTTGCTGATTCTGGTTCCTACATTTCAAGCACTTACAACCATTCCATGTTTATACTCAGTTAAATCACATTCCCCCTTCCATTTCTTAACAAGCAACACAGTGCAGTTGATGCTTCAGTATTCCTGCATTCCCTATTACTGCGATCATCACCAACACTTGTAAATCACTTGCAAGGGAAACACTGCATAAAGCAGTTGCAATAAATGTTTATACCTTAAGAAACTGCAATTTTAATTAATTACAGTCCCAATCGCACTAATCCATACAAGTTTTAAATTACCATAATAATTTGGCCATTCAGTGTATATGTTAGATACAATTAATGCTGTACAATTAAGATATTTGAACTTTTTATACATGCATAATTAATAATATGCCAATGTATCAAGTATTTGTTTCCATATATTAACTATAATTTCTTTACTCAAAATGTACTTGTAAGAGGGAGAGCATTTTTGTTGTAGCTTGACAACTTTTCTTGAAATTAATTCCCACAGGTCAACTGCAAGTGTTCCGTGCGGTGGATAGCTGTCCTGAGCTAGCTCGTTTTATGAACAATCACTGCCACGTTGTTGAAAAAATTGAGTTGAAAGTTGGAGCTCAGGTGATGCTGACCAAAAATTTAGATCTGCAAAGAGGTTTAGTTAATGGTTCAAGAGGTGTAATCACAGGCTTTGATGTTGGAAAAGAAAGTAAGGATTTAAATTCTAAGCCAATGAATTTTTTAAAAATCTTTTTTGTTAGGATAAAATGTATTGAATAAGTAAATTCACTATACGTTAAAATAGTTTTTGAAATAAATTATTATAGCATTTTATGACTTTAAATTTAACTTCCATTATGTAACTGCTGTAGTTTTTCAAAATACATTTTATTTGTCAGAACTTCCTATTGTGAAATTTGTCTGTGGTATTGAGCAAGCAGTCAACTATGAGAAATGGACAGTGAGGGCTCCCAGTGGAATAGTCCTGATGAGAAAAATGCTACCACTTCAATTGGCTTGGGCCATGTCAATCCATAAATCTCAGGTACCGTTTCATTTTTATGGTGCATTAATTCAAATTTAAGTGTAATATTGAATATTTATTACAATTTCTTTGTGGTGCAATGCAAAACTATGATGGAGATTATATCAATAATTCATATTAAGTAAAAATTACAATTTGTATATAATTTTAACATATATATATAATTTATATAATTAGACATAATAAACTTTTGATAAATTTATTGTGAATGACAGTACTGGTTATTTATCATCCCGGAAGATAGAAATTATTGTATGCGATGAAAGCATAGTGTCACATTCTGATAATTGTATAGATATAATTTAGTTATTGCAGGAATTTGTTATTAATTTTATGTACTTCTTTCCATTTTGTTTTTCCATACTTTATTAAAAGAGCTTTTTTGACTATAGAAATTTCATGTTTCAATAAAGATTGTTTTTAAAAATATATTCTCTTTTAAGTCTTGATGGTGATTTATCATGATCAATTAGTTTAAATGATGATTCTTGCAGGGAATGACTTTGGACTGTGTTGAGGTGTCCCTGGGTCGAGTATTTGAATGTGGTCAAGCATATGTTGCTCTTTCCAGAGCTCGCAGCTTGGAAGGTCTGAGAGTCCTTGACATAGAACCCTCAAGTATTCGAGCAGATCCTAAAGTTTTGAAATTTTATTCTCAACTTTATTATGAAAATTCTCATCAAACAGAAATTGCTGATTATTTTTAGATTGATCATAACTCTTATTGCTAAAAAAGTCATCTCATTTAATTCTATATTTTTTGAACGTGCATGACAATATTTTCACTGTGCTCAAATGTGATTATTGCTGGTGTTCAACAGTTCCTTATTTTGTTTGAGTTAAAGCATGGTAGTTATATATTTACTTTTAATGTTTTTTTAAAAATCAATGAGATAAGCAATTTTTGAGCTATATTAGTTAACCACAATGATTGTATTGCAAAAAATTTGGTTCATACGAAAATGTGTACTCAGATTTGAATGTTTCAGTTGTATTTAAGCCGTAATTGTTAAATGTTGTGAAGTCCATTAGCCTTATAAAATAGAATATGGAGAATTTTAAAAAGATATGTAATCAATTTTTTTCTTAAGATTCATTATTATAATGAACCAAAGTTTTAAACTATTTTTCTTATGTATATAAGAAATTTTCCAGTCTCTTAAAACTGACTTATCTCGTTTCAATAGACTTAAAGTAAATAAACATATTCCAAATATTTATTAAGATATAATTTTTAATTTAAAGTTATCTCTGATTTATATTTATAAATGAATCAGATCAAATTACATTTATTATTTATCTATAAGAATGTATGTCACAGCTTTACAAATTTGCTTTTCATATCTATTTTTTATAGATATAATAATTTTTCAGAATAGTTCTGCTCAACTGTAAAAACATTTTGAAGGAATGTTTAATCAAATCAAATAGTTTGATTTATTACTTCTGGATTCATTACTATTTATTTCATTATCAACTATAATGTTATATGTATGAATATTTGGATGGCTAACAAATGCAACAATTTTTCATTTATTAAAATCAAATTTATAAAGATTTTGTATAGCACTAGTAAAAAAATCTTTAAAATATTCAAATGCTTTGTTGTATTTTATTCAGAGTTCTCATGTTCTGCATATCTTTTTATGAAAAAGGGCTAAAGAGGTCTTTCATTTTGCAGTATGTTCACATTTCCTTTCACACCTGGTAAGAAATCGGGCCAGGCCACCACTTTCCCAGGAATATCATCATCCAAGCTGCATAATCTTGTTATGTTACTCTTTGAAAAATAACTGTTCCATACATTGACCCTGAAATGCGACATATATAAAAATATAGTTTAAGTTATTTAACTATTAGTTTTGTATTATGCACATTTATTCATATTTTTCTAAAAAAGTAAATAGAAACATGACAATTAGGAATGTTACATAACTGATAACATTTTACTTTCCGTTTAGAAATTCATACACAAAAAGAAAAATATAGAAATATGGTTATAAATTGTCAAAAATAACTGTTTGTAATCAATCAAATCTTAATAAATCCTATTCCCTATGGGAAACAGGAATTCCGCTACCATTCCACGTATATACTCATTGTGGAAGGTTTATTACAAATTCTTATACAGAAGTATGAAATAAATAAGCCAGTAGGCGAATTCTACTCTTATATAGAGTCAAATCAAATTGGAAGCAGGTGGTCAAAATTATCTTTTAAAGTATGACAATGAAATTGTGGAAGTTTGCCAGTGGTGTATTTGGAGCTGTGGAGTGTTCATACTGTGAAAATGGTTATGATGATGATTCAAAGATGCTTTAGATTAGTTTACAATCAGGTGAATTCAAGATCCAATAGAGCACTTGGAAGTCTTCATGTTCCTGGAACCAGTTCTGATCATATGGCATGTGGGTTATTCTGAGAAAATGCACACTCGACAACAATAGATATATAATCTATTTTGTTGAATGAACTTTCAACAGGTTTAAGAAAACACAGAGGATGCTTTGGAAACATTCTTTATATTGTAACTCTTAACACCATATTGTAGTCTTCCAGCAATGGTTGCAAGGAGTTTGTTCTTTGATATGTGAATGACTCTCCTTCCATTAAATAGAGTAGAAAATGCAACTCTTTGCTAGTCAGAAACAGTCCAGTTTTGGTATGCTGATGCAACTTCATCAGTATGGGCGCAGTGATGAAGACACAATTAAAACAGTTTAACTGTAGCATGTGGGGTAATCCTTGTAAATCATCGCAACAGATGGCTTCTTGCATCAATGGAATATTTTGTGTACTGCAGTTTCTAAAACACTTTTGTCCTTTAAATCAGATAAATCTTACAGAGCTACAAAAAATGTCCCAAGATAACCTGCTTTCAACTTATATATCTACAATGCCAGCTAGTGCTATCTATCACATTTCATGGATTATGTGCTGTTTATATTTGAAGGAGGGATGGTCATAACAGTGTGACTCGACTCTATATACACGAAAGTCTGCCATCCTGATTTAATGCTAGCCTTACTTAATACTTTTAAAAATGCTCCAAACATATATCCCTAAAGAGTATTTAAACTATCCTAGAAAATTTTGTGAATATTGGAGTTAATGGATCACTGAAGGATTTTACTCTTTTAATGAGTACATTGTGTTCTATGATACTTGCCATTCAAAATCATTAAATGAAGTTTTCAAGGGAAAATAGCGATTCATAAATTATTCATTTGAAAGAATGGGGTTAGCTCACCTTGTAATATTTCCTGTAAATGTTTCTACAGGGCTAAATCCTCCACCAACTGCATCTTGCTCTTGCCCAATCACTAAACTTCCTCCTCCAGGAATAACATCATTGGGTCGCAAATGGGTTCCATTGGACTGTTGTTTGCCATCTTTATATAAGGTCCACTCTCCTGGAAATATTTACCCAAACATTTTGTAAGATCTATACTTGAAGTACAACAAACAAGCAGACACATGTTAAATTGATCTTGTATGACTGAAAAAAAATGGCTTTTGTATTCAGAGGAACACACTTTGCTTATTTTCTTAGTATTTTTTTAAAAACCCACAACAAAATGTGCATTAATTATAAAATATGAAGTTAGTTTCAACAGAAAATTGTTCATCTAATTCTGTTTGATGTTAAAATTTAGAATGTACATTTTGCATTTTTTTCAGACTAGAAAATATAGTATTACAGTCCGAGTGTCTCTCCATTTTACTAGGGGATCTTAAGTCTTTTTTAGTTTGGTTCCTCTGTAAATTTAAACTTGGAGTTCCTCGAGAATGTGAGATTTTCTGCTAAAATATTGTATATGTTAATATTTTAGTCAAAATTATGTTGTTTTTTGTTAAATATTGAACATTGATTTTCGAGTCATTGAAAATCTTTCTAAACTTTGAAATTATCGATTAGTGTATGCCAAGGCAATAATGTGATTCGGCTTAATTGAGTCTTCATAGACTAGTTTTCTGTTAGAGCATACTCCTATTTTCAGTTTTGAGACAAATGCATCATTATTTAAGAGCGAATTTAATTTATCAATATTTAAATTTTCCGTATCACATTCCATTTCAAAACATTATTAACTCTATTAGAAAGCTATATATTTTATAATGTAACTCGTTTCTATTGAAAATTAATCCATTTTTTGTATACATAAATTATTTAAAATTAAAATATAAGATGTAAATTTTCAAACTTACATATTAATTTTATGTGTAAAATAAAATATTTTTGAAATACGCATTATGGCAAATGAATGTACTCTTTTTAAGATGACTTATACAGACATACATATTAATAGTCCGGTTAAAATTATAATAACCATGATAAATAATTTATATAAATAAAAATGAATGTATATATGTCCCTGATAGCTTCCTAAACTGTTCACCCGATTGAGACGAAACTTTGGGTAATGGTTGTACGCATGCCCTTGAAGGTTTCTGAGTCAGTAAAATTGACCTCTAAGGCACATTAGAGATAAATATTCCCGTTTTTGAACTATTAAACCTACTAACTTGAAATTTGGTGGGCATGTTTCTCTCAAGAATTAGAGATACGCTAGAAAAGAGGGTTTGGCTAAAAATGAATCCTAAGGGGCATAATATATAAATACAGTGGGTGATCGGTTAACGAACATAATCCGTTCCAAGACTATGTTCGCTATCCAAATTGTTCGTTAACCGATCATCGATTCACCATAGACTTCTATGTGAAATCTATTAATTCGTTATGGAGACTAAATATTAAATTTTAAAAAATGTATAATTTCTTAGTAAGTTTTTAAAAAAATACTGCATACATATAGTCTTGCATATTAATCAGTCCTTTTCATTTTTTGCTTATGGGTCGTTGAAGAACATGTCCAATGTTGATTGCTTTTCTCTCTTTTTCAGGATTTTCCCGGAAGTAATTAATAGCATTGTCCTTGTAAAGATCCCCAACCCTACCAACATCAGCTTGGTTTGGGTGCCATTCTAAGACCATTGCTCTGACATTCTCCCATTTTTTCAAAAGATCTTTAATGGCAGATGTCGGCATTGGTCCTCTTTCGTCTTCCTCTTGTTCAGAAGGAGACACATTTTGTTGTTTCTTGGTGTTCTTCATTCAAAATTTCTTGGAGTTCTTCTAACGTCAGTTCATCTTCATGTCCCATTATGAGCGCTTCTATGTCATCCTCCAATTCTAGATCTCTAGCAGTTGTCAAAATTTCAGGAGTGTCTCCCTGATCACCTCCATCTCCTTGAATGAAGGATGGACACAGCTTCCGCCAAGCAGAAATCAACTGTCGCTGTGTGACTTCTGACCACGCCTTTTGAATATGAATAGCTTCAAGAATAAAAAAAGTTTTGGAAAGAAAAATTTGACAAAGTCGTTGAGGAGAATTGGCATACTTCAAAACACCGACGAAACAGTGCGCGAGTGTACAAATTCTTGAAAGCCGCAATAACCTCCTAATCCATTGGCTGAATCAGTGAAGTCGGAGGTAAAAACTTAACTGTCAGCCAGGGAAAGTCTGTCAACAAATTATCTTTAAGATCCTTTCGGTGACCTGGTGCATTGTCCAATAGCAGCAGTGCTTTCAACGACAAGTCATTGGTATCAAGGCAGTCTTTGATGCTCAGGGCACAAACTTTAGATAACCATTCTTTGAAAAGATCCTGCGTGACCCATGCCCTCTGATTCGATCTCCACATTACTGGCAGTTTGCTCTTAACTAGGGAATTTTTTTTGAATGCTTTGGGATTCTCAGAGGGGTAAACGAGAAGCGGTTTAAGCTTCATATCACTGCTAGCGTTAGCTCCCAAAAGTAACGTCAATCAGTCTTTCATAGGTTTATGCCCAGGAACACTTTTCTCATCTTTCGTGATGTAGGTACGGTTCGGCATGCGCTTCCAAAACAAACCAGTTTCATCACAATTAAATATTTGTTGTGGACGATACCCTTCTGTATCAATGAATTCTTCAAATTTCAGACATTACTTCTCAGCTGCTTCTTTATCTGCACTAGCAGACTCACCATGCATTAATACATGTTTAATTTCAGACCTTCTTTTAAACTTTGTAAACCAGCCAGTGGTAGCCTTGAATTATAACTCCTCGGATGACGAACCTGGAGTTTGTTCTTTCAATTTCTTTCAATTTCTCTAGCCTTCTCTTGAATGATAGGCACACTAGTTACATCTTGTTTCATTTCCCATTCATTTATCCAAACTAAAAGCAACTTCTCCATTTTATCATGGATGGAACTTCTTTGCTTCGCAGATGTGATTTTCGTTACTCCTTCAGCTGCTTGAGTCTTCTTGATGATATCCATACTGTCTCGCAACATCAGCCATTTTCTGTCCACCCTCAACTTTGGCTATCATTTCTCGCTTGGTGTTTATAGTGAGCACAGTCCTTTACACTCCATGCTTTTTGGGATCCATAATATTGTCAGATTTTCAGTTTTTTTTATAAGGGGTTCTGAAAAGCACACACAAAATTTTAGAGGAATAGGAACCAACTAGCGTACACAATTGACAAAGTTTCGGCGCACACTAGCTACACAGCGGTATGCGACAATGCAAAAATGAGTCGTGCCTCACTGCTGCATGATATGGTTCACGTTAGCACCGCACATGTGTTATTACCACATTCAGAGTTGCCAGTGGTGACTAAAAGGCAATTGACTATTTTGAAAGGAGTCTGCCATCTGGAATTAGTCATTCAAGACAATGAATGGGATGGGAATGAACGAGGGGGGGATGATAAAAATGAAGTAATTTTCTGTTTTGAATGAAATCAAAACCGAAACTGATGGTCTAATTTGTATGAATATTCTATTGGAATTTTTTTTCAATAGAACTTTGAAGTTTTATAGGTAAGCAACATGATTCAGGAGAGATGAAAAACGATTTTTAGTCCGTTTCTCATATTTCACGTATTTTTATTGCGGTAGCGCTTCATTGGCACCTTTATATTTTATAGTCTGCACTGTTTGAAAAAATTAAGAATTCGCTTAATTTGTTCACCATGTCAGCAAATCCACTCTCCCATAACTTATCAGCTGTCAGAAAATATTGATATTCATATTGAAATTCAAGTTTGTATTGATTTTAGTCATAATTATTGAATGACCTTTAAATTCATTGTTAATTCAAGTTTCATTTAGTAATTATCAATACTAAGCATGCTTTAAACATTTCTCCTTTCAGTGATCTTATTTTGTATGCAAAAAGATAACAAATGTTTAATTTTTTTCAGAGCCGAGAAGTGTTCGTTAGAATTCGTTTTGTTCATTATCAGAATATGTGTTCGTTGTCCAAACACAAAAAATCTTTCTTGAAAGTGTTCGTTATCCGAACACGAAAATCTTTCGTGGAAGTGTTCGTTAACTGATCACCCACTGTATTCTGGTTTTTGAACTGTTAGACCTGCATGCTAGAAATTTGGTAGGCTTTACTCTTTTCATGGAGTAGAGATCTGCTACAAAAAGTATTTTGAGAATCGACCCGAAAGGTCATTGCATGTTACTTTTGTTGAAGGGAAATTTGCTAAAAAAGACTAGTGTATAGACTAGCAACATACACTGGTTAATAATAACTGATGAGGTTTGGTCAGTAATATTAGGTAATTAATTTATTGAAGCATATCTTTGTGTATCTATATGCCACAATAATGATTTCTGCCATTGTAAAAAAAAATACTGAATTAAAGTATTGATTTTACTTATATTTTAATTTTTATAAAGTTCAATTCCTCCCCCTTCTTATATTTCGTATCTATTCACGAACCATAATATTATGTATAGATGTATAAGAACGAGTTGAAAGTTATTACATTGATTAAACTCCATTGGTAATTATTGATAACCGGTCAAAGCAATAGATTTTCATAAACTATTTATTTTAAGTGGTTTACTTATTAATATAAACGTTGGCCATCACTAATGAAGGACCCAATAGCTTACTGACTAATTAATATGAAAGAATTTCTTACTATTAGCATATCACAACATCCAAGTGTGATGACTTGGTTGCTGTAATCATGAATACTCAC
Organism: Trichonephila clavipes; assembly: GCA_019973935.1. Classification (NCBI taxonomy): domain Eukaryota; kingdom Metazoa; phylum Arthropoda; class Arachnida; order Araneae; family Nephilidae; genus Trichonephila; species Trichonephila clavipes. Next base: position 971,892 of record BMAU01021177.1, on the reverse strand, counting down.
AGCTAGATATTCACGTTAATACATTTAAGCAAATTGACAAATATTTTTATTATTTTGTAGCTGTTAGCATACACATCATAATGTACATTTTTTTAAAGTTGTAGTAGTTCCACCTTTTTGATAAATGAATTAATTTCGTCTCAGGAGGAAAAAGGGGGCTAATTAAAGTAATTAACAATTAAAAGCTAATACGAGTAATTAATTTATGGTGTATTGTAGGGAATTTTTTATTTTAATGGAAGGAAATTGCACTCAACTATGCAGATGAAGCTGCTGTACAAGATGGACAATAATTTAATACTTAAGTACCTATAATATAAAGAGCTTGATTATGTATTATACCATCGACCCATTTCGTCCAATCAAAAGAAGCCGCGATATGCAACCGTTAGTGGAAACCTTTCCGGCACATGTCTGAACACAATTTTCATAATGATGACAGCATCTGGCGATATTGGTCGACGGTATAATACGTAAGTACCAAGTTATATACCTGAATTTTCGGAGGACCAGGTAAAAGCTAGATGATGCCACTGACCATCCGCCATTTGAACCTCCGTCACTAGAGGCTCATTGTTTACAAAGACACGAACTCCAGAGCAATCATTGATGGTGAGTGCGTTGTCCACTATGGTGTTTTCTCCATCCGATGTGCTTGTGGATGCTACCGCGTAAGACATGGGGGTACCCGAGCGCTGAGTGTCTGTCGTCTGTACCCACATGGACACGGTGACGTCTGAAAGAGGCGAGTTGAGGGTCATGCTGGCCATGTTGGCGATTGTTGCTTTGGAATCGGGAAAATTGAGTACGAAGTCCGAACTGAGTTCTGAAAAAAAATTTAGTTATATTTGGTCTTCTGTAAGTGAATATCGGTAACGTGTTCTCTGTTGTCCCTTGGAAAATATAAATATAAAACCTCTGCTGTCCCTTGAATTTAATAATTACTACTAATAAAGAAAGTGCTTTGTGAAATCTTAAGTACATAAATTCTTAGTAAAGTCCCAGTTGAATCACCTAGACTTTTTTTGACGCTAAATAAATCTCCCCGACCTATCAGAGTGACCGTTAGGATATACCAATTGCTTGTCAGAAAAAAACAGTTCGAGTAGATCTACGTTTTCTTTCCCGGTTGGCAAACGCAAAATTTGACGACATTTTGTCGCCAAATTACGGGCTTAACTAGGATTCAACCAAAGTGAATATTTATTATAAATCTAAAATTTTAAAACATGATATATGAATTATAATCCGTAAGCAAATATTGGATTCCTATCCATACACGGCTATAGTAACGGAAGTAGTGGCGAGCTCCACGGATGTTCAAGAAATCGAGACGCGGGTTCAAATCCCAGTTCTCTTTAAAGACGGAATAACAGAGGGTATCTCATGCTTTAAATAAAAAGGAGCCTTAAAGTCCTCAAGTGGAGTATACTTGAAAAGTGTAATACTAATTTTCGTGTCATCCTAGTCATTTTACCGAAGTTAACACGAGATCTGCCGTTAACTGACTTGTTCCTAACGCAATGTTAATAAAAGTATTATTGAAAAAAAAATTATTCATGTGTACATTGAAAAAACAATTGTACAAAAGTACAAAAACTTCTATATTTTTTAAAAAAAAGACTTTTATGCAATATAGAGTTATCTAAAGAAATACCCGAGTATGAACTAAAATTGTTGGATTATTTAAACGCTTCGTTTTTAATAAGCAATGGTGAACTAAAGTTGCATGATCATAAATTGATCCCATAATCGCAAATGACACAACAGACTTACAGAAAACGGTTAGAGGATTCGTGTCTCGCATTTACTGAGGTTCTCACGCAGCACGTTGTATATCAGTCGGAACTCAGTCTTCATGTTGATATGGTGATGATGTAACTTATATCCCATCCGATCGAGGCCTAAGTTATTGTGGAAAGGGGGTTAGATTACGTTTGTCATTAGCGATAGCTTTGAACACCATACAGATGACAGTACGATTTCGCCTCATTCCTCTCAGATTTTGCGAAACTACACTCCGGGGGTCTCCCACCCCTTTTTCCTTTACTGCCAACCTCTCTTTCGGCTCACCGAATGTTTAGAGTCCCCCTGGCACTGTGCATTTATATACATCCATACCATTTCCAGGATTCTAAACCTAGACCTTTCGGCACAGGAGTCAGCATCACTAGCCATTATACAGCCTAGGCGGCTCGTGTTGATCTAGTAAAGAAGAGTGAAGGGGCGTCATTTGATCGTGTTAATGAGGCGTGGAAGTGCACAGTAAGTCGTTAAGTTCAATATGAATCAATGACAAAAAATGCCTGTAGAAAATGAAGTTTAAAAAAAAACGTGTTTTTTGTACACGAGGTAACTAAGATATCTTACTCGTCTCGCAGAATGTGCCACTCCATCCAGGTGTACAGATACATTGATACCTCCCCACCAGATCTTGGCAAGTGGATCCAGAGAAGCATTGGTGGGACGCGCACTCATCGATCTCCGTCTCACACAGAGAACCCGCGAATCCTTCCTGGCACAAGCATTTGAACGAGGCTATTTCGTCGACGCACCTGAAAACACATGATGAACGTTAGATGCAAGAGATGACGAATTTTTTGTCTAAAATGTGTTTATTAGCTTATAAAACTCAGCAAGTTCTCTTGCTGTACAGCAAGTTTTTTCTTCTCATTTGCTTTCGCTGCGGTACAACTGCTATACCAAGCGATTCAAAAAGATAGTCCCCCGCCCCCCTCTCCTTTCTTCCCAGAATAATTTTCCCTACAATTGTTGAAACTGGCTTGGTATAGCAGTTGAAGTGAATTGGAAAAAATAAAAACTGGTGGTACAGCATATGTTCCCTTGCGTTTTAAAAGTTAGTGTTATCTTATGAAAATATAAACATGATTAAAAAAGGAAGACATAGATTAGCTATAAGACCCGCTCTTAAATTTTTCTTTCAGAACCATTCCTCCTCCCTTAGGTGGCCACGGTACGCTATTGGTCATGGTACGCAAGGTCGCATGTTGGAATCCTGATGCCACTGAAGAACCGCTGTATAGAGGGGCTGATGCACGTTAAGCCTGTCGTCGCTCAAAGTCCTTTCGTTTGCGTAGTGTAAAAGTTAGGAGAATTGGGTGCAGGGTTAAAATGTCGTCCTCAATTACGAGATCCTTTGCCCATAGCCCTCGTGTTTCTTTAATTGCGACACGCTCAAATGTTCAGAAGCATTCACTCGCCTTTTCCTTTTGCATCTTGACCTACGATTACATCAAGTTTGATAGAACTAATTTTTTTTTATTTCGAAGTTCTACGCGCCTAGCAGCGCTTGTTATCGAGTGAGATGGAATACAAGGTGGCGAGTGAGTGAATATTAACGTCGCACTGTTCAGCTACACGAGGGTTTTTGGCGACGGACCTCGTCATTTTGAACCATGGTCCAGTAATGAGGACGACACCTGAGCTGGCACCCGCCTCTCCTAACTACCACACCACATTAACGGGAGAACGTTTGAGCTCTCGACAGATTTAACGTGCATCGATCCCCTACACGGCGGGTCTTTAGTGGTACTGGGCTCAATTCGTGACAAGCCAGCCAAGATCCGATACCTTGACCACTAGGCTACAGCGGCCACTGAAATTTATGGACGGTATAAATCTTATGTACACAATTCGAATCACTCATCCATTTACCCTATTTCAGTTCACAAAATTTTTTAAATATGACATTTTTTTTAATAGACTGTCTAAATTGAAATCTTAACAGTGCACTCGCCTATTAACGCACATCGACATTATAAAATTAATTTCTTAGCGTAATAAAAGAGAGAAGGCAACAATTTCGAACAGCCTGTTTAGAACAATAGCTGTATAATGCCACTATTCCCAATTCATTGTATCAGATCCGAACACACTTTGCAATAATCTAAGCCGAGCGATTACAGCTCAGCTCAGCTTATTGATCTCACCGTTTACCTTCCGTTATTGAGACAGGTGACATTCTCGCAGTCGTCCACGTCCACGGAACAATCTATGCCAGTGAATCCCTCTGCGCAGACGCAGTACGAATGGTTGGATCCCTCGGGTTCGATGCAAGTGCCCCCGTTAAGACACAGGATGTCCGGGTAACAGATCTCCTGAGCCCGCTCGCACTGAGGACCCTCGTAACCGGCAGGGCAGATACAAGCAAAGTCGTTTACCTAGGATCAAATAAATATTTTTGCATCAAAATGGGATATTTGGTTTATGCCCTGACAGTGATCGATTGCTTGTTAATTGAAAGAATGTTATTAATGTCATAATTAAAAGCAACATAGGGCTAGTGGTGATGGATCTTGTAATTTTCAAACCACGATCAGATGACCCTGAGTTCCTTCGTTAACTTCAACACCAGGGGTCGGCGACCTTTTAGCTGGGGTGCACCAGACAAATTGATTCAGTGAGCCACACAGTAGGACATATAATTCGATTCCCGCGATAATTCGTGCAGAGTTAAAGGATAGAGGTTGATAAAATACAGAGCTTACTGTTTTATTATACATTGATTTTGCATCATATTTAAAGATATTTCTTAACATAAAAATAATCAGCATACAATGTAACTTTTCCTTCAACAAAAATATTGTCACGGAGTTCGAAAGAAGTACAGAGTTCAATTAAACAATTAGATTTATTCTAACGCTGGGAGCTGATAAACACTGGACAGAGCTTCCCCAACTGTTTTTTTATACATTGATTTTGCATCATATTTAAAGATATTTCTTAACATAAAAAACGAAACAAAATTCCAGTCATACAAACCCGTAACTTTCAGTCCAACGCTTCAACAAAAATATTAAATATTAAGAAAAATAATTGTACAGATATCACGTATTTTTAAACATTTATTAAAACAAGAAATATAGACATCGTAAAATATAAGTATTTCCCTTCATTACTGTTAAATAAAAAGACAAACATTTTAATGCGAACCTAGTGCTTGCACTGTTCCTTTTTCATATCGCAAAATCAGGAGTATAATGTGACTTTTAATTTGACACGCGATTCCGGGCCTTCTATTGTTAAACAATTTCTATGTGGAAATATTTTTCATACGAGGAAAGGTTTTTTACTTTGATATGTAGAACCAAAAGCGAAAAGTAGAGTACATGCAATTTGTTTCTCTTCGAACACTTAAATCTCTCCAGCGATGACATTCAATAATTTACAATATAGCTGTGAATTTACTTTTAGAGTTATCTTTCAGATTTTTTCGGTAATTCCGTAAATGTCCTTATAATTCTGAAGATGTTTGTCAATGCCCATTACAAATTTATCAACTTAAACAAGTTTATTCACAAATTTATCCATCCGATCAAAAATTTACAAATGTGTAGAGTATTCCAGAGTGCAACTGAGAATTGTGCCGTAGGTTGCCGACCCCTGTTATGAATATGTGAGCCTCGACATCGCATCCAATACTGTGTCTGCACTGTAGGTCAGAGGAAATGGGCTTCGAATACAGAACACGACTGAAGTCTCAAGCTGTGAAAATACGATTTTACAAAATTCGTGGGATTTATGCTGGGGGAGTATTTTATTCCCTAATTTTTTTTTCTTTTGAAATTCGGATGAATATCTGCTGTGAAATTATTCTACTTAATAATTTAGTTTTAATAACTTTTTTGTAGTTTGTAATTAATATATTTGGTTTTTGAGAAAGGTTTTGTTTGGTGCTCGAGTGAGTGAATGTTAACATCGTAATATTCAGCTACTCAAGGACTTATGACGTTGGACCTCGTCATCGTCGAGTGACGAGGATGACATCTGAGTTGGCACCTCCTTCTCTTAATTTCCACACCACACCACCTGGAGGACGTTTGAACCTTGTCATATTTATCGTACATCGGTGCTAAGCTCAACCTCAACATGCCAGCCATGAGTCCGACACCTTGACCACTAGGCTACCGCGGTCAGTTTGGTGTTCGAAATGAAGCTCGTGACTACAATTTACACTCTTATTAACTATTTGTTTTCTTTTCACTTGGATCTTATCCCAATGATGCCATATTTAAATAAATTCAGACGATAAAAGGGACTTCTGTGTGTGTGAATTGTAGATTTTTTTTAATGCCATTCCATAAGAAGAATGTTGTGTGTTTCAGGTTAAATTAACGAACAATTGTTCCAGTTATTCTATACGATTTTTAATTTATTTTTTGGAAAACTGAATATCAAATCTCTACCTTTCTCGCAATGAAACATACTCATTTGTTAGGAAAAGAAATGAATTAGTCAAATGAGTTATTATATACATGTCTTGTAAAATTAAAATTGATGTATATTTTTCATTTCTCAACATCCTTTGATCAAAATATCCAAAGCTTCGAACCGGAAATGAACCGAAAACAGGAAAAAACAAACAAACAAAAAAAAACCACCATTATTTTGGTCGGAATGAAAGCCGGAGTCGAACCGAAAAAAAAATCGTTTTATTTTGGTTCGATATATCTTCAGGCATTTTGTTAATGTAGCCAACTTATCGATATTTTCAAATTTAACGTCGGCCATAAAATTATCTTCATTACATGTACATTGCATCTCAATTTCCTGTTTTTCCTGTATACATACAAAATAAAATTATTCCTTCCGAACTGAACTGAAAACTGTTATTTTTGTCGGAATGAAAGCCGGACTGAATCAATATATATATATATATTTAGTTGAACTGGAACGAAAAAATTACGGTTCGAAGCTCTGATTACATATGAAATTTTAAAATATCTGCTTTTGTTACCTGCGTCAAAGTATACAATCCATTTTGTGAGACAATCTAAATTTTTTGCGTAGAATTTGTGTATTTTATGAAGTAACTTCTAAATAGTGGTCGCGATTGGTAGCTGATAAATCAAGGTCGCAAACTCGTTCCCGGCGTTATTACAGTTGTGCTGTGGATTCGAGTTATGGTGTCATTAAAGATCCGCCATGTAAAGGAGGCGATGCCCATTAAATCTGTCGAGGTTCAAGTCCTCACGTTGGGGTGATGTAGAAGTTCACAAAGCAGATTGACTGGTCAGGTGTCACTAATGACCTGACCATATTTTAAAATAGTCTGTCAATCAAGCAACTTTTTTTCTAATGTCATATTTAACAGCTATTGAGTATTCTTTAAGTCTAGTTTCAGGCTTTGTTTTAACGAGTTCAGTACCCTTCGGTTTTAAATTTTCACATAATTATTTCCCAATCATAAACACTTTTAAGAATGATTTTCACAAGCTTTTTTTGTATACTTAGAAACTGAATATTTGTTTATACCTGTAAAATTTATTTCTCTTAGCTCAAGAGTCAGAATTTTAAGAATACACTTTATTATAAATATTGTTACGAATGTTGTGTAATTCAGGCTTAAAATAGTGTAAATAATTTGTATATGGATGTTTAATGTATTAATATTACGCTCTGTTGTATTTATTTTATGCTTAAATTGTAATATTCGCAAGCAACGCCGTCCCTTACATTTCGATCGAAACTTGGAAAATATTGACGATACAGCCGTTAGCACCATTTTTTAGCGATTTGGTGACCACTTCCGCGGGTCGGTAACCATTTTTGGCGACTTGGCTATCATATGGATGCTTCTGGAAATTACTGGAGAAATCTATTTTACGATCTATGACGAAAGTGGATCTTTCGAAAAATATCCGTGCAGCCTATAAATAAGAGTCGCTTGCTGAAACTGAATCAGTATTACTTCACCTGTTGATGACTTCAGTTGCTACGATCGAGCGAGTGCTTTCAAATAATCTTTATCATTACGTAGTTGTATTTTTAGACTCTGAGCTCTGTAGAAGGTGCGAAGATCTGGGATTTATTTTTAGAATTTAGCTGCTTTATCCTGTTTTTTAGGGATTATTTTTCTCTACGATAAATTAATTTCATTGCTCTTAAGGAACTGTTTTGCTCTTTGAGACTGGTAGCACAAACCCCGATCTACGTCACAATATGTATAGTACACGAGAATACTACGTGTATTCTTGTGTTTATATTGAAAAGTCTTGATCTTACAATCAGTCATTTTGAGTAGAATTTCTTCGTAGCTGCCAATTCGGTTTAGTGGTTAGCGACACTGACTGCTGTGCCGTTGGACCTGGGTTCGAATCCCGGAGAAGACATGGATATTTGTAATGGTATAGTGCCTTCGCGGCATGGGGGTACTCTAAATAGCCATCGATCAGCAAGTCCTCTCTTGAGGTTGGTGGAAGGGGAAAAAGGTGAGAGGGCCCCTGACCACCTCCAGGTTTCTCTCCCTCAAAAATGGGGTGGAACCGAGCCAAATCATACTATCACCTGCATGGTTCTCAATGCTACGACTAATAACAGGCGCACATCTAGCTCTTTGCCGCTTGAATTTCGTGGGCCTCTATCCGACACTCTCATACAGGCGACATTAACATCAACATAATTCCTTTGTTCTGAAAATTCTAAAAGGTGTTAACCAAGCATCACAATAACATTCTTTCTTAAATAAAAAAATTACTAATACGAATTAATACTTTTTAACAGATTTTGTAATGTTAAAGAAATAGTGCTTTTACTAAATGTTCTGGAACAGCTATACTATAATCTGAAATATAGAAATCAATATTTCTCAAATTAATGATGTTATGTGAGTGTAGTATGTTTACATAGTAATTTTTTTTTAACCAACACAAAAAAGATACCTGTAAGGACTTGCTTGTTTATGCACACTTCTTATTATTAAACAAATATGTAATATAAATTGCATTTCAACATGATATAAGGAAAAGCTTTGAAATTAAAAAGGAATGTAATTTAAATAATATAGAAATATGGGGTACTGAACTTTCCACGCGAAACAGTGTTTTCAAAACCTAGTATTCTAACTTTAAAATATCGCGGCTAAACTTCATAAAGAAAACTGAATGATGTATTACTATGTTAAGCCAATGTTTCCCGACAAGAATGCTTGCTGATAAAACTACGCTTTCAGTAATGCATTCTGTGAAGAAGATGCGTCAAATAACGAGGTGTGCAGAAAAAAGTTATGGTACCTATAAATCATGGTCCAGCAACACGTGACGCTAACACACGAGATAAATTACCGAGCTTGGATAAATTCAAAAACTTCAGTTATGTATTTGGCAGGGATAAAATATATATAGGCTATTTATTTAAACTTCTGTATAACATACACACATGAATATTTTTAGATAATAAAAAGGGTACAGTGAACTGGGAATGGTTGATTTGTGTAGTATTGTAAGAAACCGTGAAAAGCCATCTCATGAAGAAAATAAGTCAAGTTTCATTGAAAATTTGAATTTTTCAAAATCAAAGAATAATCTTTCAGCTCGTAATTTTATAGGGAGCCGCATTTCTGATATGAAGGCTACGTAAGACGCATCGTTATCTGGAGCCTTGAGAGGCCAACTGTAGGTGTGAGAGCGGACAAGCCAATTTGAAAAACTAGGTTGAGAGAAAGTGTGGGAGTCTCTTGGAAAGTGTTGGAGCGTCTGCTTTTCATGTCTCTTTCAAGATAAAACATGTCGCGCATTCAAAAGAGACACGTGACGCATAGTCATTTCTGTTTGGACGTTTGCCATTGATCTATTGACTATTCGGCCATTGGTCCTTGTGACCCCTCGTACGGTGAACTTCGAAACCGGAGATTGGAGTGGGAAATGCGCCGGTCACTTCTCTGACGGCTGACAAAGGTTGACTTGCCCTCGAACTTAAGCGTCAGTATTGTTCTGTCTTGGGTACTTTCCCACACAAAACTTCGTTACCGTTGGGAAGTCGTCAGGTTCCTCTCAAAAAATTGGATCTTTGGTGGAGATCACCACAAACTCAATTACTAATATATTTGTTATGCTATCATTTAATTATCAACACTGCAAATGTTTACGGTGGTTTACTAATTGATTGTTAACACCGTATTCACACAAAAGTTGCAGATTTAAAAAAATAAAACGTTCCAATTTTTGACTCGATATTAATCTGATTTAATGAGATAAGTTCATGATGGTCTCGTGATGAATGCAATCAAGTGTTCTTCATTGAATTCATAATTGACTATAAAGTTGCACTTTTTCTACGTGTAAAATTTAGATAAAATTTCAAATTTGATAATTGGTCCAAGGTGTTCAAATACAAAGATTCTGAAAAACTTTTGCAAAGTTGAAAAAAAAATACTTATATTATAGCGTACTTTTAAATTAAGCGCATTTTGTTAACCTGCGTGGGCTATTACCATTGACAAATGTGTACTGTTCAAAAGAAAGTTTCTGCAAAAAGCAAAAGTTGGCAACAACACAGCGCTTCAACGGATTGACTGGAAACACGTGATTGCAGTTATCATTTGACTATTACGTCACATAAAAATCATGAACAGATTAGCTGGAAATACGGGATTGTAGATATCATGTGATTATAACGTCATAAAATTTAGCCCAATACTAAGTTGTTTTTTTTTTAGAAATTTCACAAAAAAAGAAATTGTTAATTTTAATTAAGAGATATATAAAAAGAAGGTTACCTTGTCGAGGCATGTTCCATTATTTAAACAGGGAGAAGAGAGACATTCGTCCACTTCTGCATCACATAAGGTCCCCGTGAAGCCCGAACTGCAGTTGCAATAGAAAGAACCCCCTGAAATGATGTATAGAAGAGATTATTAAACATATAAGTCACATATTTTACTTTATCAACAATCTCATAAAAATTTGGGTACTTATATATTCTATCTTCGACTGATTTCACGAGATTAAAAGGCATCGCCAAAACAAAAAATGTCGCTAAAAGCTGTCATATTAATTTAACGTAATTCTAAAAGGCTGTTCTTATAATGCAGAAACAAATTCCCGCACATACTCCTTCCGTATTAGTCCTTCGATAAAAAAAAATAAATACGGTATTTTTTTTTAAAAAATGTGTGTATGCTTTTGACAACACGATAGAATTTTAAAAATTTGATTCATTCTGGACAAGAGAATTCAATTGTTCGGATATACTACGTTTTCTTTACAGATATTTCCACATTCGGGCGTTAAATAGTTCTCTTTTTCGGTCACATTCATCGGTGGATTTGTTTATTTCATCTATTTTCTGTAAAAGGCAATGTTAATTAATCATGTATTCTTATATTTTTATATAAGAGTATTTACGATTTAAATATCAATTAGTTCAATTATTTAAAAGGTTTTTTTATGAGTTAATTACATTTGTAAATGATATTTATAAAATATATATGTTAAAATGGTACTTCACGGAAAGAAGAGTGCATGAAATTTTTACTTAAAAAAATAGCGAAGCGAGCTTTAGGATCGCCTCGGCACCCAAACTCACTTCTATCCTGACACACCCACTCTCAAAGGGTCACCATGGGCTGCCCCCTGATTGAACTGCGCATTCTCGCGCTAAAGCTGTTAAATACTCGCTCCGTTTGGGCGAAATTCAGACTCCTTCCCACTGCGTTTTTTGTGCTTCTCGAACGCGTTTTGGGGCTGTTAAGCCCCCCTTCCTGCGCTCTTCCATTCTCGCCCTCGTGACGTACTCTAGTTTCGTCCTCGTTCGGCCATTCTCTTCGATCGGCCATTCTCTTCGATCGGCCATTCTCTTCGTCCAGCCTCCCCCTGCTGGGGAGTGATTTCAGATACTGGTCTTTCTTTCATCCTTTTCTCCGCGATTTTGGGTATAAGCGATTTATTTCGCTGGCACCCGCCTCATCTAATTTTCGTTTCGAAATTCAGACGAGGCGAGTTTTCCGGCGGTGTGGGTCACCCTGCGCCGAAGGAATTCCCGACTTCCTATTATTAAAGTCCGCTCTGGCGGACAAGTCTTTAATTTTAAATACATACAGATCACACAACTACACTAATGCATTTTTTTAATCACACCACACATTTAAATTCTCATTTTCCTACACCCAAACTAAATTTCCTTAATAGTCATTTAATATTCTCAATGTCAACACATAATTATTTAATTAAGCAGCAATGGGCTAAGTGAAAGCTGAACTCATCCAATTCATTATGATAGGGAGATTGAGCTTCCCTGCGGGAAGCAGGTACTCCAGTAATCCATCAACTTATATACTTAAAAAAATGGGCCTAAAATGTTTTTAAATCAAAACTAAGCTAGCGTCGCCTATCCGAGCATGATTGCCGACTGGAGCCAAGTAAACCCGATTTGGAGTAACGCAGCCGAACCTGACGCTTAATTTAGATTCACTCTTCAGAAAAACGCTCCTATAGAAGTTATCAGTTAAGAAAACCCATGGAAACTTGAAATAAACTTAAGGTACAGTAACAACTACATTGTTCAGGCCGCCAAGTGTCATAACTGAACTCAAGATCACAATTGTGTAGACTAGACCATATAAATTTGCATATGTACGAATCTAAATGCTGTTGTGCAGATCCACAAAGTTACTTGCTTTGTTTAACCAAATAGTCTTTCAGGTATTTACTTATTAGACATATTGTTTGGAAATATTTCACTGTATTCTCTTTCGTAGAAAATAGGTCTCAAATTTTAATCATTTTTCATTACGAAATTAGAAAAGAAAATATTATGATTTAGGAACACATTTGTTTTTCCAGCAAGCGCGATTAAGATTGTGTTTGAGCACGCGCGGGAAGGTGCAACCAATAAAAATGGTTACATTCAAGCCTGAGTGAGTCAGTGAATGAGTGTGAATATTAACGTCACACTATTTAGCTACTAGATTGTTTTTTGGCGACGAGCCTCGTCATTTTGAACCATGTTGAACTGGCAAAGACAAGACCTGAGCTGGCACCCCCTCACCTAACTTTCACTCCACACCAACGGGAGGAGGTTTGAGCCTCGACAGATTTAACGAGCATCGCTTCCCTACCCCGGGGGGTTCTTCAGCGTTAGCATTTGAGTTTGGAGAAGAGATACAGGGATATTTTTTTAAATGACACTATTCAAAGCTACTTGTAGCTAAATATTACAATTGCAATGGCATGAAATTTCGTATAAAGCTGATGATGCCATAGGAAAAAAGATTCCGTGACAAAACAATTAGTTTCGAAAATCGCCGATAGAGGTATTCAGGGATCTGTTGTTGCTTACCAAACCGAGAATCTGCATAAAATAAGGGTATGAAAGTAAAATACAAATTATGCTTTCATATGAGACAACCACGCCAGTCATTTGGGTTATACAAACATGTAGATAGCTCCGAATAATAGTATTTTCAATTGGAGTGAGCCAGTTCAAGTGAATATGTGTTTCTCACATTACGTTTATTACAATTTTTATTATTATTTCTAATGGTCTGCCGATTGGTGTTTTGTCATTGAAGACCTAGTAGCTGGTATCTCTTTTTAGTGCGGCACCCTATAGGCGGATACCAATCGCCGCAGGTAATTTTGACCCCTGGTGGGAGGCACCTGAACTCTGAAGAAGCGAACCTATATTTGTTTTTAAATTGGCCGAGAGCACCTAAGCCAAACAGACACACTCAGGGGATCTTTTACATGTCATTTAATCATACGACATGGCCGCTGTCGATTTTCTGCATCATGAAAACCCACCGACTTAGGCCGGGGTCGAACTCGCAGCATTGGGTGTAGAAGGGCAGTAAAAAAACCAACCACGCCACCCAGCCGACCTGATTCGTATTACTAGAACACGGATTACTGGTAAAAAGATGTTATCTTAATCATCCACAGCTTCTCATGAGCTCAGAATCCGACATAAGGTACGTTTGAAAATAATGATCAAGAAGTTCGAAAGAAGTCTGGAAGGAAGTCCTGTTTCAGAAAAGGTGATAACAAATGTTGCAACTTGTAACTGGTTCTTCTACTAATCCTCTTGGAGAAACTATTCTTTAACTGTGATTTTGTTAGTTGAAAAACCGCTTTCCGTAGAGATAACTTAGTTTTATTTGCAAATGTAAATGTTGTTTAAGCTTTGACATTTGGGCGAATGAGTTAATGGTTAACCGTTAATCGTGAAGTCTTTGAATAAGAGAAAGTGAATTGCGACAGGGAAGTCGCGAGCCTTAAAATTAATATTCGTCTTAGAATCCACCAGGAGTTGTGGAAGTAATTAACATTGGAGCTGATCGAGCTATCGGGGTTGAAGAGGGATCGTCATAAGGAGCTCCGACTCAAGATTAGTTATTTTGAATAATCTTACATATCAAATTAAGTGTTAAGATTTCAGATTGCTCCCAGAGTTAGGCAATAAAGTAGTACATCATTCATAAAGAGTTAGATATAAATAAAAGTAGCTCTTTTTTATGGTCATGTCTGCTTCTTCCCTGAACCTTCTTGCATCCGCGTTCTTTCGGCCGCGACAAACTGTAATCGTCGACGGATCACAGAGAACCATTGTTGGTGCACATATTGGAGGCAGTGCGCAATATTCCTTGCGACGTGCTGCGTATGGCTATAGGAAATGTTGTGCAGAGAATGGAGGTCATTAACTTTAGTCGAATTCATCGACGGGTAAGTGAAGGTAGTGAGTAACATTTCACTGTCATTTTGTATGTGTTACCATTTTTTTTTTTGAATACTTTGTGTTGTACAGTGCTATGAGCAGCTTAGCAGTGATTTTTGGAACTAATTTTTTTATTTTTATTTACGGAATTTTATTTTTTAACACCCTTTTATAAGCTTCACTTGTATGTAACGGAATCCTTGAACTCTCAAAATTTTTACCCATTTTAAAAAGGTCAGATTAATTGGAAATTTTGTTCACTTGTCCAGGACCGAGGACAATATAATAATTTTGTTCCATTGTCCTGATTGGGATCATCAGGATTAACGATTTCCAATTTTCAGATCCCAATTCCAGATTTGGGGACTAAAATATTAAGTTAGAACTTAGTTCGATTATCTACAAAAGGGTACTTTTATTTTTTTTAAACTATAATTTATTATGTCATTGTTTGTCTCCGTACAAAGTTTGGTGCCCTTTTTCTAATTAGATTGAGCGACAGGGAACAATGAATAGTATCAGTTAAATAAAAAAAAATCACCCTGCATATTTAAATTTCGAAATCAGAAAAAAATAAGCAACATTTACTGTTTCATCGTTTAAGTTATTTAAGTAATAAATTCAAACTTCATGAATACAAACAAATGCTGTGAGGCTAGATATTTTTCTACCATCTTTGTTAAAGCTCATATTTAAAATAAAAAACGTAGAAGCAAATCCCCCAAGGAGTTTTAGAGTACTTAATTTTTTCAAAATTGTGAATTATAGACGATTTCACAGTTGCATCGTATTTTCATTGAATCATTTTTATATACATAGAGTTTTAAAATGAAATTTTTGAAAGCGAAAAAACGGGCACTTTAATACGCTTAGTTCAAATAATACGCCAGGCACTTAGAAGAAGATCAAAAATTAATCAATGCGAAAAGATCCATTAAAATTCTTTTCACGAATACGCAAAGAGCTTTCAGGATAATCAAGATAAATTACCGCTTCCTCGTTCAATGTCATTGCGCGGAGGCTGCTCTGGAACTCTACTAGAGCGCTTAAAAGCGAAAGTTTGCGTAAAAACGAACATCCCAGTGCGTATTTAAAAGCTTTGTTGGCAAAAACTGTCAAAACAATTCGAGTTCTATTCGAAGGGAGGCCCCATTTGCGAGAGAGCACTTCGATAAAAAAAAAATTATCAACAGAGAAATAATAAAATTTAAAATACTTAAGGTAAGCTTTTTTTTTTTTGAAAAAAAAATACTGCTTTTGAATTTAAAATATTTTTCTAGACGAAGAAAAAAAATGTTTAGACTTAAAAAGAATTATATCAGTTAAAAATCAAAATTCTCAATGGGAGATATTTTTGTTTTTTCCACTCAATTGGTTATTCGTATGCAGCCAACTTAGAAAGACAGGCGGAGTCTGAATTGAATCAACATCAAATGCACAGTTCTAGGAGAAGTTACAAGCACGCGAGCTGATATATATATATATATATATATATGTGGGAGACAACAAGGGGTCCAAGACGTTGGTCTTTTCTTCTATTTTATTTTAACATTAAACAAAAATTAATTAAAAAGGTAGATAAGTTTTTACAGATAAGTTTGACGATGATATTCAGAAGGTAACGCCTGCTCGCGCACCACTCGCGTTCTCCTTTCTCTCTCTAATGTTTTTCTCAAGAGTCTCTCTTTTTACAGTTTCAGTTCTGCTTTTACTTAGATGCGCCTGCGCGCGAAGACTGTGTTGCTTTTGGCTGCATGCCACAACGGCCATTCTGACCGTACGCTGTCCGCAGCGGTACTTCCATGGAGACCAGAGGAGAATCTGAAACATACAAAAAAAACGGAACAGACAAGGACTATACGACAAATATATAGAGATTAAACATATCAAAATTTTGTTGAACTAGACAGTTTCTCCATCATGTGAAGGCACCTCTTCGACATCCGGAAGGTTCCACAGGAAAACATTGTTTTTCACAGGCATAAGAACGACTTTTTTAACAAGTTGATCTTTGGTTGAACGCATCGATATTTTCCTCTGTAGAGTTCTGGACGTCTGTTCAAAACGATTTCTCTTTTTCCTTCGTTTCCACTGCCAAGGCTCAAAAATTTTTCGGAGCAACACAAACCGTCGATAATTACTATTCATAGGTGAAGGGGTAGGAGATTGGGAGATAAATTCCACGGAACTCGTTTTCATGGCACCATTGGCTTTCTTACACAATACTATATCAGAACATTTTTCTCTTACAATACTCAATTTTAACTTAGTACTCTTAATTTTATTACATTTATAATCCTTAATTAGAGAACTCGAATCATTTCTAGTATTAAAGTTTATAACATGTGGCAAATCATAACTAGAGTTTTCTATCACATTTGAAACAGAAACATTTGGAAAAGAAACACCACAATCTGCACTCAAAGAGGATCCCCTTTCACTCAATAAAACATCGCTCTTTGCGTGGCCTAGTTTCTCTATTTCAGAATATACACTGGGATGTATAATAAATTCTTCGGTCAAGGTCGGTGATATTGCCGTTCCAACACTTAGGCTAGGAGACTGTTGATTAAGAGAAATATTTATGGGTTTAACTTCTACCATACGCTGTTCACCAAAACATGAACTTAATGTTATGATCTCTTCGGAAGGTGTTTGCACTCTAATTAGTGAGGAATTTAAAACTGGGATCTGGCAACCTGAATCAATCAAAGCTGTTACGGGCTGATTTTCCACAAAAATGTTTACGTATTGAAGATTTGCGCATTCATCGCTATTTTGTTTTTCGCTCTCGACTTTCAAAGTATTCACATTTATTCTATTATGGATGTGATCATTAGATTCTTTTTTAGATTTAAAACGCTTCTCACAGTCTCTTGCGCAATGAGATGAATTACCGCATATAAAGCAATTTTTATTTTCTCTTTCATGATATTGGGGATAGTTCTCTTTAATCTTTGTTTTGAAGTTTTGTGATTTATTTTTAAAGGGGTCTTGGGTATATCCATAAGTAATAGGAATTTCTTTATGTGATCCGTTTTTAGATGAAATATAAATATCACACTCTTTAGCTAAATCAATAGGCTTAAACCAATCTTCTGCTTCTCGAATATGCCAATATGAGTTGCAGTTTCCTTATTTAAATTTCAAATAATTTATCAGAAATTATAAGATCACATAGAGATTCAAAGGAATTAACTTTTCTTAACGAACAATAATATTGGAAGTTTGCCGTCAATCTTGCAGCAAATTGGATGTATGTCTCGCCTGATGATTTTACAGCATTTTTAAATGAGTTTAAACACTCGCGAGGGGTTAATTGGAATTCTCTGAGTACTATAGATTTTAGTTTTTCATAGTCATTTAATTCCTCTTCTTTAATATACAGTAAGACGTTATGAGCTCTTTCGCCCAAAAGATTTATTAAAATTTCAGATTTATATTCGTCATTTATTTTCTTGGTTAAAAATGCGCGTTCTAATGATTGGAAGAACAGATTAAAATTTTCAGATCTGGTGGGAACAGGAAGAGATAAAGTTTTTATACTTTTTATCATATTTTCTATGTTAGTTTCGAACTGTTTATCTTCGACTTTAGCTGCAGGATTTAAACTTAATGCTTTATTTTTAGCTAATTGAAGTTCGATTTCTTTTTCTAATTTTGCCAACTGAAGTTTCGCGAGCTCAATTTTTTGTTCTGAAGTTACCTCTCTTTCGTTTTGCGATACTCTCTCATCTATACAGTTTTGAATTAAAGTTTTAACGAAATCTGGATCACTTTCAAATGTACTACTGTTCTCAATTTTAGTCTTTAGTTTAACTATAGTGTCAGTACTTTCGACAATACCGTCTAGCTCCTCAACGACTCTTATGAGATCCTCTTTAAGAGCGTTTTTATACATTTTATAAAAATTTAGAAAGATCCTACCTTTTTTTTCTCTGGCTCCCTTGTTGCTCGCACGTACGATGTATCCAATGAAGAAAAAACGTTGTGAATCCACTGATTTCACCTCTTCGCAGGTTATATCGTTAGATGAAAAATAGTTCTTGAAATTGTTCGATTTGTCACCTCTTCGCAGGTGTTTGTGAGTGGTTCCAACCTTAATTTTCGTCGATGGGTTTTCCAACCTCTACACAGGCGGAATATTTGTCGATGGTTCGTTGAAAAATATACACACAGGTTATTTTGTTATTTGTTCCGACCTCTACGCAGGTGGAATGAAGTTGAAAAATTCAACCTCTACACAGGTTGAACGAAGTTTCGAAAAATGGCGGAGCGTCTCCTTCACGGACGCTGTTGTTCATTGTCCAGACTTTGGTTCAAAATCGAAATTTTATCTATCCCGCGCCGAGCCCCCAAATTTGTGGGAGACAACAAGGGGTCCAAGACGTTGGTCTTTCTTCTATTTTATTTTAACATTAAACAAAAATTAATTAAAAAGGTAGATAAGTTTTTACAATAAGTTTGACGATGATATTCACGCCTGCTCGCGCACCTCTCAAGTTCCTTTCTCTCTCTAATGTTTTTTTCTCAAGAGTCTCTCTTTTTACAGTTTCAGTTCTGCTTTTACGCCTGCGCGCGAAGACTGTGTTGCTTTTGGCTGCATGCCATATATATATATATATATATATATATATATATATATATATATATATATATAATATATATTATAAATGTGAAAGTTTGTGAAAATCTTTGTGGGTCTTTCACGCAAAAACAACTGAATGGATTTTAATGAAACTTTACAGTAATATAGCTTATACATCAGAATAACACATATGGTATAAATTATAGCCTAGGCTATAATTTATAAAAATTTGTAAAAAGTGTCCAAAACATAACGATAATTGTCAAGTAAGAAGGAAAAAATTCTGCCATCTGCAAGCAAAAAAGCCCACGTCAGCATTTATCTATCTTCTGTTTCTGAAAAACTCTTTTTGTTTTGGCTACGCAAGGGGCTCACTTCTAATTAATTCCTGTGATCAGAATAATGCCTATTTTTTATTTCAGAATAAAACTAAGTTTTGAAGGGAGAAGTTGTTATAAATCTCTCTTTATTTTAATGTTTTTTTATGATTTTATTATGCACATTTGGTAGTAAGAAGTTGATCTATTTTCAAAATAACTAATTTTATCGCTTCTGGTACTTAAAGTAAATAAACTTTCTCTTTCACATTACATCATTTGGACAAACTTTAATAATTTTTTTGTGGTTAGTAGTTAATTATAACGCTGTAATTTTAATTGAATATGCAGATATTGCATTTTTAAGTATAAAACTAATTATAACCACTGCACTGTATTTTTTGCAGTGAGTGAGTGAGTGAATATTAACGTCGCACTGTTCAGCTACACGAGGGCTTTTGGAGACGGACCACGTAATTTTGAACAATGGTCAAGTGACGGGAACGACACTTGAGCTGGCACCCCCTTCTTCTAACTACCACACCACACCAACTTAGCAGGAATATTCTACCAATACTTAGCTGTAATATTCTTTGAAATCTACTCTTCCAAGATATATGGCAGCACGGGTTCTATGATGAGTATTTTAGTGGGGAAGGCGAACAGTTTTGTAGCAGATATTGCGTTTTCAGCGGATTGCAAAGATTATTATTTTTGTCCCGAAAAAATAGTTTATGTAAAAATTTAAGTGTCTTATGTTTTTGTATGTTAGTGAAGACCTTGGAAAATGATTTGACTACTTATTTTAAGTGAACGGTGTATATAATTAATTTTACAGTGGAATATCTTTAATTAATTTATTAGCTCAAACGGATTAAAATTTCCAAAGTGGAGTATTTTGTTTATGTATATCCCTTAATTTGTAAATGTAGTGATCCAAAAAAAATATTGTATGAAAAAAACTGCAGTAAATCATAATGCGGTTAGATAAAGTATTAAAGTGCATCGCGCCCCTACACGGCGGGTCTTACAAAGCTCTAATAAAGCTCGAGCTACGAAAGTAGCTAGGCATTTGCCAACTTGACTCTATCGTTAACATTTCGCTATGTTTTTCATTGAATCGCCATTATAATTTAAGAAATGGCGTTGCTTACGAATATTACAATTTTAAAATAAAATAAATACAACAGAAAGTAATATTAATGTATTATACTTTCAGATATAAATTATTTACACTACTTTAAGCGTTCATTACGCAAAAGTTTTAAGAATGTGTTACTTTTGCTGAGCAGAGATCAGCTTAGGGAGGTATTTTGAAAAATCGACCCTCAAGGATGTTACGAGAAAAATTATAAATTTAAAAAATCCTTTTTATCGGCTATTAGATCTACTTAGTTAAAATTTAACAAAGGTGTTTTTTTCTTTCTTTTTTTTGTTTAGCTGAGATATGCAAAAAGCTTTTTTTGTTTAATTTTCAATTCACATAAAATTAACTCATTAAAAACTTCTTTTTCATTCAATCTGTGTTGTTTAATTTTTCAGTTCACCCGTGCGAAGAACGGGTATACCAACTAGTATACATATAAATAAACAAAATTGTCAAGACAAGGAGAAGAGTATGTCAACAATTGTTTTAATCCTGAAACAGAAATCTACAGTAACGTAAAATAAATTAATATGATCTAGCAGATTAAAATGCATCTTTGAATTTTATGAAATTCGGCAAAGAACAATTTTAGCCAGTAAAAGGTTATGTATATACTATTAACGTTTCCTTTAAAGAATTGAATTGATTAATGGATTGTTTGATTGAATCGTGGTGCCAACATAAAGAAATAAATTTATACACCGACGTTAACAAAGATTGAACTACGTAAATGTGGAAGGTGGTCGCGTGACACCTTTATGCAGTGACTAAATAAATGTCCCCTTGGGTGACTAATAAAACCAAAATTAGGATTACTTGAACTAGCAGAAGGTTTTAATAGTAACCTACGGCATGAAGTAAATGAAATAACCAAACTTAGAAAATAGTTAGATTATGTAAATTGTTGTTAAATAAATGCACGATAGTTTTCATATTCGAAACCAAATTAGCTAAATAGTTACAAAGGTTCTCTTTATTAAAAATAGTTGTGTTAAAAATATCTATTTCTTTCTAGGAACTGCGACATGCAAGTTCTGGTCACTTTTTCTCTTTGCATAATTCCAGGAATGAACGGGGCAGCGAATGGAATAAAATCATTCATATAAAATGAAATAAAGTAAGAATGAACCTCATTAGGTAAAATGTAATGGGATAATTTCAAAACGCGTAGAGATTTTATGTGAGCAAGAGCTTACACAAATTAGTATTTCAAATGTTAAAGTTAAAAAAAGCTTGTTTATTTGTAATATCATAAGTCCAACTAAGGCTTAGAATTAAAGAGAGGCATATCACTTCAGATTAACACATATTCAAAGCTTATTTCAAATTAACAATTAGAAGGTAAAGCTTTTTCTGCGTAAGCCATTTCTGGAGAAGCTTTCAGAAATATTTTGTGAGCTGTAACATTAGATTTGTATATTCCTCTGGAAAAGTTCAAGTCAGGAGTGATGAAATATCAGACGTTACTAAACACATCAATTTTTCTCATTTAAGTTTTCTAAATAGTTACAAGATACGTTGTCGTTCAATTGACTTAATTAACAGATAAAAAATAATCTTTGCATAATTTAACCGCAATTGGCCAACAAATATGCATTTGCATACCTAGGCAATAACAGTTAAACTGAAAATTAAGGCAATTTAACAAAATACACATAAATTGCATTAAAAATCCACAGTAAAAATCTAAAATGTATACAGAGCAAATTCGATTCAAAGCTGAGATACTTTTACAATTTTTTCTTTCCATCCAAACCCATAAAAATTATCTCTATGATCGCTTGACTATTAAGACAAATAAAGCCATCTATGATAATTGCAGTTCTCAGAAAATATCCTTTCTCCCTAGAAACGAAACCTTCGTTTTCCATTCGGACACCACGCAATCTTTTGCTCGTAATAAACCTAAAGAAATCTCCCGGAAAAGATATTTTTACCCCCTTAATGGGGAGAAAAGATTCTCAGGGTTTGTTATCATTTCTACCACGGTTAAGGTTAACGATCTTTTTGTTATCATAGCTGGGTCAGGTCCAATTTTGCCTTTGGCGCTGCCCGACATCTTGTGACGAAACGAATCGGACGTACACGTTTCGTTTCACATTTCTCATTAAGTAATTGAACAGCAACTTTTTATCCCACAGTAAAGAAACAATGGGTAAAGAAGTTAATACATATCTTTCCCTGTGAAGTTGTCAGAACCATTCAAAAAGTGATTACGGTGATATTTTCGTTTGCGCGGTTGGCAACAGGTCCAAGTACTTAAAGTCGATTTATTTTAAAAGTAATTTAAAGTGGGTTTTTTTTTTCCAGTTTTAAATCATGACTGGTGAACTTGCCTGAAAGGAAACTGAATGTAACCAACTTTAGCATATTGAACGTCTAGAATTTTAATAAGAAATTGCATTCATTCGACTCTATGCTATCATATTTGATTATATATATTTATACGTAATCTACTGGAGTAAAATTAAATCAATATACGTCAGTTTTTATTTCTTTGCATTAAAAATTATGCTCTATTGGTCACTATCGATCTACCTGTATTAGAGAGAAAAGTCACTCACTAATATCCAGAACTATTAGACCTAAGGACTTGAAATTTGGTAAGTATGTTTCTTTTGTTGAGTAGAGATCCTTTATAAAAGCAGATCTTTTGGAAATCGATTCCTAAGGGGCTTCGAAGAGATCAAGGGGCGTATTAATAAATATTTCAGTTTTTGACAGACATGAAAAGATAACTATATTCCAGTTTATAAATTCAAGTTATGTCCTTTTTAAATCAATATAGGTGAGGGTTATTAGAATGTTTTCCAAAACAATTGAATGCTTAAGATATCAATAATTTATTAACAGTATATAATCATACAGCATCACGAAATACCCAGCAAACGGGTGGGTAATGACTAGTATATATATAGTTACGAATTTTGTGTAAATAGTGTATATAATTTGTATTTGGGCGTTTAATGCATTTATATTACTCTACGTTACATTTATTTCATGTTAAAACTGTACTATTCACAAGCAATGCCGCCCACTTACGTTATAATGGCGATTCAATGAGAACTTGGCATCATTTTTGGCGGCCGATTTGGTGACCTTTTTGGCGTCGTTGGCGACCATGTTGGCGAGTTAGGAACCCTCTGGATTCTTCTAGAAACTAGTGGATCTTTCCATGAACGTCACGCTCGATGACACGAGCGGTTATATTTCTGGAAGTTTTTGCCGCGCCTATAAATATGAGTGCCAGTTGCAACCAGTCTGTCTGATTTTATCCAGAGAGTAGTGAGGATTGTTTTGACTAGCGAGATGAGCTCGGTTGTGCTTGTGAATAATGTGTATTTTTAAACACTGAAGATCGTGTTTAAGTGCTGTTGAAGGTGTGAGGAGATTTCCTCTGTGAATATCGCTGCTGAATCCTGTATTTAAAGGATTGGATTTTTGATAATAAATTCGCATCCTCTTAAAGAAGTGTTTATTTTGTATTGTTTTGTATAAAATCATCGTTACAATCTATATGAAGAAAAGTCTGTATATAACAAACTCAAAGTGTGTTCTCACCTACGTTGACACAGATTCCATCGTTGAAGCACGGTTTCTGTAGGCACTCATCGATGTCATGCTCGCAACGATCACCCCCGAAACCTTCCTTGCATATGCACTTGGCTTCTCTTCCGTGTCTTGTACAGACGCCATCGTTCATGCAGTGGTCTTTTTTGGCACAAGGGTCCAGATCTACGGGAAACAAATTAGGTAAAGTAATATTGTTGAATATATATATTCATAAAGATATAAGTTGAATTTTGTGAAATTATTTCTTTAAGTTATGTGTTACAAAAAAAAAGTAAACTGTTTTGTGAACAAAATTTAAGATAACTTTTTTATTTTCCCGTGAATCTTAATCTATATAATAACGTTCGCGTGAATCTTAATCTATACAGGAAAGAGTAAAACAAACGCGTAATAACGGGATCTAGATGGAATTCATTTTTAGGGCAGTTGTCTTAAGCACAGAAAAGTTTATGTTTCTGGACAGATAGAGTAAGGCAAAGTCCACAGTTTTCTTCTCAGGTGGTGACTCAGAAATTAAACACTAAGAGACCACACATCCCAGTCTAGTACCAATAGCCTCAGTATATATTGCCTTTAGCAAAGTCTGACAAAAACATTTTATTTATAAATCACGAGAAGTAATTATTATGAATGGCTACAGCACACGCGCGATATAGAGCCACTCTCTCAACTATAGACTGTTTTTAACATTAAAAAATATTCCAAACGACACTACATGCAATGGGGAATATAGTATATTAATTACTATAAAGGCAGGAACAAATAAGACCCTCAACAGCAAAAAGTATTTTTCCCCAAGGGGGAACAGCTCTGCTAATCACATCCAATATTCAGACGCTTAATTTGATTCCCCTCCCTTTTAAAGTTGCACGAGGTTAATGGTGACACATTTCATGATTTTGAGCCACGATAAAAAGAAGAGGACTACACCTGATATATACAGGGTGGGCAAAAAGTCCGTAAAAATTTTAAAAATTCAGGAAATCCGGAGAAATGAACGAAAAAAAAAATTGTTTGCAAGATCAGCATTCGTATGTCACGGGATTTTTTTTAAGCTAGAAAAAAATAATTTGAAAATCATCCGGTAGGTGGCGCTGATGTACGCAAATCAAAGAAACAATGCATAAATAATGAACAGAAAACTTTCACAACTTTATTACACCAGAATATGTTCCACATGACCACCACCACAGGGTAGAAGACATTCCAGACGAGTGACAAATCCAGCAACGGCAGAGTGCAGCATGTCCGGATGTATGGAGGATACTTCTCTGCGGACTGCATCTTTCAGTTCCGACAGACTTGATGGACCGGATAGATACACGCGAGATTTCAAATATCCCCACAACCAGAAGTCTGCCGGTGTTAAATCTGGAGACCGAGGAGCCATGGGTACCTGCAACATCTGCTAATGATTCTGTCTTCCCCGAACGTCTGTATCAGGAATGCCTTAACCGGGTTAGCAGTGTGACTGGTTGCTCCACCCTGCATGAACGTGACATTCGAAATCTGACCTCGTTGAATTAAACATGGCACGGCAGTCTCCCGCAGAAGCGTTAGATAACGCTCTGAGTATTTACCCTTTCCGTTATCATCCATTTACTGGGCACTGCGTTTCAAAGAAGAAGGGTCCTATGATAAATGAACCCGTGAAATCACACCATGCTGTCACTTTTGGGGAATGCAATGGCTTCTGTGTGTACTCACGTGGATTAGAGGTCGCCCAAATGGGACAGTTATGGTTGTTAACGTCACCATGAAGCGAGAAATGAGCTTCATCTGTCCACAAGATGTTAAAAACTCAGGTGGGAACCTGTTCCATTTTAGAGAAGGCCCACTTCGCAAATGCTTCCCTCTGTGTGGTATCTGCTGGCAAAAGTTCATGGCACGATTGCAATTTGTACGGGTACAGCTGGAGGATTCAACAAAGAATATTGCTGACAGATGATGGTGGTAAGCCCAATCGTCTGGCAGCTTCACGAGCACTGCTCGTCCCTGAAGCTGCTTCGGACGCAATCGTTTCCATTTCGACTGCAATGCAGGGTGCACGTTCTTCTTTCAAGCATGGTCGTCCGGCTCGTGCTCGATCTTCCAACTTTCCAGTTTCCTCAAAACGTTTAACAAGCTTTAAGAGACCTGCAGGTGTTAAAGGGCCTTTTCCACTCTTCACATTTTTCTGAACTCGGGATTTATGCAAGGCAATGGTCGCTGATTCCTCGTTCATGTAAAATAACTTCACCAACAAAGCTTTATCCGGCGCACTGAGCATCCTTGTTCACATTCACTGTTTGTAATGGTGAAATGAATGTGGATTCATTGAGAGCAAAGGTTTTTATAGCCGCCTAATTTGCATATTTCCACCACAGACACTTGTAACAGCGCCACCTACCGGATGATTTTCGAATTATTTTTTTTCTAGCTTAAAAAAATCCCGTGACATACTAATGCTGATCCTGCAAACAGGTTTTTTTTTCGTTCAATTTTCCGGATTTTATGAATTTTTAAAGTTTTTACGGACTTTTTGCCCACCCGGTATATAATATATATATAGCACCATCCTCTCCCAATTTCCACATAACGCCAACGGAGTGGAGTGGAAATTTTAATCAGATTTCAATCAATCAGTATCTTATTATCATTTGCTGTCTATTGATTCCTTATGGCATCAAACCCCGAACAAACACGAGGTCTTTTGCCGTTGTACCTCGTAATTTTGACTAACAGTCAAGTACTCACAGTCAAGTAACGAGGACGAAACCTCAGCTGGCATCTTCTTCATGGTAGGTTTCAATGACACTAGAGCATTCGATACTGCAGATTTTGGATTAAATTTTGCCAATTTTAACCCTTAATTTCGCACTGTTGCATTTCTGCAACATATGATTTATTTTAATTTAACAGACTCAATATTTTTTTATTTACCTACAAATCAGTTATCTGAGAAAAAAAAGATTATTGCAACGAAATACATGCT
This sequence comes from Trichonephila clavipes, assembly GCA_019973935.1. Lineage (NCBI taxonomy): Eukaryota > Metazoa > Arthropoda > Arachnida > Araneae > Nephilidae > Trichonephila > Trichonephila clavipes. The sequence goes on along the minus strand of BMAU01021177.1, from coordinate 944,842 downwards.
AATTTTGTCACTAGATGGAAGTACATTTTTTCCAGAAATCACAACAATTATCAAATCTGATGCCTCAAGAACCGAGTTTTTGCTATAAAAAGAATCCATTATATTTTATGCTTCCTCTTGTTTATTGACGAAATAAATTACCAGGTAAGAAATTTAAACATTTTATGATGAATATAAATGAATCATAAAAAAAGTTTTGTAATTTACATCACTACTGCGCAATATTGGACTTCTGCAACAAACAAAAAGATGACCGAAATTCAATTTAAAACTGCTTAATTTTTTTTCTTCATATTTTTCCCTTTTATTATTGCTTGAGAACTAGCTGATATAATTTTTTCATAGAAATTTAAAAAATTGCGAAGTTAAAGGTTAACTCAATGGAAAGTTAATAAATTATTCTATACCTACATCTTACTTTTTTTTTATCTGAAACAAATTGTTTACCCATTAATTACCACACTAAAAATATTAATACATCGATATATCTAGAAAACTTTCCCCCTAAATATATATATATATATATATATATATATATATATATATATATATAATAGAAATATTCTTATAGAAATATTCTTGTAAAACACATTTGAAATTTTTAAAAAAAAGGTATCTCTTTTTAATAAACAGTAGCATGTTACTTTTGAAACTGAATTACGATAAAAAAAACAACCTTTTTAGAAACAATGATCTCAATATGGATTAAAAAAAAACTTGATAAGCGCGTCACGAAATTGCGCAGTTTTAGTTTGCAGATACTTAAAAGTAACTATTTCATAAAGGTAGGTTTGAAAGTACACTTATAAAAGTTTCCAAACGAAACTAAAAATTATATTTGCTTTGTTCAATTTCACATGGAAATGCCCCCAATGTAAATAAATTTTTAAAAAACTTCATGTAAACTGATTAAAAATAAAATTCACACTTCATTTTTCTTAATTATAAATCATAATCGTATTAATTAAACATTAAGGAAGATATACAGCCTCGGCTTAAACGCCTTTATAGATAGGAGCCACTTTTAACTACCTTTGTAAGCATCACGCATAAGGCGCATCTCACCCCTCACCCCGAAAAAATGGAACGAATTAAAACGTTCAAAGATTCTCTAGATATCAATGTAAAGACTTTACCAGCTGACGATCCATTAGATGGACGGGGAGCGAGAAAGGACGTCCCATTAGATAGCTTCAGTGAATGAAGTATCAAAGATTTAGGGCGATGGTGGATATTTTGACAATAATTCGCTCCCCGGCGAGGAATGTAACCTGTCGCCGCTGAAATATGTTCGCATTTACGTGATTTATATTGTTGCTATTAACTCGCTTCGTTTTAAATCATCCCCCCCGCTCCACTTTTCGAATGGTTTTCGGAGGACTAAAACAATGATGGAACGCAGTTAATCTTTCACAATTTCTTTCTTTTTCACTCATCTGTAAAATAATCGTATCTTGTTTTTTACTTTTATCATTTTTATTTTCCTTTTAGGCCTTACTTAACGTTATGTAACAGACAATTGACAAAAGGATCGGTGGTTGATTGTTTATTTACTTTGTGACGGCCCTATCCGCCTACTTCTCACTAAAAAGTCCTCTTGGGAAATCTTTGGTTCTTTGAAACCATTTTTTGCAACGCACTCTCTGAAGAAGAGAACGTGATTATGAAAATTAGGTCTACTATATATAGTCTAAGCTTTCAAGCTCAAGAGAGAGAGAGAGAGAGATAGGATAGATTACTAGCGGATCAGGTATTAATCCAATTTATAGTGTAACGCAGATATTGATGATTCTAATAATTAAAGTGACGATTGGACCCTAGAGGTTAAATAGAGATTAGATAGCTAAGAAAGTACTGTGTGTCCAGATATTTAAAGTCTTCTCATAATTCGCGTACCTCGTTATTTACTTACGTATTGCTTCAGCTGGGTGCATGTCTTAATTTAAACTGCTTGAACTTGTGTTGTAGATTGTGTTACAAATAAATTATCTAATTCTGAACATGGCTAGTCTTCCTTCCCTTCCTCCCACATATCTAGGTGGGAAGTCGATCGGAGAGAGTCCATTAGAGTATGCTTGGGCGTCGTAGAGTGTTGAAACCTGTAGAAGTGTCTCTAGCGTGTGTGAAGTTCCTCAGCGTTTTTCGAGAGTCTCTGGGTTTCCCCTTTTAGTGTCTTGGTGTTTGAAGGTGGAACACGTCCCGTCCACAAAAGTGAAACGATAGGCAGAATCCTTTCTGTTTGGACGTAACAGGGATTACTCTTCAGCTATTGGCGAGAGAATTGCGCCGGTCGCCTCTCTGTCGCCTGGATAAAGAGAGGACAAAGGTTGACTTGCCTTAGAACATAAGTGTCGGGGTGTCCAGTCTGGGATATTTTTCCACGCGAAGCTCCATGATCGTTGAGACGTCACTAGATGGGTCCTTTGGTAAAGACCGCCTAACATTGCAATCGTCATGTGACTAGAACGACACCCGAGAAGTCACAAGACTTCATTATCGAGCCAACATGAGGAATTTTAGCTGCCTCGACAGACATAGCGTACATGAGTAGCATGCAGTCTGTAGTGACGTGAGTGTGTGTTTATTAATGTTGCACTAAAAAAGCAACACGAACGTAATTGGCGACGATCCTCAAAATTTTTTAACCATGGTCAAATGACAAAGACGGCACCTGAGCGGACGCCCTTTTTTTCCGAGCTTTTACACCCACGCTAACGGGACCGATTTAACGTACAGCGGCCCTCTCTAAACGGGGGTAATTAGCGGCACTAGGCTCGAACTCATGACACGTGACCTTGACCACTAGGCTGCTGCGGCCACATATCGGTGAGATAACCACAAAGGAGAGATAATCTATATAAAAATATCTCCCTCCTTTCCTCCAAAAAGTTCGACCTTTTGTTTTTTATATTTTAATTAGTTGGCATTGCTTTTTTATTCAAATTTCTAGCCAATATAAGAGCTGAGAAAGTACGATATGCATAAAATAATGGAAGCTACATGCAGCCTAATTTCTTTTTTATTGGTTCAAATGTTACTCCAGTAATGCCAATCCGCACAGCAAATATTGAACGAAATACCTGCACAACTGTTTTTATTTGCTACAGCAAATATTTTATTTTCTAAATACTACAAAAATATTTTTTTTTCTACATATTATTTATTTTTTGTAATATATATTCTAAAAAATCACGTTTATTTATCTGCACTAATTGCAATTTATAAATATATATATATATAAAATTTACGTAATCACACTTTGCTGTTAGTAAACCTATGTAACATTCCAAAAAAATGAATTAATACAATAAAACTGACAACCAAACTCCGATTAAATGATGGAGACACACCTATTGTTAACTAGATCCTCTAGCCATACTGCATGAGAATTTTACGATCCTGTTCAACAGCGATTTCGATATTCACCGGAATGGTTTGTTTTTGTGTTCTCATGAAATGAGTGACATGTTTTCATAATTAGTTTGAGCTACGTGCATCGTTCCGAGTTAGTCGCCAATATTGACTTACGTATCGCTCGCGGCGGCAGTGTCACTTGATCTTATTGGCACAGGAATTTAATGTTATCTATTTTTAGAATGCGATGTTGTGATTGATATTACGGAATTTCGATATTCTCGGCCATCTTCTGCCGGAGTTATTGTACTCGTTCCTTCGTCTTCGAATATCCTGGTTCTTGGAAACTCTTGATTAAGACTTCCGTTTGCAGGTCCTTTTGAATTCGTGGAATGTAATGTTAATTATGTAGAAATTCTTTTTTGCTGCTCCAACCCAAAAAAGTGCATCTATTTCAATGCAATTAAGGGCAGCGTCGTAACGAAGAATATTAGGCCCCCTCTGCAAAATCAGGTTTTGCTTTTAATTTTTTATAAATTGATTAAATCTGTATTTGGCGTCAGTCAGACTTTGAGCCCTCTAGAATCCTGGAAATCGGGTTGCGGATGTATACGTTACGCCCCTGATTAAGGGCATCCGAAAGTGCAAAGAAAATAATGAAGGTTTTTTTAGTTATGTACATTTTCTCTCCGATTTTTGATACAAATTTTTTGTGTATGGTTTAAAGACTCGCTCGTGAGTTTTCAGATCTTATGAACTGTTTAAAACTGTTTTCAGATTGATTGATTGAATATTAACGTCGCACTGTTCAGCTACACGAGGGCTTTTGGCGACGGACCACGTAATTTTGAACCATGGTCAAGTGACGAGGACGACACCTGAGCTGGCACCCCCCTCTCCTAACTACCACACCACGCCAACGGGAGGACGTTTCAGCTCTCGACAGATTTAACGTGCATCGCTGCCCTACACGGCGGGTCTTTAGTGGTACTGGGCTCGAACCCGTGACAAAGCAAGCCACGGTCCGATACCTATACCACTCGGCTACCGCGGCCAAAACTGTTTTCAGAAATCAGAGGATAAATTAAACATGTTATTGTTTTCTTGTTATAGAAGCATTTTATTGCATTCAAATCGATGCACTTGTTGGAAGATTTGAGGGGAAAATAGAAAATTCCACAAGATTAACTTGACGTTAACAAATTCGAAATGATTGGTGGATGACAGCTTCAATGCGTCAATTTATTTATTTTTATTATTAATTGTTATTGTTATTGTTATAAAATGCGAGAAAAGCTGAAGAGTTAATAAGCTCGTAATGTTTTTTCTCTCGTCAGGTAATGTGTAGAAGGTGGTTATAATTAAATGCCCAAATGCAAAATGCTGTGAAAAAAAACATTAGTCATAATGACTTCAAATTTGAATTTACTTGAAAACGGGAGAAACGGTATGGCATAAAAGTGTTAAAAATGAATCAATAGATGGCTCTGCAAGTGGCATACTGTTCAAATTAAATGTGGTACGATATTGACGTGGTGGATGGACTTTCCATCACTAGCAGTGTCACAACTGTTGAGTGGCCGTGGAAGCCTTGTGGTCAAGGTCACGGACTCGTGGCAGGCATGTCACGAGTTCGAGCCTAGTACATCTGACCGCCTTGCAAAGGGGTCCGATGCGCGTTAAATATGTCGAGGCTACATAAAACGTCCTCCCGTTGGTGCGGAGTGGAATTTAGAAGAGGAGCGTGACAGCTCAGAAGTCGTCCTCGTCACTTGACCATGGTTCAAAATTATGAGGTCTGTCACCAAAAGCCCTCGTGTAGCCGAATAGTGCGATGTAAATATTCTCTCACTAACTAATTCTTAATCTCTTAAGTAAAATTCTATGGTAACTGTCGCATATAATCTATCCGTTAAAACCTAATACAGGTATGTATGTTTATTCTTTCATTCACTCACTCACTTTCATATATTAGAAAATATCTACACGATCCATTTTCAATGTCTGAAGGAGCTTTTAACTTTCAGTAAAATTTAAAATATATTAATTCAGGTCAGTTTAAAAAGGGAACTTCGCGAGATAGCCCGCTACACACTTAATGCCTGCATTGTATGCAGTATTTGAGAATGATCCCATCATTTATCTATAAGCAAAGATTTTTTTTCTAGTAGTCAAGGTAGTGGACTCGTGTTTGGCATGCCCTGAGTTCGAGCCTTATGCCGCCGAACACATCGCCATGCATGGGGGTCCGATGCACGTTAAACATGTCGAGGCTCAAACGTCCTCCTATTGGTGTGGTGTGGAACTGCTAAGAGAAGAATGCCAGCTCAAATATCGTCCACGTCACTTGACCGTGGCTCAAAATTAAGAGGTCCGTCGCCAATAGTCCTGATGAAGCTTTTAAAGTGCCGCGTACTCTAGTCAACTCTAGCCACAACGGTTGAATGACTTGGAAGTCATTTTTTTAAACCAAAAATCCGAAACAATTATGCGCATTGAATAGTAAAATGGTTTTAATGCGCAACTCCAAAGCCATCGTAATTTAATTCGAAATGTCACTTGTAGAATAATCCATTTTCGTCGTGCCATTTATTGCTACACTTTGGAACTTTTTTTCTAGTGCCATACCATTTTACTCTTTTTAAATATATTCAATTCGAAATTGAATTCATTCAGACCTGTGGTTTTCTTTTTACAGCATTGTGAAAGTGGAACCGTATATACACACAGGGTGATTGTAATTAATTTTAGTATCGCATTTTTAGCATTATCGCATTAAAAAAATTGATTTGATATATCAGATCTTATCCATAGTTCCAGAAAGATTTGGGAAGAATTGTTGAGGTAGCCATACAACTCATTATTTTAAAGCAAACGGTTCACATTATGGTTTTACTTTTTATCTAACACAGCGTGATGAAGGAACCATTAAGTAAAGATAAAAAAAAATAGATTTCCAGGATGGATGGAATGGATTGTTTTTCAGAAAAGCTTTGTAAAAAATGTATTACTTTCCGCAGGTATCCATACATTTCAAATTCAGCTAATGGAGTACTTCCTTCTTTCTCTTTTATCCATTTTACCTTTTACAAAACTCTGTTGCTTAGTTAACGTAAATGATGTCCGTCGAAGAAGACAAAAAATATAAAGAAGTTCTAAAATACTTTTTTGAAATAGAACAACAGCAAAAGTGCTTTTTCTTTAAACGCGCCATACATATTATATGACTTAGTTTGCATATTTTACTTATTCATGTTTGCGCCTTAGCAAACATCTTTAGGGTCACTGTCAGAAATGTGTCTTAAGACTAAAATATGAATAATTCATCAAGATTTTCAACAACTTCTACTTTCTTTTTGGAGAAGGAAAAAAATAAATAACCTGAATATCATCCAAAATTTTATATATATTCCAGTTAAATTACATAAAAACATTCATTTAATGCAGATTGAAGGTTGAAAATTTGTCGTTAAATAGTTTTTCGTGAAACGTATGACAACATAAGCAAATTTAAAATTACATATAAATATAAAATTACATATAAAATATACAGAGTGAGAGAAATAGAGAGAAACAAACTTTAAGACAGAAAGCGAGAGAGAGACACAGAGGAAGAGAGACAGAGAAAGAGACAAAAAGAGAGAAGACAAAGTGAAAGAGGAAGAGAAAAAGAATAAGAGAACGAAAAATGAAGAGAAAAAGAGTAAAAGAGATATTCTAAGGACTTTTAAATGTATAAAATAGTTTAAGGGTGATGAGGGTTTAAAAATTGTAAAAACAAGATTTTACCTAGGCATTGAGACACATTTGTGGCTCCAACGATTTCAGTCGTGAAATTTGACGGACATTCCAAACATTTGCTTTGACCCGTGAAAGGTTGATAAAATCCCTTTGGGCATGCGTCACAGGGTTGGAGTCCAGTGTTCGAGAAATGCCCCACGTTGCAGATCTCTGAAAATATTTTAAATTTAAAAATAAGTGTTACATTAAACAAAATTTAATACCAAAATTTCTAGCTCCCTATAAAGTATCGCAATTATATTACTTTAAGTTTTATTCGCAATTTCATTGGCTTATCTAGGACACCTCTTTGTTTGATATTTTGAATTCTATTCAATGACAACTTAAATTTCCAACTGTAGATTTTTGTGGGATGCAATGAAATATACCCGAAAAAGCAATAATAATCTGAGGAATGACAGTTTTTTCCAATTTTTGAAAAATTAGAATTAAATCGATTTGAATTATTTGCTTGTTGGCTTTCAGTTCCCTAAACAAATTCTCAAACTGATGAGGGGGGGGGGGAATAATTCCAAAATAACTTTACCTATTTGTACTTTTTTCGGGTGCTTCGATTTTGGCTTACGTCGCACTCAGGCAACGCGAGGACTATTGTGGCGACGGACCATAATCAAGTGAAGAGGACAATACCTGAGCTGGAACCCTACTCTTCAGACTTCCACACTGTGCCAAAATGAGGAGCCACGACAGATTTATATATATGTAGCAGGAAAATGATGAAATTAAGAATTTCATCCAATCCCTAAGGGATATGATCAATTGACGGGAGATGTTAAAATAACGTCTCTTCAAGGTCTGATAAAAGTAAGGGATTAGAACAAATCCCTGATATGTTTCAGTGAAATGAAGGAATAATATTGTCAAGAGTTTGAAAGTGTCTATTTAGCAAATAGGGTGCATTATTAAACGTAGAAGTAGAAGTAGAACAAAATAAATAGTCATAAGAAATACAAATTTGGTTTATCCTATCCAAAAATCAAAGACTTAACAAATATATTAACTAGTATTATGAGGTTTTAAAGATAATATCCTTTTTAACTTAATTAATTAATGATCGAGTAAATAACGATCACGCAGAGACTACCACGATAAGAGATCCCAGAATTATATTCTATGTTCTTATTGAACATTTAATTTTAATTTCACTCGCAATAATAAGACTTTAATATTTACCACACTGCAATTCAGCTCAGCTAGCTTTTCTCTGTTAAATCCTAACAAGAAATCTTCAATTTAACTTCACTATAACTTTCTGCTTCAATCTCTTCTAATGCTCTAATCTTTACTATTCCGTTTGACTTAAATACTTTAAATCTTCATAACAAGGAATCCTGGGGTTGATATTTAAAAGGACGACTCAGAAGGTTAGTGATAAAGTTCGATAGATTTGTCACTAACACAAAAATAGTCAATGAAATACAAATGATTTATTCGAAACTAATTAACAAATAATTAGAAAATTAGGCTGGTATTTTTTTGACGAGTAACATATTTCCTCTCGGTTACTTACACACCAAAATATCTGTCCCTACGTTAATCCTATGATATGCCATTTTTTTAAAAATATGGGGTTGATATTTAGGGGATCGATAGTACTACCTGTATGGTTGGAAATACAAAATCCCCCAAGGTCTCCCCACCTCTATAGCATTTTTGCATTTGGCTACATCATTTCACTGAAACAGCTCAGGGATTTGATAAAATCAATTACTTTCATCAGAAAATGACCTTGAAGAGACGTTATTTTAACATCTCTCAATTGATCCTATCCCTTAAGGATTTGATGAAATTCCTAATTTCGTCATTTCCCTTCGACATATATATATCGTGGATAAGCCTTTCTGAAAGGCATATATTCTGTGGCACTGACACGAATGTACAATTCTATGAAAACAATGTCGGAAAGAAAATGGTAAATAGTTTGATAATGATCGCAATAATTTACTAAATTTTAAGGATTTATTACTTAATTTGGAATTTCCTTTTCACATTAAACAGATAAACAGTATCTATGTCTTCGTTTATTAAATATTCAAGATAATATCTCATGACCATTTATTTTTTTCTATTTACATTCTATAAATAAAAAAGGGCATCCTGGCCTAATGAAATGCGAAATGTGCAATAAAATATTAGAAATTTCATAAATGATGAGACAACAACAAAAAAAAAGTATTAAAAGAATAGATACTTTCTTTCTGAAGTATGTTGTGCAAATAGAAAACAAAACTAATCATATGTAGAGGAAAATATTATTCCTTGCAATATTTAAACTGCTAATGATGTCAAATATCTGCATTAAAAAAAGAATTTTTAAAATTAACATTTACGAAATGTTTAATTACACTCAATTAAAATCTAATATGAAATTTTCCCAATTATTATGTTGGGAAATACAACACTGTGATTTATTTACGCTTCTAAAATCTAACCATATTTTATTTTAGAAATAATTCTGATACCAAACAGAACGATAACATTAAACCAGAAGACAATATCTTTTTCTGACCCTGATACTTTTAGAAGAATGACTAACCCCAACAATCGAACTCGGAGGCAGATTGCAAACTAGCAGTTGTTGTTCCTTCCGGACACACACTACACGTGTGCTGTCTGGAATGCTCTTGGTAAGTTCCAATTGGACAAGCCAAGCACGTTTCCAGCCCTGTGGGTGAATATGTCCCAGGTTGACAGATACCTACAAGAAAAAGTATATCGAATGGATAGGTCATGATTAAAAATTATATTCGATGTAAATTAAATTTGAAGCAAATATTTGTCAATAAATTTAAAACTGGGAGAACTTTTTTTCGCCAAATAGTGTTGGGAGCTTTTAAAAAATTTTCGTTAAGGCCCCATGTTTATTTGTAAGGGACAGACTTCATGGTTTGAGAACTACAAGGACAAATTAAATTTTTTAAAAAAAATACATGACACACACAAACTGGACCTGTTTTTATATTATATGCAAATAACAATACCAATGTCATTTCTCAAAGAACAATATAAACACACACATTTTTTAAGTCAATTACTACTTAGATCAAAGTAACATTTTATTTTAGCTCCTTTTTATTAAATAGTTACAATTAATATAAATATGTATATACATAGGACAGTTTCATAACATTAAGTGGTAATTCATTTTTATTAATTATCATTAAAGTATCGTATTTTTACCCAAAACAATAGTGTACGGAATATTTCAGCTCAATTGAGCGCTTTAAAATGTATTTTATTAACGATTGAAAATTACACCAAGATAAATAAATAAATATATAGAGAGTGTGAGTTAATAGTAGGTATTGAAAAATTTAATAGATCTTAAGTGTAACAAATTTGTTTTAGAATGCATTTTGTACTGTAAATGAACCTTAAACTCAAAAGTGTGACACTCAATGCTTTAATTTCATGATTTAATGCTTACAGAGATATACCAGCTTCTTCCAAACGAAGTGGATTTATTTCAAATCGAACTGAGCATTTCCATTTCAAAGAAGAAACAAATATTTGAATGTAAATGAATTCCTCAGTAATTTGTTTCGCTGCTCTTTGAGTAAATAGTATTCGTAAAATCCTATTCTCATTTAAAATAGAAGCAAACACTTATTTAAATATTTTACTAGAAGGTACGCCGTCAATTTGGGTTCGGAAACAAATTGTTAAGTCAAACAGTTAATAAATAATGAGATTAACGTTGATTTTAAGTGAATTGTTTACTTTCCTTTTATTTATCGTTAATTTTATGTTTTGAATGAATTAAGGTCGAAAGATGATTTCATCTAACACACAATTAATTTTGTGATTTTAAAAGTGAATTGCTTTTGTGCTTTGTTACTTTACTATTTTTAACCGCTTGGGAAATGTGTCTCAAAGGCATTTTATGTAGAGAAGCCTAGAAAATAGATTTTTCTTTACAGGAAAAGTGGGTAATTATGAATTTAATTTGTTAATGATGTTACGAGAAATGAAATACATCTATTTTCATTTCTCGTTTCATATCTTGTGTTGGAAGAAACTTTATATATACAGGCTGATTATAACTAAAGATGCACTCTCAAATGTTATAAAAGAGAACCACATGTCAGAAGGACTTCAAGTTTGAACTAAATATACTTGAAGAAGGGGGGAAACGGTATAACATAAAACAAATTCATTCGTCTTTTCATTGTTGCCTTTTCGGCGGTTTTTGGCCAAGGACCATTAAAAACCAATTTTTCCCTTCCCTGGTGTGGATATGCCTCTCACAAACAGTGCCATAACTGTTAAATGACTTGGAAGTAATTTTTTCCGTCAAAAAGCAATACAATCAGGGACATTGAAGAATTTCATGTGCAACTCATGTCAAAACCTTTGTAATTCGATTCAAAATGCCGCTTATGCGCGAATCCCCTTTCGTTATGCCGCTTATAGCTAGCTCTATCTACATATTGATATGCTTTAGGACTTTTTTATGCCATACGATTTTGCACCTTTTTTAAGAATATTCCCTTCCCATTTGAAGTCATTCTGACCAGTGGTTATTTTATAACAGCACTTTGGATGGGAACGATCATCGCCTCCTTTTTATGTCCGTTTCCGATGGAAACTATGTTCATGCATATAAATGCATTGTATTCGTATGTATTTTTGCGTGGATTATTTGAAATAATAAGTTAAACATTATATTAATCGAAAAATAAAAGGGTTTTATCGTCAATATTTTTACCTTACCTTTGCATTCAGTTTCATTTCTCGTTCTGAAATATTCCGTGGTCATTCCATCCGGACATGTGTTGCACTCTAGCTGACCTTCATCTTCTTGATAATGACCAATCGGACAATCCCAGCATTCCCGCGCAGATGAGTCGTAAAAAGTTCCTGGAGAGCACAAGACTGTAAATGGAAAAAACATCTAATTATAATATCTTAAGGATACAAAAATATTGTTTTCATGCCTTTATTATCCTAAGCATTGTCTTTGTCAAATTTCGGATAAAAAAATTCAGTAAAAAAGTTCCAGAAGTATGACCATTTTCTCTAACTTGGTCAACGCATAAAGAATATCAAATTTTGATATGCCCTTCAACGAACAAGGTATTCACTCAGTCGCAACGTACGTCACCTCTGTCTAGATAGCAGCAATTTCAACCCATATGCAAGAAAAATCAAACAATTCAAAATGTAATACTAAGAATAATAACAAACGAACCCTCGTATGTCAGAAATATTGTTATTCATACAGATTCAAGGTACCCGAACACGTTGAAATGACCAAATTTGGTGAAAACATTTTATTATTATTTTTTATTTTGTGCAATAGAGGTATCTTTTTTGCTTTACAAAACATACTTTGTTTTGCTTCTACACTATCTAGATAATAAGTTACAAACAGTTTTATAAAATTAAAAAAACAAACAGGAGTGGGTCTTTAATCCACCAGAGTGAGTGAGTGAATATTAATGTCACTCTGTTCAGCTACACGAGGGCTTTTGGCGACGAACCACGTAATTTTGAACCATGGTCAAGTGACGTGGGCGACACCTGAGCTGGCACCCCTCTTCTAACTACCACACTACACCAACGGGAGGACGTTTCAGCTCTCGACAGATTTAACGTGCATCGCTGCCCTACACGGCGGGTCTCTAGTGGTACTGGGCTCGAGCTCGTGTCATGCCTGCCATGATCCCATACCTTGACCACTGGGCTACCGCAGCCCTTTTAATCTACCAGAAGTATGCATTTAAATTGTTCAAAATCTATCATAGTGAATCTTATAAATCAAAATGTTATAAAAATGTATTAATATAAAACTTTTTGAACCTGATATTTATATTATTTTCTAGAGAATGCGCTAAAATATTTCTTGTTGTATGAATTTTTTTTGAGTTATGGCTAGTTATTTATGCATGGAAATATTGAAACATTCATCATCAAATGTTCCACTTTCATATGAAATCCATTAATAATTAGAGATCAAACAATATTTACATACAGACCTATGTCGAATACAACTTAGCTAGAAAAATCACAAAATTATAGTTCTCACTTGTGCCTCCCTTGCAAGCACCCTTTATTTTGTCATAGCCCTTCTTAGGTAATTTTTAAATTTCTGCATTCAGTTATTTACTGCTTTGCGAAAGCCTGATGCGGAGGTGTACGTTACGCCACTGGTCGGACCCCGATTTAACGAATTAAATTAATTCCCTAATTAAAATAAAGTAAAATAAAAAAACCCTATTTAAAAATTTTTTTTGACAGCTGAAAAATGTTTTCTTTATTAGTTTGTATTAGAAAAAAATGCATTCCTTTTTGCGCAGAGAGAGAGAGAGAGAGAATGGATGAATACTTTTCTTGTAAGCAGAAAATTTTGAAGGGAAACAGGTACAGACCATTATTGGACTTAACAGTTGCATATGAGTGTAACTATTCGTGTGAGTTTTGAATTGAACGGGAAGTTTTTTTCTTATCTCATCCCACATCACAACGCCAGGGATATTTCAAGAATATGTTACTTTTGATGACGGACTGTCTATTTGTGCAACTGAAGTAGAGGAAATTGTTGATTTGTCAGAACCAATGCATAGCGTTTCTGACGCAGAAATTGATAATCAAACTCTTTATCAAAACTGTTAAATTTTCTAATGCTTAACGTTGCTTCGAAGCTGAAAACATACCTTGCACAGCAAAATGAAAATGACGCAGGATTTTCTTTTCTAAATTAAGTTGAAAAAGAACTCTTTCGAGTCAGGAATTAAAAAGATGGTCAAACAACTGCTAGTAAGTATTTAAAAAAAATTCTAATTAACTGGTCTGCAATATTTCGCTGATAGTATTTTTAGCTGCTGAATAAAAAGCATGTTATTTCTAACTATGGATGTTTTTTGTGTAGTTGCTTATTATAGGACTTTCAAAAGGCAAGTGCAAAAAATTTATATTTTGTTTGAACCCCGATAAAGCGAATAACCTCGACTTAACGAACAAAATATATCTGTCCCGATGAATTCATTAAATCGGGGCTCATTTATATTTTATCATATAAAGTTAAAAGTTAATTTTCAAATTTGTATAAATTGATAAAAATGAAAATCATTATCGTTGTTATTAATAAATACGACAAAATATTCATATTGATTGCACGGATTCATTCAATTTGCAGTTGGTGGTAGAGGAAAGCAATAATAGGGATCAACCTTTTGAAGTTTAAAAAATACCATAAATAAAATGCAAGTAAAATGAACCATATCAATACAGAAATTTTGAATTACAAATCCCAATTAACGAAAATATACTTAAATTAAGTTTGCAAGGTGTATATATGTTACCGTTAAAGTGTGAAATCCGTTACTTCATAGAATAACTAGGTATTTCATGAAATAACAATACAAGAGTCAGTTAAAGTATATAAAATTATTGAATCTTATGATTTAACTAGGTATTCTATAGAATAACGATTACTTGATAGTTAAAATATGAAATGCTACACTCGTAAGTTCTTTGGACCGTTTCTAGCCACTTTTAGTCAGTTTTGAACAGTTCATTAACAAAAGGGGATAAAACTAATTCATCTTAGATCTCAGTTGAGTATATGCGAGAGAGTTAATTTCCATTGAAGTTATGAATGTTGACACAAAACTTCGATCTGTTGCAACAGTTCAAAGCTGTGGCATTGGACAAAGATTTAAAAAGTACTTGTGTAAAAAAATGTGTAAAAGTAAAAAAATGCACTTGTTTCAAGAATAATATGCAATGCAATTAATGACAGCAATCCTTGCTCTAATAAATAATGAAAAGTAAAAGAAAGCTATTTTATAAAATTTTAATTAATATTTTCTCTTACATTTTTGTTTGAAAAAGTTTACACGATGTTCTTATGAAACGGGTTTTTTTCTCAGCATGTATTTTTTTAATGATAATATTTAAATATAACTATTTCTGCAACAATTCTTTTCCCTTTTCTGTTTAATTAGCGCTAGTAATATGAGCAATAATAAATTATATCTCATCTGCTTTTTCTTATTATTTATCAATTAATCATTCTCAATAGGGATTAAATGTATTTTTTGAGAGATTTAAATACTTAGGATCCATAAATTTATAAAATAATTTTGGAGTTTTTTTTTCACTTTAATGGTCTATCATTAGTTATTTCATAAAATAACTAGGTAAAGTAAGAAATTTTTCGTCTATTATATACTTTAACTGACTTGTCTAGTTATTTTAAGAAATGCCTAGTTATTCTATCAAACAACTGAATTATACACTTTAACGGTAACATGTATATAATATTTTATTTTTAATTAACTATCCCATTGCATGAAATAACAACAAAAGCTTGTTATAAAACTCAAGGCAATACAAAATAAATACAGAAGTTTATGACGTGAAACTTTTTTCTTATTAAATAAAAAAACACGCTCAGAAAAAAAAATTCAAGAGTTAAAAAGTTAGTAATATTAACGTAAGTAGATTAACTTATTTGAACATCATGAAATCTTTTCACCGAATTTTTAAGAGTTAGAACATAAAAAAAAAAAGATTCGCGAAAAAAGAATGCTTGTGAACTAAAAGACAACGATGAAACCTAGGACGGATATTATTTAAGACTATGATACAGTGCAGCAGAGAGAGAGAGAAAAAAGCATTTTGCAGTTTTAAGTAAGAGTTTTCGCATCTGAAATTCATTAAAACAAGGAGCTCAAAAGAAACGGAGGACATTATTTATTTAAAGAACTGGAAAGAATTTATTACAAGAGAAAGAATAAAGCAAATTTTTGTTATAACATTTTTAAAGCTTCGATAAGTTTTTTTTATTAGTATTAACCAGTGTTATTAGACTATTTTATTTTGTATTTATTTACTGTTATTTACATTTTATTGTTTTTAGATGTAAATATACGAAGACATTTCATTGTATTTAAATTAAATTATTTTTTAAGGGTCTTAGAAATCCCTAAGCACAATAACGATTTTATTTCGAAAAACTGTCCAAGTTATTGTAATTTATAATAACGACTCTCATTGTAAATATTTTACAGTAATATATTGGATTCTTAAAATATAAGTCTGTAATATATAATTACAGTATTATACAAATCTCTCTTGTGAAGAAAGTTTAAAAATTGTATCCACATTATTAAAATACTTTTATTGTGATTAGTAAAAAATTATTAATTTCAACGTAAATTTAAAATGCGATTTAATATCGGTAGTAAAATTTTGACGAAAGATTTCATTATAATAAAAGAAAAGAAATTTCAAAAACTGTACGTATGAATATTATTTTAAGCTTTCAAGCATTTTTTATAGGATAAGAAAAAAGTTTAACAATATTTCTATGTTTATAATTGAGAAAACTTTCAAACATTGACATACTAAAAATTATATTCATATTTTAATCCATTCAAAGCTACAGTTCCGAAATGAATTGAAAAATATTCTTTAAGTGTGTATTCTTTTTATCCAATGTAATCGAATTGAACTTTGCATTCCACACACACACACATATCAAATTTTTATTCCGCTTTCACTTAGTGTTCTCGTTAAAGTTCTCATTAAAGATACAATTCAGATAGGCTTTTCACCAGATTAAAAGCTCTATGGTTTAAATTTATTTTGCCTTTACACACACATACGTGTTGCAATTCATATAGTATTTTAATGTTAAACTAGTCCCATTATGTGGTTTACTTTACTGAAACACGCATGTTACTTTCTCTGCAGCGGCACTCTACTTGTTAGAAACCGAGTTTTACAGGAAACAAGACAGTGTAAGAAGAGGGTCACACATCGAACACTTAAAACTGAAAAAAAAAACTTGCTAGATTTCTCTTTCCATTCACATGTATCACTTATGTGCAGTAGCTTCGATAACATGTTTTAAAATCGGGTCCATCTTTCGTGTCCACACTGTATTTGACGTGTACTCTTTACAGGGTCTGTGGCAATGGGATTCGAATCCTTGATACGACAGTTGACAAAATCTCGTAATTTTGAACCATGCTCAAGTGACGAGGAAAACACCTGAGCTGGTACTCTCTTCCCTAACTACTTCACCAACGGGAGGACGTTTAAGCTTTTGACAGATTTAACGTGCATCGCTCCCCTACACAGCGGGTCTTTAGTGGTACTAGGCTCGAACTCATGACATGCCTACCATGATCCGATACCTTGACCACTGGACTACCGCAGTCCTCCTCTTTACGGCGGGTCTTTAGTGGTACTGGGCTCGAACTCGCGACAAGCCAGCCACGATCCGATACCTTGACCACTAGGCTACCGCAGTCACACTTCAAGAAAAAAACTCTATAAGGGTAATTATTATTTCTCAGAAATTCTACTTAACAAATCCGTTACGGAAACAGTTATCAGTCATACAGCAAACGATTGATTTAAACAAGTATGTTATAATCATATAATTATGAAGCGTTGCGTAAGGAAAATATAAAATAAATCTGCCGCCGTAAGACATTTTAATTGCTACTTTAAAATGTTTTAAATTGCTACCAATATTGCATTTTGATTGCTACCAAAAGGTGATCAAAGGACGTGTTCACATATCTCAAAAATCAATATATCTCAAGCAATTAAAATTTTAAAAACAAATTTTTTTAAAGTTTATTTTTTTAAGAGATAGTTTATTAAATTTATTTAAATTCAAGCAGTTCTTCAAAGCTTATTTAAACACTTTCTTTTTTAAAAAAAATGTCCCTCTTTATAATAAATTCTCAAAATTACCCCTACCTCCCCAGATTAAAACCCGTCAAGCAAGCAGACATTTGTATTTGATAGAACGTACACTTTCTCATTTCGCCAACTGAAGGATATATTTGTGTTCTCTCGGAATACTTGGGGAGACAAAACCAATTAAGTGAGACGGAATGGTGGTCGTTGATTGGCCAATTCCTAACCAGGAATGCCAGGAACGCTGACATTTTCGCTATGACCCCGCAAAAGGCATTTATAGTAGGGGACGGGGGCATAAATACCAGGAAGATCGAAACAGTCACCGATTGGCTCATTTTGCTATTACATCGACCTCTTGGTTCGGGGGTGTCTGGTGTAATGAAATCTTAAATATATAGAGTCGAAAGAGAGAGAGTAAGAAAAATATATAATATTAAATCGAATTAAAAATTTGTAAATGTTTGTTTTGTTCCTCCTCTAATAGTTTTTCGAGGCATTTTAATGTATCTGATTAAGTTCCGAAATGTAATTTTACGAAAGCGTATAAGTGAATAATTATTTTGATATTAAATATAACTCAAAGTAGAATATAAACACAAAATTGTTTTAAGAACATTATTGCAAGAAAATATTATTTAAATAGAATTTTCGAGCAAAAAAAAAAAAATGAAGAAAGGATGACGTTTTCAAAATGTTCTCTTTCATGAATTTTTTTTTATAATAATACAGCCAGCTCTGTACAGATAGGACTTCTATGCAGAGCTGAACTAGGATTATAGAAATATATAGTTTAGAAGTAGATTTATTCATATTTTTATGCATAGTAGAAAAGTAACTATTATACAACTGAATACGAATACGACTGAAAGTAACTCTGAAAATAACGTGAATTTTCAAAAATCCTAGCTCAGGATCTGTATAGAAATCTTAGCTTAAACAGGAAAAATATTTTCAGGAAAGCATTTTCTATGAAAGATGTATGTTTTGAAAATATTTCATTCTTCCTCCAATTCTTGCCAAAATATCTCATTCAAATAATTTTTTCTTGTAATAATATTCTTCAAACAATGTTATATGTATATTCTATTTTAAGTAACACTAAATATCAAAACAAATTATCCATTTGTATGCTTCTGCAAAATTACAGTTTCGAAAGTTGTGTGAGATACCTTTTACAACCATTTCCCTCTAGAATGCTGAAATAAGAGTATGGAAGTTTTAAATAAAAGAAGCTTAATTTTATTATTCGACACTGTTTTTAAATTATTTTTTATTAACGTTAACCTATTAATTACTTTAATTTTTTTAGAACGGTATTTGCTACTTCTCAAATTTGAGTGTTGTGTTTATAAATATCCCAAATGGTGCAAAAAGAATTAAGGTTATTTTGATGTTTCAGTAAATAGAAAAGGGCTTCTGCTTCCCGGCCGTCGTAGCTGGTGGTAGGTTCGGGGGCGTCAGGACTAGGGTTATTTTCTCGGGACCCCAGGTTCCTGGGAAATCATAAGGTTTCTGTACTTTTCTATTCTCGGGAATTATAATTCGTTCCCAAATTTCAAACTGTGACTATAGTTGTAGCAGGCTTAAAGCCAGTGAGAATTGGCTTAGAAAAATTATGCATGCGAAATGAAACTTTGATAACTGCAGAAGGTGTATTTTCTTTCATTATTGGAGAATTGAACGAACAAAATTCAGAATTTGCGAAAAATGAAATATTCTCTAATCCAAAGAATCAATGAAAGAAGCAACGTTAATTTAATAGGATTAATGCACTACCTGAATTTTGGGAGAAAATACGAAGCAGCTGCAGTTACTGTCTGGTAAAAATTGTTTGGTTAGACAATCCCAAATGAGATAAATACAAGGCTTTTCTGCGAAGAAGAGGAATCAATATCCAACTCTTCGCACTCGGAAGAAGGGAGAATTGAGATTTTGAAAGAAAAACCTCTGACGTTGGACGAAAAAGCAATTTATTCTAAAACAAAAATTTCATATTGTTCAACCATAAAAGTACTAGTTTCAACAAAATCATGAAACAAGAGATACAATTGTTCGACTCGACTGAAAATCTATCACCTAAAATTATAAAACTATTTGAAGCATTAAAAATAATTCCTCCGACGTCAGTTGAAGCGGAGAGAGCATTTTCTGCTGCGGGATTGTTGGTCAGAATGCTTAGAAATAAGCCGAGTGATAAAAGTATAAACTGCTTATGATTTCTGAAATCTTATTTTAAAAATTAATAATCAATTTATTACATATTTTTGTACATTTTTTAGCTCATTATATAAATAAGTATTGATTTAGGAATTTATATGTATCCTTATTTTATGTAATTACTAGCTGTTCCCTGCCATGTGTTGCTGCGGCTCAGTCTGGTTAAAGAGAAACCACATGTTTTCAGTATATTTGAACATTTGCATTGGAGGTATGATTTTTTTATACAAATAAAAAAATGTATAAATATATTTACACAAAGCTTTTTTCTTAACTGATATCATTAGTAATTTGTAAAAAAAACTTGAAGTTATTACAGCTTATTTTTGTCTTTATGATACGAACCTAAATTTATTTACATTGTCTTCATACTGGAGACTTCAAGTTTGAAGATAAATTTTAAATGGCTCCACTCCGGATTCCTTGAGGGCAATGGGTTAGTTTTACAGAGCTTATGGATATTTCTGTTAAATCAAAGGTATGTCCATAAATACATATTTCTACAAACTGTCATTTGGAAGCATGAATTAATTTTCTGATGTTACATAGAAAATGTTTTGATTCCGCAGTATATCTGGCAGGCAAAGTTTTTAATGTGGCTCTGGTGGTTCTCCAAGTAGAGTCAGTTTAATTTTTTCAGCAGTACAAAACATTCCTTTTGTTTCTCCCTTAAATTTTAGAGCATTTCGATAAGGATACACTTTATTCATTGTGCTGATGAGAACAAGCTGGCTCAACCTATAATATTCCACTGGATTGTAACGGAATGCAAGGTGACTGTTATTGTGTAATTGTCACAACAAAGTCATGTTTGAGATTGATGTGCTGTTTCTGGTTTGACATCATTGAGCCGTTCGCAACCTATTGTATTCCTTTTGCTGAGAACAGAGAAGATCTGATGTTGCAAAACACGAATACTTTGCTTGCAAATGTGCATCCTTAAGTCTAGCTGCATGTTGCACTGCTGCGCCTTCAGCATGTGTTTGTGTCATTCTTTGTCTGTTTTTCTCGTTGGCTGATGCCCGTTCTTCCTCAGTTTGAAGCGCAATTACACTCGTTGCCTACTTTTGCCTTGCGAGTATGATGACTTAAGTTTGATTTCCTGCAGGGCATAATTTTTATGTAGTGAAGCCAACTGACTGCACTTGATAAAAAAAGTTAAAACAAAAACATTAAATTTCAAAACATTAAAAAAAAAGGAATAATCAGGAACTAAAAGAAAGGGAAAAAATAAAAAGTGCTAATGAAATATTTAACTTTAAACGTACATCAATTGACACAGCTCAACTCCAACGCAATAAGAGGCTGAAGATATTGTTGCGTTTTCGGGGGTTCGAAATGATTGAAGCCGAAGAGCGGGATCCAAAACAATTTTATTCTTGGCCAAAACAGACCTCCACAAATTGTAGAACAGTTCGAGAAAGTCACGTACAATCGATGAAAATACTGATAACACAGATGTAATACACTAACAAAAGCAATAGTAAACACTCAGCACAAAATAATAACTCAATAAAAGCAATAACACACACACTATGCAATCGTCTCTCTCTCTCAAGCAGAGAGGTATCACTTGCATGAAAGCTGAGATCTGACTGCCTGACTAGCCGGCTCAGGCCCTTTTTATACCTTTCGGTCAGAAACCTCTTGCACTTGCCAGAATAATCGAGAAATAGAAAGATCTAGCAAAATCCGGAGCGTACGAGAAAAGCTCAATACAGTAATACATTCAATACAATAGTGTTACAATACCGCGATAGGGTTGCCAGACAGGGTTATTAGAACAGGGGTTGCCATGGCCGCCAAGCTTATCGCCCATTTGGCGATATATCGCCAAATTTGGCGCCAAAATTAAGTCGCCAAATCCGTCGCCAACTTGGCGCTAGCTGCAATATTTGGCGAGTTTACCATTTAAACCAATGTTAAAGCATGGGGGCCGTGCAATGCAGTGGAAATGATATTACAGGTAAACAGGGTTGAAATCACATTAGATACGACAAATTAAACTGTAAAAATGAACACAAATGAGTAGAAACAATTAGAATAAGACTAAATTCGTAACATTGCCCCCTCTCAAGAACTGCACGTCCCGGGCAGTACAACCCTTCATCAGACGTTAACATAATAATAAAGCAATTGATTAAAAACAATTAAATGAATATGCAATAATAAACATGTAATACATAGTACAAAATAAACACCTAATGCATAGTACAAAATAAACACGTAATGCATAGTAGAAAATAAACACTTACAAAACAATAAACAAAATTATTTACAAGATTATTTACACTAACTTATTTATACAAGACCATGGTCAAAATAAATTACACGATAATTGACACACTAAGAATTATGGCCATAATATGGAGCAAGCCTGTCGTAATGAACGACTCTAGGCTTCGAATTCATTGACTTACGGATCCGGATTACGACGTCGTTTATTATCTTTAAAATTGTATAAGGACCGTCCCAATGCGATTGTAGCTTGGAAAGTCCTTTGCGTCGAGTCGGGTTGTAGAACCACACCTTGTCACCTTCCTTGAATTGATGTCCTGTGGCTTTTGTGTCGTACCGAGTCTTCATCTTCTCCGTCCTCAGGTTGATCCGTTCTCGAGCCAAATTGTACACATCTTCAAAACGTGCCTGGAGATTCTGCACACGTACTCCTCAGGCGATGAAGGTGTATCCGGAGGGCGACAAACAGCAGGTCACAAAGGGAGACGAATATCTCGGCCAAAAAGCATCTGGGATGGTGAATATCCGGTAGTCTCGTGAACGGCGCTGCGGTACGCTAGCAGAAAGAGGAACTTTCTGATCCCAGTCTTGTTGGTTCTTGGAGACCATCAGTGAGAGGTTATTCAGGATGGTACGATTAAACCTCTCCACCATGCCATCTGACTGTGGGTGCAAAGGTGTGGTCTTGGTTTTTGTCAATTCCGAGTAGTTCACAGACCCCTTCAATACCGCAGAGACGAAATTTCTTCCCTGATCGGAATGAAGTTGAAGAGGTACCCCATATCTCGATATCCAGTGCTGCACTACAGCCTCCGCTACGGTGGGGGATTCCTGATCCGGAATGGGGTACACTTCGGGCCATTTCGTGAAGTAGTCCATGACAACAAGTAGGTACTTATTACCAGACACAGTCCTTGGCAGAGGTCCCAGGATATCGAAAGCGATACGTTCGAAGGGTGCTCCAACATTGTAGCGATGCAGCTTCCCTCGGCTACGTATCTTTGGCCCCTTCCGAGCTGAACAGGCATCACAGGACTTGCACCACTGTTCCACGTCAGCTCTCACTTTACCCCAGAAGAATCGCTCTCGAACTCGGTGCAAAGTTTTCATGACGCCGAAATGACCTCCTGTTGGGCTGCCATGCAATTCTTTGAGTACCTCTGGGATACGAGATCGAGGAAGTACTAATTGCCACCTGAATGTCTTTCCATCCTCTGATTCGAATTTTCGGTATAGAACACCATTCCTGAGATGTAGAGAATTCCAGAGGGGCCCAATACTGCTTAGTTGTAGGACTATAAGCCGAGATGTCCTTCCAACTTGGTTTATTGCTGGAAGACTCCATAAACTCTATAAGGGGTTTAATATCAGGATCCGCCATCTGGTCTTTTCGAACTTTCTCGTCACTTTCAGGGATCGGGTGGCGTCGCTGTTGAAGTTGTTATCTGGCGTATAGCATAGTCATATTTGGTCTCTACTCTGGAACAATGACGACAATTTTCTGGGCATGGTCTTCTTGAAGGGCATCAGCATTTCCATGCGAGGAGCCTTTACGATGTCTGATGTCAAAGTAATACTCGTTGAGCCGTTGTATCCATCTGGCTGCCTGGCCTTCAGTATTTCTAAAATTCATTAGCCAGGTTAAAGGCATGATCGGTACGTAGAAGAAATTTTTGGCCATAGAGATAGTGATGGAAATGCTCGATGGCTTTCACAATAGCCAGTAGCTCTTTTCGAGTGACACAATAATTTCTTTCCGGTTTCGATAAACACTCTCAATAAGCTACGACTCGTTCCTGGCCATCTATTTCCTGAGATAATACTGCTCCGACACTCTCATTACTGGCATCAGTGTCCAAGATAAATGGCTTGTCCGGTTGTGGATATATTAAGATCGGTGAAGACGTCAAAGCTTCTTTAAGCTGGAGGAAGGAATCTTCACATTCTTTTGTCCACTGAAACTTTTGTTTACTTTCTGTTAGCTTGTGCAAGGGTCTTGCGATGTTAGAGAACCCTTTCACAAACTTTCGGTAATAAGTACATAGTCCCAGGAAGCTTCGCAGCTCACGGAGGTTTTCAGGGCGTTTCCAATTCTTTACGGCGGACACTTTTTCGGGGTCCGTACGAACACCTTCTGCAGAGATGATGTGTCCCAGATAATTGACTTCTTTCTGGAAGAACTTGCATTTCGAAGGGTTTAGCTTCAAGTTAGCGTCCCTTAATTTTGATAACACCTTCCGGATATTTTGAAGATGTTCTTCAAACGTACGCCCTCCTATTATGACGTCATCCAGGTAAATAAGGCAAGCTTCAAAAGTCAGACCCTTTAGCACGGTCTCCATCAGGCACTCGAAAGTAGCTGGCGCATTGCAGAGCCCGAACGGCATGACTTTGAACTGCCATAGTCCTTGGCCGGAAGTGAATGCTGTTTTTCTCTATCTTCGGGATGGATCTCCACTTGCCAGTATCCGCTCTTTAAATCTAAAGTCGAGAACCATTTATGACCGGAAAGGGTATCAGGGTGTCATCTATCCTTGGAAGAGGGTAGCTTTCCTTCTTGGTGACGTCGTTAAGTTTTCGATAGTCCACGCAAAATCTTGTGGAGCCATCTTTCTTACGAACCAAGACGATTGGAGATGCCCACGGACTCGAAGACGGTTCTATGATGTCATTTTCCTGCATCTCTCGTAGTAGTGTTCCGACCTCTTCCTGTTTAGCAAACGGCAAGCGTCTTGGGTGCTGTTTAATCGGCGGATGGTCTGCTGTATCAATTCTGTGTTGTGTCACTGTCGTATGGCCAATATCGCTACTGTTTCTAGAAAAACACGTCTTCAAATTCTTGGAACAGTCTTTCTGCGGAGCTTTTCTGTTCGGGGGACAATTCAGCATTTTCTAGAAGGTCGGGAGAGTCAACTGTTGAGGCGAGTTGGATAGGAGCAAGCTCGAACTTTTGCAGACACACGTTACTGGACTGCAGGTTGCCAACACTTCACCTTTCTGGAACACTCTAGGTTTTTCAGTTACGTTGCAAATTCTTACCGGGATAGTTTTCTGGAAAGGTCCACTAGCGTCGAAGCTATTAGCAATCCATTCGCTTTATTTTCCGCAGTTCCAATTAGGCCAGAGTTGAAACTCACTTCGTTACCGATGTATCCAGGTACTATGATTTTCAGTCCTTGGGGAATGGTAATATTCTCGTTAGCGGTTACCTGTCGAATAGATTCTGTCCTGTGTTCAATTTTGAATATAGTGACTTCTTCGTGTATGGAACGTAATTCGTTCTTGTTGAAGTCTAGAGTGAAACCATGCTCCTTTTAGAAAGTCCAGTCCAAGAATGAAAGGGTCTGCAATATCTGCGACATACACAGCATGTTGGTAGGTAGTGTCTCCAAACTTGATCTTGACTTTTAATTTTCCGTGAATATCAATCTTTTCCCCCGCTCACGGTCTGTAGCACACGCGGGGCGGGTCCAGATAAGTTTCTCTTGTAACTTTTGAGCCAGATCGTTCCGAATGATAGACAGATTGGCTCCTGTATCGATGATCATGTTGCAGGGAAGCTCGTTAACATGTCCCATTATAAAATTCCATTCTCACCGGTACTCTTTGTCGAAATTTGACACACTTGAAAGTGGGGCTTTCAAAATCTGGCAACCTCCGCCCCACGAGATGGCCATTAATTAGTTTTCCGACACCTCCTTCCGGGAGGGCGCTATTAGTTTCAGCGCCTTGGCGTGCCCGGCAGCTTCTCTGCAGATGCCCTTCTCGACCGCAGTCCAGCATTTAGGGTCTTCTTCCGTCTGCTTTCTGGGACATCAAAGACTCAACTCTATTCATGAAGCTTCTCATCTGTCGCTCTAACCGCTCCACACTTGAGTTCGACGTGTCCGATTCGTTGACGGCTCGTATGGGGTGTCTGTCCTTTCGTGTTGCTTGCTGGGCTGCCTCGAGTTTCATAGCAAACACTAGGGCCCCCTTTAAGTCCTTGAGATCCGCCATTCCGGAGAGCTTTCTGGATTTCAGATCACGCACCCCGTCGATGAAGTGTTGCAGCGCCAGGACTTCTCTTTACTTCAGTCGGACAGTCAGAACGCCAAGTGAGAAAGCCTCTCGACGTCCGTCGCCAGTTCTTGGAGCGTTTCGGACACTTTTTGCTGCCGTGACTTCAGCTGGAGTCTGCTGTAATCCTTCACATTTCTCTACGAAGCGTAACTCCAGAGCATTAACGAGAGCGTCGAAATCCAGCCGCTGTGTTTCCGGCAAAGTTTGCAAAATGTCAGCAGCGTCGGCTCGAAGAGAAGCAGCTAACTGGCAGGCCTTGGTCTGGGAGTCCCACTGGTTTGCATCCGCCACTATGGAGAATTGGGTCTTATACACCTGCCAAGAGGACTTTCCATCATATGTAGAAAGCTTGATGGAAGGCTTGGAATAAGGAGCTTGAAACTTAAATTCATCCCCTTGACCAGTCATGACTTTCTGCTTCAATTTCTCTAGGTCACTCCTGAAACGAGATGGAAACATTTTTTACCTTTTCGAAAATTTTCGCCTCTAGTTTGCTCTCCATATCTTCAATTTATTTTCAAATTTGTTCTCTATATCCACAAATTTGTTTTCGAATTTATTTTCCACCGACTCGATTCTTCCTTCCATTTCATCAAATTTCTTGTCCATAGTCAATTTGTCGCCAATGCCCTTCAAATCACTTTTTTTCAACTCTTCCTTGTTCGCGGTCAGTTTTGTTATTCAACTCATCCATATTGGCGCTGATCTGCTCGTTTACGTTAGTAAGCTTGGTATTCACTTCTGTGATATTGGTGGTCAACTCCGATTTCATTTCGCCCATATTGGCATTCATTTCAGACAATTTTTCTAGAAGAGTCTGGAACTGGGCCTCCATCGCTCTTGTTGTTGGCATTCAATCCCACTTCTGACACCAATTGTTGCGTTTTCGGGGTTCAGGAAATGATTGAAGCCGAAGAGCGGGATCCAAAACAATTTTATTCTTGGCTAAAACAGTCCTCCACAAATTGTAGAACAGTTCGAGAAAGTCACGTACAATCAATAAAAATACTGATAATACAGATGTAATACACTAACAAAAGCAATAGTAAACACTCAGCACAAAAATAATAACTCAATAAAAAGCAATAACACACGCACTATGCAATCGTCTCTCTCTCTCAAGCAGAGAGGTATCACTTGCATGAAAGCTGAGATCTGACTGCCTGACTAGCCGGCTCGGGCCCTTTTTATACCTTTCGGTCAGAAACCTCTTTGCACTTGCCAGAATAATCGAGAAATAGAAAGATCTAGCAAAATCCGAGCGTACGAGAAAAGCTCAATACAGTAATACATTCAATACAATAGTGTTACAATACCGCGATAGGGTTGCCAGACAGGGTTATTAGGAGCAGGGTTGCCATGGTCGCCAAGCTTATCGCCCACATTTGGCGATATATCGCCAAATTTGCGCCAAAAATTAAGTCGCCAAATCCGTCGCCAACTTGGCGCTAGCTGCAATATTTGGCGAGTTTACCATTTAAACCAATGTTAAAGCATGGGGGCCGTGCAATGCAGTGGAAATGATATTACAGGTAAACAGGGTTGAAATCACATTAGATACGACAAATTAAACTGTAAAATGAACACAAATGAGTAGAAACAATTAGAATAAAGACTAAATTCGTAACAATATTTTCAGTTGAATACGGAAGGAAAATTCAAATATAAACATGGATTTTGCAGCATAAATCTACGACAAAGTGTTGATAACGATGGAAAATGTTTGCAATTCACAATTCGATTAGCATTAGCAATAGTTATCAACAAATTTATAAGGGCCTATCTTTAAAATAGAATGGCTTATATCTAATCCAGTGATTCCCAAAGTGGTCTATATAGACCCCCAGGGGTCTATGACGATCTGAAAGGGGTTCACGACACCAAGAAAATAATTTGGGGGTCCATGAGGTGTAAATGGGGTCTACGATAGTTGTTCTCATCAAACCAGATCGTGACTTTAATTTTAAATGAAAATTTAGTCAAATGGAAACCAGATTTTACCTATTTAACACACTTATTTACTAAATTTAATGAGACTAATTTGTAGTTATGTGACAGCATAAATTTTATTAAAACAAGGGCCACCATTTCAGCATTCCTTGCCAGAATTAAGCTAAAGGAGTATAATATTTCACGTAGTGAATTTTCCGTTTCTCAACTGATCACATCAATCTGCCAGGAAAATGACGTTTTAACCTACATTCAACATTTAAATTCCCTTTATGCAGATTTTGAAACTAGGTTTGAGAATGCATTTACTTGGTAATTACAACAGAAGACAATGGATTCCTATTGTCACATTGAAAAAAAATGTCATATTACAAGGGAATGAATGGATCGGAATAGGAAGTAACGGAGATCTTAAACTTTAGAAACGGATGTCAGCAATTTTGGCTTTAAAGAGACATACTTGTTATTTATCTCGAATTATGGAATATTGGAGAAATGTTTTAATTATTTTTCCTAGAGAGGGAGTTTCAGTATGGTGTCAGCTGGACACTACTAACCGAGGAAATTTAGGGTTAAACCTGACAAGATTGATGGCAATTGTTGAAAATTTGTTATTGAAGCACCAGATTCACATCCCTATAATTGTAAACATTTGTTTTTTTATAATCAGTTATTTTATGTATCACTTAAATTTTAAATTAATTAACATGTGTTTCTTAAGTTTTAAACTCCATACTTCACTACAGTTAGAAATTTAAATCTTTTAAAGTAAGTTACTCTGTACCAGCTGCCATACACACATTTTAGTTATCAAATTTGCAAAAATTCAATATTACATAAGTAGGGGTCTACCCCAAACAGAAAAATATAGCAAGGGGTCTATGAGACAAAAAAGTTTGGGAAACTCTGATATAGACACTGACTGCTTCTTACATGGACAATTACCGTAAAATTTGGCGTATAACACGTACCTATAATTCCAAGCTACAATGTTTAATTTTTATGTATATTCACCGTATAATGCACACCCCATTTTTACGTAGAAACCTGGAATGTACATGCGCAATGCTCTATATTTATTTTGAAGTCCTTTATTCGAGGTATAATTCCAAGTTCTTGAAAAGAAAATTGAATACTTCTAGTAGTACAACCATTTAAGTTCATAAGGAATGCCGTTTCTTTTAAATAAGCAGTATTTTGATTAATACCGTAGTCTAATTTCTTTAATGCTCATCTTTTTTAAAATTTTTAAAGCTAAACCTTTTTATACACTTCGTATAATCCATGAATTTCAATTTTATTTTTGTGTTATAAAAGTGTATGTTATATACCGGATTTTACGGTATTTGTTTTCAGGGTGCTTAAATATTAGCATCACCCTAGCCAAATAGCCGCCATGCAAATCACATCATTTTCCATCAAAATCTGATTTTGTTTCATAAAAAAAGTCAGAATCTTTGTCGTTCAGATATTAAGGTGCGATACGCGTGGCACAAATTTTGTTAAAGTGATGCTAATATATAAGTACTGTTGTGTGTTCCAGAGCAGAAGTCATCAATTGGTGATCCGTGAGAAATTTTGGATGGTCCCGAGGAAAATCGGGACATTATTTATACATTTATGAAGTTTCAGTTTAAAAAAAATAAAAAAAAACATTATGGAACATGGATTTTACTTTACTAAAAACTTTTAGTTGCCACGTTTAACGAAATTCATAAATTTAGTGATTTTTTAGCTATTTTTTTCAGATTTACCATCGAAATTTGAAAGTCAGCTGTGACAATCATAGTAAATTACTGGCAAAACACTTCAGTCTGTTGATCGTTGGTTTGTTATTGCTTTTCATGAAGTTTATTTTCAGGGGTATGGAAACATAAATAAAGACAAATGTAGCTATATTAGTTCGCCATATAGTGATCAATTCTATTAGTGGTTCACAAAAATTTATGAAGTTATACGTTACATGGTTCATGAAGTGCTGAAGGTTGACAACTGCTGTTCTAGAGTAGGCTCAAGAGACAATTTTGTATCTGCACAGAGAACGAAGCAACACAAAATGTCTACTCATATAAGCACTGTAAAATGAAGCCTTTAACCTCAAAAAGAGCCGTTTAAAGTTTATATTTAAACTTGGCACCTCTCCTATGGAGACAATGTCAGTCATTTTAGATTCATAAAATGGACAAAAAACCATAATAACTTGGAGTGTCCTGTTAATAAATTAAAAATGAAATCTGTTTAAATATACATAAGCAAAACTTTTCAAAACAAATTTTTTTATATAAAAAAATCATACTTCAAGTGCAAGCGGGTAAAGATATTAGAAATGGGTGTGTTTTCTTTATTTTTTACCAGACTGAGCCACAGAAATGCCCGACTAAGAACAGCTAGCTATAACAAACTTAAGTGTAAAAAGCTATAAAAAATTAAAGTTCAACATTTTGAAAAAATCAACAAAAACAGTTCCAAACAGAGGTACTATTTCAACTTTATCAACCCCGATTTTGTATGTGTCATACACTGTGAATTGGCAACCATGTGCTTCCTTTCCTTTAATGTTGCCAATACGATTTTGATACCAAAAACGAACACAAAATATACATCAGAAAATCTTAGCTTTCCCAGTTGTATTTTGCAATAACACCAAATAATATTTTGAAATCACACAAAATAGATCCTTTACGAGTCTAATGTTATTGCACCAACTTTTAGAAATTTCAACCACTTAGTGGAAAAATTCACAGTCAAGAGCAAAAAAAAAATATTATTGTGTACAATCAGGCATAGAATGGTTTTTCCTTATTGAATGCTTATTATCTATTGTTTTTAGGTAAATGGTCGACTAAAAACAACAACATAAGTACAAAAAATAATAATTATATATTAATTTAATATAGGATCACTGGAGAAAGATAAAATAGGTGGATGATAACTACTCATTTGTACAGAGATTTTGAAAACACACCAAATAGATCTGTAGCATACAAAATTTAAATTAGTATTTTATAAAGAGTGTTTGTTTTCCAGGTATAGAAGTTTAAGTTGGCATTACTTTCCAAGATGGCGACCGATTTAACAGCTGTCAAGTGATTTATTCTCAGTTAGGTTTAGCAATTCATCAAAACGATCATCAAGCAAGGCGTAGATTCGTCGAATGGGCCCAAAACGAGATTGCCGTTGTTCCCGATTTTCATAAGCGAATTTTGTTTAGCGATGAAGCGCACTTCTGGTTGAATGGCTACGTCAACAAACAAAACTGCCGCATTTGGAGTGAAGCTAATCCACAAGTGTATGTCAAAACACCATTACATCCAGAAAAAGTGACTGTTTGGTGCGCTTTATGGGCTGGTGGAATCCTTCAAAAGCGATGAAGGCCACAACGTTACAGTCAATGGTGATCGGTATAGAGCCATCATTACTAACTTTTTAATTCTTGAATTGAACAATCATGATGTCCAGGAGCTGTGGTTCCAACAAGACGGCGCAACATGTCACATAGGTCGTGCCACAATCGATTTATTGAAAGACACGTTTGGTGACCGCCTAATTTCACGTTTTGGACCTGTGAATTGGCCTCCAAGATCTTGTGATTTAACACCGCTAGACTATTTTTTGTGGGGCTATGTAAAGTCATTGGTC
This sequence comes from Trichonephila clavipes, assembly GCA_019973935.1. Taxonomy (NCBI): domain Eukaryota; kingdom Metazoa; phylum Arthropoda; class Arachnida; order Araneae; family Nephilidae; genus Trichonephila; species Trichonephila clavipes. The sequence goes on along the minus strand of BMAU01021177.1, from coordinate 912,916 downwards.
TATGAAGATAAGCCACAAACGCTTGACCATTTGGAAGACAACATTCGCCGTGTTATTGCCGATATACGGCCACAAATGTTGCAAAAAGTCATCGAAAATTGGACGTCCAGATTGGACTACATCCGAGCCAGCCGTGGCAGTCCTATGCCAGAAATCATATTTAAAATGTAATGCCACAAGATTCTCTTTCGAATAAAAAAAAGTTCATGTCAATCGAATAATACATCGTTGTTTTATTGCAATTTAACGTTCTATACCTCTAAAAAAACAGCCTTTATATAAAATTATCCAAAAAATATATCCCGAGCTTAAAAATAAATTCAAAAACTAAGTATAGCACTAACGTTAATCGACATAAAAAGAACTGAACTATCTTTATCATCGAAAAAGCATAATTTGAAAAAATAATTACAATCTTAAGACCACCTGTTTCTTTGACACATATTTCAGAGATCTGTATGTTTTGTTTATTCGCTGATACCTATTCCAATTTGACGTGGAATTACCCCTCGCTCTGCTTTTACATGGTCAGTATGATGGCCAAAGTTCAATTTTTTTGCAAAGCAATTTTATGTACAGAAACCCATTTACTGCACTTAAAAAGGTTAAAACAAAAACATATGAAATTGCAAAACAGCTATGAGAGGGCCTTGTATCCAAATTCCTTTGGAGCCCATTTTCAGATATGAGCACCATGTTAATAGGACTGTAGTAACACTTGTTGGGGCCCTGCATCATTAATATGGCTGAAACAGTGGTAGCTATGTCCCTGACAAAAGCAAACCATAATAACTTGTTAAGAAATTTGTATTTTGTTAAAAAATTACGAATGGAATCTTTTTAAGAAAGTTATAACATAAACTTGAAAAGCAACCAAAAACAAAATAAGGTTCAGTATTTTTATGACTCTCTATATATCTATATCAATCTCTATATATGAAACTTTTAATTTTGCCATTTGTATTCAAATAGTATCAAACGAAAGGTACTTACGCAACCTATTAGCGGCATTGTATAAAACGAAGCAGATGATTGCCGATTCAGCGCGTACAATACATGCAAAAGTGGGATTGCTAACTTGGTAAGTTATATAAAACGCGCGCGCGTTCGCGGTAATAAGTAAGTATCAAATGAAATTAAAAAAATGGCTAAATAGAGAAAAACATTCTTATTAAAAATCCCTTCGATTAATTTCACGAATTTAAAATGTCGCCAAGTGGAAAAAATATTGTTAGAATATGCACGAAACGTTTTCGAAACATTGAATGCATATCGCGGCATTTGCCTACGTCTTTTGATTTGAGGTAAATGGTCAACAGAAAAAACGTAGATACCAAAAAAAAAAAAAAAATAAACCTAAAAATTAAAAATGAATTAATTTAATTTGATTATATTGGAGAAAGATAAAATAGACGGAAAATTTCAATTGGTACGCTACTCGCGTTTGTGGAGATCAGGCGGCCAGTTTTGTGTTATCATCAAAACTGTAACTATTTGGTAGAAAAATAAGTAGAGAGTGTAGGATAAATAGGTCAAATATAATCTTCATTTTCGATTAATAAAGATAAATAAGTTTAGCTTAAAATTATACATAAAGAAACACGATGTAAAATATAAGCAAAATCGTAAACATCCCGCGATAGTGCTATCCGATTGTTGACAAACCTGCAAAACAAAATTTGAATTAAAAGAATAATTTTAGGAAAATTGAATTAGGGAATTGAAAAATAATCCTAATTACGTATCAAAGAACGAAAAATGTATAAATATGACTGCCAACAAACATAACTGTAGTAAAAATATGTATTAATCACGAAAAAAACTGCGTGTAAAGTATAAATTCTCGCATTCAGAGAGAATCGTGACATATGACGTCATAACAACGAAAAATCATTTAAAAATTAAATTTTAAAGAATTTAGAGATAATTACAAAATAGTAAGTGCATAAAAACCCGTCCAGAATGAATTGTAACATGTCAAAATTTCAGAGAAAATGGTCAAGTACTTTCGGAGATTAGCGGCTTCGAACAAACACACGTTACATTTTTATTTATATAGAATATTGATTTCATTTAAAAATAAATTGTTTTTTAAATTTTTAAAAATTTTGGTGTATTTCCGGGAATGGAAAAACCCGGGAAATCAGAAACCCTATTCAGGACCCGAGCCAGGCTCAAAGAGATGCACCGGTGCTAGCCCCGCCCCGCTGCGGTTCCTCCCCCTCGTTTGTCGGCTCTGGTGGCTTAGAGGTTGTGTGCGCGCTTCTTAAGCTAATGTTGCGGGTTCGACCCCGGCTGGAGTCGACAGATTTTCTGGATGCGAAAATTGTAGGCAAGCATGTCATATGATTATGTGGCATGTAAAAGAGCCATTGAGTATCAATTTAGCTCTGGTACTCTCGGTAAAATTAAATCACGGCAACATTTAGCATCAGATGAGAGTTTGAATGGAATAAAATTCAAACGTCACAATTATGTGGTAGAAGCCACCACTAGATGGTGCCATCAATGGAATGCCTGCCCCTCTTGGGGACTTACCGTGACCGCAAAGGCTAAGTTGCTAATATGCAGCCTATTGGGGGAAAATAAAGTACCGTAAAATTCGGCGTATAACACGCACGCATACTTTAGAGCTGCAATGTTTAATTTTTAGATACATTCGCTGTATAATGCGCACCCCCTTTGTTACGAATGAACAGATGGAACCCTCGTATATTTTTGAAGTCATTGATTCGAGGTATTAATACAGGTTTTGAAAAATCTAGAAATGCAACCCTTTAAGTTCATAAGAAAAATCATTTCTTTTAACTAAACACTGTTCCGATATATGTAGAAATCTAGTTTATTTTCTCTCTGTGCTTATCTTTTTTCATTTTTATACCCGGCGTATAACGCGCACCCGTAAATTTTGATCTTATTTTTTGAGTCTAAAGTGCGCGTTATACGCCGGATTTTACGGTAAATAGAAAAGGAAAAAGCTCCTAAAATATTTTCATGTTGTAGAAATACATAATCCTCAAAAATGGTTAAAAAGTCATTTTCAGATGAGTGTTTATTATCGTCATAGCAACACGATAGCTATATATTTTTGTCGGACCTCGTAATTTTGAACCATCGTCGAGGAAGGCATCTCAGTTAGCACTCCTCTCTCTAAGCTATTACATCACGACAACGGGAGTTTTTTCAGATGGGAAGAAGTTCTAGAAAATCTGGAAAGTCCATCATAATTTTCACAAAGAGAGGTTTCTAATGTTCTACTTAGACCAAAATTAAGATAACCTTTGAAAGTTTTTAAATACAACTAATGCCATTTTTTATAAAAATTTATAAATTGAGTTGTATCATGTATAATTTAATATATCGCATAAAACTATTCATAGATTGAAGTAAAATATCACAATTCAAATGGGAAGTTATATGTTATAATTAACATTTCTATGATTACTACAAGTATTTCACTTTTTTCCCCACAAATGACTCGAGGTAGTTTCAAACGAATAAATATCTTTCTGCATACATGTTTTATTACAAATAGAAAAACTATTGCAGTAAATCCACTATCATCACAGAATAATGCATACATTGCTGTAAAACTTGAACAACTTTAAAAGAATTATTTAAGAAAACATTTTTATACGATCAACGAACGCATACCACAAATTTTTTGATATTAACGGAAAAATTAACAATTTGATAAAAAGTTTGTCATCAGATGCTAAAACAAATATAAGCATTATATAGTAATTTTAATTATAAATTTAAATTTATGTAACACTTCGTAAAATAGATTTTCCAGCTAAGCTTTTATTTTTAACGTCGAAAGGAAAAAATGAACCGGTTGAAAGCCGTCCTCTGTGAAAATGGATGTAAGGTAAAATATTTTTAAAAAAATTCAAAATGTCACTTTTGACAGCGCAAATAAAAATATTATACTCTTACTTCGTAAATAAAAAATGCAGCAAACATTTTACGATAAAATACTTTCCTTTTAAAAAAAATATATTCCTCGCAGAAAAATGAATAAAAATCACGTTATTTACAAAGTAGTTTGAATACATTTACGAGCGATGCAGAATATATATAAGCCAGACTAAATTCAAGAAATAAAAAATAAAGAAAAATAGATCACAAAAATGCACGTTGTGATTTAAAAACCGTCTTCTAAAAAACCCCGAATACATATGCAATTCCAGATCAAATATTAGAATAGTGAAAAATAAAATGCAAAATAGCTTGAAATTTACATTTTTTTCAGTAAATATGTGTGCTTGGGAATTTTGAAGTGCATTATTGCTTTCTACAAATTGTGTAAATACGCATGAAAAAAATGGTATGTAATTGGAAAGTTTATTTTTGCAATGGGTTGTTCTAAAAATTCTTAAAGTATTGATTTTCCAGTGATTAAAAAAAATTAGAACATGTAAAAAACAACATAATTCATTTAAATATCATTGCTATAATCTCTCTCTCTCTCTCTCTCTCTTTAAACTCTCATCTAACATAAGCTGACTTTTTTACAGGCGTTTTTCGTATAGTTTTTCATTTACTCTTATCTTATTAACAACGCTGCCGAGCCCCACACATTTATAAATATTGTAATGTTCTGAATCGCATACATAAATTTAATTTCTTAATACAAAATTCAATAATTTTCTCAGAAAATGTCTATTAATTCTATAGAGAAAATACGTGCGGGAACAGTTAAATTCAGTATCAATTTTTTGTGAACACTAGCATTTTTCAATTCCTACTATTAACTCACACTCTCTATATATTTGTTTATTTATTTATATCTTGGTGGAATTTTCAATCGTTCATAAAATGCATTTTAAAGCGCTCAGTTGAGCTGAAATTTTATGTACATGATCATTTTGGATGACAATATAATTTAATTATAATAATAATTGATTGATTAAAACTAATTATTTAAAGAATTACAAATACAGCCACGTTGGTGACTTAGCGACCTTTTTGGCGACTTGTGTCAAAACTTGAAAATATTTTTTTCGCACGTGTTAAAGCATTCAGTTGAACTGAAACTTTATATACATGTTTGTTTTAGATGACAATAAGATACTTTAATGATAATTAATAAAAATTAATTACCACTTAATGCTGCGATTCTGTCCTATGTATTTACATATTTATATTAATTGTAACTATTTAATAAAAAGTAGCTAAAATAAAATTTTACTTTGTTGATCTAAGAAGGAATCGTCTTAATTTTTTTTATATTACTCGTTTTCAACCGCTTCCATTGTTTATTTTCAGATATCATACCTTTCATAAGACAATGTAAGCACTCTAATATTATGAATCCGAATCGGAATTAGTATTTCAGAAATGTAATATATTTTAAGGAACTCACTCACTCATTCACTCTCAGAACTTACTCAGTCACTCATCACAAGTCACAAAAAAAGTCAACTTAATGCATAAAAATAGATCAAAGGTAGAATTTGGTAAGTTATCCCGATAAATGATAGTTTTGTTTTTTGTACTTTTAAACGCAACAACCCCGCTGCCATGAGTTTGAAATAACAAATCTAAGTAAACAATATTCTTGCTAAAACTATCACTTCTACATTGAATAAAAATGTTTACTTACTCCAACGAAAGGTTTCAGAAATATACACTGGATATTTCTAAAGTAAATAAATCAGTTCAAAAATACACAAATGTATATCACTTCATATTGTTTCCAAACTTTCCCTTCCAGGCAAAGCCTTCAATAACACGTTCATGTGGTTTTTCTTTTGTGTCTCTGCAGCGAGGGTTCAGATTTCCTTGCGAAAACACCGTCTGTTTTTCTGGGGTGTTAATCTTCGCCAGAGTAACTCGTGTTTTCGCTACTTGGTGTATATTCCGAGCTTCAGCCGCATCTGTCCGGTCTTAAGAGGGGATTTAGTTTTCCCGGGGCTTTGGTAAAGAGAGAAGTGAAAACAACACCGGGAAACAAGGTCCGAAATGGTAAGAACTTGTTATTTGCAGTTATTCCAGAGATGTCTTTCGCAGAAGTTATTTTGGAGGGGGCAAAAAGTAATGTCGGGGAGATCTGATCTTTTAGAGGGGATTCAGTTACTGTAATTCCTCAGTCTTGATTCGTTTTTCTGTTTAATACAAAGAAATAATTTTGTTTTACGTTTTCTATTTAATATATATATTAGGTATGTATGTGTATCTATCGCTTTACTGTACTTCTTTATTTTTTTATTTTGGTTTTTTCACTTAAAAGTTTATTTCTTAAAAAAGTTACTTTTTTAAAAAAATGGGGTTTAAGAATAGTCTATTCACAAATACAATTTTATTGATATTAACAAATCATATCAAGGTCAAATAAATTAAGTTTAAAGTGTATTTATGGGTAAAAATATTTTTTTAAAAATATATTTTGGATATTTGTTTTTTGAAACCCAATGAAACAAAAAAATTACGGCATTTTATGGGAATCCAGACATAAGAAGCATTCATTTCTTTTCAAAATCAGACTAATTTTTTAAAAGAAAAAAGGTTCTGACAACGCCAATGTTTAACCCTTTATCTCTACCACTGGTACTTATAAGTACCACTCACTTTAAAATAACATAGAATAAACAATTTTACGAATATTCTGACGATACTTAGCAGGAATATTCTTTGAAATCCTCCAAGATATATAGCAGCACGGGTTCTAATATGAGTATTTTAGCGGGGAAGGCGAATAGGTTTAGAGAACAGAAATTGCGTTTTCAGCGGATTGAAAAGATTATCACTTTTGTCCCAAAAAATCGTTAATGTCAAAACTTAAGTGTCTTATTTTTTTGTATGTTAATGAGGACCTTAGAAAATGATTTGACTCTTTATTTTAAGTGAACAGTGTATATAATTAATTTTACAGTGGAATATATTTGATTTATTAATTAACTCCAACGGATTAAATTTCCTAAAGTTGAGTATTTTGTTTATGTATGTCCCTTAATTTTCAATGTAGTGATCTAAAAAAATATTGCATGAAAAAAACTGTAGTAAATCGTAATGCGGTAAATAAAGGGTAATAGCTTTGCTGTTTTTTTTTTTTTTTACTTTTATATGTCTATAGTTGATAAATTTTTGAAAAACATTTTAAAAATCATGAAATGTTTAGAAAAATTTAATATTAGTCATGTTTTTAGAGTTTTATAAAAAAGACTAAAATGCATTATTTTAAATTAAAAATATTTCAGCTATGACTTTTTTAAAATTTGATTTTGCTTCTAAAGCCTGAAGTCCAAATTTTTTATCCAACTTGCAATATGAGGTGCTATGTTAGTTTAGAATACATTTGGATGTTTATTTACTTCGAACTTTGAAGAACAACGCAAAATATTGGCAGCTAACTTAGTAATTTTGTATCATGGTCACGTGACGATAATGACACCTCCTTCTTCAAATTTCAGAGTTGAGACTTGAACGAATAACTTTCATTCAATATTGCCGACTAATGATACAAAAGTTGTACAAAGAATTCAAGTGATACATTAAATTTTAGTTTATAACTGTCATGAAAATTTAAAAAGATGGGTTAGTGTCTTTTAATTCCACAGACTGTTAGAAATATAGAACTTTAATTAATAAAAACAGAGATCCAATGAACGATATTTCTTTTGAACGCCATTCTCCTTAAATTGAAGAAAACCTTCCAAACTGTTCCCTCCCTGTACAATAAATATATTTATTTGACTCTTATAATAAATCTTACTTTCTGGATATGCATAATTTTTAATAAACTCATATTGAAAAACTAAAATGACTTTAATAATGAAGAAAAAACATATTAGGGGATTTTGGAAACATAAAAAGAATGAAGCTGCTAAGAGAGTGTTATAAACATTGTTGACTGAGAACAGTTTTTAAACTCGCGTAAAAGTGGGGTTTAACCAGTTTTATGACTAGTCAACCATTCCCCTTTTTGTTTACAATGCTGAAATTCGGTGAAATTTATCTATATGTATATATAGATAATATAATTTATACATATATACAGTCAGACTCCGATTTAACGAATTCATCGGGACCGAACATTTTGTTCGTTGATTCAGGGTCTGAACAAAATACAAATTTTGGAAATTCTATAGTATGCATTTACATCAGAAATATAAATATTTAAGCAATACGCACTTTCTATTCAATAGCTAAAACTACTATTAGTGAATTATTACGCACCATAATTAATTAGAAATTTAAAAGTACTGACTAAAATAGATACGACAATTTTTTTTATTCCTGACTCGAATGATTTCTTTTTTGACTTAACGCAAAGAAGAAAATATTGCATAAGGCGAACCTTTATGAATCAACGTGCCATTTTTTTCTGATGAAATGTTTAATGAGGTATAGAGGTGTCGTCAAATAATTTTGATTTGTGGTTACTAGGAAAATAAAATTATTTACTAGCAATCAAAACTCTTTATCCACAACGAAAAAATACATTTTGTACTGTATAGTAGTAAGTGTTTTAGTTATACGTGTAATTAAAATTATAAAATAGCATTAATGCGATTTCTGTTGTTTCAGATTAGATAGCAAATAAATTATTATAGAATTGTAAGATGTTACTTTTAATAGAATGCATGCTGAATTGGAGTATTCTGTAAAACGGTTTCAAAGGTTTCTTAATGTTATTTATCTCTGAAAATAATGCAAGCATAGGTAGATGAAAATGGGGTTATACTAGCCCGAGTCAGCTTCTTCAAACAGTTAAATGTATCTGGAATCGAATTCCATATTTCCAAACACTTTCATTACTGACTTTTTTACTATATATCTATTCCAACTTTTTCCTTGCTCCAATAAATTTGAAATACATATTGTACAATACTGGAAATCAATCCCTTGAATTTCAAGTTCTTCAATTTCCAACCTATCAAGTTTAGTTTATCAAATGAAGTCACATCTGGATATATAATAAACTTAAGCGCGTTCCTGATTATTATTTGAACTGAGAACATCTCGCTGAAAATTCCTTCATTGATTAATCAATTACGGAAACAAATTTTTCTATAATTTTTTATTCGTCTGGTTTTTTATATATATCTTAATCTTTGATTTTTTTCAAGTTTGGGAACTACTTGTAGTTTCTCTTGTAGTAATATCATTTATGAAAACATGCATTTATATAGAGTCAAAGACGTGAATGAGATCCCTCATGAGGATTACTTCATAGTGAACATTGTTATTTTGGACTAAAATTCAAATCCTTTTGATCGGTGGCGTGCCCAAAATATTGTGTCACGTGCCATCAATGGAACGCGTGCCACTGCTTCACCATCCCTGGCATAAGGTATGTTTTCCCAGCTTCCAAACAATGCAAAGCATTGGAAAATGTAACAGTTTTGATAGAAGTTTCATCAATTTCTACACCAGAATCGCTATTCACTGGCTCCGATGGATCAACAGTTTCCTCAACATCAGTTTCGCAAAGAGGGAGTCCGTTATCAAAAGTAACAATCTTAAAATAGCCCCCGCATTGCGAAGCTGGATGAGATAAGAAAGGTATTTCCATTTATATTCAAAACTCACACGATAGGTTACACCCACGACTCATCTACTCCTGTAAGGTCTAATAATGAGCTGAACCCTTTCCCGTCGATATTAGATTTTAAAATAAAAGTCTTTTTCTGTTCCAGACAAGAAGGATATGTCATGAAAAACTGCTTTTTTCCAATACAAACTAATAAAAAAATTAAGCTGTTGTAATAATTCGTGATTTACGTTTCGTTAAATCTCGGGTTTTGACTTTATTTTAATCGAGAAAAGAGAAAAATTCGTTAAATGGATGTTCGGTAAACCGATGAGCGACTGCATTTATATTTCATTTATAATTTTTAAGTGACTTAAATCTTATTTCATCCGTGAAATTACACTTTCCTGTGAAATTGCCTGTCTCGGTTTTACAACTGCGATACTAAGAGCATGGTAGCCGAGTTTTAGTTAACAATTGCAGTCGAGTCAAGTTCCATGGAATGTCTCGAAAACTAAAGGCTATAATGCCTCTTCCTAGAGAACTGTTTTCAGGGAATTAGTAAGACCTCCCTTTTGCATTGCCTCTAATTCGCATATTGATATTTCTCACAAAGAACGCAATTGATTCGTGGAATCCCCAACATTCCATTCCATCTGTTGGGTATTAAGAAGGAATTAGCTCCCCATGTTTTTGCACGAAGGAATAACATTCGGAACGCGGACACTGTTCGAAAACTAAGTTCGTTGTGGCCCAGGATGTGTCCTCAAACAACCAACATTGGTCATTTATGAATAGAAATGTCGCCTTTTTCTTTTACAGGAATTAAATTCATAGAATAACTTGAAATTGACTCTGATTATATTGTACTATTATAAAAAGATAGAATTTAAAATACAGTACATTCTACGTATGCAATTATGCGGCGATTTTGTTAATTATATGATTAGTCACTATTTTAAGATCAGATGTATAAGGTATCAGGCGTTTCCGTAAGACCTATTTTGCAGTTGTGTTTATCTTTAAAAGAATAAGCTACCAAATTTTCACCAGAAATATAAAAATACATCTAATACATATTATAAATGTGAAAGTTTGTGAAAATCTTTGTTAGTCTTTCACGCAAAAACTACTGAATGGATTTCAATGAAACTTTACTGTAATATAGCTTATACATCAGAATAGCACATAGGCTATAATTTATGGCATAGACTATAATTTATAAAGATTTGTAAAAAGTGTCCAAAACATAACGATATTTGTCAAGTAAGGAAAAAATTCTGTCTTCTGCTAGCAATTCTGGCATGTGCTGCAAAAAAAAAACCACGTCTGCATATATCTATCTTTTGTTTGTGAAAAATCTTTTTTTGTTTTGGCTACGCAAGGTGCTCGCTTCTAATTAATTCCTCTGATATAATGCCTATTTTTTTATTTCAGAATCAAACTAAGTTTTGAAGGGAGAGGTTGTTATAAATCTCTCTTTATTTTAATGTTTTTTTAACATCTTATTATGCACATTTGGTAGTAAGAAATTCATCTTTTTTCCAAATAAATGCTTTTATCAGTTCTGATAATTAAAGTAAATAAGCTTTCTCTTTCACACTGCATCATTTGGACAAATTTTCAAAATTTATTTGTGGTTAGTAGTTAATTATAACGCTATAATTTTAATTGAATAGGCAGATATAATTATTTTTACACTTAAAAACGCAATAACTATTGTTCTGTATTTCTTGGAGTGTGAGAGTGAGTGAATATATATTAATGTGTTGCACTGTTCAGCTACACGATGGCTTTTGGCAACGGACCACGTAATTTTGAACCATAGTCAAGTAACGTGGACGACATCTGAGCTGGCACCCCTTTCTCCTAACTACCACACCACACCAACTTAGAAGGAATATTCTACCAATAATTAGTAGGAATATTCTTTGAAATCCACTCTTCCAAGATATATGGCAGCACGGGTTCCATGATGAGTATTTTAGCGGAAAAAATAGTTTGTCAAAATTTAAGTGTCTTATGTTTTTGTATGTTAATGAAGACCTTAGAAAATGAATTTGACTATTTATTTTAAGTGAACGGTATATATAATTAATTTTACAGTGGAATATCTTTATTTAATTTATTAGCTCTAACGGATTATATTTCCCAAAGTGGAGTATTTTGTTTATGTATATCCCTAAATTTTCAATGTAGTGATCCAAAAATATATTGTATGAAAAAAACTGCAGTAAATCAGTATGCGGTGGATAAAGTATTAACGTGCATCGCTCCCCTACAGGGTGGGTCTTACAAAGCTCTAATAAAGCTCGAGTTATGAAAGTAGCTAGGCATTTGCCAACTTGACTCTATCGTTAACATTTCGCTATGTTTTTCATTCGATCGTCATTATAATTTAAGAAACTGCGTTGCTTGCGAATATTACAATTTTAACATAAAATAAATACTACAGAAAGTAATATTAATGTATTATACTTTCAGATAAAAATTATTTACACTATTTTAAGCGTTCATTACACAAAACTTTTAACAATGTGTTACTTTTGCTGAGAGCAGAGATCAGCTTAGGAAGGTATTTTCAAAAATCAACCCTCAAGAGTATTACAAGGAGTTATAAATAAAAAAAAAATCCTTTTTATCAGCTATTAGACCTACATACTTAAAATTTAACAAAGATGTTTTATTTCTCTTTTTTTGTTACCTGAGTTACGCCAAAAGCTTTTTTTGTTTAATTTGCAATTCACGTAAAATTAACTCATTAAAAACTTCTTTATTCTTCAATCTGTGTTGTTTAATTTTTCAGTTCATCCTTGCGAAGAACGGGTATACCAGCTAGTTTAGAATAAAATTTCCAACAAAAAATAAAGTAACAGTACATAAGCAACGAAACATATGCCAACGTATATATATATTGAACTCTTTCATATTCTATTTAAAAATCTTTTTTTTTGTCATTTAATGAAAATAAACAGAAATATTAAGAAAAGCTCGGTTGGCCTGAATTATGATGTTCATCAATTAGATGCCTTTGAATATAAAATTGATTATTTTAATAACTTTCTCAATAATTATTTTTTGAATTTCTCTTAAAAATTTTGTAATTGTATCAGTTTAGCAATTATTCCCTTTCTTGGTAATAAATATTTTATTAAAAGTACCTTAAAAATTTCTCATAAAATAATTTTTTTACTATTCTTTGAAATCGTTATAATTCTTCTAATTCATTAGCTGCTTAGTAATGAATTACTAATTTTGTAACAATTCCTTTATTTCAAAGTAACTTTTTAAAATTTCATAGAGTATTTCTTTCTAGATTTCATAATTCTGCTTAATTTGTGTTCCATATTAAAAAAATTTAATATGGAAAATGATTTAGGCAAAAAAAACGTGTTCGCTTATGACCACACGATAGAAGTGATAATTTCAAATTTTGTAATGTTATTTTAGGGATTAGTTATGTGAATAAAAAACAAGGGAATATATTAGTACTCTCCTATAAAATTATTTATTCATATATCTGTACTCATAAAGTAATATTTTTGTGCGAAACATACAATCATATTTGGGAATTAATTGTATTGTAAGAAGGAAACAATTGGTTTATGGTAGCTGAAATGGGTTATAAATCCTTTAGATTCAAAATTTTATTTAAATATCTGTAAAAAAAAAACTCCGTCAAGCGTTGTTCCGTACTTTGTCGTGCTTCATTTGGATCATTTGGCATAATTAAATGGAATTTTGATTTTAAAAAAATCAACTAAAGGTTTTGAGTTGTGTTTTGAAAAATCTACTTTAAAATTCCTACTTAAAATCGTAGGTAATTTGTTCAGAAGACTTTATCTTGCTTTGTGAATTTTGGTTGTAATTTAACAATATTCAATTCTATCCATGAATTGATTTAAGCAAGGGAGTTCATTGGCTGTAAGACGGGTAGTTGATTGGGAAGAGAGGGATCTAGGTCAAATCCTTTAAAAAGGGATTTAATCATATATCACACAATCTCTGGCTTATACTAGCTCTTTTGTCATTGAATGGCAGTTTTGTACAAATATATCAGGTGCTGCTGAAAGGTAAGTCTTCTTCATTATATTTTGTTTTCTTGTACTTAAAATTTTATGTAACTTTTTCTTAATACCTGTATACTTAAAATTTTGTTATTTTAAATTTTTAATTGTTTTAAATTTTATTTTTAGAATCAAAGTATATTTAAGTAATGTGATTAATAGAATTGTTCATTGCTATTCCGATTCACTTACAAAAATGTTTCTATTCTTAGGATCCCTGCAATATTGCTAATGATAATACTATTTGCTTCGTTTTGTTTAATTTTAGTGTAGGGTTTCTCTTTCTCTCTAAGCCTATTTTTTAAAAACATTACCTTTCATTTTCATGCTTCAACTAGGGGTTAGAAGGAATCCAGCATTCATTTCCGTAGGAAGGGGTGGCCGAGGGGAGGGAGCCCCAGTTAGATCGAAGCTAGGAACTTTACTTTTATGGCGTATTGGTGGGGGGACAAATTACTGCGTTTCAGAGTGGCGGGAGGGGAAATGTCCCTCCTTTCCTTTTTAGGGGTGTTTATGTCCGTCTAAAGACGAAAAAGCCGAATAAGAGTTACAGTGGAGCGTTCATTCAAGTTCACTCTCCAGCAAAACGCACCAATAGAAGTCATCACTCCAAAAAAATTTCTTTCATCCTTACAAACCGGAGGAAGATAAAATATTTTTAGCACACCGTTTTGCGTCTTCGATTATCAATGTTGGTTGTTTAATTCGAGTAAAAAGGTGTTTTAAACTAAAATACATACCACAAAGATCGTCGTTCGGAACCGAACCTGGTTTGCATTCCAGAGTAGTTTCACCTTCCGTGAAGACAACAGACCCGGGAATGCTCTCATTCTGATGCGAGAACTGAGAGTCCGACAGAGGAAATGGTGACGACATTGTAGGCTGCAGAACGAAATCCTCGTCCATGTCCCACTTCAGATTCTGAATGGTCTCCAGAAAGTTCTGTATCACAGCTTCTGTATCATTCAGCTATGAAAGGAAGAAAATTTCTTAGAAAACCAAATTGAATCTGATTGAGTGAATATTAACGTCACACTATTCAGCTACATGATGGCTTTTGGTGAAGAGCCTCGTATTTTTAAACCATGGTCAAGTGACGAGGACGAACCCTTTCTCCTAACTTCCACACCGCACCAAAAAGAGGATCTTGACCACCAGGCAATCGTGGCCACCAAATTCAATCTGAATAATTAAGTAATATAACATTGAGGCTGTCTGCCTTCGTCCAACGTCTAATTAAACTGGGAACACAGCAATAGACATGTTAATTTCCCATCTCATGAAGTTATATCACAAGAGTCGGCAACCTTTTAGCTGTAGCGTGCCAAACCAATCCACCAATGTTTTTCAGCAAGCCACACAGTAGGACACTTTTGGAACAATTCGATTCCCGTGATTACACATACAGAGTTAGAGAATAGGGGTAGATAATATTGATTTACAGTTTTATTATATATTAATTTTGCATCATTTAAAGATATTTATTAGCAAAAAATAAACAAAAAACTGTTTCTTCTACATAAAACAAAAAATTGAAATCGCGTATATATTATGTATTTTTTAAACGTATTTTTTAAAATAAGAAATAAACACCACAAAACATAAATATTCCCCTTCAATAAAGTTAAATTTAAAAAAAATGTTTTAATGCGAACTTTGTCTCGGCAGCGCTCTACTTTCATATCGCAAATCAGGAATATAATGTGA
This sequence comes from Trichonephila clavipes, assembly GCA_019973935.1. Lineage (NCBI taxonomy): Eukaryota > Metazoa > Arthropoda > Arachnida > Araneae > Nephilidae > Trichonephila > Trichonephila clavipes. The sequence continues at coordinate 897,664 of BMAU01021177.1, read as the reverse complement.
CATTCAATTTCATATGATTCTGAGCATTCAGTTGTTAATCAGCTTCTTTGTGGACTCTAAATACTTTTCATATGAGAAAATATTTGTTCACAGATATGTAGAACCAAAAGCGGAAGACAGAGTACCTGCACTTTTTTTCTTCAACCAGTTAAATCTCTGAAGCAATGCCATTCAATAATTTACGAAATAGCTGTAGATTTATCTTTAGAGTCATCTTCCAAATTTTTTCGTCATTCCGTAAATGTAAACAATTCTGAAGTGCCACTGAGAACTGTGTCGCGCGTCAAATTTGGCTTCCATACTATTTAGGAGTGTGCCAATGAATGTTTGCGGCATCAAAGCCCATTTTTCGTAGCTTTTAATTGCTGGGAGGTCCTAGGAGCGAAGCAAAACTGAGAAAAGGCTCTTCCTAGACCATCCCAAGCATGTTCAATAGGATTGAGATCCAGAGACCTCGAGGGACAGTCTATACGGCGAATACCCTCTTCATGAAATTCATCCACAATGGGAGTTCTGTGTAGCCGCACATTCACTTACATAAAAATTTAGTCCAGAGCAAAATCACATAGGCACCTCATCCCTATAGCACTGCGAGTTGAAAATACCCGCATCGAAGACGTACAGTGGTGTAAGACTGCCTAACATTATGCCGCATTACACCAAAACTAACATTGCCACGAAATCTGCCGATTTTTATTACGCAGGAGAGATGAAAGCGAACTTTTTTTTTCTCTCCGCATGAAGGTTCGGCGAGAGCCACTTTGTCTGATGAATCTCGACTCATCACAGTAAACAAACACATCTCCATTCTTGTAGTGTCTATGACTGATGGTTTCAGCTCCATAAAAACTGGAATTTACAGTTGGATACAATCAAAGGGAGCAATCAAGGGACACACAAGGCTGGACGCCGTGTGTAAAGGCCAGTATCTGCAAGACGTCTGTGGACTGTTTACCTGGAAAGTCTTCTTTCATACACAGCAGAAAGGTCCCGAGCAGACTGAGGAGCTGTTGTCCACCTATGTCATTGTGGGCTTAATGCCAAGTAGTAATCCTGTGCAGATGCCGTTGCTCTGTGGTTTCCTTGGTCGACCATTCTGGTGACAGTACCACTTGCTTGTAATTGATTCCATAGCCCGGAGACCATTTTTGGTGCCCTTTGTAACCAGAGTCTCCTCCACTTGAGATTGGCCAGCTTCAAGCCTGCTAATGATTCTCCGTCTCAAGGAATCATTCTGAACGATTATGATAAGTCATTCTGACTACAAACAATCTAAATTGCTTGCTTTTAATGCAATATTGACAAAATTGCAGGCAAAAATATCCCATTATGCTTAAATGGTCTCAATCCAGTAATTATGCAAAAACAACATCTTTTCCGAAAAGAAAGGTTAATGTTGTACTGCCCGTTCTTCAATATATAAAAATACAAATTCTATCAGTTTTACTGGAAGCAATTGAGACATATGTCGAAAAACATGTTTGTGACCTTACTTTTGGATATGAGTGTACAAGCATTGTTGAGACAATGCATTGTGTCATGCAGGAAGTTTTTCGAAGAGAGAACAAGGCGATATTTCTTTGCTTACCAATCACTCCTTGTATGTTAGCGTTTCAAAAATCTAAAAAAAATCCATAAATATGAAATGTTTCTCTTTGGATGTTATGAGAAATATCGTTTTTAGTATTATAGAATAATAGATGAGAAATATTGAAAATATTTTATACCAAAGAATGTATCGATTTCAACAGAAAATAGAAATATAATCTGCTGCTCTACATACGATAGTCGTGTTAAAATATAACAATGATCTAACAATTTTTATCTATCTGAAAAAGTATTCCGTGTTTGAGTACAATTATTTAATACTGAAGAACGAGAAGACAGCCTTAAGATATCCCCATTATTAGACGCTTTGTGATGAGGACAAGGGTCTTTATTCTTCCCGTCACAGTATAAAGGAATTTTACCTTTTACAATAGAAGTAATGATGCAATGAATCTTTATTTTTTTGTTTAAGAAAGTTATTTTTTCTCTTATTAGCATTTTTTAACAACCTGTTCCAAAATAAAACCTTTCTACTTTTTGAATAACTTTTACATAATTTAGGGAATTTTGATGAGTTTTGATTTCTTTTTCCAAACGTTCTATACTTCAATTTTTAATGCATGCTATCCAATCTCTTTTTTAAGAATCATGTCCAGACGCAATCTTGAATATGTAAAGGTAATGATGTTAAATTATACGGTATTTTAATTAAGAGCACCCCCAATTTCATCTCGTGTGACAACCGTTATTATGCCTTAACTGCGTCGTACTTATTTGAGAGCACTCCATCTGGCCACATTTTGGGTTGATTATAAAATTTTAATTTAATTTGATTCTTTTATTATTAGCATCGCAATTTGAAATTCACGAAGGATGTTGGCAACGAGCCTCTGTCAAGAGACGAGAGCACTTGTGCCGATATTCCACTTTCATACCACACCACGAAAGGATTTAGAACTATGACAGATTTAATGTACATCAGTCCCTCTACAGGGTGAATCTTCAGAGGCACAGGACAGGGGTGGGCCGACTTTTCCAGCGTGCGGGCTACTTCTAAGGTTTTTAAGAAGTTGCGGTACACCCAGTGGCGTAGGTTTGTCCATTCTGTATTAAAATCACATGTTTTCTTTTCTTGACACTTGTTTTCGACTTTTTACCCTTTTCAAATATGATAGATTAGTATTTTTACTACAAAAACACAAGAGACAAAAAACTGCCAAGTTGAATTCTTGAACAACTATGAGAGACTGCTAGATTGTGGACATACTCAATACATCGAGCAGAGAACACCAATGAATCTGAAACCGATGTATGTACTTAATTTTGTTCGCTGCCATGTCCCGCGCCATCGCGAGACGTAACATAAGCACGAGAAACCAATACCGTGAAAGCACGGGTATGAGATGATGTCTTAAGAGCCAACCCCATGATATCACTGGAAGAGCAGATCATCAACATTTATTCTCTCCTTCAGTTGGCGTGTGGGGAAGAAACTCATTTATGCGGCTGGCATTGCAGTGATCGCTGTTTTACCACACAGAGGCACTGACAGTTTTAAGCGTCATCATGTACTTCCAATGAAGACACATGGCGTCATCTATACTTATTAAATAATTTGCTTAAATAAACACAGTTGCATCGATTATGAAAAGCAGATTCTTCAATCTAGCTGGCGTCGGTGTTCTATAAATGTTTCTTTTATTATGTGCGTCTTGCGTTTTAGTAAAGGTAGTCACCTCCAAAATGTCTTGGTAATCCCCCGGTCGGTCACGATCGACTTGATGCCCATCGCGGGCATAGGACTACAACTCGCGACTCGATGGCCAAGAATGGGTGACAACAATAACTCGCCTACTACAGCCACAATATATAATCGGAAACCACTAAGAATTAGCATTGCATCCAGAAATTAAAGATGATTCAGAAGATTTATAGACTTTAAAGAACGAGCGTAACGTCTTTGTTTTAGTGACCATTTTTTTCTTATAGTCGACAATGTAAATTTGATTTCTATAGAAAAATCTGTGTCAACATAATTGATAAAAAGAAAAGAACTTTTATTAAAATGAAAAATTATGATTAGCTGTGTTATGATTAGTTTCATTACGAATGTTTGAAGACCTTTGAAGTGACGTATACGCAAGCCTCGTATAATCCTCAAGCCAAAGACATTGTTTTTTTAGTAATTACGAGATAAATCAAGTTTCAGAACTAATTTCAGAAGAGAAACCATTCCAAAACAATATTTTATTTACAGCATTCTTAATATTAATTTATTTCAATACATTTTTGTTACCAAATAGCAAAAAGTTAATATTCTCTAAATACGAGTAATATTTTTCATTTAAAATTAAATTGTCTGCTAAAGAACAAGAGTTACATTGCCTTAATTACAAACTTTTATCTGCATACAAACACATATGAATTACAATTTCTAAATTCCTACAAACGTCATGAAAAGCTTAGGATAACTAGATCTACACTAGATTACATCTAGATATACTTTCCTTTTTATGTTTCCCAAGTGTTAAATATGCTTGATAAAAAATATATCTCTTGAGGACAATTAGTTGTTAAATGAATCCAAAATATTATAAAAATGAGTCATTTGCCAGTAAATCACTTTTATTAAAATGTGACAAAAATGTACTCTCCGGATTTTTTTAAAAATATTAATACTTCCATATTTGTTGATCTTGGGAATAACTACTTTTCTTTTATTCAATTTCTTAAACAAAATAACAGTCAATAAATTCTAAATAAATGAATACTAATAAAAAATATAACAAAGTTTTTTTTAAGTAATTGGTATCAAATTAATTTATTTCATTTCTTTTTTTCCGATATATTTCTTTTATGTGTGAGATTTAATATTATTTAATTCTCCATCCAGTTTTTAAATTCCTTTTTTCTTCCTCAGAATTGTCGATAAATTAATACATTAGTTACTAAAAAACGCCAAAAAGATATCTTTTATTTTTGCACTTTAAATCAATTACCACTTCATTACAGATGTTTCAGCTCTTCTGATTGTCTCTTTTAAGTTTATTCTAAAAATAAGCTCATAAAAGATTTTTAAAAAAAGATCTCGGTAATTTAAGAGCTTTAAGAGAAATTAATTAAAATCCATGCGGTGACATTTTTCAATGTTTTTGATCGATGTTGGCAAATATTTGACGTAATTAATTTGCAATCTCGTCACAAATTTACTTAGTAATAAATCCTAGTTTATATTTAATTCTATATTATTTCACTCTGCATATATTAGCTGTTATTTTTTTAAATACACTGGCTTCATATATTTAAGAAAATATTCCATACTGTGAGAAAATTCTTAAGTCAATATTTGATTTAAGCGCTTGAAAATTTGAGAAAAAAAGATGAAAAAGTATTCATTGCGGTGGAACTTAAAAGTGAGCTTCATTAAACAGTCGTAAAAGGAAGGCTGAATAATCAAATGTTCACTTTCGATTGAGATCTGAAGAAAGTGTGTGAATTCCATAAACTGAAAAATTTAAGAGTTTCAGAGAGAATTTCTATCCCTTTTTTGTTAAAGGCGTTGATTTGAAGAAGAGTTTGAATGAAAGAGAATTATCTTTTTTTTCGTTACGGTCTTGGATGGATTGAAAATTTATAAATTTCACATTGCTCTTTACTATTATTACTACTTATTTAGCTATAATTTTTATTTTCTTCTTTTTTAATCTATTTAAGAGCTTCATTATAATGTTTATAATATACTCGCAATAAATTTAAATTAACTTTTAAAAGTTTGAATGATTCTTTTAAGAAATGATAGATTGAATGCATAAATGCAAAAGGCTATCGCTACAATTTTTTTTTAAATATGATTTTTGCTATACGTAAAGACATTTTTTCCCCAAGAAACAAAACTTTAAAAATCAATTTTAATTGATTGATTTTTATTAACTTTACACTCTTGACAGACCAAGCACTTTTCAGCCATCGTCTAGTGATGAGAATCGTAACTTGAGTACTAACTTAATAGTTAGTACTCTATTGTCTCAACCACTTCAACTCAGTGACTTTTTAACCCATGGGTCAGCCGGGTCTGGGCCCAGGACCACTTCTTGGCCTCAATAATGTGATCAAATAACTTAAATCCTCAAATATTTCCCCGGTTGATTGATTGATTGAATATTAACGTCGCACTGTTCAGCTAAACGAGTGCTTTTGGCGACGGACCACGTCATTTTGAACCATGGTCAAGTGACGTGGACGACACCTGAGCTGGCACCCTAACTACCACATCACACAAACGGGAGGAAGTTTGAGCTCTCGACAGATTTAACGTGCATCACTGCCCTACACTGCGGGTCTTTAGTGGTACTGGGCTCGAACTCGTGGCAAGGCAAGCCGCGATCATATTTCCGGACATATGCTCCGAAAAACTTGAAATTTCGAGCTATATGCCAAGTGGCAACTTAATATATCATATACGTCACCAGTTTCTAGGCTTAACCCTAAAACACCACATCATTTGGTCGAAAGAGAACAGTCAGTCAAATCGCTTTGGACCTAAGTTGGCGAGATTGCGAGTCTCGCACATTTGCTGACGGGTTACCATTTGTAGATTTTAAGTATTTGACACAATGTGTTCTTTTTCTGTTAACTTAAAAAGATACCAGCGATACTCAACCTGTGGTCCACCGAGCCTTTTTAAGCGGCCCGGTCATGGCTCGTTGCCCTGAGAAATGTACTTATTTAAGAACATTTTTTACTGTCGGTGTCGTACGGGTACGAATTGATATTCTTGTTCTATTTGGGACGGTTAAGGTTAGTAATAACTGACAACAGTGGAGTAGGGACTATTTTATGGGTGGAACTAATTTTTTAAAATATTTTTCATATCTTGCAAACGACAAATATTGGAAGAAAATATATCGTTTCAAGGCAATTAGGAAGTTGTATTTTTGTAGAGAAAAACAAAACATGAATCAGTAATTGTTTGATTTGTCACGAAAGGCGCTGTATTTAAAAAATACCAATAAACAGGAATCATTCAATGACACTTTTCTTCGAAAATCTCTTTTAAGAGGTGATATAAAATAGGCTTTCTTGAATAATATTTGCAAAAGAAATAAAGTGTTTTGTCAGTGATAATACCACAGCAGTAGCAAATGCATCCTATGAAGTTTGTTATATTATTGGTAATCATATGAAGGAGTGTTTCTTAAATGCTTCTAATTTATTGTTAGTGACAAAAAATAAAAATATAAATAATAATAATTAAAAAAAGCAAAACAGGAGTTATAATATTTTGATCAATTTTCCACATTTTAAATTTCCAATGTTATCTTGGTCTTAAAGCATTTCTCCTCCACCCCTTCCCCCTTTTATCCTCATTTTGTGGCCCGAGTGAAATAACTAACATATGTAAGTGACCCACGTGGAATAGCTGACATATGTAAGTGACCCAGCAGAGAAAAAAGGTTGAGTACCCCTGGCCTAGAATCTCAAGAAATCTTAAGACGTCACTGCTCCAATGTAAGAACCTAAATCTTCTGAAGGATTCATTAACATCGTAAACAAATAAATTATGCTTAAATAGTTTAATTGTTATCTATTTATGGAATATAATGAAATGAAAAGTATGGCATGGTTTATGATTCTCCTTCACGTAAGTTATTCCAAAAAATGTTTATATTCGTTTACCACGTAGCAAACAATTTTTGGAATTCAGGTAATGGTATTCTTATTTGTTTAAACAATCCATATTAAATCAATAAAAGAAAGGAAAAAACAGGGGATTAATATATTTAACTATCTTAAGTGTTCAAATAATTTCTTATTTAATTTGGAATATGTATTAAAAACAGTGAAAACCTAGTGGTTAAGATAGCGAGCTTAAAGGTTAGTGACGTTCACATACAAGAGGTTTAGTGCATTAAATTAACTGAAATTTAAAGTAGCATTGTACCGCAACATGAGAATTTGAAAAGTTAAGTATTCAGCTTGTTACTAGACAGTAGCTCAAAATCACGAAACACGCTGGCAAAAGCATTATTGCAACTCTATACAGCTACGATAGTTCATAAAAAAAATCCACTAAATTCTTAAGAATTTTAAGATTTTAAAAGACAAGTTATGAAAAAGCTCCTATGTACAGTACTTTAATTTTCAAGACTTGAACAGTTCTGTTACTTTTAAGACGAAGCATTCTAAGGGGACACAAATGATTGATTGATTGAATATTAGCGTCACACTGTTCAGCTACACGAGGGCTTTTGGCGACGGACCATGTAATTTTGAACCATGGTCAAGTGACGTGGACGACACCTGAGCTGGCGCTCTCCTCTCCTAACTACCACACCACACCAACGGAGGTCTTTTCAGCTCTCGACAGATTTAAAGTGTATCGCTGCCCTACACGGAGGGTCTTTAGTGGTACTGGGCTCGAACTCGTGACAAGGCGAGCCACGATCCAATACCCATACCACTCTGCTACCGCGTCCGCAAAAAGGTTTTCATAAGGGCTGGAACTCTAATGCCCCATTAGTTTTCTCTATTTAATAAATTTTTTTAATGTGAAAAAAATCAAGTGAATTGAGGTTTATATTTCTAAAGCAAAAATAGTTGATTAAAAAGACTCTCTGGTAGGTAAAGCTACAAATTAATAACCAAATGACAACTTTTAGAAATGTAATACATGCAATATTTATTCCTCGATGCAAATGAATCCATAAAAATGATTTTTTTGTGTGTATTTTGATCATATAAGTACGTAGAAGCTACTTTTAAGAGACTTCTGTCAGTAAAGTTCCTTAAAACTTCCTTTATACTTTCTCTAAATCGTTTTTGTGTTTTCAGGTATGTCCGTACTATAGTTAAAGATAGTTACAGTTACTCATGTATGTAAACAATTTTGGGCCATAAATCTCGCTTCTTGAGGGTAAATCTTAATCAAAATTTCTTGAAAAACCAGATGAATCATTCACATTTATGATCAATTGGGATGGAGAGTCTTGGGGTTCATTAGCCTCAAAATAAGTAGATGCGTGTCCACACTGAAGGTTCTATGTTAGAGAGAGGAGTAGAGTGTGTTGGAGAAGGTATTCACTGCCTCTTTTTGTTTCTACTTACCAATGTACCCTTTTACTATTGCCTTTGATGGTGAAGCTGAATCTATTGCAGTAGCTGTTCAAGAACGCCCAATTCATAGTCACTCTTTGTAAAAGCAGTTATATTGTCAGATTTATAAACTGTACTTCAAGCACTTTGGAATAAAAAAAAATAGCTCTTAAAGAATCTTGGATTGTAGACCTTTACTGTAGGCACTTTGTGCAGTGTACGTTTATAAAAATGTAAAGCACCCCCTAGAGCTTAGTGTATCCATAGACTCCAACGAGGGAGGAGTCGATTCGAGAGGAGCAATAAATTACAGTTCATAATAAATTGAGTTAGAACCTTTAAGCTAACACACCTCTAAACATAAAATTTCTTTTCAATTATTTCCTGCCCAATCCGAAACTTTAAACAATGAAAAAGCTGATGCACTGGGCCAAGAAGGAAAATTTGATAGAGCAACACAAATTAAACGACCTCTTTCTTTTAATACGATTTAATTATTTGTTAATCTGGCTCTTAAGGGGACATGGTACGGTTTACTCAAAATTGTTTAATTTAAGGATTTCCAAAAATTTTTTGGTCACCTCCTATGTGTCTATATACTATGTAAAACAGATGTTTTTGCTCAAAGTTTCATAAAAAGCTAGCCATTTAATTTTTTAAGCAAAAAACTTAAAATTTGTGAAGTGATTTTAAAATGCTACTCCTCCCCTACAAAAATTTAGGCACTCGCATAAAATTTGATTAACAAGTACCACAAACTACGCATAACTAAAGTTGGTATGGGTTTTGCGATAGTATGATTGGTATTCGTACAATACTTCTTTTTATGAATGCTTATTGTTAATTCCTTAAAAATGTATAAATTCTGAGTTCAATTATTTTTTAAAAAATAAGTATTGCCTTGATTCAAAAATGCATACCAACTTTTGTTACATGTACTATTAGCAATAGGTAAAAAAAATTCAAAGCTTTAAGCAGAATAGAAAAAAAAGCCTTAGAATTTTCAATGAAGACAAACTAGTTATTTTATCTTTCTGAGGTCAGTCAGTTTAAATTTTTGATTTGCCATAGGGATGTGAATAAAAACGAACGTAAAAGCTATCATAATTCTGAGGTTTTTAATTTTAGAGCTTTCAAGTTCAATGAGGTTATAGAAAAGTATATAAAAATAAAATTTAGGCTAAAAAAATTAGATTTGATTTTTTGACCGATTTTTGTCAATTGAATCGTACTGTGTTCCTTTTTAAGATAGTACTGAAACAAGATGTGATCAAACGCTCTATAGATACGAGATGAAGGATTCTTTTGGAAGAGATTTTCCCTCATTTTACCAAAACAGCGGTGGGTGGTAGTTCTTTTTAGAGATCTGATTGGACAAGACTACGAAACTATCTACAGTATTGGAGGAGGGGACTTCCCAACTGTGTTTTAGAAACTGTGTTCTAGTTGTGAGGATATTGTTAAAACGTATTGGAAAGCCCGTGAACTAATGGCTTTGGCACTAATGATTGACATTTGAAGAATAAATAAATCTCACCTCTTGATCCACGTCAATGGTTATTTCGAATTCAAGCTCCACTTCTTCTCCCCCGATGTGCTCCCAAACATCTCTCTTGCGTCTCGCGTGATCAGTGGTGTTGCCGCAAAGCACCCTGACTGTATTCAGGCTGCAGGTTCCTTGTCGCAAACATAGTTCAGCCTTCTCGAACTTCTCCGACAGGTGTTGCAAGAACTTCTTTTTCAGGTAAGCCTGGACGTTAGGATCGCTGCAGTCACCCTGGTAATAGAAGCCTCGCATCATGTGGCGAATCTTGTTGGGGATAGCTCGAGCTGCAAAACAAGACGTTCCTTTTTAGTTATAAACTTTTGATGTATGTTCTATAAAGTTCATACGCATTTTTCCATTTACAAACTGAAACATGCCAGGAATTACCGATGTTAGACGAAGCAATATGGAATCAACAGTTTAAGACTAAACAAATTTTAAAAAAGACATTTTAAAAGAAATCCAATTAATACGACAGAAAACAATTAGCACTGTACATGAGGTTATATAATAGTCAGATCAGAGAGTTTTTGGGATAATTGGCTAAGTAGTGTTAAAAGCTCTTAAATTTGGGAGAACCTGCACCCAATTGCATTCGCATTCTGTAAATGAAACAAAAAATACTACGAAAAGGAGGGAGGGTTGAGTATGAAGATCACTGGGATACACGCTGTGGTGCATCAACCCTCGTATTTACGAAAAGTAGCCAAACCCCATGAAAGAAAGAAAGAAAAGTTTAAGAGTTGTGCCTACTTCTTCTTCCGTCACAAGATTGTTTTTAAAAGAAATAACAGGAGCTCTACTTTTTTTTACTTATATATACATTGATCAAATTTTACTCAAAAGATTGGAAATCAATTCCTTCAATCTCTCGGTACTTTGTATTAATTTCTTTATTGTGTACCTCATTATATTAAGCATATTGAAAAATTCTGTCCACATTTTCAAATAAAAAAAGGGGGATACAATTTCGGCGTATTTATTATTATTAACATTTATTGAAAAGTATAATTTTCATATTTCTTAGGGGATTATAATTTATGGACTAGTTCTTTAAAAAAACCCCACTTTTAAAGGCGGAAAATTAAATCAATGCTTGATTGTTACATGCATCATTTTTGAGTGTAAACTATTTTGGAGTGAGATAAACTGATGATAATCGGTTGGATCTAGGTGAAAGTATATAAATTTCCTAGCCTGGAGAGTCACCAATAAACAGGTGGTCTGATGTTGCTACGGTGTAAAATGGTTTGTTTCCTCTGTTGAGAGAGAAAGTGTAAGTCTCCTTTTGATGAGCATTTTATTTAAATAATTCATTTGTCCACGATACATCACCGAAATGAGTTTTTTGTAATGTTAAGTTTTCTTCACTGTTCAATTGTACTCACAGCATTTTTTATTAAGTTTCAAACTTGATTTCAAAAGGATCAAGCTGGAAAGCAGTCATGAATAACATTGGAAAGTATTGTTAAGTACATATCAAGAGATGCGAAGAAAATACGTTAGTCTTCAATTTTAAAAAAATGACAGAGCTTCCAAGTAAAAGTAATATTAAAGTTTCAAGAATAATTTAAGAAACCAAAAGTTATTCACCTATATTAATTGCATAGGTCTGCGAAATTGAAGTTTTTGAAAAGTATTTGTTATTTGATGTGCTGATTTCGAAAATGAAAACCATTTTTTCCCATTCCGTCAGAAGTTTTTGTAAAATCAATATATTTACCGAGATACCATTTGAAAAAGATTCTCTATAACAATTTAGCATATACCGTCTGGCAATAGTAGTTTCTATCCAGTTAAACTTAAGTAAATATCAATTCTTGATGAGGCAATTTGATTTTTCATAAAATGGATGAAAACCACTGTTGCCAGATGTAACGAGTTGCTCCTGGTCAAGAGAAAAGCAAGATCCCTTTAGGTTTAAACTTTGTACACACAATTCAATAGTTTCTGGAAGAAATTAACCAGCAGGTACTACTTTAATTCGTTTTTATTAAGGTGATTTACATAAAATAAACGATTGACCAAAAGGAACAAATATTATGCTTGTGTGTATGAAAGTTGGAAACAAATTTTAAATAGAAACTTTGTTCTTAGCGCAGTTTAAGTACGTACTCCTTTTCCTTTTAAACTTCTTTTTGGCGTCCTTTTTTTGTTGAATCTCCGACCTATCTCGTGTTAACATTCAACATCAATAGGATAGCATGTTTTTGTCCTATCTTCCTTGAAAGCTCCGTATCTTTGATATCTAGGAGGAATTTTTCACCCTGTTCTTTGCTTACGGATCCTAAATTTTCGGGGGAGAAATCCACGAGTGAAGGTGTATTTTGATTCAAGAGCAATGCAATCTTCCTTTGTCATGTAGTCTCAAATTCTTTATTTAGCGAGACTTGAGGATATCTATATCAACCAAGATTCCTTCTTTCTCAACTTGAATTTAGATAAAACTGGAAACTTTTTACATCGGTATTTGAAACAATTACTATCTTTTGGAATAGCCTTGACAAACTGCTTCATTAAACCTGTTTTACATGCAGAGGGGGATACAATACATTAATCGGCTCTACAAAGCAGTCTCGAATCTCACCCTTGGTACCTAGTCTGTCTCTTAGGCCATTTTCGTTTGACCCAACGTTGAGTCTTATCATGGCTGCCCTAATCACAAATGAAAAATGAAAGCGGTCACCCATCCAGAAGACTGGTTAGCAACGCTGACTGCTGTGTCGTAGAGGCTGGGTTCGAATCCCGGAGAAGGCATATATGATGGTAAATGGGTAGTGTCTTCGAGACATGGGGGTACTATAAATAGCCTTCATAAGCCGCAAGTCCTCTCTTGAGGTTGGTGGAAGGAGAAGCGAGTTGGGAGGTCTCTGAGCGCCCCCAGAGTGTTCTCTCAAAATTGGGGTGAAACAGGCCAAATCGTAATGTCACGTATCAAAGCTACGGCTAACGACAGGCGTCACTTAGTCCTTTGGCATGATGAACTTCGTAGGCTTCGATCTGATCTTTGCCGATCAGGTAGCATTAGCAACACCAACAAAAATGGAAGCTTTGTATAGCCCCTTCGTTGACCAAGAAGCATGGAAACAACTTTCAAATTATAGCAAATGGTCCAACCGCTTGCCAGCATATTTTATTTTGTTGAGGAGGAAAGTCAGGTTTTCATAGTACTCCTTTAAATCCACCAAATGTCCTAATGCTGCACAAGCATAATGACTTCCGTGATGAAAAAAAACTGCTTTAAGGCTCCTTTTCCATGAATCTATAAACTGCCTAAATTCCTTTTTATCGTGGGTAATATTAAATTTGTACATCAGTCCTGAACATTTGAACAATAGACCAGGTTCACGTCTTCCTCAAAGTATACCTTAATTCTTTTTCTCGATCCCTGTATCAATAAAAAGAGGTCACTTTCGCCAATAAGTGTTTTCTTTCAATCTGGAGCTCAACAATTCAGCTGCCACTTGTGAAAGGCCGTGATCTCTAATCAAATCATAAGGTTAAACCTGAGAGAGAGAGACTGAGGTGAATCAACCAAAGATAGCTTTTATTATGTTTCGGAGCCTTGAACTTGTAGCCAAGCTATTGGTTGAGAGAGATTGCGACGGGGAGTGGTGTCACATGGTGTTCTGTATATTTCACCACTGTTAAATGAAGGACAGTCAGGGAAGGAAAAAAAATTGAACGCTGAAAAATTTGTTCCAAAATATTCATAAGAATCCATGTACAATTTAATTTTTTAAGAAAACGTGACGTGATAGAAATTCTTCATTAATTTTGAAATCAGCATAAAAAATACAACAGAACTAGTAGCTAAACTTCATGTATTTTTCCCATTGCAGACGTGTTTTGCAAATTCAAATTAGAACAATTTATCTCTAAAAGTGTGTTGACTAAAACTTGCGAAATGAACTCGTGAGATAATATATATGTACTAATGTGAACAAATGTAACCAAAAACACCGATAAAATATTGAAAAACATAATTTAAGATTGCTAAGAAAATTAAGACATAAAATAATGGTTATAAATGGTTGAGATCAAGTGATACTTGAACTTTTTTTTATTTAATAGTTTCCTTCACTCAACTATGGAATCTACAAGAATGCAGGGTAATTTTCCTCTAAGGAATCTCTTCGAAGTTTTTATATCCAGTCTGTGAATAAAAATAACATACTGTAAAAACACAAATACTCTTCAAATTTAAACTACAGCTATTAAATAAATTCGAAAACAAAATAAATGCATTGATTTTTATACATATACTTCAAATATTGAAACAAAAATGAAACTTACTGGCGCAATCCGGCCATGGCACATGCATGTTTGGAGGATCGGTAATCCATTGTGAGATCTCGTTGCAGACGTACCACTCGGCAGGCTTTTCGACAAAATCATACCTTTCATTACAGAAAACTTGACAGATCTCACCGAAAAGCCAATCGTTGCAGGACAGAGCCCCATTGGTGGGAGGAGGATAATATGGACACGTGTTGCCTGTAAAGAAAAAACAATATACGCAATCTTATCATCTAACCAATTTCTCTATTATGTAAATCTTCAGAATAAATAATGTGACGAATTTTGTGTAAAATAGTGTAATAATTTGTATTTGGATGTGTAATGCAATTATATTACTCTGTTATATTTATTTTATGTTAAAATTGCAATATTTGCAAGCAATGCCATCCTTTACGTTATAATAGTGATTTGGCGTGTTCGGAACCCTATGAATTCTTCTGAAAATTGGTGGAGAAATCACAAATTTCATGATCTATGACACAAGTGGATTTTTCTCGAAGTTTCCGTGAGGTCTATAAATAGGGAAACGCTCGCCGAAACGAGTTAGTATTGTTTTGACTAGCAATTAGTAGTCTTGCCTTGATCATGAAGAGTCGTCTAGTGATTAGCTCGGCTGTTGAGTAGGACGAATGGTGCTTGTGAATAATCTTTTATATACGTGTATTTTAGACACTGGTAGTTGTGTCTGAGCGCTGCTGAAGGTGTGAAGATCTTATGAGATTTATTCTGCGAATTTCCCTATGTATTCTGTATTTCAAGGATTGAATTTTAGACAATAAATTCCCATCGCTCTTTAAGAACTGTCTTGTTAACTCCCACTTGAGAACTCTTAAGATATGTCTGCATAAAATCCTCGAACCCCAATCAACGTAACAATATATTTGTAGTTTCATACATAATGCATTAGGTATATGTAGTTAAATATAACGCGTGAGTATTATAGATGAAGTTAAATTAATGTGCTGATCCATTTTAAATAGAAAATATTTCCTTCAATACTGATTACATTATTTATTACGCAATTAAAATACGACTAAACTAAAGCAAATAACCTCCAGTTCTTTTATCCAGTGACCTTTAAACCTTCACAGGACCTTAAGGTTACCAAGAGAAAATATTAGAACAATGAATAAAAAGCATAAGAAAAATACATAACAATGAATAGTTTTTTTGGGTCAATGTGTTAGCATTTTACAAGTATCAGTCTTGTTGGAAATAAACCTTCAACCTGCTTTTAACTCAATTTTCTATCTCACCTAGAATTTTCTCTAGGCGAAGTATAAGCAGATCGTGAGGCTTTTCAATCATACCGCTATCGATGGTATAGCATCTAATTTACATAACGCTTTGTATAAAAATATTTTCTCTCTTATTGTATCAGTTCTTCCCTTATTATATAAATACATGGGATCTGCTTATTCAAAAGATTGAGGGATTATTATTATATTATGACTGTTTCTTAAGATCTTAACATGATTGAATGTTGGATTAATATGTTTAGGTTTGGGAATTCAACTGTTTGTTTTAATGTTAATAAATTTAATGTTTAAAGTTTATCAGACATCAATTTAAGGATTCTGGAGTCTCAATGTGTAAATGATTGCGGATTAATATCATTATACTTCGCATCGCAAATATACTTTTTATTATTATTATACTTGCAAACAAATTATACTTACAATTCACAAAATTATTTTTACCAAATAAAACAGAACACATGCGAAAAAACACAGTAATGTATAAATTCGTGACACCAAAAGCTAAAATAAGTAATAAGAATAGAACCTGCAAATGTTTCGTCATTGGCACCAATTGATTTGATAATTTGGTTTTTCCTAAACGTTTAATTTACCTAATTGCGTTTGGCATTCGTTCTATTTTGACATTCTGTATAAAAATGCAGATAAGAATATAATTGAATAGTTAAAATGAGGAAAAATGCTTCTCTTAGTCTAGAAAAGGCTTCAGTTTAAACTTCAATACTGAAACAATTAGTACCTTTTCATTAAATGTGTGTGTGTGTTTCTTAAATTAACTCATTTCCAAATCAATATTATTCAACGATGTTTTTAATCGCAAAATAGCAATACCTTTCATCTCATGTAATAAATAAATAAATATTTATTTTCAAGTCAACCATTCAAAAAATATCAAACATGCCATTTTGTTACGCTCAGTAAACTCTTTAGAAAGCATTAGTGTATAGAATTTTAAATCGAATTCCAATTTCTAAGCAATCGAATTCAAATTGCAACAGCTAGAATAATCCCAAATCTCTCCAGAGATGTATCAATGAAATGATTTAAAAAGTGTGGAATATATATCAGATCTATTCATTTGAAGTTTTTAAAAAAACTTATTTTTATTTGAACAGCATGAAATATAGAATACACTATATTTAAGAATAAATACGAAGAAAAATCTCGATGCAAAATAAAAGCTCTCTATTTCTGTCTTTCATTATAAGATTTGAATTATCTTAGGATGTTTGAAGAAAAAAAGAATTAGAATATGATTATTAAATTGTTTTATTTAAACATCTGCCTTTTGAAGTTATTAGATTATGTATTTTATTTATTTTTGCTACTTGCACAAAGTTTGTTCTTTATATTTAATTGCTTTTACTTCAGACAACTTTTTCTTCAAAAAGGTCGTCCCAAAATATTCCAAATCCCAGGGGACCAAAGAAGCAAGAATTTTGTGTAGGACTGCTTAATGATGGAAAGTTCCTAGGGGAAATCGGAAAGCGGAAGCTGTCGAACCGAAGTTGAATGTTTATTTCTCAACATTTATTGAACATGACTGGTGAAAGCAAACAAAACTTCACTAGAAGAATTTTTCTGATAAATAAATAAAATAGCAAACGATAACGTATATCGAAAGCTCAAAACTACTTTCAAATCTACTTTCTTAAAGCAGAGAAAAAAATCCAGACATTTACTGGGTTAAAGTTGTTACATCCTGTGATAATACTTATGTTACTTCATTAAACGGTTTCAAAATTTCTTCAACGAAGCTAATTTTAAAGTAGGGCTTATCAATATATATATATATTTTTGATCTAATCATTTTTCAAATATTATAATTTTAAAAGCCAAATATATAACAATATAAATGTTTTTATCAAGATTTTTGTGGTTACAGAAAAACTTCTTTCAGATACATCAAATGATACAAAATTGTAATTTGAAAAATTTAAACAAAAGACATATACGTGGAACTATTTTCATAAGACCTTTCTTTTTTAAGAATTTATTTCTCATTGTTATTTTTTTGAAGTTTACTTAACTATCGAAGATATTTTTCGATTAATATTGTGCCACATAAATCTTCGATTATGTGAAGTGTCATATTTTGTAGATTAAGAATGATATTATTTCAATATATATTGCAAAATTATACTCATACTCATTAAAATAAATAAAATTGTCTCTTAGAAATGTATTAAAACTACGTTGATGTATGCTATTAAATATGAATATATGATGGTGAACAGTGAAGTCAGTTTAAAAATTTTGATATAACTGATTTAGCTAGTATATTTTAAATAAGAAATTACGAATAATTTTGCCTTTAATGTGCTAGAGATGTATAATTTATTATGCATATATTACTTGTTCTTATTAGATTTATGTAATATTTTTTCTCCGAATTCAAAATTTAAAAAAAAAACACATATTGTTTGTTTGGAACGTGCTTACAATTAATTAATTACCTAACAGAATACAAAATTTGGCATTTTCTTGACTAAACAGGCATGTGTATTCTCATTTCTTTGATAAAGTGACGAGGACGACATCTCTGTTAGAACACCACACCAACGGGAGGACGTTTGAGCCTCAACAGATTTAACGATACCCCTCTCACGGTACTTGTTCTGTGCAAAGTTTTCCAATTTTGTCCGCAAAAAGGCTATGTTACATAAAAATTATCCAATCGAGTAAAACATTAAAAAGCGATTTTTCATTGGTGTAATATACTTTAAAAATAAGCTCATTATTGGTGAAAGCAGGGAATTTTAGAATATTAACAAATTTGGAAAGTGATAAGCTGAAGAGCTAACTAATTTATTGGTAGCTAAAGACTTCTACAAACACTCATTTGTTAAACATACACCAAGGAATCAAATAGTCTTATTTACAAAGGCTGAATGATTGTCAGGAAAGTATTAAAATTCAGCAACAATTGTGCTCGTAGTTAAACACAAAGTAATTACAGTATTAATGGTGAAGTACTCACGTGTCATAATCACGTCAAAGTTACACACAGCTTCATTGTTATGCAAATCCACAGCCCGGTACGTGACAGTATGACGGCCTTGGCTGAATTTGTGTCCGGATTGGTGAGACTGTAACGAAATATAATTACATTTGCCTAAACAGTACGAGACTTATTCAACAAAGTAGTAATATTTCTTTAAAATGATAGTAAAAAAAACAGTTAGTGTTAAATAAATAATCGTTATCATCATAGGTAAGCATTTGCACCCGATTTATTTTCTATGTTAAGTGAAGGGAATCTGTATCATTTTCTAGAGAAATGAAATAAAATCCCTTACAGATGTATAATTCGATATGCAAGATTTATTTTATGCATTATAATAATGAGAATTAGTTTTTGTAATATTTCGAAATGTGTGTGTGTGTGTGTGTGTGTGTGTGTGCACAATTCTTCTCAAAACAATACTCAACTTGCAGGAAAGAATGTCTTTCGCAAAAACAAACTGTTGTATTGCTTCCACCTGTACCTTTTCTGTTTGAACAAACGGAACAATTGTTTTTGTGGGTTAGGGATGTATTGTTTTTCCATCTAGTCAATTCACAAAACCTGATGTTGATAGTCGTTCATAGTTTTTGGCTGCTTGTCGGAAATTTCACACAAATGAAAGAATTAGTTTATTTATAAAACGGAAATGAGGGAGTGGTACCACACCATCATGACATTTTGCACACCTATACTAGTAAATTCAAATATTATGTCCATCCAGCATGATTTTCAATTCCCCTACTATTAGCTCACACTATATATTTATTTATCTTGGTGGAATTTTTAATCGTTAATAAAATACATTTTAAAGCGCTCTATTGAGCTGAAATTTTAAAGACATGATTATTTTGGATGACAATACAGTCATTTAATTATAATTAATAAAAATTAATTGATTAAAACTAATTATTCAAAGAATTACAAATACAACCACGTTGGCATCATTTTTGGCGACTTATAGTGACCTTCCTTTCGGTGACTTGTGTCAAAATATGAAAAGGTTTTTTTCTCACATTTTAGAGCGCTCATTTGAGCTAAAATTTTCTATACACTATTGTTTTGGGTAAAAATACGATAATTTAATTATAATTAATTGATTGAAACTAATTATTTAAAGAATTACAGATACAGACACGTTGGTTTCATTTTTAGCAACTTGGGACAAAACTTTAAAAGATTTTTTCTTCTCACGCGTTTTAAAGTATTCAGTTGAACTGAAATTTTATAGACATGATTGTTTTGGATGACAATACGATACTTTAATGATAATTAATAAAAATTATTTACCAGTTAATGTTGTGATTCTGTCCTACGTACATACATATTTATATTAATTGTAACTATTTAATAAAAAGTAGCTAAAATAAAATGTTTCTTTGTTTATCTAAGTAGGAATTGACTTAATTTTTTTATATTACTTGTGTTGTTATCCATTTTACTTCAGAAAATTAATGTATGGGGTATTACCGAATTCGCGACCTATAAATTTAAAAAGAGGGAGGATGGGAATAGTAGGCAGCATGGGTACCACAAATTACCATAGAACATGGGGCCGCAAATCACGTTTAGTCGGAGTAATTTGCAAAAACAGTTAAGAAGGGTGTGATGTCGAGTGGAACGAAAAGGGTCAATAAGATGTAAGAAATGTATTTGTTACACGGAAAGCATATTTACAATACGAACAATGCATCACATCTCGATGCCAGAAATGCAACTAGTGATTGATTATCACAGGAATTGTCCGAAGTTGCGACCGTTCAGGTCATAGTACAGTCGACACCGACGAAAAGAGGATTGTCGGGCGCGTTCAAACAAATCTGGTGTGCTGGTGATGTCAGCTGAAGCGACGTGGATTCGTAATGCGAGATCCTCCACTGTAGCCACAAGCATCTCATACACAAGTGATTTCAGGTTGCCCCAGAAGAAGAAATCCAAGGGATTAATGTCGGGAAAGGGTGGATGCCAAACATGTTCACCACGGCCAATTCATCTAAAGGGATATGTAGCATGGGGGTTGTTATTCCCCGCAATCGAAAAATGTGCTGGTATACCATCTTTCATGAACCACACGTCCTGGTGCGCAGAGGCCGGTACTCCCTGCAGCTACTCCACGAGGATGTGTTGTAGGAGAACAAGTATTTTGGGTCATTGAGGCATTCGGGAAATATATGTATATCCCAGCATTCACTTGACCACTGACCTCGTCTGGTTTAGCGTTTCCCTGACGGCTACTATTATCGCGATTTTCACCGACTTAATGTGGTTTGTGACCCCATGTTCAAAGTTGATTTGTTATTTTACCATGCTGCCCACTATCGTCCCTTATGAATGTGTCGGTGGAATTCGGCAACACACTGTATGTACTGAATTAGACAAAGAGAAAAATTCTTGCACGGCTTGTAACCTCGAATAAAACTGATAAAGGAACAAAGCTTGGGAAACTATTGCCGAGTCTTTAAATGCTACCGTATACAGTGCGTTAAGATAAATTAGGGTTTGTCATTTCCAGCATGACATACAAGTGTAAAGGATTGATGTGTTGTAGCAATGCCACCACTTCCTGGAAAGTAGTAGGAAAGTTTTATTAAAATTCAAAACCGGTTCTTCAGCTTTCAGATGTACTAACACTAGAAAGTTGATTTTAAATGTGTCTTTGTAAAAGAAAGAGGAAAATTGACATAACTGTGTGTAACTGATAGTCACCCAGTGCTTCAACGCAAACTATTTTAAAAAGAAACAACTGCTTATTAAAACGGAAGATTGTGTGTGAAAATAAGTGAAATATGTTATGTTAATAATACATATATTATAGATTCTTCGGTACTTAAGTATTAACGAGACATTGGTAACCTTCGGCAAGATTCAGTAACTTTTATCTACTGTCTCTCCAGGATGATGTCAACTAGTCATAACTCGTACAATCGTTGGCTGTTAATTTTGGCCATGCAGTCAATCTTTGACGATAAATCGATGGCATGAGGTGAGTACATATAAGTACCGATTCTCTTATCTAGTTACAACAATAAATAGGTAATCTATATAAATAACTGAAAGGAAACTCAGTTCTGACACGGGATACTAAAACTATCATAGAATGCTTCGAAATACATATTTACAGATAAAAAAATAGGAAAGATTTGAAAGCTCAAGAGATAAAACATAAGCCGTAGATTTTTAAATGAGAAGAAATGACAAATAATAACTAACGAACGTTAAGATAAAGAAAGCATTTGAACAAGCAAAACAATTTTTCAATTCAGAATTACCCAATGAAGAGCAGTAATTGACAATGACATTGTGAGATTTACAGCTCTTAAGCTTCTTCCTTTTTAAAAAGGCAGTTAGAAACCTTTCAAAATAAAAACCAAAATTAACAATGCATTTCTGGGATGCAAGAAGACATTCCTATCAACAAATCTAGTGAGATCTATAAAGAATTTTAGCAAGCAATCTTTAAGATGCCGTAGTCGACTTTTTATGAAAACGCAGAGTAAAACCGTAAGATTTTAAATTTTAATACAATAGGATTTACAGAGGCTCAAAAGATTGGAAGTACACCTTACTTTTACTTGAGAAATAAAGCTTTCACAATTTAAATACTACATTACCTATGGTGTATTCTCAATTTTTTGAGGTAAAAATCTGCATATGTTTATTTGAAATACTTCTGAAACTTTTCATTTTGGAAGTTTCCCAGTTGAATTTTTTTTATTTTTACTTTAAATTAAACCTGTTTTGATGTGCAAAAATATTAATATGTTTGATTTATCGGTAATGTGTTATTTACATCGTAAGTTTGAACAAGTTTGAAGTCAAGTAAAATCAGGGTGTACTCTCAATTATTTGAACCACTGTTTGTAAATAGTCATGCATGTGCGCGATACACACGCACACACAATGTATTTGTAATATATACGAGGTTCATCCAAAAGATAAAGACCACAAATAATATGAAGTAAAAGGAGAAAACAATTTTGTTATATACACCTCCACTTCTCTTTATAATCACCTGTCTTATTTAAACATTTGTCGTGTCTCTTCACTTGCCTCCGATTTTACAGGCTATGATCTTCTACCTCCAGAGCAGACAGGTGGTCACTGCATTACCCAACTCTTCCTCACTTCCAATACGTTTTCTACCCGGAAATTCCTCCAGCTTAGGGAAAAGGTAGTAATCACTAGGAGCTAGAACCGGACTACAAAATGGATGAGGGGGTTGCCTTAGGACAAGTCGAAAATATTCTCCAAGAAACAAGAACTAATTCAGCTGCTGCTAAATCATGTTGTGCAAAGTATCCCATATCATCCAGATTTTGCAGACTCGTTTGTGGACATATTCCAAATGAAAAATTTCTCAAAGATCGGTACTGTAGTTAATAAGCATTATTCTATTTCTGTACACACTGCAAGAAGTGTGCATTATTTTTTATTGTTTTTTTAAAACCTTTTTCTAGTTATGTTTACTATGATATCCAAACAGTGCGGCAACATTATTTTATACCTCTTTGACTGCATCATTTCCCGCAGTATTAAAATCATAAAAAAATATTCTCCGTTATATAAGAATTATGCGCGAGTGAGTGAGAGTTATAAATTATTAAAGTCGCCCTACAAAGCTTCAAGAGGGCTAATGGTGACGGCCCTCGTAATTTTAAACCATGGTCAAGTGACGAGGACTACACCCGAGCTGGTACCCCTCTTAACTTCAACGCCAAACCAACTTGAAGACGTTTGAATCAAAACAAATTTAAGATGAAGTGGCTCCCCCTGCACAGCGACTGTTCAGAGGTATTAGGCTCAAATCCTTCATGCAACTGCCACTAGACTACCAAGGTTACATAAGAACTGAAAAATCCATCATCGGTAGCGTTCAAAGGCATGTAATAATGAAGAATATATTTTTGTTCTTCAATATTCTGGTAAACATTTAGATGTTAGCATGGAACGTATCGTAAGTGTGGCAAGTTTCCCTTTAGAACTGAGAATACGGTTTCCAATGCTGATAAAACTATATTTTTGATTTCGGAATCTGAATTGTTCACGCAGTTCAACTGCTACCTTTAAACCGGCTTTGCGATCGCTAAAAGACTGAGGGTAGTGGATTCAGGTGTCCTCTTTCTAAAGCTTATCGTGTCATTTTTGTCAGGCTCTTTCAGGATGTACAACGGTTAATAATCAGTAATTTAACCTGCATTTCCTTTTTCCCTTTTTATAAATATTATATTGTAAGAGATGCAGACAGTTTTTACACAAGATTCTGTTTAATACGGAAGACCAACACATTACAATACGAAATTATAGTATTTTGTCTATACTATTTACCTTATACATATTAAAAACATTATAATCCAGTGCTTCTCAAACTTTCAATACTGGCACTCCCCTTTTCGATCACAATTTTTTATCGCGCCCCCTCCCCTTATACATTAATAATGTACTGAATGCAATAA
Organism: Trichonephila clavipes; assembly: GCA_019973935.1. NCBI lineage: Eukaryota > Metazoa > Arthropoda > Arachnida > Araneae > Nephilidae > Trichonephila > Trichonephila clavipes. Next base: position 873,460 of record BMAU01021177.1, on the reverse strand, counting down.
TAATGCACTTTGATGCTAAAGCTACAATAGGCTATCTTAATTATAAACCATACAAATTAGTAACATAACTTTTAAATTTTGTATACTACTTTTAAGCAAGAATAAATAAATAAAATAATAGGAAAATTATTATGTTAATTTTCCTTTCTCTAATTTTTAAATTGAACATATTGCAAAATCAGGTGGCTGCTTAGAAGTCAAAATATAGATATCTGCTAAATATGGAAAAAGAATTTAGAGGGTCAATTTCTAATCATAAGCATTCCTTATAAAAACTTTGCTTTGCAAGACAAGCCCATGGAAGTCGTTAATACTTATTAAACTTGTTCTTAATTTAGTATTAATTAGTTATAAAATACTCTGTGCAGCACTGATACATTAAAAAAATACCGGCTGAAGTGACCGCTCTTTGCCCGAGTTCATTTGCAAGAAAATAAAACATCATTCATATAACAGCTGAATTGCAAGGAGAGCAAAGCCAAGTGCTCGACAATGTTAACAAAAATGTGTAAAATGATCTTTTTAAAATGGTGTTGCTCAAATTATAATTAGTTTTAAGCGAATTGTAATTTTAAGCCTCACAGAATTAGCGTTTATAATTAATGTTAAATAATGAACAATAATTTAAATTTCCGATGAAGAATAATTGTATTATTTTTAATATTTTTAAAGCGAAAAGACTTCAACATGTTTTGACCCGGGAACAGGCACGCACTCGATACGGTCGAGCGGGGTTATTGAGCCACCCCAATCCTTTTTTTATAATTATTTTATTGTACACGATACAAATCGTGATTCCAGTGAATAATTTAACTAAGAGAAAGTTTACTTGCCTACTTTCAAGGACTTTTCAATTTTTCTTTCGTAACAAATAAACAGTTTTGCCAGAATTAACGATTTCGTAATCTGTGTGTCCCGCGCGACCCCTTCCGGGTATAAATTGTATTCATTATGATAATATATATGTTACTGCTAAAAAAATGTGTAAAACGTTTTTTTTTTTTTTTTTTGCATGGAAAAAAGCGCAACAGAGGAATACATTACTTACAACTTCCTTAAATGAGAAATAAGAGAGGGGTCATAACTAACTGTACCAATAACTTAGAAGGTCATTCAGATAACAGCTATAATGTGCAGTATTTCAAAAATAATGACAGTGATGAATTTTTTATGTTCCTAAATTTCTTCGATTCTGGGTCTGGGATCCGTTTTTTCTCTGAAAGAGTTATATGTTAGGCTTAGAAGGCGTAGTAAAAAAATCTCTCACGATGGGATTACAGCAAATCAATAAAAGTTTTTTTTATTTGGTTATAGGATCAAAGATAGCTAATTAGGTATTGAAGAAGTTTTTATTTTTGATGACTTAATATCGCGTGCCTATAAATTATATCTGAGTAAAAGTGCATTTTTTATTATATCTGAAAGTATTTTGTTTTAATTCATTCCAGTAAATTAATTATTTTTAAATCTTCTATTTTCGATATGCTCTCGCCCTACTCGTAAGGTTATCGCCCACCCCCTAGGGAGGCGCGCCCCACAGTTTGAGAAACACTGTTATAATCTCATTTGTCTAAAACAGCGATACTCGAACTGCGGCCCACCGAGCCTTTTTAGGGGGTCCAGTCAGTGCCCATTGTTCTGAAAAATTCACTAATTTAAGATAAATATATTAAAAAATTTGGTGTCAAGAAATCAAATATATCAATTTTACCTTATGCTGTCAATGTCGTACGAGTGCGAATTGATCTGTTTTTTATTTGTAACGGTTACAGTTTGTGATAACAGATAACAGATAGTGAAGTTTTATGCGCAGAACTAATTTTTAACTCTTTCATATTTTGCATCTTCTTAATTATCTTTCATATCAACGAAGAAAATAGACCGTTTCAAGACGATTGGGAGGTTGACTATTTTGTGGTGTAAAACAAATATGGATCAGTAATTGTTTGATCTTTCCACGAAAGTTTTGACGGGTTCACACGTCTTTTCTTTAACATGTCCTTTGGGTTTCTTGGGCCAGAATTAATGGCAACTCTTTTCCAACCAAATCCAAGAAGTGAAGTGTGAATGAAAGATGCAAATGAACAAGCTTTTAAGTATAGGAACTTAGAGTAAACGAAATGGCAACGTATGGCAATTTGTGATAGTGGATGGAAATTGGCAGGTAGTTGATTTCCAATAGAGGAATCGTGGTTCAAGTCTGAATGAGCTTTACGTGACTGTGATTAGAAGTTATAAGTGCTCGAATATATTTAATTCAAGTTGCACACCAGTGCATACTAGTAAAGAAGATTGAACATAAGTCAATACAGATTGATTCTCCAAGCTGTTAATATTAGAATCAGTGATTAGGTGGATCAGTTATTGATAGTGGTCTGAATTAGTTATTGATAGTGACTTTATTAAGATATTCTGAATTAGAGATTAAAAATCATATTATAAATATATATATATATATATATATATATATATATATATATATATATATATACGTATATATATATACGTATTTTTCATCGTAGATTCTCTCTCATATTAATTATTATTATTTAATTTGTTAAAGGTTTAAGTTGAATATCTTAATAAAGTCATATTAAGATAATGATTCCTTCTAGTTCTTTCGTTAATCCTACGCCTCTAGCTCATGCTGATACTTCGAGAGATGTTCTCCCAAGGGGAGGAACATCACAAAGTGCTGTATTTAAAAATACCAATAAACAGGAATCACATTCAATGACACTTTTCCTCGAAGATTTCTCTCAAGAGGTAATAAATAGGATTTCTTGAATAATCTTTGCAACAGCAACAAATTGTTTTGTCAGTGGTAATGTCACCTAGGCCGGCTCTAGCAGTTTTGTTGCCCCGGATAAAAATGGAAAATGCTGCCTCCCCCCTCTCCAAAGCAAAAAAAAAAATATATAAAAAAAGATGAAATGTTCACACATAGATACACACTTAAAAAAACTTGAATAATTCTTGCGAACAAAAAGGCAGCATAATAATTATATAATTAAACTATATATATATATATATATATTATTTTAAGTTTTAATATATATATTATTTTAAGTTTTAAGAAATACAAGATAATTCGGAATTAAGGACGAAATTACCTATTATTTCAAACGAGTAAAATGTAAGAGAAAGTATCGTCCATTTCATCTGGCTAATTTCTTCGAAAAAGGGTCTACAGATGGTGTGAATCACAAGCGTATATTTTTACTTATAGTAACTACACTCAAAGTTAAAATAAAACATCTCCTAGTGTTCTCTATCAACCAAAAGCTCTTACAAGATCTTTTCCCTTTTGGATAGTTGACACCGGATATCGTATGGGAGAAAGGAATGTTCGTTGTGATCCTGCTTCGGGATGGGGAGAATGTTACTAATAAAAGATGTATAAATATATTAAATTTCATTCCCGCTTCGAACTCGACAAATTTGAATAAAAAGAAAACTGACTTTGAATATACAGACTACAAAATAAGGAAAAAAAAGATGTCAAATGAAATACCAAATTAACACCCAGTAATATATTAGAAAATATATCAAATTTTTGTTAACAATTTTTTTAAATTCGATCCAAATACCGCCCTTAAAATTTGCCGCCCCGGGCAGGGATCCCGATTGTCCGGCCCTAGAACCACCCCTGATCTCATAGTGGGTAAGAAAGATATGAAGTTTGTTATATTATTTGTAACCATATGAAACCCTTTACTGATGCAGAAATTCTATCGGAGTGTGTTTAATGCTTCTAATTCAGTGTTAGTGACAAAAGTAAAAAATAGTAATTAAAAAACGCAAACCAGGAGTTAAAATATTTTCATCAATTTTCCACATTTTAATCCTCCTTTTAGCCTCAAGATGCGGGCCGCGTGAAATTGCTAACATAATGTTACGAATTTAGTCTTATTCTAATTGTTTCTATTCATTTGTGTTCATTTCTACAGTTTAATTTGTCGTATCTAATGTGATTTCAACCCTGTTTACCTGTAATATCATTTCCACTGCATTGCACGGTCCCCATGCTTTAACATTGGTTTAAATGGTAAACTCGCCAAATATTGCAGCTAGCGCCAAGTTGGCGACGGATTTGGCGACTTAATTTTTGGCGCCAAATTTGGCGATATATCGCCAAATGTGGGCGATAAGCTTGGCGACCATGGCAACCCTGCTCCTAATAACCCTGTCTGGCAACCCTATCACGGTATTGTAACACTATTGTATTGAATGTATTACTGTATTGAGCTTTTCTCGTACGCTCCGGATTTTTCTAGACCTTTCTATTTCTAGATTATTCTGGCAAGTGCAAGAGGTTTCTGACCGAAAGGTATAAAAGGGCCCGGGCCGGCTAGTCAGTTAGTCAGATCTCAGCTTTCATGCAAGTGATACCTCTCTGCTTGAGAGAGAGAGAGACGATTGCATAGTGCGTGTGTTATTGCTTTTATTGAGTTATTATTTTTGTGCTGAGTGTTTACTATTGCTTTTGTTAGTGTATTACATCTGTGTTATCAGTATTTTTATTGATTGTACGTGACTTTCTCGAACTGTTCTACAATTTGTGGAGGACTGTTTTGGCCAAGAATAAAATTGTTTTGGATCCCGCTCTTCGGCTTCAATCATTTCGAACCCCGAAAACGCAACAATTGGTGTTAGAAGTGGGATTGAATGCCAACAACAAGAGCGATGGAGGCCCAGTTCCAGACTCTTCTAAAAAATTGACTGAAATGAATGCCAATATGGGCGAAATGAAATCGGACTTGACCAGCATGAATGCCAATATGGGCGAAATGAAATCGGAGTTGACCGCCAGCATGAATGCCAATATGGACGAGTTGAATAACAAACTGACCGCGAACAAGGAAGAGTTGAAAAGTGATTTGAAGGGCATTGGCGACAAATTGACGACTATGGACAAGAAATTTGAAGAAATGGAAGGAAGAATCGAGTCGGTGGAAAATAAATTCGAAAACAAATTTGTGGATATAGAGAACAAATTTGAAAATAAATTCGAAGATATGGAGAGCAAACTAGAGGCGAAAATTTTCAAAAAGGTAGATGTTTCCATCTCGTTCAGGAGTGACCTAAAGAAATTGAAGCAGAAAGTCATGACTGGTCAAGGGGATGAATTTAAGTTTCAAGCTCCTTATTCCAAGCCTTCCATCAAGCTTTCTACATATGACGGAAAGTCCTCTTGGCAGGTGTATAAGACCCAATTCTCCATAGTGGCGGATGCAAACCAGTGGGACTCCCAGACCAAGGCCTGCCAGTTAGCTGCTTCTCTTCGAGCCGACGCTGCTGACATTTTGCAAACTTTGCCGGAAACACAGCGGCTGGATTTCGACGCTCTCGTTAATGCTCTGGAGTTACGCTTCGGAGAGAAATGTGTGAAGGATTACAGCAGACTCCAGCTGAAGTCACGGCAGCAGAAAGTGTCCGAAACTCTCCAAGAACAGGCGACGGACGTCGAGAGGCTTTCTCACTTGGCGTTTTCTGACTGTCCGACTGAAGTAAGAGAAGTCCTGGCGCTGCAACACTTCATCGACGGGGTGCGTGATCCGGAAATCCAGAAAGCTCTCCGAATGGCGGATCTCAAGGACTTAAAGGGGGCCCTAGTGTTTGCTATGAAATTCGAGGCAGCCCAGCAAGCAACACGAAAGGACAGACACCCCATACGAGCCGTCAACGAATCGGACACGTCGAACTCAAGTGTGGAGCGGTTAGAGCGACAGATGAGAAGCTTCTTGAATAGAGTTGAGTCTTTGATGTCCCAGAAAGCAGACGGGAAGAAGACCCTTAAATGCTGGACCTGCGGTCGAGAAGGGCATCTGCAGAGAAGCTGCCGGGCACGCCAAGGCGCTGAAACTAATAGCGCCTCCCAGAAGGAGGTGTCGGAAAACTAATTAATGGCCATCTCGTGGGGCGGAGGTTGCCAGATTTTGGAAAGCCCCATTTTCAAGTGTGTCAAATTTCGACAAAGAGTACCGGTGAGAATGGAATTTTTATAATGGGACATGTTAACGAGCTTCCCTGCAACATGATCATCGATACAGGAGCCAATGTGTCTATCATTCGGAACGATCTGGCTCAAAAATTAAAAGAGAAACTTATCTGGACCCCACCCGCGTGGTGCTACAGACCGTGACGGGGAAAAGATTGATATTCACGGAAAATTAAAAGTCAAGATCAAGTTTGGAGACGCTACCTACCAACATGCTGTGTATGTCGCAGATATTGCAGACCCTTTCATTCTTGGACTGGACTTTCTAAAGGAGCATGGTTTCACTCTAGACTTCAACAAGAACGAATTACGTTCCATACACGAAGAAGTCACTATATTCAAAATTGAACACAGGTCAGAATCTATTCGACAGATAACCGCTAACGAGAATATTACCATTCCCCCAAGGACTGAAATCATAGTACCTGGATACATCGGTAACGATGTGAGTTTCAACTCTGGCCTAATTGGATCTGCGGAAAATAAAGCGAATGGATTGCTAATAGCTTCGACGCTAGTGGACCTTTCCAGAAAAACTATCCCGGTAAGAATTTGCAACGTAACTGAAAAACCTAGAGTGTTCCAGAAAGGTGAAGTGTTGGCAACCTGCAGTCCAGTAACGTGTGCCTGCAAAAGTTCGAGCTTGCTCCTATCCAACTCGCCTCGACAGTTGACTCCCGACCTTCTAGAAAATGCTGAATTGTCCCCGAACAGAAAAGCTCCGCAGAAAGACTGTTCCAAGAATTTGAAGACGTGTTTTCTAGAAACAGTAGCGATATTGGCCATACTACAGTGACACAACACAGAATTGATACAGCAGACCATCCGCCGATTAAACAGCACCCAAGACGCTTGCCGTTTGCTAAACAGGAAGAGGTCGGAACACTACTACGAGAGATGCAGGAAAATGACATCATAGAACCGTCCTCGAGTCCGTGGGCATCTCCAATCGTCTTGGTTCGTAAGAAAGATGGCTCCACAAGATTTTGCGTGGACTATCGAAAACTTAACGACGTCACCAAGAAGGACAGCTACCCTCTTCCAAGGATAGATGACACCCTGGATACCCTTTCCGGTCATAAATGGTTCTCGACTTTAGATTTAAAGAGCGGATACTGGCAAGTGGAGATCCATCCCGAAGATAGAGAAAAAACAGCATTCACTTCCGGCCAAGGACTATGGCAGTTCAAGGTCATGCCATTCGGGCTCTGCAATGCGCCAGCTACTTTCGAGCGCCTGATGGAGACCGTGCTAAAGGGTCTGACTTTTGAAGCTTGCCTTATTTACCTGGATGACGTCATAATAGGAGGGCGTACGTTTGAAGAACATCTTCAAAATATCCGGAAGGTGTTATCAAAATTAAGCGACGCTAACTTGAAGCTAAACCCTTCGAAATGCAAGTTCTTCCAGAAAGAAGTCAATTATCTGGGACACATCATCTCTGCAGAAGGTGTTCGTACCGACCCCGAAAAAGTGTCCGCCGTAAAGAATTGGAAACGCCCTGAAAACCTCCGTGAGCTGCGAAGCTTCCTGGGACTATGTACTTATTACCGAAAGTTTGTGAAAGGGTTCTCTAACATCGCAAGACCCTTGCACAAGCTAACAGAAAGTAAACAAAAGTTTCAGTGGACAAAAGAATGTGAAGATTCCTTCCCCAGCTTAAAGAAGCTTTGACGTCTTCACCGATCTTAATATATCCACAACCGGACAAGCCATTTATCTTGGACACTGATGCCAGTAATGAGAGTGTCGGAGCAGTATTATCTCAGGAAATAGATGGCCAGGAACGAGTCGTAGCTTATTGGAGTAAGTGTTTATCGAAACCGGAAAGAAATTATTGTGTCACTCGAAAAGAGCTACTGGCTATTGTGAAAGCCATCGAGCACTTCCATCACTATCTCTATGGCCAAAAATTTCTTCTACGTACCGATCATGCCTCTTTAACCTGGCTAATGAATTTTAGAAATACTGAAGGCCAGGTAGCCAGATGGATACAACGCCTCAACGAGTATTACTTTGACATCAGACATCGTAAAGGCTCCTCGCATGGAAATGCTGATGCCCTTTCAAGAAGACCATGCCCAGAAAATTGTCGTCATTGTTCCAGAGTAGAGACCAAATATGACTATGCTATACGCCAGATAACAACTTCAACAGCGACGCCACCCGATCCCTGGAGTGACGAGAAAGTTCGAGAAGACCAGATGGCGGATCCTGATATTAAACCCCTTATAGAGTTTATGGAGTCTTCCAGCAATAAACCAAGTTGGCAGGACATCTCGGCTTATAGTCCTACAACTAAGCAGTATTGGGCCCTCTGGAATTCTCTACATCTCAGTAATGGTGTTCTATACGGAAAATTCGAATCAGAGGATGGAAAGACATTCAGGTGGCAATTAGTACTTCCTCGATCTCGTATCCCAGAGGTACTCAAAGAATTGCATGGCAGCCCAACAGGAGGTCATTTCGGCGTCATGAAAACTTTGCACCGAGTTCGAGAGCGATTCTGCTGGGGTAAAGTGAGAGCTGACGTGGAACAGTGGTGCAAGTCCTGTGATGCCTGTTAAGCTCGGAAGGGGCCAAAGATACGTAGCCGAGGGAAGCTGCATCGCTACAATGTTGGAGCACCCTTCGAACGTATCGCTTTCGATATCCTGGGACCTCTGCCAAGGACTGCATCTGGTAATAAGTACCTACTTGTTGTCATGGACTACTTCACGAAATGGCCCGAAGTGTACCCCATTCCGGATCAGGAAGCCCCCACCGTAGCGGAGGCTGTAGTGCAGCACTGGATATCGAGATATGGGGTACCTCTTCAACTTCATTCCGATCAGGGAAGAAATTTCGTCTCTGCGGTATTGAAGGGGGTCTGTGAACTACTCGGAATTGACAAGACCAAGACCACACCTTTGCACCCACAGTCAGATGGCATGGTGGAGAGGTTTAATCGCACCATCCTGAATAACCTCTCACTGATGGTCTCCAAGAACCAACAAGACTGGGACCAGAAAGTTCCTCTCTTTCTGCTAGCGTACCGCAGCGCCGTTCACGAGACTACCGGATATTCACCATCCCAGATGCTTTTTGGCCGGGATCTTCGTCTCCCTTGTGACCTGCTGTTTGGTCGCCCTCCGGATACACCTTCATCGCCTGAGGAGTACGTGCAGAATCTCCAGGCACGTTTTGAAGATGTACACCATTTGGCTCGAGAACGGATCAACCTGAGGACGGAGAAGATGAAGACTCGGTACGACACAAAAGCCACAGGACATCAATTCAAGGAAGGTGACAAGGTGTGGTTCTACAACCCGACTCGACGCAAAGGACTTTCTCCTAAGCTACAATCGCATTGGGACGGTCCTTATACAATTTTAAAGATAATAAACGACGTCGTAATCCGGATCCGTAAGTCAACGAATTCGAAGCCTAGAGTCGTTCATTACGACAGGCTTGCTCCATATTATGGCCATAATTCTTAGTGTGTCAATTATCGTGTAATCTATTTTGACCATGGTCTTGTATAAATAAGTTAGTGTGTAAATAATCTTGTAAATAATTTTGTTTATTGTTTTGTAAGTGTTTATTTTCTACTATGCATTACGTGTTTATTTTGTACTATGCATTAGGTGTTTATTTTGTACTATGTATTACATGTTTATTATTGCATATTCATTTAGTTATTTTTAATCAATTGCTTTATTATTATGTTAACGTCTGACGAAGGGTTGTACTGCCCGGGACGTGCAGTTCTTGAGAGGGGGGGCAATGTTACGAATTTAGTCTTATTCTAATTGTTTCTACTCATTTGTGTTCATTTCTACAGTTTAATTTGTCGTATCTAATGTGATTTCAACCCTGTTTACCTGTAATATCATTTCCACTGCATTGCACGGCCCCCATGCTTTAACATTGGTTTAAATGGTAAACTCGCCAAATATTGCAGCTAGCGCCAAGTTGGCGACGGATTTGGCGACTTAATTTTTGGCGCCAAATTTGGCGATATATCGCCAAATGTGGGCGATAAGCTTGGCGACCATGGCAACCCTGCTCCTAATAACCCTGTCTGGCAACCCTATCGCGGTATTGTAACACTATTGTATTGAATGTATTACTGTATTGAGCTTTTCTCGTACGCTCCGGATTTTTCTAGACCTTTCTATTTCTAGATTATTCTGGCAAGTGCAAGAGGTTTCTGACCGAAAGGTATAAAAGGGCCCGGGCCGGCTAGTCAGTTAGTCAGATCTCAGCTTTCATGCAAGTGATACCTCTCTGCTTGAGAGAGAGAGAGACGATTGCATAGTGCGTGTGTTATTGCTTTTATTGAGTTATTATTTTTGTGCTGAGTGTTTACTATTGCTTTTGTTAGTGTAGTACATCTGTGTTATCAGTATTTTCATTGATTGTACGTGACTTTCTCGAACTGTTCTACAATTTGTGGAGGACTGTTTTGGCCAAGAATAAAATTGTTTTGGATCCCGCTCTTCGGCTTCAATCATTTCGAACCCCCGAAAACGCAACAATATGTATGCGTCCCAGGAGGAAAAAAGGTTTAGTACCTCTGTGTGGTCTAAATTTTTCAAATCAGAATTATTGATTATAACATTAAATTACTTGTTAGATATTTGAAAAAAAATCCTCAGGTTTTTATTTTTAAATACTCTGTAGAGAATTATAGATGTATGTTTATATGCTAAAAATACAAAGTAAGATATGCGAAAAAAAAGCTTACCTGAATTATTTCCAATTTTTCTTTGGAATTATCCTCAAATATCGGCTCCTCCCAAAACACTGACATTAATATATCGTTTGAAGTGACTTCCATTTTAGATGGACATCGTATTACTGTTGGTGGTTCATCATCTACATAACATTAACAGAACATATTATTAAGAACAAAAAGGCATTTTAAATCTTTTTGAGATCCTTTATTAATTATAATTATAAATTTTTATCATGCTTTTAAAGTTCTACTATCGAATTTTTGACTTGTGTTTTTTCTGCTGTTTACATATTGTTGTTGCTGTCGTGTGTTACATACGAAAGATAGATGAACAGAAACATACAACACGAACACAGAAGAATGTGGACTTTTATTACAAGCGATGATCCCAGCTTAGAACAGAAGGGGTGCGTTGCTTTTCATTCGAGTTGATTTCAGGTGAAAGTCCAACTTTTTTCCCCCGAAGATGATGCATCCATGCCTTATTCGGGATTCGAAACCGAACCTACTCGATTACAAGACGAGTGTCATAACCACTGTTGTGGAAGTGGTCCCTATGTGTTTTTGTCTCAGGAAACCAGACGAGGATGTTGATACAACTCTTTTATTTCCAAACTCGGTTACTCAGGGAGTATGTCGGGGGGGGAACACTTACGATGGGCACCGTTTCTGCGCTCTCGCTCGTCTGATCTCTCACACACACTCTGAAAACTCTTAATTCGCGTTTTTTTAATACACTTATTCACCGCCACGCGGCGCCCACTGCGCATGCTCGAACATACCCCCCCGGCCTTGCAATATCAATATTCAACAATAGCAATACAGTTTCACAATTCACAACAAGTTCACAAAAATTACACAATTGTTTTCAAAATTATTATATATATAAAAGGTACTATAAATTTTCAGTAAAAAAAAAAAGAGTTAAAATTACAATAGCACAATTTAAAGATAAACACATAATTTCTTAAATGGAAATTAACCTTAATTATTTACATCTACAGGTAGAATACAGATCTTAGTTATGGGCCTCTTAAATTCTCCGTTCTTTGTTTTAATCCTGACTGTTCTCACTTTACCATCCGAACCATGATTGACCTCAACGACGCGCCCTAAAAGCCAGTTGCAAACTGGTGTAAAATCCTCCTTTACAATTACCATTGTACCACACATTACATTGTCCTTCTCGATCATCCACTTTCCTCTCTGTTGGAGAGTATTCAGATAATCTGTACTCCATTTTTTCCAAACTACTTGAATTACCTTTGTTGTTCTCTGCCAACGTCTTAATCTATTGTCACTAATATTAATTACTAGGGGGCTCAAGAATAGAATTAATTGATCTACCAATCAAGAAATGTGCAGGCGTTAATACCTCAAAGTTATCAAAATCATTAGATATTGGTGTAAGGGGTCTGGAATTTAAAATTCCTTCTACCTGGATAATCACTGTTTCAAACTCCTCGTAGGTGAGTCGGGATCTTCCCAGTGCTCGCTTGAGGTGATATTTAACTGACTTTATGCCCGCCTCCCAAAGACCTCCCATATGTGGGGCCCTTGGTGGAATAAAATTCCATTCAATACCTTCCTCAGTGAAATATGCCGCCAGATTTTGATCTGGAAAGTTAAGGGTCTTATAAAATACCTTTAGTTGAGAATTCGCTCCAACAAAATTTGTTGCATTATCCGTAAAAATTTTGGAACATTTTCCTCGCCTAGACATGAATCTCTTAAGGGTCGCAATTATTGCATCCGAAGTCAAATCGGAAAGAATTTCTAGGTGGATGGCACGTGTCACAAAGCAAATGCAAACACAAACATAAATTTTATTCAAAACGCCCTTTCTCTGGTGTTTGTAAGTTACAAAATATGGACCTCCCAAATCTAGTCCAGTTATACTGAATGGAGGGGCCATATTTACTCTTTCATATGGAAGATTGCCCATTATTTGAGAAGAGGGAATTGGTTTACACTTGAAACACACCACACAAGTATGAACCGTTTTCCTAGCTAGGTTTCTACCTCCTAAAGCCCAAAATCTCAATCTTACTGCATTCAGCAGTCCTTGTGGACCAACGTGAAATAATTTCTTATGCAAAGTTATGAAATATATTTTACTTAATTTAGAATTTTTAGCCAGTATAGCTGGATGCTTTTGGCTGTAGGGTATGGAAGCTTTTTCCAGCCTTCCACCAACTCTCAGGATTCCTTTATCATCCTGGAATATATTCAAAGATTTAAGATTACCTGACGGGTCACTTAAGTTAATGCCACTCTGGTCCTGTTTAATAAGCCAGGTTTCTGCATCATTTACCTCACTTGTAGTTAAAGGTCCCCTCTTTTTCACCTTGGATCTGCAATTTTCAATAAATCTATAAATATAAGAAACAATATGTATTATTTTAAAATAATTATTAGAAAGGTCCATAAGATGGTTGAAAAAGTCAAAGTTCTTGGAACTCAGCAGTGAAGTCTCCAGAGTTCTCTCAGACACCCTTAGTTCGCAGTCAAAGCCATCTCTCTGGGTTGGTTCTGCAATGACAGTAGTTGAATAAGTACTCTGTAGAAGCTCAGGACCATGCCACCATAGAGAGTCGTCACGAAGCTCCTCAGGAAGTAGTCCTCTAGATAACACATCTGCAGGATTCTGTTCTGATGCAATGTGATGCCACTGGTCACGGGAACTTAGTTGATGAATCTTAGACACTCGATTAGCCACGAACGTCTTCAATTCTCTTGATTCTCGATGTATCCATGAAATCACAATAGTCGAATCCGACCAAAAATGCACAGCTGTAATCTGAAGATACAATGCCTCCTTCACCTTCTTCATCAATTTAGCGGCAAGAACTGCCCCACACAGTTCAAGTCTTGGAATAGAAATCTGCTTCAGAGGCGACACTCGGCTTTTACTCGTTACAAGACACACTTCGACTTCTCCAAGGGCAGATATAGACTTGAGATAAAAAAATGGATGAACCATACGCCTTTTCCGATGCGTCGCTAAATGCATGTAACTCAATGCTCTCCGCTCTATGAATCACAATACATCTGTCAATAGAGATGTTATTCACGGCTTTCAAAGAGTCGATAAATCGACGCCACTCCTTTTGTTCTTTAAAGGGAAGTTCATCACTCCATCCCAATTCCAGCAACCACAATCTTTGCATGAATATCTTTGCCCAAGTTATGATCGGTCCGAGGAGACCCAAAGGGTCAAAGATTCTTGCAATAGTAGACAAAACCATTCTTTTGGTGAATGAAGTTGGCCTTTGTTGCTCTATTCTGAAAAGAAAACAGTCTAACTTAGGGTTCCAAATCATTCCAAGTGCTTTAGTCTCCTCAGACTCCAAAAAAAGCATACTCTTGTAGATTGGAAGTTATCTCGGGTAAATTTCCACACCACTTATGAAGTTGCATCCCTGCGGTCTTGAACATTTCTATTAATTGATGCTGCAATTCTATTACCTCTTCTATACTCTCGGATCCCGATAGTATGTCATCCATGTAGCAGTCACTCAGCAACACAGGAGCTGCTAAAGGAAAATTATTAGCTTCATCCATCGCTAACTGTTTCAAAGTTCTCGTGGCTAGATGAGGTGCGCTAACTGTGCCGTAGGTTACTGTAGTTAACTCGTACGTTTTTATTGGCTCTCCTATGCCCTTCTTCCACAGAATTCTTTGCAAACACGTTTGCTCCGGATGTATGTTTATCATGCGAAACATTTTCTCTATATCCGTAGTAAAGGCATACTTGTGCTTTCGGAAGCGAACCATAATGGAAAAGAGGTCTTCTTGGACCAGTCCGCCATTAAATTGAATTGAATTTAAAGATTTCCCACTCGTTGAAGGACTTGATGCATTAAAGACAGTTCTCATTTTAGTTGTACTTTTCGGGGCGATAAACACCATGGTGTGGCATGTAAAATGAAACTCCAGATCCATCCGCCTTGATTTCCCTCATGTGGCCCAAATCCTCATATTCCTGTAAAAATTTCTCATACAGGGACAAATATTCTTTATCTCTACTCAGTCGTTTCCACAAAGAGTTTAATCTCTGAATCGCGGTTTGTCTGGATTCACCAAGACATGAAGGATCTTCTTTTAATGGCATCGCCACCGTATATCTCCCCTGGTCATCTCTCGAATGAGTGCTTTTAAAATGGTCTTCGCAAATATCTAATTCACTGGTTTTAACAGAATCGATTTCTACATTTTCGATTTCCCAAAACTTCTTAATTGAATGCTCTAGATTATCCGCAGCCTGAATAAACCCACAATGTTCTTTTCCCTTCGCGTCTGAAGAAGTAGATCCGGAAACGATAAATCCGAAAACAGTGTTTTGAAAAATAACATTTGAACCCTCCGTTTTGAACTGTCCGGGTAACATTAATTCATAAAATACTTCTGCACCTAATAGCATTTGCACGCGCTCTGGAATATTGAAATTTTTGTCAGCTAATTTAAGATTGGGAATATTATTCAGATTAAAATCGATTTTCGTTGTTGGAACAAGATCTTCCGTTATTGTAGGTACCAAAAAAAAGTCTAATGTTTTAATGTAACTCCCTTCTTTATTGCTAATAGATACTGAAACACGCGAGTCTATTGGAATTACTGTTTTGTTTAGTCCCGAAACCGAAACATTAGTCTTGTATTTTTCAATCCAATTAAATCGCATAAGTTGCTCATTAAAAAGTTCGAGGTAGATCCGCTATCTAAAATTGCTTTGACTGGGAATAAACCATTTTCACATTTTATATAACAAATTGCTGAGCTTAGCAAAACACATTTTTTTCTGTTTATACTCGTTGCGGTTAATAAGTTATGATTTTCTACTCGAGACTCGAAGACTGGCGCTGAAGTGTTAAGAGGTTCAAAAAGGTGGAGTTCTTTACTTCCTGGTTTGGCTGGCGCTCTGTATAATGTATCGTTTTATGATGTCTCTTTTGACACTCAGAACAAACAAATCTCGATTTACAGTCTTTCGCTCTATGAGATGTAGAAAGGCAATTAAAGCAAAGGTTATTAGTTTTAATCAGATCAATTCTCTTATTTATGGGAAGTTTTAAATACACTGCACACTTATATAATGGATGCGATTCAGCGCAACAAATACATTTAGAATCTTTAATTTCACTCAAAAATACCCTTGACGCGTTTTTCACTGGATTATTTCTAGTAAGAACATTCGGCAAAGTTTTTAAGCTCTTTCCCCGAGAAGTATTATACAAGTCTATCTCTTTGGCAAGCTCTAGTGGGCGAAACCAATCATTTCCTGCTCGAACGGAAATGTGTGACGCTACCTCTTTTTTTTCAAGCGAACTGAAAATTTTGTCGGACACAATAAGATCGTTTAAAATGTCAAAATCAGAGACCTTTCTTAATTTTAAGTAATACTGCCAATTTGTAATTAAGCGAGAAGTATATTGAATAAATGTTTCATTTGGATGACGCGTAGCTTTTTTAAATTGTTCAAGGAATTGATTTGCACTTGGCTCATATTCTCTTAGTATTATTGATTTTAGTTGTTCATAGTTGTTAAGCTCGTCATCTTTAACATATGTTAACACATTTGAAGCTTTTTCTCCCAACAAATTTAATAAAATCTCCGACTTGAATTTCTCGGGCACATTTTTTTGATACAAAGGCTTTTTCTAACGAAGCGAAAAAGAATGCCCAACCTTCAGGTCTATTAGGCACCTTCACCGTTAGGATTCGAACACTTTTCACCAACGCATCCAGCGTGTTACAACCCTCACCTGTTCTCTCGTTATCTGAATTAACATTTAAACGTGCTAGTTCAAGCTCAAGCTCTTTTTCTCGTAACCTATTTTCGGCTTCTTTTTTACGGTCTTCCTCTGCTCTCTTACGGTCCTCGATCGTATATTGAATTAATTCTTTAACAAATTCAACATCCTCTTTAAAATATTTATTTTCTTTAATAATTTCAGTTAACTCAACGATAGTTACTTTTTCAGCAACAGTCTCACCAAGTTCAAGAGCTACGATCCGAAGATCTTCCTTACGGCAGTTCTTAAACATTTTTCTCTACAATTAATTTAGTCCTCAATTTATAATAATAAAAACACAAAAAAGACCACTACTCACGTCACCTTGAATAGCTCACTTCTCCGGCTCAGCTGGACGGACCATGTTGTGGAAGTGGTCCCTATGTGTTTTTGTCTCAGGAAACCAGACGAGGATGTTGATACAACTCTTTTATTTCCAAACTCGGTTACTCAGGGAGTATGTCGGGGGGGAACACTTACGATGGGCACCGTTTCTGCGCTCTCACTTGTCTGATCTCTCACACACACTCTGAAAACTCTTAATTCGCGTTTTTTTAATACACTTATTCACCGCCGCGCGGCGCCCACTGCGCATGCTCGAACAACCACCATACTAGGTGGGGTGGCTGTTTACATATTCCTCCAGCTTAATAAATTTGATGTAACAGGAACCAAACAACCAAAATGATGGTCTGAGCCGTAGATTACTGGAAAAACGTTCAATGGTCAGGCGAGTCACAAATCCAGTTGATGAGCGCTGATGGTAAAACTTAAGTGCAACGCAAACCTTACGCCATGAAACCAAGTTGTCAACAAAGCCCTGTCTATGCTGTTGATGGTTCCATACTGATCTGCGCTGTTTTATATGGCCATGTACTGGGTATTTTGGTCAAATTGAATAAATGTTTGATGAAATAGTGATCTTATTTTCTTAGAAACGTTTTGCAGCCATTCATATATTTCATCTCCCCCCAAACTGATATGGTATTTTAGGTCATATTATTGGGTCGGAATTATTCGTAATTTGAGCAAAAGACTTGTTTTACTCGAGGTTATGATTCTCATCCTATAGCACTAAGCCATGACTTTATTTTTCTCTAGTTAAGCATGAGTTATTTAACCCCACAAAAACAGAGTTTCTTCTATTTTCGTCTGTTCTTTCTATTTCCGAGTATACTGTTCTCCAAGACAAATCGTTTTTATTGTCTCCTTGAAATATTTATAATAGTAAAGATATACGAGAGGATATTTTATAAGAAGCGCCTAACCCAGTCGGGCTTATAACTGCAGTATTGCCGATTGATGCGACTAAATTGGATCTACATTGCTAAAAATTACGATTGTCACATAAAACACATAACACACATTGTCACACAAAATAAAAAAGTAAAAAAAAAGTTATAAAATAAATAAACAAATTTATTAATTAATAAACAAAAAATTAATAAACAAATATATTAATAAACAAAATATACTTTAAATTAATAAACAAATTATAATTGTGGAAACAATACTGAAAATTATTTTGATAGGAAGGAATTGACTAGAATAAATAAGCAAGACTTCACTTAACCAATCCGGATGCAGCAAGGTGGCTGATTTTGCGAGCAACAAAATTTAGGACAGAGATTTTATGACTTTGACTGACTCTCTCAAAAAATCAAATTATTTACTCTCAGCTCTGATACAGAGAGTGAATACTTGATTTTTCGAAAGATTCGGTCAAAACATTTTACTTTTTTGTCCTGCATACTTAGAGTCGAGCTAACTCACCAAGACATTGGACGGTCAGCACTTAGGCAAATGTACGGATTTCACAAAATTGTAGGCAATAAAATCAAAGCCGGCATCCAATTACGTATTTCTAGGTCGATAATATGAATAAAGTAAAAGAAGAAGAAAGGGATGCTTACCGTACACGGTAACCTCAAAATCGCAGGTGGAGTTGAGCCCTGCATGGTCGATAGCAATGTATCGGATTAATGCTCTGCCTATCTCCATATAGTCTCCAGGAAAAACGAAATTGGGTTCGGTGAGCAGTTTAGGCAGGATTCCACTGTTGTCGGACGGTCTGGGCAATTCCCAGTGCACTTCGGTACCCTTTGAACCTTTGGCAGCAGGTACCACTACGGGTTCTGGACACTTTATCTCGGGTGGCATCTTATCTGCAAAGATGGAACAGTATATAAATTTTGTTCGAGGTTTTTAAAATCTCAATTTTTCGTGTTACAAGAACTATTAGGAAATAAAGCGTAATTTAACCACGGAATTCTTTGAACAACAATATTAATATGGCGACCTTTTCCCCAAGCATCATAATTAATATTTACAGGAGTAAAAACGCTTAATAACCGGCTTGATTTCTTTTCTGCGAAGTTTTCAAAGTGTAGCAGGAAGTAAAGCTCTGGATCCGTATCTCGATTCACCACTGCCCTCAACGTTATCTCTAAGACCCTTATGATCAACTCAAGTTGAACTGATTTGCATCTTTGTTGTGACTGAAAACGAACATAAGCTGACTCTATAGCAAAATATAATCTTTAAGAAAATTCTTAGACTCACTCCTAAATCGCAACTAATGTTATAATCGGCAATGGTACATTCAAATTTACTAGCCATCTCCATTACATCTGCCGACGTCGTCAGCCACTAAATACCACAGGCTATGTACAGCAACTGCAAAAATAGTCGAAAAATAAACTGCTCTCAGAAAGCACCTCAACAGCAAGAAGTGTTTCCTCCTTAGAAAGGAATCGAGTGACCACCCCACCATGTAAATGAACTGATGCTCGTTAAATCTGAAGTGGTTGAAAATACTCTCATTGGTGGAAGTTTGAAGAGTGCGCCGCCAATTGAGGTATTTATTTGGTTCACAACTGATGTCCGTCGCTAATAGCCCTCGTGTACCTTCGAAATGCGACGACGAGGAAAATTAATTTATCAACCTCCGATAAGATTACAATTTCTCTACCAGTAGCTCCAACGCATGATACGTCACATGAAGTCACGGTTTATCTCTCTGCATTCAATAAAGTATTTATCTACATTGTTATAAAAAAACTTAACTCAGTGGCGCAACAGCCCATGAGGGCCAATGTCTACTGTATCAAACTCAATATACGTGACCTTGGGCCCTGAGGTGCACGAGCAGATGTTCCGGTCAAGTGTGACGTGAAACCCCCAGTGTTATGTTCCTAAGCAAACTTTGTACTCCTTTATTGACCAACTGAAGGGATGAAAAGCTGAGTTAACCTTACCCAGACAGGGGTTTGAATCTCAGACCTGTGGTGTGGAAGTGTGATACTGATGGGAGGCCGTCGGTCCCCAAGATACAATTGCAGTTTTTACATTTGCCCTGTTTACAGGAAACGGATTTCTAAGGAATTTGGGGGTGCCTCAGGTCAACGGACTCTATGGCGGGCGAAGCTGTATCCTTGCACAGCTTGTTGGCCAATCGGAATTGTAAAATTTACCGCCAGAACTTTGAAGCGGATGATTTTTCGAGTGATGCGGTCGCCCTTTATAAGGGTTGGCGCGCGAATTCTCGGGGCTTTTTACGTCTGCCAGAAAAACTCTCCAGACGGGAAACGCACTCGCTACCCGAGGTCACCCCTCCGTCGCTCTCTCCCTCTCTCAAAGCTAAGTAGAATTTTGTTATGCGTCAATTTGTACATTATATATAACTCAAATTTAATCATGTTATTCAAAAAATAAATTAATAGTTATTTAAAGAACCGGCCTTTTAATTTAGAGTACTGTTTTATTGTCTTTAGAGATTTAGTGTAATTTTTAACTTAAGCCATGATGCGATGTGTTAGTCGGACCTGGGTATTAGAAATTGGGTATATGGAATTGATTAATCAATTAAGTTATACTAGCGTCGCATCAATACACAAACCACTCAGCCACTGGACTTCACATTGTTATGATAATCATTAATATTAAACTATCATACATGTTAGCTGGATTGTGCTAAGTTTTATTTTAAAAATCGATAAGTGCGAAAAGTACAGGTATTCCAGCTAGTTCAAACAAAGCGTTACTAAAGAAAATTGCACTTGAAAAAGTATTTACAAGCGCGGAAAGAATTTAATTGATATATTTTTTCCTTTTCTTACCCACGCAAAAGGGTTTGCGATCTTCGTTGTTGATTGTTAACAATTTCCCATTCTCTTTGCAGTACAAAGTGTCTGGTCCCTTCATCTTGAAGCCTTCGTTGCACTTATACACGCACGAATCCATATATTCAGGTTTTATATGAGTTTTGCAGAAATACATCTGTCCGTACTTTAGTGAAGGTGGAAGTTCACATTCAACAGCTGTTAAAATAAACAAAAAATAAATTAATTCGAATTACATACACATACGTAAAAACTATACAATGTAATATATGCAGTACATGCATCAATATATACTATAGAGAGAGGGAGAGCACATTGCATAAATACAATATATAACATCGACAGAAATAAATACAATATAAACACACAGCACATACTATGTTCCTGACAGCATTTATATGTGGCGCTGCACCTTTATTTCTTTGGATATTTAAGAAGTCATTTTTCTAAGCGTTCTTTTGTTTCCTCTTATTCCGTTTGATTAAATTATAAATGAGCCCTTTACTTCATAATATCCACTTTTGAGACTGCAATCTTAAATATGAATAACAGGATTAAGTGGAATTCCGATCAGGAAATGGTGGAATTAAATACGAAAAGTACCACAAAGCAAACATTTACCAAAGTACTCGTAAAAATATTTATTTTATATCCTTAATCTCAACGAAGCATGTTTATGTTAACGATATGACTAAGATGTTTACTGTGATGGGAATTTAGAATCTAGTGCATTTAAAAGAAGCATGAGACTTTGGAAAAGAACACGAACTTTTAATCGCATAATGTTGTCTAACCAGATTCTTTCGTTTCGTTTCAGAAATAATTCTGCTGAAAGGAAATTGCAATTGCTTTGTGTCTTTTAATTCCGATGATTATCATAACACAATATACTCCCTTCCCCCGAATGCTTTCATGAGATTAATTTAACATTCGAATGAATTTCAAATGTACTATAATATAATAAGCGAAACAATAAACAGAAGCTGTTGAATGGGACGAAATGGCGCGTACACATACCTCCTGAAAGAATATGCTGCTGTGGTCTTCACTAAGTACCAGGTTCTTTCCTACGGTCACTTAGTTTATAGTGGGAAAGTACCCAGAACAGGACAATGCCAACACTTAAGTTCGGAGGTAAGCTAATCTTTGGCCTCTGTCATACTGGCAAATAGGGATTGCAATACCTGTATACTGTGTGTGAATACCGGTATTTCGAGACATTTGTACTATTTTGTAATACCGGTTTTTCAGTATGTACTAAAAGTTTTTAAAATTATCTCCAGTACATGTCCAGGGATCACCAACCTAGCAAAATAGTATACGTTTTTGTTTTTATGTCTCTCTAACTGGCGAAATTAATTAGACTTTGTATATAAAGTTGTGTCGTACAATCAAGAGGAGTAATAAAATATGGGAATTATCCAAGGAGGCGAGCCAAATATATTCAATTACAGTTCAGAGCGATAATGCACACGAGCAGGATTCGTAGTCTGATATTCGTATTTGTGAAAACAGGGTTGCAGTTGTGAAGAAAATGCGTAATATTTCGAAATTTTTTGAAATGAGGAGCTTGTTATTCACATTGTATTTGCATATCATACTTGTATATACATATCATCATGACTTTTTAAATGAAAATGAAAAAGAAGAAAAGGAGTCTAACCAATTCGAATTTTATCAAGTTAATCGTAAATTTTCTTAAATTCTTTACCCACAAACCTATCCACATTCAGGAGAATTCGGTACACTTATCGAAGATGATGACATTATTTCGATAGTGAAAAGGAATTGTCTCTTGAACAAAAATTAGAATGAGTGATAACTAAATAAAATATTTCCCAAAACCAAAATACCACACTGAAATCAGTTATATCCAAAACCATCCAACGAGAGATTTACAGGTAAATACGTGGAAAAAGAGTATATCACGTATTACTAACAATACCACCAACTAGCGTAGATGACCAAAAGAGCGTTTTCGACAGCTGGTAATTTTTGTACATAATTACGTTCCAAGCTTAATGACAGTACAATTAATGTATTATGTTTTTCAAGATCACATTTCAAAAATTTGTAATAGTACCAGAGACTGAATAATGGTATTTACACTATTTTTTGTGATTTAAATAAATAAAGTGTTCCTTTACTTTTTTGTGGTTATTTATATACCGTTAAAATTTAAAAATTACAAATTAATTTTTTGCGATATTTACACTATCTAATAAAACTGGAAAATAAAACAAAGAAACAACTGTATTTTCCTTCTTTTCCTAAAACTTCTACTACCGGTATTAAAACAGGTATCCCGGTATTAAGATTTAAAAAATACCGAATACCAGTATTGAACTATTGGTCCGATATTGCAATCCCTACTGGCAAAGTTCCTGGGCCTAACTCCAGCTGAAGAGAGTCCCCCTCCTCCACGACGGCTAACAAGAGATAATTTGACGAATAATAATCTCGGATACGTCCAACTGGAATTGTTTTGTATCACGTGTCTTCCTTTGAAAGCGCGACATTGTCGCAGGATATTGATGAAATTAGGAATCTCATCAAATCCCTAAGGGTAGATATTAAAATAGCGTCTCTTCAAGGTGATTTCTCCGATAAAAGTGAAGGATTTGAACAAATCCCTGAGGTGTTTCAGTGAAATGATGCAATAATATTGTCAAGAATGTGAAAGTGTTTATTTAACAAATAGGGTGCATTATTAAACGTAGAAGTAAGTAATACAACAATAGTAAATGAAATACAAATGATTTATTCGAAACTAATTAACAAATAATTAGAAAATTAGGCTGGTATTTATATCGATGTGTAACATCTTTCCTCTCGGTTTGCACACTAAAATATCAATCCCTATGATAATCCTATGATATGCTATTCGTTTAAAGATATGGGGTTGATATTTAGGGGATCGATAGTACTACCTGTATGGTTAGGAAGTACACGGACTCGACCCCACAGGTGTCTCCCCCTCCCTGTATAGCATTTTGCCAATGCAAATCCTGACTAGTTCATTTCATCGTTTCACTGAAACAGTTCAGAGATTTGATAAAATCCCTTACTTTCATCAGGGAAATGACCTTGAAGAGACGTTATTTTAACATCTACCATCAAGTGATCCTCTCCCTTAGGGATTTGATGAAACTCTTAATTTCGCCATTTCCTTGCTACAACATAATCCATCTTAGAGAGACAAAGAGAAGAAACAGAAGACTCCATTAGAATTACTCTCGGAAATCACCAGATTAGCTCTCGCTCCAGACATGACTCCAGCATACCGCTTGGATTTCGAGCTTAAATCCAGATCTGCATGATGGCGTTTTGAATACAGCAATGCAGTCTTCATGTCAGTGATCACCACTGTAATAACATCTGTCCGCCATGAAGGCAAGCTTGAACAGTGCGGATAATTAGCATTTGGTGGTCAACGATGCACTAGCTAATGCTCCGAATGGGATAACATTGCGTATGCCAGTGCTTCTCAAACTTTCAATATACGCGACCCACTATTCAATCATCCTTTTCATCGCGCCCCCTCCATACAATAACAATGTATTGGATTCAAAATACTATACTTTGACACTAAAGCTACAATATACGACTTTAACCTCTTATGTGCCACCGACGTATATAAATGTCTCGCTCAGCCAAAGTAATTATTTTCTGTGACGTATATATACGTCTTTCCGAAGAACGACCTTTTCTGTGCAGTGCGACCCATAAAATTATTTCGAGGGCTTTAATGCAATAAAAGGACCTTGACAGTGTTTGCGAAGGATTTACTTATTTCAGATGACTTTTGCTTATTTATTTCTTTTCTCCTCCCCCTCCCCCGCAAAAAAAACATCAAAATACGCTCGTCTATGTGGTAAATAATGGCATTGGGAAGCGAATTGCATAACTTTTAACAGGCAGTTAGGGAATTAATTAGAAACCGTACAAATTATCAAGATCAGTGTTCATACAAGCTCATGGGGGGTCACTGATAATTATCGAACTTGTTCTTAACTTAGTATTGTTAAATTAATAATAAAATATACATTGTACAGTACTGATACAATTTAAGTGTATTATATCAGTGTAAATGTGTATTCTATCTTTTATTATATCAGAAAGTATTTTGTTTGTTTACTTTCAGTAAATTAATAATTTTTAAAAAAGCTTTTGTTTGACTTTTCAATATACTCGCGCCCCCCTTCTAGAGTTATCACGCCCCCCACAGTTTGAGAAACACTGGCGTATGCCCATATCTTACGGTATAGGAAGCAAATGTTTAATATTTGGTGGCCAATAAAGGAATAGCTGGAACTCCTTCAAATGATAATTATATACAAAACAGATGAATGCGAGTACGTATTGACATCTCACTCTAAAGCAGTGTTTCTCAAACTGTGGGGTGCACCCCACTGGGGGGCGAGAGCATATCGAAAATAAAAGATTTAAAAAATAATTAATTTACTAAAATGAATTAAAACAAAATACATAATAATAATAAATGCACTTTTACTCTGATATAATTTATAGGCGCGCGGGATATAAGTCATCAAAAATAAAAACTTCTACAATACCTAATTAGCCATCTTTGATCCTATAACCAAATAAAAAACTTTTATTTGATTTGCTGTAATCCCATGATGAGAGATTTTTTTATTACTTTTTCTTTTTAAACCTAAATATTACTCTTTCAGAGAAAAAACAAATCCCAGACCCAGAATAAAAAAAACTAGGAACATAAAAAAATTCATCACTGTGTGTGATTATTTTTGAAATACTGCACATTATAGCTGCAATCTGTTTTGCTGATAATCTGTTTGACCTTCTAAGTGATTGGTACAGTTAGTTATGACCCCTCTCTCAATTTGTTTGTTTCTATTTAGGGAAGTTGTAAGTAATGTATTTTTCGGTTGCGCTTTTTTCTATGCAAAAGAGTTTTATGAATTTGGAAAACCACGGAGAGCACTTTGAAAGATTACTTGGCCAAGACTTACTTTTAAGAGTATTCTCAAACATATAAAGCATAATGAAAAACATTTTACACAACTTTTTTAGCAGTAACATACGTATTATCATAATGAATGCACTTTTAACCCGGAAGTGGTCGCGCGGCACACACAGATCACTAAATTGTCAATTCTGGCAAAACTGTTTGTTACCAAAGAAAAATTTAAAAGTTCTTAAAATTAGGTAAGTTTAATTTCTCTTAAATTATTCACTGGAATTTTACGATTTGTATCGTGTACAATAAAATAATTATATATAAAAAAAGGATTGGGGTGACTCAATCACTCCGCGTGACCATTAACGCTAGTATCGAGTGTGTGTCTGCCCCCGGGATAAAACATTTATGTCTTCTCGCTTTAAATATTAAAAATAACACTATTATTCTTCATCGGAATTTTATATTATTTTTCATTGTTTAATATTAATTGTAAATGCTAATTCTGTGAGGAATAAAGTTACAGTTCACTAAAATGATATTTTAAAAGGAATGCTCATATTATAATTAGTTTTAACATTTTCGTAAACATTGTCGCGCATTTGAGTTAACTCTCCTGACAATTCAGCTATTTATCAATGTTTTAGTTTTTTAAAAAATGAACTCGTTCGAAAAGCGGATACATTAAGACAGTATAACTTTAATGTATCAGTGCTGCACAAAGTATTTTACTCGTATAACTAATTTATTAATACTTAATTAAGAGCAAGTTTAATAAGTATTAACGACTTCCATGGGCTTGTCTGGCAGAGGTTCAAAGGAAGGTTTACGATTAGAAATTGACACTCTGAGTACATTTTCTATATTTGGCTGAGATATATATTTTGTCTTGAATGCAGCCACCGCATTTTGCAATCTGTTCCAATTTAAAAATTCGAGAAAGAAAAATAAAATATATATTACTTAAAAGTTACATATATAAAATTTAATATACTTATCTCATTAATTTGTACGGTTTATACAGAATGTTTTTTTCCAGGTATAGAAGTTTAAGTTGGCATTACTTTCCAAGATGGCGACCGATTTAACAGCTGTCAAGTGATTACTTCTCAGTTTGATTTGGCAATTCATCCTGAATAGACGCACGCCTGAACAACGCTTTCAAATATTGCAATTTTATTTCGAAAATAATGGTCGATTTTCATAAGCGAATTTTGTTTAGTGATAAAGCGCACTTCTGGTTGAATAGCTACGTCAACAAACAAAACTGCCGCATTTGGAGTGAAGCTAATCCACAAATGTATGTAGAAACACCGTTAAATCCAGAAAAACTGACTGTTTGGTGCGCTTTATGGGCCGGTGGAATCCTTCTTCAAAAACGATGAAGGCCACAACGTTACAGTCAATGGTGATCGGTATAGAGCCATGATTACTAACTTTTTCATTCCTGAATTGAACAATCATGATGTGCAGGAGCTGTGGTTCCAACAAGAAGGCGCAACATGTCACACAGCTCGTGCCACAATCGATTTATTGAAAGACACGTTTGGTGACCGCCTAATTTCACGTTTAGGACCTGTGAATTGGCCTCAAGATCTTGTGATTTAACACCGCTAGACTATTTTCTGTGGGGCTATGTAAAGTCATTGGTTTATGCGGATAAGCCACAAACGCTTGACCATTTAGAAGACAACATTCGCCGTGTTATTGCCGATATACGGCCACAAATGTTGGAAAAGTCATCGAAAATTGGACGTCCAGATTGAACTACATCCGAGCCAGCCGTGGCAGTCCTATGCCAGAAATCTATTTAAAATGTAATGCCACAAGATTCTCTTTCGAGTAAAAAAAAATTCATGTCAATCGAATAATACATCGTTGTTTTATTGCAATTTAAAGTTCTATACCTCGAAAAAAACACCCTTTAATTAAGATAGTTTTGTAGCTTTAGCGTTAAAGTGCATTATTATTGCATTCAATACATTATTACTGTATAAGGGGGCGATAAAAATTATGATTGAAAAGTGGGTAGCCAGCATTGAAAGTTTGAGAAGCACTGCTCTAAAGTAACACGAGGACTATTGAAGGGCTTCGCAATATTGAACCAAGGTTAAGTGACAAGGACAACATCTGCTTTCCTTTCCTAACTTTTAACTACACACCGACGTGAGAATTTTGAGCCAAGAGATTTAACTTGCATCAGTCCTTTTAAATAGTTAATCTTTTGTGGCACAAGGATTTAAACCCACGACTCAACAACTCCGGCTATAAGTTCGTGACATGACTACAAGACTACAACGGCCTCACAAAACAGATGACACTAGAATGCTCCATTCGAATGTGGTTCCATTCACCCACGCGAGTTATACTTGAAATACAAAGATATTCACGAAGAGATCACACACATTCACAGATTTCATCATTTGAGAGAGCGGATGCGCAGTTGGAAGCATAATCATTCGACATTTTATTCGGAGCAATGTTACCATTTGATAATGCAGGAATGGGCATTAAGTCGATCGCCAAGACATTTTGGGGTCACCGCCTTTAGTAAGATGCTCAAGCTAAAAGAATTATATTTATGGAACACCGATGCCAGTTAGACTTTAGATTCAGCTTTTCGTAATCGAAGCGACTGTGTTTACTTCAGCAAGATGATTCGATAAATGTATAGACTACGGATGTAACTTCATTAGAAGCAAACGATGACGTTTAACAGGTTCACTGCCACTGTAAAGGAAAAATGCGATTACCGTGATGCTAGAGGTATAGATAAATTTTTCCAAACACACCAACAGAAGGGAGGAATAAATGTTGTTGATCAGCTCTTCCCATGATAACCATGGCATAGGTTGTTGAGACATCATCCCACACCTTACGCTTTTAAGGGTTCGGGTTCTCGTGTCAATTTTATGTCCCGCGATGGCACGGGACTCGGCAACGAATAAATTAAGTACATACGTTGGTTTCAGATTCATCGGTTCTCGGATGTTCCCTGTCTGCAGTGCTTTGATTTGATTCTAATTAACGCTACACTCTCTAAGGCAGCACGAAAGCTATTGACGATGGACCTCGCAGTTTTGGCAACGGATTTCACAATTTTAAACCTCGGTCAAAAGTTCGACACCTGAGATGGCATCCCCTTTCTCCAAACTACTACACCAAGCCAACAGGAAGACTTTGAGCCTTTACATATTTAACGTACATCAGCTTCTCTACACATCGGGACTTCAGTGCACTAGAACTCGAACCATGACAACTTAGTGTTATGGCCATAAACACTACCACGGGATCTCACGAAATTTTGAACCACGGTTAAAAAGCGTGGAAGTTATAGCATTCTCCTCTCGAAACTTCCCCTCCACGCCGACAAGAGGTCTTTGAATCTTGACAGACTTAACATGCACCGGCCCCTGTACATGGTGGGACTTTAGTGGTAGTTAGACTCAAACCCACGAATGGACAACGACAGCCATTAGTTCCAGACCATGACCACTCAGCTACCCCGACCGGGTCTTTAGTGGTACAAGAAACTCATGTGCATGCAAGAATGCGTGGCGGTGGTATCAATATAAGCCAGTAACAACCTACGTGTACTAAGATGATCATTTTAGTCTAGTGGATATTTTATGTGCCCACGAATCGGAAGGTGCCGATTTCTAATATCTTTACCTGACCCTGGCTGAACTTTAAAACATCGCACACTTAGAGGAGCAGACATGTCGCCATCTATCCACCACAAGAGCAATCAAAGTCTGTCAGACACGCATGCCATAGCTCAGAGAAGCCCTCAGATCCCATGACGCAATACTCAAGCCGTCAAAATCCACATGACGCAATACTCAAGTCGTCAAAACACACTTAATGCAACAACTCACACGCTCGCCATAACTATGGTATCGTTCGTTCACCTATCCACCGGCTCACTGGTAGGGGAGTCTGTGGTACCTATAAAAGCCAGTAACAACATACTAAGATTATCATTTTAGTCTAATGGATATGTTTTGTGCTTACAAATTGTAAGGTACCGAGTTCTAATCTCTTTCAAATGTAATAAACAAAGATATTTTACAGGTCTATACATAAATGTCTCAAGCATAAAACTATTGAAGAATTGCTTACGCAAGCATTTGACTTTGGTTCCAGACCATTGTTTAGTCGGTAGGCACTGTCGTTCCTTTGATCCGTCCATGATGTGGCCTATGTCGCATGCAAAGCGACACTTGGATCCCACCAGGAGATCTTTTCCATCGCAATCCATACTTCCGGCATAAGGTTGCGGCGGATTCATGCAACGGATGACTACAATCAAAAAAAAATTGTACGGATGAGTAACCAACAAGTTCGTAATGTTAGAGACTGAAAGTATACAAGGAGAGCATGCTTAAATGAGAAAATAATACCTGCAAGAAGAGTTCAAATTATTAAACATGCAAGAATAACCTATATAAAAAACTATCATAAAAAAGGGCCTTCTTAATGTAGCTTCCACCCAGTTTTTATCACTGTTAGCGGCTTAAGAGAAATAAATTATGATAATAGATTTATTAATTTATTAAAAATACAGTGAGACGTCTATTTAAAGAAATCGTTAAATCCCGAAAAAAAGTTTGCTACGTGGAAAATTGTTTAAATGGAGATTCATTCCATTTAAAACCACATAAAACAAATTTTAAATTCATCAGCACAATATTATAAGAACTAGTTATTCCCACCATTTTTGTAAATTAATATTTATTTTACATATAAATATCTTACCCAACAAAAAGAAATCTGTAAGGAAATCAAGGGAAA
This sequence comes from Trichonephila clavipes, assembly GCA_019973935.1. Lineage (NCBI taxonomy): Eukaryota > Metazoa > Arthropoda > Arachnida > Araneae > Nephilidae > Trichonephila > Trichonephila clavipes. The sequence goes on along the minus strand of BMAU01021177.1, from coordinate 843,090 downwards.
AAAACATCGTCCAGAAATACACTGTATTTTCAACTTGAAAAATTAATTTTATAGTAAAATTAATTAATTGTAATGGCATTTTCTAATATAAGCCTACTATTAGTTCACTCTCTCCCTATATGTATAGATAGATATCTTGTTCAAATGCATTTTTTTAAAACTTGTAATGGACGACACTTGATGTTAATACAGTTTTTTCAAATATTAATTCATTAGTTATACTTAATTAATGTATAACTAATAACAAACAAAAATATTAATTCAACAGCATATATAGAAAGGAAAAGCGCTTGTTGTGCACCTGTAGTGCAATGGATAGCGCATTGGACTCCTAATACAAAGGCTTAATGATTAACCTGACCTAATTTCTGAGAATGTTATTTCTTTTTTACTATGCTTTTTCATTAGAATAATTAAATTTAATTAAGGAATAAATAGTTAGAAACAAACAAAAAATAGTCCAACTTATATAGAAAGCAAAATGGAAAATTGCGAGGAAAATCGCTTCCTATTTTATCACTTAAGATTGTGATTCTGTCATATGTATATACATACTTATATTGATTGTAACTATGTAATAAAAAGCTACTAAAATAAAAATTGTCTTTGTTGAGACCTAAGTAGGAATTGACTTTCAAATTGTTTTTAATATTACTCGTTTCCTGATAATATATATGCCTCGCATCTTTGCAATGCACCAAAATCCCCATCAGGCTGATGAACTGTTTCAAATGATTTTATTGCATCATATGAAGGTACAGAAATATTTTAAAAATAAGGAGAAAAAAAATCGAACCTCAAGTGAAAAGTCAGACAAATGGGAAATGCACTTAACTGTTTTTTCACTTACGATCTCATTGATAAGTCCCACTAATTTGTAGTATCTTAAGGCTGTCTCAAGGCATCGTTTGAAAGGAAGGCGTGGCTTGATGCACATATTTGGACAATCCTAATGCGTATGTTTGCCAGGGGAAGTTGCCAGTCACTCGCAGACCACCGAAGAGTGAGGAAGAATGTGAGTGACGTCTGATTTCTCGTCTTTGGAAAAATTGCCAAAATGCTTGAACAACCATACTTCACTTTTTGTAAAATTAAATGAGTTAAGTTAATTATTTAAGTAACTAGATTTCATGGTTATTTCTCCGTTGAGAATATTCATGAAAGGCAGCAGATTTCTGTATATGTAAGGTATATAGCAGAATGTGATGAAACCACTGTGTGCCATCTCAAAAGAGGCAGCACCAAAAACACTAGAAGTATGCGGAAAGGAGATAGAATGCTAAAGGAGACCCCCTTCAATAAGATTAGTGTAAAATTGCTTTATCCGAATAAATGTGTTTTGCCGTGGTTTGCCTAGTGGTTAGAATATCGGTCCACACCGGAGGGCCTGGGTTCGAGGCCCGATGCCACCAAATACCCTCCAAGTACACACGGAATACATGCTCGTTAAATCAGTCGGTTCGAAAGTTTTGTGGGTGGTCGCAGCAGAAACCACAAGTGCAGGGGTCTGGAGAATATTTCCCTCCCTTCCAGCTCCATGCCTAAATTGTGGAGGTGGAGATAAGTGGTGTCACCATCTATTGTGTAGAAGTCCAACCTGCCTCAGGCTCTGGCAATTACAATTTACAGATGTGTTTTTTCTACGAGAAAAAAAATGGATATTTTTAATCTTCATATATTTACATTTTGAAACTTTTCATGTAAGTAAAATAAATAAAACATTTAAAAAAGTACACACATAATATTGTGTTGCTACTTATGCCACCTTATCTACAGTAACATTCGATCAAGATCCACAAAATTCATCGCAGCGTAGGGCTTGATTTTATTACGCCTGTCGTTAGCCTTAGCTTTGAGCACCATTCAGGTGATAGTATGATTCTGCTCGATTCCACCCCAATTTAGAGGGAGAACACCCTGGGGTGTTCAGGGGCCTCCCATCTCTCTTCCCCTTCCACCAACCTCACAAAAAGGACTTGAGGATTGACGGCTATTTAAAGTACCCCATGCTGTGAAATCACTATGCATTTTACAAACATCGTTATCTTCTCCGGGATTCGAACCCAGGCCCTACGGCACAGCAGTCAGCGTCACTACCACTATACTGGATGGGCGGCACAAATAATATTGTAAATTAATAATAATAAGATACAAAGTACTCACGCTGGCAGATGGGAGTTTGACCAGACCATGTTCCATCGGTCTTGCATATCCGAACTTCACTATTTTTGTTGACCAGTTCATAGCCTTCTTCGCAAAAGAAATGACACTCGGTTCCGAAAACTTTTGCTGTATCTTTACAGTTTCCCAGGGTTAATCCATGCGTGGGATTTTGAAGAGGGGGGCATTTCACAGCTATCGTGTGAAACGGAACATGAAAGAAATAGCAAAAGTCTTGCATTTTCCGTTTTTAAATTGTAATAATATATGTAATTTTTTTATTTCATGTTTTCTGATTAGATCTCTTTTAAACTATTATAATGATACATTATTAAGAATCAAAACGATTGAAAATAAGATTTTTTAGTTAGAAAAAAAAGCATAGAGAGAATATAATAAAATTTTACTATCGATAATTTCTACAGGAACTCTTGGAAGGCTAATATTAGTTACAAACGGAGGGAAATTGTGAGCGTACTTGCTGTAAATTTTATTTAACGAGCATTTGTTGTCGTAATTAATGTAATGTAATATTAAAATTGAAAATTGAACCATATAGCAAACAATTTTTTGAAATACTCAAAAAAGTTCTGTCTATGTTTCTATTGATCAATGTGAAAAATTAAATACGAATTTTTTACTTTGAAATTCCTTATAATTTCATAAGTTATAAGTTTCTTAAATTCAAACACATCATAATATTTAATTTATTAAATAGATGACATTTTAAATTAAAAATTTATAGCCCTGATTTTTTTTGTTAGTAACACATATCTTATTTTTTTAAATAAAAGTAACATGTACTTACAAAAGTATTCTTTAAACTGTCCTAATTAGATAAAGTGTCCTAATTTGTTGCCTAATTGGACTGAAAATAGTTTAAATGGCTTTTCCATATTTCTTGCCACTCTTAACAATAATTATTGCAATTTTGTGGGGACTACATACTAAATTATGTCACGAAAGCAATTAATATTTTACCCGTTTTTATAGCACCACGGAATAATTAGATTGATAGTTAAACATTATACACTAGTATACGATCTCGTAAGAATCCATAGTCTCCAAACGTAAAAATTTTACCTCGATTATATCCTGATCTATTTCCAAGGAAATGTATTAAGATTTCAGTTTCAGAATTTCTTAACATGAATGTAAATATATGAAAAATTTAGTATGCTATGATTAACTCTTAAATAATATTACTTTTCTGAATTTTTTAGTCTTTTTTGAATATGAAAAATATTTTCTACCGTTTGTTGTAAGAAAAATCAAAAGTGACGAGTAAACATTTTTATATATCAAATTGCTCGAAGGATTCAGTTAATTCAGAAACTCAAGCACGAAAGCACAAATGTTCAAAACATGAACTTTAATATTTTAAGATGAGTACCGATACTGAAAATCACATTTTAGAGTTGAGAGTTACATTAAATTCGCACAATAAAGTTGCATGAGGGCTATCAGTGATGGATCTCGTCATTTTGAACCATGGACAAATGACGAGGGCGGCACCTGATCTGGAACCCTCTCCTAACTTCCACACCACACAAATGGAAGGACGTTTGAGCCTCGACAGATTTTGCGTGCATCGGTCTCCTCTACACGGAGGATCTTCAGCGGTACTAGTCTATTTTATGATAGTTAACCACGTGTGATCTTGATCACTAAGTTACTGCATCCGCCAATTTTTAATACCACCGCTGTGTTAATTAAAAAAAACCGTGATCAATTTAATCAAAATTTAATTCCTTTTGAGCCATTAAGGACAGTACCAATTTTGATCATCTGAGAATTGAGAGATCTAGATTCTTTTACAATGTAAATATTTCTTTGGATACAGTAGAAAAATATGTGTAAATCAATGCTTTCCAAACGAGATTTTATTAAATAAGAAATGTGATATAGGATCCTCAAGAGAGAGAGAGAGTATTCTCACAAGAATTAAGAAATAGGATAGAATATGTTTATAAATAATTATAAAAAGAAACTTCGAAGTGTCTATGAAGGCTTTGTTTCTGCAAGCGCACAGTAAAAAGGAAAAAAGTTGTCCTTACGCTCGCACGGAATTTCTTTAGCTGGATTTCCCCTGTATCCTTTTTTGCAGATGCAATCTTTGACACTCCGAGTCCCAATTTTCTTAGTAGTGGCTCCGGGAGGACAGGACGTGCACTGATAGGTGGGTTCCAGTTTAGATTTGTAGGTCCCAATTGGACAAGCTGAAAACAGTTAATGAATTTATTAAAAAGTCTACATACACGCCTTTTCTATCGTTATTATTTATCTAAGGGAAAAACGGGAGAATATTATGGTTATTAAAAAATACTACACTGTAGATAACACAAAATATAAGACATTGAAGGGTACATACAAATCATCTGAGGTTTTAACATTGCGTATAGTAGTTAGGAGTGGCAACTGATCAGATATCTACCGCAGATGCATAACATGGACTCCTGTACAGCTATAGACAACACTATACCAGGGGTCGGAAACCTTTAAGCTGTGGCTTGCCAAACTAATCTACCAACATGATTCAGCGAGCCATACAGTTGTACATTTTTGAAACAATTCCATTTCCTCGATAATGCATGCAGAGTTGGAGAATATAGGTCAATAATATAGAATTTTACTACACATGAATTTTGCATCATTTAAAGATATTTATAAACATAAAAATAAACAGCATAAAATATATAACTATTTCTTCAACAAAAATTTAAAAAATTAAATTTGTACATATATTATGTATTTTTAAATATATTTTGTAAAATAAGAAAAAGTATTATAAAATATAAGTTTTTTTCTTCAGTACAGTTAAATAAAAAGATAAAATCAGGGGTATAATTTGTGCGATTTTCAATTTAATACGATTCTGAGCATTTAGTTAAGCATTTTCTTTGCGAACTACAAATATTGGTCATAAGAACCAGAAGCGGAAACCAGAGTGCATGGATTTTTTCTCCGCAAACAACTGTATCTCTCCAGCAATGACATTCAATAAGTTACAAAATAGCAGTTAATTTATTTTTAGAGTTGTTTTTTTTTTTTTTTTTTTTCATATTTTTCTCGGTGGTGGGACTAATTCCCATCTGGGCTAATGAAACTAGACCATATCCATGAGCCCATAAATCTGCACATATTTTTTCGTAATTCCTTAACTGTCCATAATTCTGAAGATGTTTGTGAAGACTGTATATTACAAATTTATCAACTTCTAACCACTCAAAAATTTACAAATTTCTAGAGTAGTGAAGAGTCCCAATGAGAATTTTACCGCGTGCGCCATAGGTTGCCGGCGTCTGGTCTAAAGAAAGAACAGAGTTTTTGAAGTTCTAGATTTGCTTTTTCGTGTGGTTGTTTTGCGTGAGCAGCGCTTCAAAATGCTTTAAAAGAAGAATATTAATGTCATTCGAACATGTTTCGGAAATAAACTAATGAATTGTTGCCTGTAGAGCTTGAGGATTATATATACTTCCGAGAAATCGGTAATCGTGTTAGACGTAACAAAGCAACAGTGAGGCGTCATCGTAGCACCAATACACGGGGGGCGGGACAAATATTCTGTGCATGGCAATGATAAATCACTGCCATTTCAGGAATTATATCATGATAAATACGGTCTTTTGCACAACAACTGGGTGTCCACATGTAGGTACTACTCGATGTCATTTGCTGCACAGTCCATAAGGTATATATTGCTTTGATTACCTTTCTATCGAAATCATAAGCTAATTTAAATTTAAAGAAACCACAGATGTAAGCAATTTAAAGATAATCAACAGGTTCCTTATAGTTTTGAACATCAGAAACTGAGACTTATACGAAGGAAACATACGTTTGCAATGCCCAGCAAGACCTGATAATCCATAGTATCCTGGACCGCAGACGCAGGTGTGCATGCCAGATAGTAGGGCACAAGAACAACGGGCTTCGTGGTCGCAACAACCCGGGTCATTGGGTTCGCCTCGGTATGGACTGTCGCATAGGTGGTCACAGTTAGGAGTGGCTGCTTGGCCAGACCATGAGCTTTCGTGTGGATCTGCGAAGCGAGAAAAAGCAAAATAAATGAATTGGTATAATATAATACAGTTCCTTAACGCAGGTCTTTGACTAATGTTACAGTACACGATATAAACTAGATAAACCGTTTTCATACGGAAAATATTCTAAAATAAATATTTTGATTCCGCTATCCTACTGTGCATACAAAAATTATCTTTCTATATTATTTACTTCTGTTAGAAACTGTTTTTTTTCAGAGTAAATTATATTACAGTGGTCACAATGTGTATTCAACACGCAATGATTTCTGCGCGAATATTGACTTTAAACACCTTACTGCAGTGTTTCTCAAACTGTGGGGCACGCCTCCTGGGGGGCGGGAGCATATCGAAAATAAAAGATTTAAAAATAATTAATTTACTGGAATGAATTAAAACAAAATGCTTTCAGACATAATAAAAAATGCACTTTTACTCTAATATAATTTATAGGCGCGCGCGCGCGATATTAAATCATCAAAAATAAAAACTTCTTCAATACCTAATTAGCTATCTTTGATCCTCTAGCCAAACAAAAAAAAACTTTTATTTGATTTGTTGTAATCCCATGATGAGATATTTTTTTATTACGCTTCCTTTTTAATCCTAACATACTACTCATTCAGAGAAAAACAGATCCCGGACCCAGAATCGAAAAATTTAGGAACATAAAAAATTCATCACTGCCATTATTTTTGAAATGCTGCACATTATAGCTGTAATCTGTTTGACCGTCTAAGTTATTGGTACAGTTAGTTATGAACCCTCTCTTATGTGTTTGTTTCTCATTTAGGGAAGTCGTAAGTAATGTATTTCTGTGTTGCGCTTTTTTTCTATGAAAAGAGTATTATGATATTTGGAAAACCACGGAGAGTATATATATATTTAAGAGTATTCTAAAATATATAAAGCACGACGAAAAACGTTTTACAAAATTTTTTATTGGTAACATATATATTATCATAATGAATACACATTTTACCCGGAAGTGGTCACGTGGGACACACAGATTACGAAATCGTTAATTCTTGCAAAACTGTTTATTTGTTACCAAAGAAAAGTTGAAAAGTCCTTGAAAGTAGGTAAGTATATTTTTTCATAATTAAATTATTCACTGAAATTACGATTTTTATTGTGTACTATAAAAATAATAAAAAAAGGATTGGGTTTACTCAATAACCCCGCTGAACCATTAGTATCGAGTGCGCGCCTGCTCTAAGGTTAAAACATGTTGAAGTCTTTTCGCTTTAAATACTAAAAATAATACAATTATTCTTCATCTGAATTTTATATTATTGTTCATTATTCAACATCAATTCTAAATGATAATTCTGTAAGGCTTAAAATTATAGTTCACTTTAAACTAATTATACTTTGAGCAATCATTTAAAAAAAATCATTTTACATTTTTGTAAACATTGTCGCGCACTTGGTTTTACTCTCCTTAAAAAATTCAGCGATTATTTCAATAATATTTCATTTTCTTATAAATGAACTCGTGCAAGCGGGTACTTCAGCCGGTATTTTTTTAATGTATCAGTGCTCCATAGTAGTTTATAACTTATTAATATTAAATTAAGAACAAGTTTAATAAGTATTAACGACTTTCAAGGGCTTGTCTTGCAAAGCAAAGATTTTATGAGGAATGCTTATGATTAGAAATTGACCCTCTGAGTTCTATTTCTATATTTAGCAGATATCTATATTTTGTGTTCTAAGCAGCCACCGCATTTTGCAATATGTTCAATTTAAAAATTAGAGAAAGGAAAAATAACACACATAATATATAATTATCCTATTATTTTATTTATTTATTACTTAAAAGTAGTATACAAAATTTAATACTTATATTACTAATTTGTATGGTTTATAATTAAGATCGCCTATTATAGCTTTAGCGTCAAAGTGCATTATTATTGTATTAAGTACATTATTAATGTATAAGGGGGCGCGATAAAAATTGTGATCGAAAAGGGGGGCGCCAGTATAGAAAGTTTAAGAAGCACTGCCTTACTGTGCAATAACATTGAAACCATATTTCATGTTTTGTTGCATATAGCAATTGATTTTTTAATGTAAAAGTTTGTGTTTACAAAAACAAACTTAAGCAAAAAAAAATAACCGTTATAATTTTCAAAAGCAGTTTGGCAAGCAAAATAAGTATTCGACACTGAAGGCTTCAATAAATTTTTTTACCTGGAAGCAAAATTACCGTTAAGTGTGCGAAAACTTTTGTAATTCAAAGCATTTGGACGATTTCCTAAGGGCATTTAGAAAATATTATTTAAGCAGTAATAGGCCAGAAACAAGGGGAGCTGACAGTGGAAATTAAAAATTTAATCATAATGCGCTTTAAAAATGGTTTATCTGAAAACTACATTTAGGCTATTGTAAATAGGCCAAGAACAAGTTTGCACTATATAATAAAAAAGTATGAAGAACAGAAATCAATTGATAACAAACCAAGATTTGGTGATCAAAAAATTTTCCAAGACGGCGCAGTAATGGCTTGTATGCCAAATTAAAAAGGACCCCAAAACCAATGCATCAAATTTGGCAAAAGTTACCAAGGATAGTTTCATCATAGATGTTACGCCCCAAACTGTTAGAAATTACCTGCATAGTAATGGATTTAAGGCTAGAACTGCGCGAAAGAAGCCATATATATCCAAAAAGAACCGAGTGCCAATACTGGAATTCGCTAGAAAATATGTAAACATGCATAATTCTAGCACAACTTAATTTTTGCAGACGAGACCAAATTTAATCTTTTTGGATGAGATGGCAAAATTAAAGCGTACTGAAAACATAATGCTGATTTTGAAGCACGAAACGAACATCCACAGTAAAGCATGGAGGAGAAGGTCCCATGTTTTGGGGTGTACGGTATCTTTAGGAGTGGGAGATATTGTCATAATGAATGGCATAATGAAACAACTGTATTACATACAGATTTTAAAAGAAAATTTGCGTGCCAGTGCTGAAAAACTGGGAATCGAGAATTACCAGTTTTACCAAGAAAATACCAAAACACTCCACTCATAATACAAGGCTTCGGAAGGATACAACTGCCCAAAAGTTAAAAAACACCCACCCTAAGTCCAGATCTTAACCCGATTGAGCCCCTGTGGAGCATATTGAAAAAAAGAGGGGTTAAGAGACACTTTCTAACACACGTCAAATGGAGATCCTTAGAGAGAAATAGGCGAAAATTGACCAAGGAGTGACAGAAAATTTGGTTAATCAATGTCACAGCGTTTAAGAAAAGTTTTCCGTCGGAGAGGAAGATCAACTAGATATTAGTTTCATATTATTTGAATTTATTTTTATGTTTTGTAGAATACTTTTGTTTAACTGCCTTTGAATAAAATAACGGTGAATTTTTATAAATTTATCACATTTTAATGTATTTCAAAAGGTGCTGTATTTAATACTTAATGATTTTTGAAATAAAATCAATACAAATTGTGTTTTTTTAATACAGTTTTTATTTATTAATTAAATATATGCAGAAATCTTCACATGTTGAATACTTATTTTGACCTCTATATGTGTCATATAATGTAATGCTCCTGCATTGTAATGTTAAGTCGCTATTTAGTTCTACCTAATAAAGTAAAAGATTTTAAAATATTTCACAATTTTAAAGAACACAATATTTTAATTGTCTATTGAGAGTAATAAGACTTTACAAACATTGTTTAGTATCTGAATATTCACAGCGTGAAATGACTTTCGTTTTCTCAATGCATCTTCCATAGCCATGATGTCAAGTTTAATTATTTTTAATAACCACGGCTAACCTGTTTCGTGGCCGCGGTAGCCAGTAGTGGCTGGCTTTGTCACGAGTTCGAGCCCAGTACCACTAAAGACCCGCCGTGTTACGCTAAATCTGTCGAGAGCTGAAACGTCCTCCCGTTGGTGTGGTGTGGTAGTTAGGAGAGGGGGTGCCAACACACCATGGTTCAAAATTACGTGGTCCGTAAAAGCCCTCGTGCAGCTGAACAGTGCGACGTTAATCTTCACTCACTCACTAACCTGTTTAAGTATCACGTACTTGGTCACCAAAATGTTTCGTCCAATTTATAATAAAACAGGTTAGTTTAAGGTATCCGACTACTTGCAACAACTTTTTTTTTTTGAAAAAATGGAAATATGAGGATTTTTTTGTGATTTTTAGATTTATTTAGTATATTTAAAGGAAAAAAATCTTAAAATTGAAAGCAGAAAAAAATGTATTATTATTAAAATGGGAAAAAACTGGTAAAAATGTACAAAAAATTACATAAACGGGGTACAAAATTTTTATGAGAAAATTCTCAATTTTTTAATTTTGATGTGTTATTTTATTATTCGTGTTTGAAATTACCTTCAGGATAAGAGATATTTCTATTTTTACAAAACCTAGAGCACTCTATCTTAGTGATTACACGAACTTGCTTAAAAAGAAAGTGATTGTATTCACATAAAGGACTGTAAATTTTAAAATAAAGCAGCGATTGATAAATCTGAAGATCAAAACACTTCTACTGTTATACATAACATACACGAAAAATTTCAGCAAATTTTTTTTAAAAATTTTTGAGCAATCGCTGTCCCCGTTTGAACTTTTCGCAAAAAACCCATTTCGAGTAAAACGCATTTTAAAGTTTGTCATCTTGTGTAAAGTTATGGCATCTGCTTTTGCTAAAACACTTGTAATTTTTGTTCTAGTGAATGGAAAAAAAATTAAGCTTATATGATATTTTTATTAAGCTTATATGATGGCCTATAAAATAAAACCATAAACAAAATTTGTCAATTTTTGAAAAAAATCATGATTTTAGGTTAGTCGGATACCTTAAATAATTCACAACCGCATAAAAATTCGGCATTCTAAATATTCTTTTTATTTATTTTTCACTGTTGCCATTTTCATAAAACCATAAATCTTTTCTTTAGAAAATCGCTTCAATACAAATTGAGTTGTTTCATTATTATTATAAACTTTTTAGAGTTTTGAATTTATTTTAGTTTATATATATATATATATTAAATTACATCTCGTGGTTATGATATAAATATTTTTTAAACTCGCGACACAAGTTGCAAAACATCAAGTACGACAGTATTTGTTAATCTTTTGAATTGCCAACGTCATTTAATTTGGCGAAATTGGTCGAAGATATAATACGTACAAAATACCCTTGTGTATATTTTTTTAAACCTAAAACTGTTAATGGAACATTAATAATGGAACATTTTTCAGGTAAAAGTCATAACCGAAAACGGAATTGAGATTTTCGAAATAATTTTTTTGCGTAATGATTCGTTTATAAAACACAATGTTAAGATGTAGATAAAACAGCATTATGTACATACAATATTATTAAAATGTAGATGTGTAGCTTTTTCAATTCCTACTGTTAGCTCGCACTCTATATATTTATTTATCTTGGTGGAAATTTCAATCGTTAATAAAATACATTTTACAGCGCTTAATTGAACTGAAATTTTATATACATGATTATTTTGGATGGCAATTCAGTAATTTAATTATAATTAATAAAAATTAATTGATTAAAACTAGTTATTTAAAGAATTACAAATACAGCCACGTTGGCATCATTTTTGGTGACTTAGCGACCCTTTTGGCGAAAAAGGTTTTTTTTTCTCACGTTTTAAAGCATTCAGATGAACTGAAATTTTATAAACACGATTGTTTTGGATGACAATACGATACTTTAGTGATAATTATTAAAAATTAATTACTACTTAATGTTGTGATTCTGTATTTATTATTCTATTTAATAAAAAGTAGCTAAATCAAATTTTCTTTGTTCACCTAAGTAGGAATTGACTTTTACATTACTTGTTTTAAAAATGATTCTTGTCAGTAAAAATATATATATATAACGAAAATCGCAAACTTTTATTCTGTGTCAGCCAAGAGTAATGATTATTTGTGGAAACAAATCTACTCTCTCTTATGGAGATTAACAGAGATGTCATTAAAAGAGAGAAGTCGTTTTAATAAACTCTTGTTTAACGAGGATGCATTGAACTAAAGAATGCACGCCAAATTTGGCGATATTTAAGCGAAGTAACACAGGAAACAAAATCATAGTTTGGGCTGATTTTTATCCAATTCGTATTATCGCTTACCTGCATCCAATAAGAAATTTAACTGAGGAACGATTAAAAAATCTAAGACAGTACATGTTAAATACGAAAATAAAAGTGTATAAACTGAAAACAGTCTTATTAAACAGTCTCTTAACAGTTTTTCTTATCAATTTCGAATATCGTTTAAGCTGTGATAATAATAAAAATGGCGGTTATAATTACCTCCACGTATCCTCTTCGCCAATCTGTCGAAGTCTCTGAACCCATCGCAACTGTACACGTGTTGTTCGCTGCTCGCCAATTTTCGAAGTTCTGTCTTTAAAGTCTTCCCGATACCAAAGCAGAAAATTTGCACTCCGGATTCTTTCAGGCGATCCGCGTATGGTTTCGGGTCACCACCTTTCGTGTACAATCCGTCACTGATCACTATGAGGACCTATGAAATATTAAGTTCAAAATATTAGTACCAGACGAAAAAAAATGCGTTTTTGATTTGATTTGAACTAATTTTACATTACACTGTGCAATAACCAGAGGTCTATAGGTAACGGTATCCGTAATTTTGAATCACGTTCAAATGACGAGGACGACGCTGTGTTAGCTCCCGTTTCTTCAAATTTCAACACCACGTCTACGCGAGGATTTTGAGTACCAACAAAAGTAAGTGAGTGTTTATTAACGTCGCACTATAAGGTAACATGAGAGCTATCGATGACGGACCTGGAAATTTTGGATCATGGCCAAGAGACGAGGGCGACACCTAAGCTGGTACCCCAACCAGTCTAAGGAAGGACATTGAGCATCGGAAGACTTAACTTACATCAATCCCATTACACCGGAAGGTCTTCTATGGCACTAGGCTCGAACTTATAACACTCAGGTCCCGAGTCCGGGACCATAACTACTGAAACTGCATGAAGTTTATTGCCCACGAAACTGTTAAGTATGAACCCTGATCAAACGACGAGGACACCCGAGTTCACATTCTACTCTTCTAACTCTTATCCACATAGAACTTTGAACTTTTACAGATTTAATATGTACCAGCTTATTCAAACGGCGAGTCTATAGTGCTGATCGAAGACATTCAATGCGACTATATCAAAATTTGTAATGTACAGCAGAACCTGTTTTTGTCCGATCTTTTTTTAATACGGTGTATGAATTTCAATAGCTTTGGCGCCACTGCAATGCCTTCTATCAATGTACCAGTGACCCCCAGAGAATTTAGCCCCCTGCAAAGTCAGGTTTTGTCTTTAATATTTTATAAATTAGGGAAATACGTACAAGTCATGCCATGGGTCCCTTGAGTCCCGGGGTTGTACGTTGCGCCACTGCAATTTACATATTTACACTTCAAAACGTTCTGTTCATTTGTTATAAACAGTCTCCCGACAATGCACGTTCAGTTGCTTTCTCTCAACGCGTCAAAAGCCCACGCTTGATTGAAGACGAAACTTTAAATGACTGTGGCATTATCAATAATTTGATAGATTATATAGACAGACAAGAACCGGATTTTTTGAGAGTGGATAAAATATATGCAAAGATACATTTTCCCAACAAACTGGGAAAGAATTTTCTTAAAATAGGTACTAATTCCTAAAGGAGTAAGACATTTCAAAAAGTGCTTCGGTCATGCCCATCTAGTTATCGCGACATTTACAAGCAACTGACCAAGCGACCTTCGTCGCAAAAACTTATATCTTACTTTATGGTTTCAAAAAATAAATAAGTTGAAATTGTATCTTTATTTGACGAAAGCGATTTTGAACTAATTCATCACAAGAAGGCAAACGCTTTGGATTACGACGAATAGCAGTAAATTATGTTTGTGCATTTTGTTGTAAACTTCTCCATGTTTACAATGCGAAACAAAATGTTTTAAAAATATTTCCACGTGTAGTTTAATTATTTACTTTGTAATGGAAGTACTTTCTGACAAATTTCGTACATAACGCGTATTTTCTAAGTGTGACTTTTTATGTAGTATATTTCCACGAATTTGTTTATTATACGTGTGTGTGTGTGTAAGAATTTATGAAATATTTTCGAATATTTTTTGTGCGATTATTCTTATGCGGTCAGCATCTACAGCACAAAAACAAGTTCTACTGTATTACAAGTTCGATAATACTTATCTTTAAAAAAATAAACATGCAGTTCAAATTTACGTTGAATGTTATGTGAAACGTAGGATAAAATAATCGTTTGCAGTTAGTGCAATGAATACGCAGCACGAAGTGTATCTAGTTTAGGGTAAATATCCTTTCTTTTTAAATAATTTAACTTCAGTAATTTAACTTCACTTATTCCAAAAATATATTTGAAATTTAAAAAAAATATATTTCAAGATAGTATATTTTTACTTATACACATGGAATACTTTCCTTGTATGTTCGGAACACTGATATTTGAGAACCCACTTTTTAATTAAAAACGAATACAAAAATGTAATCTAAGTGTCCCTGTATGCATTTATTTTTCATACTCTGAGTTTATTCTCGAGTTATGTTCAAATAATTCGAAGAATTTTCTTTTGTTGCTTTGTTCTATTCTCCAGTTTTGTTTTGTTTTCCCCTTCTGTTTCCTGCTTTTATTTTATTTCTGTTGGCTACAGACTCTTTTTATTCACCCATGCTAGTTTTTAATTTATGGGAAGGATTACATTTCGCTTTTTCGGTAATTAAAACGCGTGGTTTTTGTTGTTTGCGATGATTCTGCTTGATTAATATTCGAGCGAAAATATTGTCCCCTCGTATTTTTCATTTCGCTTTAATTCCGCGGTGAAATTAGCGTTGTAGAATGCGAGTAGAAAGAGGAATAAAAAAACACACATGAATAGTACTTGAAACGTCATGCAGATATTATTATGGTGGCATAATCAAAGCAAATGAAAATGTTTTTGAAGTTTAGATTTTGTGTGTTTTTTTTTAATAATGAAGTAGAGAGAAATATTTTTAATTTTGTATTCTTGATAAGTTAAATATGTGTTTTGTTTTATAAGGTAAAATATATGGAGTAATTTACATAATACCTACCTTTGAAGTGGAATACGTTATTCACATAAAATTATGCTACTGAAGTCTTATTTCTAAAAAAATAAAACTAGGGCTTCAGTTTTTCTCTAAATTGGGAGGGTGTATAAGAGTTTTTCTTGTCCAATAGCGTATATTTGTTCATATCTTCAACACTCTATTTCTTTACCAACACAGAGCCAGATTTATTTAAGATTACAAAACCTAGATTTAGCCATAAACACCAAATCCAGATTTATGTATAAACACAATTCTGCATTAATTCTTAACACTAAATTTATATTTACCATTATTACACAAATCCACATTTATTCATAAAAACAAACCTAGATTTATTTACAAATCCCCATTTTTATTCTTAATATCCAATTTAGATTCTTCCATAATTTAGAATTATTCATTATTACATACACACAAAACCGTTTATCCCCAGAAATATAGACCTAGATTTATCAATAAATACCGAATTGATTTGCTTTTGATTGATGTCGCGTCCTAAAGCTGCGCGAGAGTTGTTGGCGACGAACCTTGTAATTTTGACCCACGTTCAAGTAACGAGAATGAAATCTTAGCTGGCACTCCCTTCTCCAAATTTCCTCGCTTCGTCAACGTGAGGACTTTGAGTATTGATAGATTTAACATGCATTAGCCGTTTTTCGCGTCAAGTCTTCAGTGGTATCATCACCACTCAGTCACCATGGTCATCCAAAAACACTTAATAGAAACTTACTTCAATTTACCTCTAATATAAAATCGCATTTTTTTTGACAAATGCAAAACTGTATTTATTCATAAGCACATACCTAGATTTATCTAAAAGCACCAAATGCAGATATATACGTGTTTGGTTTTTAACGCAAATCTAGATTTATTCATAAAATATCAAGCATTTATTCATGAATACCAAATCTAGATTTATACACAAACAAAATCTGCATTTATCCACAACGCCAAATTTAGATTTATATTCATTATTAAACAAATACATATTCATATAGATACAAACCTACCTCAAATCTAGTTTTATATACATTTAAATACCAAAAAAAATCTAGATTTATTTATAAACTGAAATCTAGCGCTTTATTCACAAACACAGGAGCTGAGAAAAGATCATTTAGCGTATTAACGTTTCAAAAATTCGAGAAAATCTTGTGCGGATGAAGTTAAACAAGGAAAAAACATAGTACTGGCGTCCCTGGTATAAAAACACGGTTTTGATGTTACACGGTATAAAATTTGCGATTATTATAACACGGATTCGATGTTCCACTGCGAATGATTCCGCGTGATGATTCGGAAAATATTTGTAGTATTACATAGGTTGCCTATTTAAATTTAATCTGCAAAAAAGAATAGCTTTAGCTGTGTGTGTGTGAAAAAATTAGAAGATATATTTGTTGAAAATGATCTTTCATTTGTAAGTAGCAGAAAATCGAAAAAAAGTTCTTTAGCTCCTTACAGAGAAATTCTGAAAGAATTGCAAGATCGATACAAGCAGGTCATTGCAACTACACACACACACACACACACACATCAAACTTTTGGAATGATAGAGGAATAACTAATGAAGTTGAATTTCAACAAACTTTGAGAAAAACAAATATATTTGCTGTAATTGTTGATGAATGATTATTTTTTTAATATCATTCATCAACTATTAATATTTTTGTGATCCTAAAAAGCAGTTTCTATTTATTTTATTTCATTTCATTTATTTATTTTTTATATTTCTAATGGGCTGCAGATTGATGTTTTACAATTGCAGATGTCGCCCAACCGGTCGAGTGGTTAGCGACGCTGATTGCGGTGCCGTAAGGACTGGGTTCGAATTCTGGAGAAGACATGGATGTTTGTAAATGTATAGTGCATTTGCGGCATGGGGGTACTCTATATAGCCGTCAAGTCGCAAGTCCTCTCATGTGATTGGTGGAAGGGGTCGAGAGGTGGGAGGCCCCTGACCACCCCAGGTGTTCTCCCTCAAAATTGGGTTGGAAACGAGCCAAATCGTACTGTCACCTGTATGGTGCTCAAAAGCTACGGCAAACGACAGGCGTCACTTCGCCCTTTGCCATGATGAATTTCGTGGGCCTCGATCTGTCCTTTGCCGATCTTATGGCATCAGCAACAATAACAACAATTGCAGATCTGGTACATTCACCGAAAGCTGATATCTTTTTTTAGTACGTCACCATATAGATGAATATCAATCGCCACTGTTAATTTTGACGCCCACATTCTTCCCGAGAGGGAAGCACCTGAGTTCTGGCGATGCGAAACCGTACTCAGGATTTTAAGTTTGCCGAGCACCCCTAAGCCAAACAGATACTCAAGGGGTCTTTTACATGATGCATAACCATACGACATGGCCACTGTCGATTTTCTGCATCAGGAAAATAATCCACCGTCATCAACTACGCCATCCAGCCAGCTCTGTTTATTTTAAATACGTTTTTGTTCTGTTTTTGTTTTTCATTTAACACTTGAACTTCATTTGTGTATTCGAAGTTTCAGCTATCATAAAATTTTGCACTTAAGGCCTTGATTTCGATATAACACGGTGCACACATTGCATTGATTTACATCATTTCAAAGTTTCGTAGAACACGGTTTCGATGCAAAATGGTTCATATTGCCTTGATTTACATTATACACATGCGTGTAATTAATTCAATAAATAAATATAATAATTTAAATAAATAAACAAAAGAGTTTCATACACCACTATTTTGATATTGCACGGTATGAATTAACCGTGTTATACACAAAGAAATATCACTAATATATATTGTCAGCTAATCACGTCATAAATGTCGTCAAGCATGCATCACGGTTGGTGGAGACGATTTCTAAAACTGTTTTAATATTTTCTCTGCGGAATCCTTCGTTAAGTAGGCTGCTAATGAGCATTTTATGTTCAATTAATGTGTTATTTTTTCTGTTTGTGTCTCACAACGCGGCACTTTCTCTCGCCCATATATTCCATACAAAAATTATTCATTTTAGTGAGCTCTACCACCCCTCAAAAAGTTTGTCCAATCATTTCAGAAAATCACACTGTTTATAAACAGACACCTAGATTTATTCATAAATATCAAATATTTGCTCATGAATATACCAAATCTAGATTTTTTTCATAAACAAAAATCAGCATTTATTCACAATATGAAATTTAAATGCATCCATTATTACACAAATATGTATTCATATAGATACAAACCTAGATATATCCATAAGCATCACAAATTTAGTTTTAATCATATAAATAACAAGTCTAGATTTATTTACAAACACTATAACAAAAAAATGATTTAGCCAATTAAGGCTTCACAAGTTCGAGAAAATCTTGCGAATCTAAGCAATGAAAAATCATAGTACATATCAGGGGTCAGCAACCTATGACACGCGTGCCACATGTGGCATTCTCAGTGGCGCTGTGCACTACTCTACAAATTTGTCAACGTTTGGGTGGATGGAAGTTGATTAATTTATAATCGACCTTATTTGAAAAACATCATCAGAATGATTAGCATTTATGGAGCTACGAAAAAATCTGACAGATAACACTAAAGGTAAATTTATAGCTATTTAGTAAATTATTGAATGTCAAATTGCTGGAGAGATTTAATTGTTAGAAGAGATTCCCACTGCATATGGAATCTTCTTTCCGCTCTTTTGGTTCTACATATCTAAATAAAAAAAAATCTTACCTCATATGAAAATATTTCAAGTCCGCTAGGAAATTGTTTTAACAACTGAATGCACAGAATCCTGTTAAATTGAAAGTCACACTTGATTTTGCGACATGAAAGTAGAAGGGTGCTAGCAATAGGTTCGCATTAAACTTGTTATTTATCTTTTTATTTAACTATAGTGAATGGAAATGCTTGTAGTCTATTTTTATTTAAATATATATATATACATTTAAAAATACGTAATATACGTACAATTTAATCGTTATTTTTTAGTATTTTTATTGAATAAAAAATAAATCTTTTATATTTTTACTGAATACAACTGAGTGCTCAGAATCGCGTTAAATTAAAGATCACACATGGTACTCCTGATTTTGTGATAAGAAAGTAGAACGGTACAAGCACTAGGTTTTCGCATTAAAAATTTTATTTATTTTTTTATTTAACTGTAATAAAGGAAAATACTTATATTTTATGTTGTCTGATTCTTATTTTAATAAATGTTTAAAAAAATACTATATATATATATATATATATATATATATATATATATATATATATATATATATATATATATATATATAATTTTCGTTGAAGAAATAATATTTCGTGCTGTTTATCTTTATATTAAGAAACAAATTTAGATCATGCAAAATTAATATATTGGGAAACTGTAAATATATATTATTGACCTCTTTTTTATAAATCTGTATGATTACTGCGAGACTCGAACTGTAAAAAAATGTTCTATTGTATGGCCCATTGAATCATATTGGTAGACTGATTTGTCACGCGACAGCTAAGAGATTGCTGATCCCTGGTATATTTTAATAATACTCATTTAAGCAAAATATGCTAGTGAGTGAATGTTAGCGTTCATTAATGCCGCTTTTTTGCAGCAACACTCAAGTTATTAGTGACGGCCCTCGTAATTTCGAAGTTCGGTCGACTGAGCTGAATAACACTTGAGTTTGCACCCCACTTTCTAAAACTCTCCGTCTTTGAGTCTCGACAAATTTAATGTATATTCGCCCCTCTACATGGTGGGGTTTCAGTGTCATATAAAATATCGAAGACAAATATTTAAAGTGATACGAAATTTCAATAGATTTGACGTTTGCAATTTTTTTTTCATAAATTGCTTCCTAAACATGTCTAGAATACGGAGGGTGGTAAAGGGATTTTTTAAAATTAGAAGTCGTTATAAATAAGCAGGTGTTATAATGGCAGATATTCGGAGCGCTAAGTTAAATTTTTAATTGTTTTAATCGGGCTTGAAACTTCAAACGCGTTTTGCTTAAATCTGTGTTTTTTAAAAATTTTCTCCAGCATATCTCAAGATGGATTTGACCGAATGGCTTCAAATTTGTAGGGTAGGCTCAGCACATATATACGCACCAAAGGGACTACGATCATTCCAAAATTCAAAATATTTCTAGTTTTATAACAAAAACTAATCCCCCCTCCATGAAATTCGAAACTCTTTCTTCAGAAGTCTACCAAAAATCCAATTTTTGATATTTTCAATTGAGTATAGTCCATTCGGTGCATTTAAGCGTATAGATTAAACTGTCATTAATTTTTTAAAAATTTTATATAAGACAATCAGCCAAAATCGTGGAAGAAGTGAGCGTCCATTTTTTCGAGGCATTTCAGAGCACTATAACTCACGTTTTACAGGATATTTTTGGCTAAAAATTTATATACATACTTTCAAGATACATATAAATAAATGATAAAAACGTAAAGTTCTATATTTTTTACTGGTCGTCAAAAAATCACCTAAGAATGCTTAAAAAACAGGCCTTCAAATGGGTGACCCCCTTAAAAATCATAAATTTGCAGATAAAAGTATATACTGTGTTTCATTTATTATTAAGTCTCAGATTTTTTTAAACTGGATGTCCAACTTAAATCCATTAACAATGAAAAATCTGGGCGTGAAGTACGTGCGGCATTTCACACCTTCATTTTATTCGAGACAGCCTTTGTTCGGAAATTCCCGCAAGTTGATTTTTCATCTTTTCCCATCCTTCACCATCCCGATCGAGAACAATTCCTCGTTTCTGACGGCGCCGAGAAGGAAAGTATGTCAACGTGTTCCCATTCGATGACAGAATCCGCGCTGCCTTGACCGTGACAGAGACCTTCAGCGTCCATTTGAAGGACACGAGGAAGAGAAAAAAAAGATTGTGGACAGCAACAAATGTGCTCACCGAAAAAAAAATGTTTCGTTTTTTTATAATTAAAAAGAATGAAATTTGTGTAGAGTAATTTGAGAGCTAAGTTGGTTTAGAAAAATTTTCAAGTTACGGTTTGTTGTTTCATTTATTTCATTAGCGCGCAGATCTCCATTTATTAGTTTCTTTCCTCTTATTTTATTAACAAAACATACATAAATGCAACTAAAAATTGTTGTAAATAGTTTACTTTGGAGTGTTTTCACTATATTTGTTAAAAAAAATTCTTTTTAGTAACCTCGATTATAATATAATATAGACCTATAAAAAAAGCACATTTAGGTATGATTTGTGGCAGCGGTAGCTTAGTGGTCTCATGGTCACGAACTCGTATCTGGCGGGTCATAAGTTAGAATTTAGAAGAACCATCGTGTAGTGGGGCTGATATACGTCATGATGCAAATTCTCAACATTGGTGTAATGTGGACGCAAGGACAAAATGTGCCAGTCAGGTGTCGTCCTCATCACTTGACCATGATTCAAAATTAAGTGCTCCGTCGTCAGTAGCCCTCGTGCAACATTAAAAACACACTTACTCAAGATAAGATTTACAGAAAGTACACATTTGTAACTAATTATTTTTATTTTGCCCATAATATAACTTAAGTTTTACTTATTAAAAAGAAAAAGAGAATCTATGAAGTTTTTTTAATTACATTTCTGTATCACATATGAAATACATATTTCTAAGTATAAATGATACTATATTTATTTTAAATATCTATATTAAGTTTTTTCTTACACGAACGTACGTATTAAACTAGCGTAGACATGCGGCTGTACAGACACTACATAGAACTGTTTGTTAATTTTTTGGGAGGGAGGGAGGGGAGGTATAACATGAGTTTGAAAAGAAGAAAGAAAAGTTCATCAGAGGAAAGGAAACTCCATCCCAAGAAAGGATATTTAACAGGATCTAAATTCGTTAGTTACTTATAAAAGAGGAAACAAAAAAATTTCGGATTGAATTTCTTCTATTTTTCTATTCTTATAAATCTAAAAGAATTCCTTTTAGTAAGAGCAAAGAAAAAATTTATTAAATATTTATAAAAGAAAAAAAATATTATTATGTATAATTTAAAATATATGGGGTAGTTCGCGATTTTATCTGTGGATAACTTATTTTTTGTTGTAGTCATGTGTGTGTAAGGGAGGGGATTATATATATATCTTCTTTCGGTTTGTTCTTAAGAAGTTTTAGGATTTATTAGTCTTCTTTTTAATTTATTAAATGCTATATATATATATATATATATATATATATATATATATATATAGTAAGAGGGATTTAATTTAAGTACTCCCACGGAAAATTCCATGTATTCCCTGTTATATATTTATATTCGGAAGATTAAATTAAGTATGTAAATGATTAAGAACAAACATAAACTCAATTAATATTTAAAATAAATCTGTAGAGACATAATACTTAATAAATAGACATGTATTGAACAATATATTTAAAAAAACTTTTCTTTTAAGACTCACGAGTCTATTTTAAAAAGCTATTTAAACTTGCTTGAGTGAGTGGATATTAACGTCGCACTATTCAGCTACTCGAGGGTTTCTTGTGACGGATCTCATCATTTTGAACCATGATCAAGGGATGAGGACGACTTCTGAGTTGGCACCCCCTCACCCAACTACCACACCAACCGAAATATATTTAAGCCTCGACACATTTAACGTGCATCGGCCCTTTCTGTACAGCAACTCTTCAGCGGTACAATGTTAGAATTCATGACACGCCAGCCACGAGTGCGGTACTTTGACATTTAGGCCACTAAACTTGCTTGAAGTAGTTCGCTAGTTGATATGAATCGACTTCATTTCAAAGCAAGAGGAAACCGATCTGAAACGAACTACATAATTAAGAATATATTAAGATGAATAATATATACATTTAACTGATTTTTCCCCATCAGAACGTAAAGCTCCTACATACCAGCCATTTGTAGCGATTAATTTCTTATTACTATCACCTTTTGAAGCTGTTGGGACTATTAATGACGGATTTCATACTTTTGTCATGGCCTAATAAAAATGACACACGAGCGGGATCCCCACTCCCCACACTTCCAAAAACGCCAAGGGTAACGTACAATAGCTTCTCTACACGGAGGCTCTTCATTAGCATAAGGGCTCGAACTCCTGACACGTCGTCCGTGAGCTCGTGACCATAGCCAGTAGGTACCGCGGCCAATGGTGAAGCGTCGATATTCAGAGTGAAGTGACAGCTTGTCCTCTTCACTTGACCATGGCCTAGAAATATATGTTCCAAAGTCACTGATACTCTTGTTGTCTCTGCTGCCTCACTCAGCGGCTCTTGAACTGTAGTCCGCGGACCCTCCGGGGTCAACAGCGTTTTTCTAGGGAATCCGTGAAAGTCTCTCTTTTAATGGTAAGTTTTTCCTCTTTTACGGACTCTGAAAGGCCTGGTGTAAAAATTTAAATATGGGCCCTCCTAGATTAAATCACTAAATTGCTCCTAATGAAAAAAAATTATTCTAGAACATGTATCGATCAAGAATATTAATTCCATTATATTAATATTTTATATTTTTAATTAGATATTTATTATTTTCTGAAAAAAAGAAGCGTTAAAAAATCTTTACAAATAGTAGAGGCAGTTTTAGGATTATTGATGAACTTTTAAATCCCTCAGCCATATGTTGAGAGTCAGAGAGGTCGAAGGTATCAGGCTGATACATAAAAGAGGCCACCGGGATCGAAAGTTAAAGAACCACTTGTCTCACTAATATGTCAACCCAAATAAATTTAGAGTACATCACCGCGCGATTATTCTGCACAATAATATTTGATGAAATAAGGACTCGAAGTCTTGACTCGACCTGTGCACGACCAGATTCGCCAATTTAAACACTGAGAAACTCTATAGATATTTTCTCTCTTTGTTACTGAATAATATGTTTTTATTCTTTTCTATTAATTTTTACTATCGCCATCAAACGTAAACAAATTTTTCATTATTGCATAAAAAATGAAAAGTAACAAAATTATTAGTTTCAACGTTTTGTTTTCGCTTAACCCTGTTACTTTCATCTTTATATCAAAATCCACACTAAATGCATACCACTAGTCGACCTTATACCGGTCTTTTTTTCAGAGGAAAAAACAAGATATCTTCTTTTATATGAATTGAAATCCGATACTCTCTATAGCTGTGTTTATAATTCAAAAAAAATAATGAAGAGAGAAAATATCTGTTTACAATCAGTTATAGGAGAGTGAAAAGAGAACGCAGAAGGATTATTTTTACGCGTGCTTTGATTTATCGGGAAAATAATCGCTTGCTCTTGGGTTTTCCCCATCTGTGTTACAGTTAGGTTACACAACAAGGTCAGTTTCCTTAAGCTCTGTGCGTATTGTTGGCTTTACACAAATTGCTATGGAATACACATTTCTGATCTTTTGTTGTTCTGACCGAACTTTTCTCGACATTTCCTAAGCTTCAGATTTAGAAAAAGAAATTTCAGTGCATTTTAATTTTTTAATCATAATTGAATTAAATGCCAGTTATATGAGTTCACGAGCATGACCCCCTCGGGCGTGGGCGTGGGCGTTATTTTGTCACGTGGTGTTATATCTGTCGAGTCACGGGTTCAATCCAAGTTGCACTATAGACTAGCCATGTAGAAGTGAAAATGCTGACGAGGTTCATGGTCCTCAAGTGTTGTGGATGGGAAATTTAAATAATGGGGCGCTTGCGAGCTTCCAGAAAAAATTTTGTCTCCCTCCATTCTGTGAAAGAATTAAAAATATTTATTTATTTTAATCAATTTCAAGACCCAAATAAGGGGAGGTGTACACAAATGTATCCAAAATCGGATTCGAGACAAAGCTCATAATTCGCATTTTTTATGGGGAGTGCATCTTTAAAACCTACACATTCAAATAAAAACCTTAAAATACTTTTTTTGGAGGTACCGTATCAACAATCGAATTATCCTTCCTATGGGATGTTGCTAATAACGTTAAAATTAATACTTGCAATGACATTTTAGCACTATTTTTATTCTTAAAAGTTGTAACTATTGTTTTACATACCTTAATTTAATAAGGAATAACATCGCAATTTATCGCGAATTTTAAATAACTTTGGGACATAAATTCATGCCTTTTTCAATGATATTGCAATTTATTATGCTAAGGTCTCTTCTCTTAATGGCATTGTTGTAGGTGTTGCCGCATCTCGCTCCTATGCCTTTCAAAAATAAATTAACTGACGACTAGGAGAGTTGATGGTCGAACTCTAATACTGGCTTAAGAGTCAAGTCCAATTGATCCAAGTTAAAATATCAAGTCTCATTCAAGTTATGTGGCCGCGGTAGGTGAGTGGTATAGGTATCCGATCGTGGCTGACTTTGTCACGAGTTCGAGCCCATTACCACTAAAGACCCGCCGTGTAGGGGAGCGATGCACGCTAAATCTGTCGGAAGCTGAAACGTCCTCCCGTTGGTGTCGTGTAGTAGTTGAGAGAAGGTGTGCCAGCTTAGGTGTCGTTCACGTCACTTGACCATGGTTCAAAATGACGTGGTCCGTCACCGAAAACCCTCGTGTAGCTGAACAGTGCGACGCTAACATTCACTCATTCAAGTTATGTTACACAATTTTTAACTAATCATGACCCATTTGTTTCTTATTTACATCATTTTAAATTAATACTTACTCTCAATAATCTTTGCGGTTCTATTGAAGACGCTGACCACACACACACACACACAATACATGTTCTGGTGTCCTCTAACTAAAGTATTTCATTTAACTTCCCCTATGAAAAAGCTAGAAAAATTTTAATCCACTACCATCATTAAAAAGGCACTTACATTCGTTCTAAATTAAAATCATGCATTAGGATTGCTTCTGAAATCCGTGTTCAGTTAGTTCCCTCAGATGAGATTGGATTGTTTTTTACTGTATTGGTTTTAGTACATCTAAAGGAGGGATCTGTGTGATGAAATACCTTCCTTCCTGTGATGTGATTCATTTATTTAAAATAGAAAATAAAGAAAGCAGAAAAGTATTAACAGGAAGAAATGATGTCGTCATTTAAATACATCTGTAATCTGAGAATTTTGACACAAATTTACTTTCATTTGTTTGTCTTTTTGGTTTTGCTTTTTTTCCTGTCTAAGTTTGTACTAACAGCACATTTTATCTATACAAGCGTATATGGATATTAACTTTTTTTCTTTCTCTTGCTTTATATTTTTTAGCTTTGTATATTTCTATCTACAGTGTATTTTGAAATTGTATAATTCTAGCTTTTTTTAACATGTTAGTTAATACAATGACTACTTTCGAGATTTTAAACAAAATTAATTAACTTCATGTTTTCTCTTTTCTTGAATACACTGCACTACTTTTTAAAATAATATATATATAGCCATTTAGTTTTCAATATCTATCTCTCTTCTTTCGTTTTTCCTGGTAATCATGTGTACTCTACTGCAAGCGATCTTTTGACTACTGGTCAATAAATGAAATTTTTTATAAAGTTATTTGTGCATATTGTGAAGTCTTCAACTTCAAAATTCTCCAAAAAATGTCATTCGATTGTGGGTTTAAGTTCCTTTTATTTTATGCGGGGTACGGAGTTACAAGCTGGTAACACAGCAAAAAACACAGAAAGCAAAATAACGATCACACACATTTTAAATATTTACGACATGTGTGTGTGTGTGTGTGGTCAGTTCTATTTGTAATACAAATAGACTACACACTTTGGATAAAAAATAATTGTTAATTTAGAAGTCATTTTTGTATTTTTTATTATAAGTGTATTATTCAAATGCAAGTTTCAACATTTACCATTGAAATATCAGTTGAAAGGAAAAAATCGTCGGAGAAAAATAAATATAAGCGAACTATGTTCTGAAAGCTTTGAGAGTGAGGATGATCCATACAATATGATCGATTGAACACTGACTGTGAGCAATTCGACACGGATAATAAGGAAGAGAATACGCGTATGGGATGAAAAGTAGAATGAGATTGTTCTCTAGTTCCGAACAAGAATGTGAAGAGAAAGAGAACAATCAGAATACGGAAACTCAAATTGACGCAACTCTGTTCGTGAAAAATAAATATATAATAAATAATTTTCTGTGAACCTGGAAAATCCCCCGCCTCATACTACTTTCGGAGAAATATCAGGAGCAACGGGATATGTGAAACGGAATATTATGAAGGGCAAGTAAGGAGTGCATTTTTAGTAAAATGTAAAAAATTGTGACCTCAAATAAATTTTATTTTCATTTGAATAACGATATATATGCAAATTACTGCGAATCAAAGCATAGTTTTTCAATTTGTATTCTTTCTGAATATGTATATGCCTAAAATTCAAAAGATACAAGTTTTCTTATCCATTGCAATTAAACTCAAACTCAGTGGCACAACAGCCCATGAGGGCCAGGGCCTCATCCCAGTATATGTGACCATTGGGCGCTAAGGTACATGAGCAAATGTTCCGATCAGGTGGTCAGTCTGAAACGATACCTCAAGTGTTTAAGTCCCCAACCAAGTTTGGTACTCATTTATCGACCCACTGCAGGAGGGTTGAAAGGCCGAGCTGACCTTGCCCAGCCCGAGGATAGAACCTCGAACCTGTGGTTTGGAAGCGCGATATGCTATCACTCGGCCACTAGGCCTTCTATCAATAGCAACAATCTTGTATTTTATTGCCCATAACAAACTCTGTGTTATTTTAGGTTTAGTGTTAATAGTTGCCTGCAATCTGAAACTCTATGTTTGAACTTGCCTGTTAATAATGAAAATTTGACTTTGTGTGTACTTCTGTCAAAAATGAAAGGTCTGATTGCAGGGGGGTTGTTTTCAGGGGACCGGTTCATACCTGCAATCCGTTTTGGGAGAGCACGGTTCTTTTGGTGTCTCTCAGTTCGCATGCACAACCATAACTTAGAAATAGAACAAAAACAACAATTTCTATTAGATCCCATGCGATTAATATTATTTTCACGAATTCTAGAGAACAGGGAAATAAGCACCTCTAATTCTACTCATTTTGAATTCATTTTGTCACACTGGAGAATAATTAATAAGTTTTAATTCACATATATAACTACTCACTTTGCTAACATTAGGTCGGGCATTTTGAAAGACAACAAGGGCTTCCTCCAGTGCAGCTGCTGTGTTGGTGGCTCGGCTGTCTTTGAACTCGACTTCTTGCAGTTCGTCGGATAAATGACACTTGGTTTTAGGGTTTTTTAGGAAGTCAATGTGACGTACTGCAAACAACAGCAACAATTAATTTTTTTTTAAAAAAGAATGAAATTTGATAGTTTTTTAGTAAACTATATCTCGAACAATAGATTACACGCAGAAAATTTATTGTTTATTTTAAAATTCACAGCAAATAAACTCATCTCTCTCTCGTTACAACATAAACACTTAGATTAAAGAATATATATCATGCTAAAACACTAAAATTTGCAAATGTAAACAAACAGTAAGCTATTAATCAATTCAAATAATCTTAATAAATATTTTACAAATGGAAATAGTAGCAAAAATATACAATTAAAAGTAAACATAAGTTCAAGAGTATACCTAAAAATTCATAATTACAAGGTAAGAAAATGGAAGCAGGAAACTATATAAGAATATGTGTTTGTATACTTCCATTTTCCTTGCACAATTATGTGTACATTTTCTGCTGAAGAAAAGGATTAGGGTCCTA
This sequence comes from Trichonephila clavipes, assembly GCA_019973935.1. Lineage (NCBI taxonomy): Eukaryota > Metazoa > Arthropoda > Arachnida > Araneae > Nephilidae > Trichonephila > Trichonephila clavipes. Next base: position 814,086 of record BMAU01021177.1, on the reverse strand, counting down.
TAAATCAAGCCTAATCCTACTTCAACCGCCCTAAGTCATAAACAGCTTTAGAAAACATAGTAGTTTTCCAAATCGGTCAACTGATTTTTTTTTCATAGATCGGTTTCTTCTTCAGGGTTTCCTATTTTAGATTTTAAGTTTCCTCTGATTTGTAGGATATTTAATCTATTCATCACTTCTCTTATTTATTATTGCAACTATATACTCATGCATTTATCTGTGACTGCATCTTGCCAATATCTGTTAGAATTTATTGATTACTTAATTATTTCGACTGTTTACTTTGGAATAAACTTACTGTGATTTCTATTCATGTTAATTCATGTTCATTGGGAGTAAGTAGATTGTTTCTTCGATAATTTTGGGATATGTTGTTTCTACTATATATTTCGCTGCATTTTTTTTTTGGAGACTTATATACAATAAATTATTTTAGTACATTTTTTATTTATTAAAATATACTTAACAATATTTTTATTTGTCTTTTATCTTATGAAAACTTCATTTCTGATCAGTAGTATGGGCAATTAAAGGAAAAAATTGGGATATTGAAACATATTTCAACCCTGTTATCTTAGCACTAACTCTGAGAATTTGCTTATGCATTATGTGGCTACTTATTTCGTCCTTTATTATGTTCTTGCTCTATTTGTCTTAAGTTAAATATTCAATGTAAATAAGTTTATTAGTAAAAATTTTAAACATACTAGCCAAATGACTAGTCACCTCATCTAATATTTGATACTTGTATCGAGCATTAACTTGTCCTGGTACTAATGTAATAAGTTTCTGACATGTCTACAGTGATTTCAGACCATGCTTTTATGAAGTGATATTTCTAGTTCTTTGACATTTGTTAAAAGGTTATTCGATTCCCTTAAATGCTTTCCCAGTTCATCTCACATACATTAGAGTACACTAATATCAGGACTTTTTGATGGCCTTATCAAATGATGAAACACACCATGGTAGTGGTTAAACCAGTGCTTCTCAAAGTTTCAATATTCGCGACCCAATATTCAATCATCATTTTCATCGCGCCCCCTCATACAATATCAATGTATTGAATTCAATAATATTATACTCTGATGCTAAAAATACGATGCGACTTTAACCTCATTAGTGCCACTGGCGTATATAAACGTCTCGTTCAGCCAAATCATTATTTTCCCTGACTTATATATACGTTTTTCCGAAGTAAGACTTTTTTTTGTGCACTGCTATCGTAAAATTTTGGAATGCAATTAAAGGACTTGACAATGCTTGCGAAGGATTTTCTTATTTCAGATTATTTACTTCTTTATTTCTCTCACCCCCCAATATATCTTATACGCGCGAAAACGTGTGGAAAACGATTGGTACATTGGGACACTAATAGCGTAACTTTTATTTGGGAGTTAAAGGATTTTTAATAAACCGTACAAATTTTCAAGATAAGTGTTTTATATATGCTTTTTGTATTGTTGATCAATCCCTTGAGGTCATTGGTAATTATTAAACGTTCTTAATTTAGTATTGTTAAATTAATTATAAAATACATCGCGTAGCACTTATAAGTGTAATATATCAGTGTGTGTATTTTATTTTTTATTATGCATTTTGTTTATTTACTTTCAGTAAATTAATTTTTTTCAAGTAATCTTCTGTTTTCGACTTTTCAATATGCTCACCCCCCCACGTTGATCTGTCACGTCCCTCAAGGGGGGCACGCCCCACAGTTTGGGAAACGTTGGGTTAAACCAAGTCCTACATAGTTTTGAAGCGATGGGGAGAAGAATTGTCATCCTGATATATTCTGTCCTCATCTGGAAACCAATTTTCCATTAATGGTTTGACAACATTTTCTAGATGAGATAAGTACTCATTTCTAGTTCTGTTACCCTTTATTGTGATAAGGGGACCGATCCCATCCTACTGAATGGTCCCCAAATTATTTATCTTTTTACTTCTAGCCTGGGTGATCAGTTGTATGAAATCTAGATGAAAATTTTTGTGTTGTTCCCGACAAATTCTTTGTCTGCCATCAATTGTAAAAATGGCTCTTGTGTCTCCATAATATTTTTATCCACATGTCTATGTCAGAATTTTTCTATTTTTTAGCTCAAGCATAATGATATCATTGATTTAAAGCAGACAAATAGCGTTTACGTATTGGTCGTCGACTTTCAAGCTCAAGAAATTTAAGCTCTATTTGTGTATTGTTGTGTGAGAGATCTTCGTTTCCGAGTTTAAGGTATCCGAATGCGTTCGGAACCATGATTTTACAAAAGCGTATAAAGGGATAATAATTATGATATTTAGAGTCACTTAGATTAGAAAATGTATAAAAAATTGCTTTAAGAATATTATAACAATAAAAAATTGCTTTAAGAATATTATAACAATAAAAAATTATTTAAGTACAATATTTTGACAAAAAATGAACATAGAATGACCCATTTTCAAAACATTATCTTTTTATAAAAAATGCTTCAATTATAATGTCACCTGTATATAGTTTAGACCTCTGTACAGAGGCTGCACTAGAATTTTTGAAAGAAATAACTGAGAAGTGGATTTATCCGTGTTTTTTTTTAACTACAACAGAGGAAAGAAATTTTAAGAAAAAAAACGCCGCTAATTATTTCAATTGGTCGTAACTTTGAAAATAATGTGAATTTTTCAAAACTCCTATATATATATATATATATAGTTCAGACTCTCTAGAGAAGTCTTTACTTCATAGAAGTAAAATATTATTATTATAGAAGCATTTTTTTTAAAAAGGAGAACGTTTTGAAAAAAGATTATTCTAAGTTAATTTTTTACCAAAATATTGTATTTAAATTAATTTTTTATATCATAATGTCCTTGAAACAATTTTATACATGTATTCTAATCTAAGTGACACTAAATATCATGAAAAGTATCCATTTATGCGCTTTTTTAAAATCACAGTTCCGAACGTAGTCCGATACTTTGTTGAACTCCTTTGTAATTTGTAGAGTTGTCAATCATCTACTTTCCCTATTTTTCTTCACAACCTGCGTCAATTTCCTCTCATCATGTTTTGTCATTTTCTTGGGTTTATGTCCCCTAGATCAGTGGTTCTTAAACTGTGGTCCATTGACCCCTGGAAGTCCACAGCGCTAACTTCCTTTCTAGAGGTCCACGCAGGTCTCTCATTTAATATTAAGATTTCCTTTTGTACTGACTCTGAAAGGCCTCATGGAAATATTGTAAGATGTCCATCGTAAACTAGATCACTAAATTACCCCCGATGAAATCACTCCACTACAACATGTGTTTCGATCAAGAATATTAAATCAAGGGATTTCTTTTTTTTTTGCTCTGTTTGTACTAAAGCGAAATATTTTCAAAAAAATTGTAGAAACATTTTGTGCAAAACTTAAGAACTGGTTTCATAGTGTATTATTACGGTAACGATTGCATTTAAATCACTCAGCCGTGTGTTGGGAGTCAGAGAGAGGTGTTCAAAAGATCTTGGGGGTCTGCAACGTCAGGTTGATACATAAAGGGGTGGTGGTGATCGAAAGTTAAGAACTAGAGAGCTTAGAACCCTAGATGAAACTTTTGTAATACTTTTACTTAAATATGCTTTATATAACCTTATTACGCTTCTGGTTGATATTCATAGTTTTGAAATTTTATATACTTTCACACCGTTTTGTCACGTAGAAACAATCAGCCGTCTTTTAAACTCACTAATAGCTTTTGTTCCAGATCGTATGTGGAATGCAGACACTGCCTAGGCACGCAACTGGATACCAAACACCTTTTTAGCTGTCCTTCCATTGTTGGTGCCCTTTTTAAAATAGACAATGACTGCAGCATGGACATTCTTTACTCTGATCATGTCGTGGATGTTGTCACGACAGTTATTTACGCTTTTGGTAATATCTGACAATATATCCTTATGTTTTATAATTGCAACCTCTGCATTTTGTCATATACGACAACAACAATTGCTATTGTTGGTGTCATCCTAAAACAAAAACACACAATTAGTTTTACAAAATTAAAAGAATCTTAACTTTAAATAATAGAGTCGATTACTTTTACAAGTACTTTTTCTAAGAAACAATGAATATTTTCTGTAGTTGCAATTTAAGCAAGAATAAAAATGAAAACAAGGGGAAGGTGATAAGTCATTTGGCCAGTATGTTTATCTGCCATTTTTTGGGGTTACATGACCGATAATAACACAAGTAAATCTTTGTAATTCCATCACTTGAGTATGTTTTTACCCAGAAGTAATATGTAAATCTAATTTAAATTTAATTTATTTTAGGTAAATGAAAAGCAATAAAGGGAAATTAAATTATCCATGTATCAGAAATTTGAAATAAGAGAATTTCGGGTTACTCAATAAATATTTTTAAAAAACTGTCGCATATCATTTTTATTATATTGTACATTGATACGACTGTAAAGGCAATCATTTAAAATTACAAATAGTACCCGAAAGGCCTAATAATTACAGCTTAATTTAGTTTCTGAACATGTATTATTTCTATCTTCCTCTATTGCGTTCTTCAAAAATGTACAAATTATAGAATAAATAACGAAAACTCGATATATATCTATGCACATATATATTTCCCTTCATCTGTAAATTTTTTATCGTGCATTTGACTTTGCATTCAATTTAAATATATATATCGATATTGGGCTGATAGCCTCTACGAATAAAGAATGATCACACATTAATTCATTGAATTCAGAAGAAAACACTTATTTAGAAAGGAGCAAAACGTTCACGATACGGAAAGGCGGCAAAGACATTTCTTTTTCAATTTTGAAGCCCTTAAGTTTTTTAAACGTAAGGAGCATCTAGAATGTTCCAGAATATCACATGATCCAATCTTTGCAAGCTAAATGGTTGTTCCGGTGGGTGATGAAATATTACGTCCACTTATCGAAAATTTTCTTGGAACAGTTTTGAGGATAAAAGTTATAGTTACTTTATTACTTCCGCTTAGTAAATAATTAAAAATAGCGCGATGTTGAAAATTCAGAATCGAAATGAAGTAAAGAAAAACCATCTCAAGAGAATTGGAATGGAAAATCATATCACACACACATATCATATATGTATCAACACAGTCTAATAGTACAAATTTTTTCATGATTTAAAAGCAAGTGGCATCTCAATTCCTTTAATGAAAAGGAATAATGAAATAATATCGTGATTATAACAATTTTGATAAATAATTTAATTATAGTGTGATAAGCAGTGTGGATTTAGTTTTCTCAATACAAGTTTTAAAAATAATTTTACATACGAGAAGGAGAAAATAATTCTATGAATTCTGAAAATTTTTCTATTTAATTATTGTCGGTATGCGACCTTCGAAGTCAATTTAGTGACCTTATTCTTCTATAAACAGTAGCACGCTCTTGGAAGATAGCATCTTAATTGCGAATCTTGATAAGAATTATATCAATTTTTAGAAAGATAAAAAAAAAAAGACTACATTATCATTAAACATCAAAGCATTTCTTTCCAATTTCACAATTATATACATATCGATTTTTTTATTTATAGAATTTTTTTTAAACAGATTTGAGAAAAATGCTTAGAAAAAAGAGAATCTGAGTTTTTTCCTAGGCATTTCATAGATTCATAGAATTCAAATGTTTTTAGGTTGTATTTTTCTATTTTTTTATTATTTAAGTAATTAATAAAACAAAATACTTTCTTGAACGAAATTATCGTAAGTAATAACAAATAACTTTTTAATGCATAAAAATTATTAGTAAAGTAAAATGTTGAAATCAATTTTACAAAATATAATTTTTTAATGCATATATTCTTCCTTTTTGTGTGAATTATTTTTCCGTAAGCATAGAAAAACAGAAATAAAAATACACATATGCACAGAGAGAGAGAGAGAGAGAATACATAAAATTATCTATGTGAGCAATGTACTTCATGAAAAACAAAATCAGAAAATCCTTTGTGTAATTAATAAGCACACAATTTCTTATAATTTCATTAATAAAATTTTCATTATATTGTTTTTATGTGAATATATTTCTGGGCTAGGATTATTAAAATATTTATTAAAATGAAATACATATAGTTTTCATTAGTTAAAAGTGATTAAAATTTTCTTCTATGTACGCATAAATTAATATAAATTATTAATTTTGTTGCTTAATCCATAAATAATATATTTTGCAACTCTTCAGCTATTTAAAATATTTCAGTTCACGTAATCCATATAAACTTGAACCATTTTTCTTAAAAAAATTGTTAAAACAAATTTTGGACATAAATGATTTTAAAAATGCACTCGTGAAGAAAATTAAAAGTCCTTTGTAGAATTAATATTAAAAAGTACATTTAATATTCTTTTCATGTAATAGCATTAATGCCTGTTACAGATGACTTAGCTTTTTCTCTAATCTTTCACAATACGTTTTTTTAAAAAAGAAACAATGAAAAATATTACTCACCAGCTGCGTCACTGTAACTAATAACAGCGACACGCGACGCGTTTGCGTCCACAACAATATGAGTCAAAAAAGATTCCACAAAACCTTTTTCCGTTTCGAAATTGGCATTCCCCACACTGCCAGATCTATCCAACAAAAACACAATTTCGGCTTTCCCTACTAAGAAATTATTCTTCCATAAGTATTCCACAATAGCATTTTCTTCTTTGACATTAGCGATGGAGCAATTAATTAAAACGAACACGAATATCAGAATCTTTCCATCCAATAAAATCACATCATTCTTCGGTTTGTTAATCATTCTGGAACTATAAAGAATATTCGTTTTTGATTCGCAGAACACGGAATATACTCGTTTGGCAAATCTCACCAACGATTCGCATTCGATTTGAAATGCGAAATTAACATGGAAAAGATATTTTAAATCGGAACAAAATCACATCTGGTTTTTCCGTTCTATTCGCCAGCCTTGCTCTGAAAAAACTTTCAAGAGCCGTTCGCCATTTCTTATCTGGCAACGATCAATTTGGTACTCTTCTGCTCTTTTTCGAATAAAGAACCGTCGAACCTTATCGTGTCTATGTTTATATTCATAAGAAGACACAAGATATTCTTTGACCCGGAAATTATTTCGATAAAGGCAAGGGTTTCTCTCGCTTTCATTTCTTGTTTAGTACTTTCAAAATAACTGCAGAAGTGAGCTGCTACAAATATTTTCCCACCGGAAAGAAATAGATTCCAATCTTTGAGGAAAGGGAAGATAAATTCGAAGTTCCGTGTTCATTCATAGGCAGATTTAGTAGCAACAGAACATGATTTCGTAAGAAAAAAGTATTTATTCTCATCTCTGAAAGGATTTTAAAGATTTTTAAAAGCTTCGTTTTTGAATGCCATTTTTATTTGGAGTCTAGGTTCAGTAGCGCCGAAAAAAATCCGTCTATAATGATTGCAGCTATAATTTTGTTTCGTTTCAAATTTCAAATAGTGTTTGAAAATAATTGGATTTCAACGAATTGTAAAAAGTTTGTTACGAATGAGTATTATTTCTATTTTGTTTCTCTGAAACCACGTTTGAAATGAATTTATTTTATCTCTGCTCTCTCAAACTGGCATGGCTGACGATAAGTTAATTTATACATATTCTTGACATTCAATACATTTTTTTAATAATACGATGAATCTCAAAGTAACATTTTGCATAATTACTTTATTAAAACTGTTCATTTTTCTACGCAAACAAATATTAAGATTTAAATTAGAAAACTTTAGATAAGGATAAAAAGGAAATAAGATTATATAATGAAGTGCAACTGGAATATCCCATTTTAATTTAGTTTGCCTAATTTCTGGTTAGCTAAAGTAAAACTGACTGAATGTAAAATTTGAAACAATACTATATGTTACTTAGAGGCCTAAGTTATTTTCATTCAAAAAGAAATTTGAAATAATCTTCATTTTAAAATAGAGCTGAAAATTACAAATTATACAAATCTACTTTTTTAATTAAATATTAAATGCACTTATGAAATTTTTTCTCAAAACCTTCTTTTCATGTTTTGTTTTTTTAAATAATAAATCCTTTCTCTGGTGACATTTTTTATGAAGAAAAATTCAGAATTTGGGGAAAAGATATATATGTATGTGTGTGAAGTAAAATTTGTGTCCTTTTTTATTCCTTGTAAACAAATAATTATTTAGTCCTCTTTTTTATCTCTTCATAGAAAAATTTATCATATAGGTGACCAACTATCAAATATAATTAAGCTCATAAAGTTGCGGAGAGCAGCTCAAGAAAACCAATCTCTCTTAGCAGTAACATTAAAAAATAGAATGTAAATGAGTAGAATAATTTTCCAAAGAAATTATGTAAATTATGCATGCATGTTATTTCAAAATTAATTTAGTTCTCTGGTTTTAAAAAGTTTTTTTTAAAATATAATTTTAGATCTTTGAATTCTTTTAGATTCTTTTTTACTTGTGACGAAATTAATGACAAATTAAGAATTTTTTTTACTACTAAATTAAATATTTTAAATTAAAGATTCTATAAAAGACATCTTATAAAAGTTACCAAAAGGAAGGACTACGCTTATTTAAATAATTTTACAAATTAGTAATGAATATCATGCATATATGTAAGCTAATAACCAAAAATTAACGTCAGAATTTAATTAATGAAATAAACATTAACTCTACATGAAAGAAATTCAAAGAAGGAACATATTTTAGTTAACATTAGAGCTCAAAAAATGAAATATTTCTTAAAATGTTTTAAAAGCATTTTGAGAAAAAAAAAATTTTTTTTTGAATTTTCAGATATCCGATATTTTGGTTGGTTGATTTTACTTTCAACACAATTCTTTTAAAAATATATAATAAATCTTCAAATTATTTATATCAATAACATTTAAAAATGTACGTTTAAACCAGAGGATCTCAATAGATTTTGCATTTGGGTTCGCGGACACACGGGCGTTCTTGGGAATGAGTGAGCTGATTGGCTTGCAAAGGCTGCAACCAAGCGCAACATTGACATTGCCGTCAATATTCCTAACTCGTTTTACGAGAAGATCACGAAAGAAAGAATGGTGAAGTCTTGGAACCAAGAATATCTCATTTCTAGTAAAGGGAGCTTAGCAAAGAAATTTTTTCCAACCATTAATAAGATATTGTTATGCCATCATTTTTACACCAACTACAAAATAACCCAGTTTCTCACTGGTCATGGTAATTTCAAAAGCTACTTGAACAAATTTAATTTAGTTCCTTTATCTCCCTGTGACTGTAATATTGGAGGCGAGGAAAATGTAACACACATATAATCCTTTTGTCTTCCAAGTATGTCAGAGAGAGAAAGATAAGAATGGCTTTCAAGAGACTTAACATTAATTGGCCACCGAATTTTAACCAACTTCTTTCCACCAGAAGTACTTTTAAAAATTTCTGTGAATTTGTTGTAAATATTTGTAATTCTTCTTAACCTCAATTTTTAAATTTTTTTTTTTATTTCCCTTGAATGTGTGATTAATACTTACTTCTGTAAGCCCCGTGGTGTGATACTTTGTGGTGCACGGGCATTTTATAATTGTTTTCAATAAAAAAAAACAGAGACCCCCAAATTATTCTGACTCATAGACCCCTTGTCATGTCTTCCGTCTTTGGGTAGATCCCTGCGAACCTAATAATAAATTTTTGCACATTGATCAACTTAATATCGTTTTGACAGCCGTTACAGAGCTACTTACGTTTTTAAAATTTTTAACTGTAGTGAAGTATAGTGTTTTAATCTTAAGAAAAAAACATGTTAATTGTAATTATAAATTTCAATTTAATAATACATCAAACAATTGAGCAACAAATAAATTGCTTTTAATAGAGGGATGATACTGGCGCGTCAGTAACAAATTTTCAACATTTGGCATCAATCTTGTCGAGTTTAACCTTAAATTTCTTCGGTTAGTAGCGTCCAGTCTTTTTTTTTTGTCTATCATAGTCAAAGCATTCCAAATCTAGATTCAAAATCTGAATAGAGTTAACTTAAATGAACGTAAATACAAAAATCATTATCCTGGCAATTGTCTGTAACAAAATAAACTGGGAAAATTCCTGACAACCAATATTATACGCCTTTAGCTTAATTCTGACAAAAAATGCTGAAATGACGGTCTTTGTTTTAATAAAATATATACTGTCCCCTTGTAACTGTGCAAATTAAGCTCATTAAATTTAGTAAATAAATCTGTTAAATTTGGTTTCCCCGTGCTTACATCTTCTTTTAAAATTAAAGTCACAATGTGGTTTAATAAGAGCATCTATCGTAGACCCCCATTTGCACCTCACGAACCCCTAAATTGTTTTTTACAAGTCGTCATAGACCCCTTTGGGAATCACTGGTTTAAACTAACGAATTTTAGAATTTTTTTAAAAAAAATTAATGCCATTATATTTATATTGATATTAAATTCAGCTAAATTTTCCGAAACAAGCTCATGAAATATTTTTATAATTCTTTCGCAACAATGGTTAAAAAAATCACAGACTACATCTGTTGACTGACAAACATATTACAACCACCAAAAAATTGTAACTCTTAGTTTTCGTCGACAAAATATGTCAGTTCTGTTGAAAAATTAGCATCAAACAACGTGACAGAGTCTTTGATATTGAAAACGAAAACAGATAAAAAGTTTTTTTCCTAGACCTTTCGCTGTTCAGGACACAGCAAAAAATGTTCTTTCTCTGGCGTTAAAAGAAACGTCTGGGAAATATCAGCACTTGCGTCTTTCATAGTTACAGTCACAGTGTTTACTGCTATGTGGCAACAAACAGAAATTACGTAAATCGTTTGACAATTAAGAATATTTTTTAGAGTAATATTCTCTAGAATATTTTAATACAGAATGATGGAAGAATGTCAAAGACGAAGGCCGGGGCAGAGATCGTTATTTTTGTTGCGCAACATACCTTGTTTTCCATAAACAATGCAACAAATTAAGTGGGCAGATGGTTAGTATAAATAATGTTCGTTCTGAGGCTTGGGATCATATTCTCTTTTAGGAGCATATTAGTAAGCTATTGGTTCCATTATGGTGGTTGCTTCATCCATTTTGTACCTCTTTTTAACGGCAACTGTTGGTAAGTGGTTCAAAATTTCTGTTTTAAATTAAATTGATTCTAAAATAATTGGCTTTTATCTTTAATTTGGAACGTGCTAATTAAAGAAACAAAAACTGCATTCAAACTTTGAGAAAATAGTTAAAATTTTAATTTTTGACATGATTTTAAATAATTAAAAATATTATTTGTTAGGCCTCTTTTCAAGATCATAGATATGTATTGTATAAAATTTCAATTCTGCCTGAGCTTCTTGAGTTTTCTGAATTCTAAATCTGGAGTTTTCTACTAGAGGTTAGATTTGTTTAAATTACAGTATCTTAAATCAATTGTAAAAATTTGGAAAAGAACGTTAGATATTTATTTAAAGTAATTATCTAGTGAATGAGAATTTTGTCTGCGGAATGCCCTTATTAATACTTATAGTTACTATAATTGGATACTTATACGCGGTTAAATATACTCTTAGTGCACTTATACTTATAATCGGGTACAAAAATAAGATACTTCAATATTAAACTACATGCAATTGTTTCAGATTTTATTAATTAATTATAAATTTTTGTGTGTTTAACTTTCAAATCTTATTTCAATTTATATTTCGGAAAAACGCATTTAACTACTTTACCATTCCAGAAATAACAACATATGTACCATCTCTTTTTTTTACCTGTCATTTAAACTAATTTTCTTTCTAAATTCTTGTTTTCCAATCTATTTTTTCAAATTTTTAACATTTTAAGTCTTTTTATTGTTGGCATAAAATGCTTGAAAATTTTCAAAGGACTTTGAGAAGATGTATTATCTTAAGCAAAAATATAGCATAGTATAAAACGTAAATATATATTGTATACAAATTAATGCATATAATAATATATAATGTACAATGTCTGTTAACAATTAATTGTTTATTTTACAAATTAAAGCATCTGGACAAATTTTCAAGATTAAAAAATTAAAAATTTGAAAAGTAGAAATTCTGAAATTTGTTATTAATAATTCTTTTGATATGAGATAAAATTGTGAGATACGCAACTGTAGGGTGATTTTTTTTTATATTGAGAGAAATCTCTTTTCTTTTTAAAATCATTTTTCTTAAGAATATTTCTTTAAGTTAAACTATTCTTATAGTTAAACAAAAATCGGATATGAAAATAATTAAAACATAAAATTTCTCAACTGCTTGCAACAGCGAAGTGAAAAATAAGCACATTTTCGAATCAGAGGGAATTAAGTATTTTGTAAAACAAAATTATGTATGAGAAGAGAGTATTTTTTTTATCATTCCTTATTTTAAGTATAGATAAATAACAATCAAGAAGATCTTCCAGTACAACGAATACATAATAGTTCTGTTTGGAGAGTTTTAAAAGTCTTATGATAAGAATAAGTTTTTTTTAAATTAGCGAATAAATCGTTTACATCGGAGCTTTACAAAATCTGGTTGCCAATTCCGTTTAAAGTTGTAAAAGTCTTCGCACAATTTAAATATCTCTGGGCATACGGTGACCGAAATTTAAGTGAAATCGATATTTGTAACATAATACATGAAATGTGTTTATAAATTATAATAGTGAAAAGGAGGAAAAAGATATTTAAGCGTATGATATGAAAAATATTTAAAATTAGGAAATAAAATTGAAAGTTTAATTAAAGTGGTGAATGTGTGTAAAATGTTTTGAATACTTATTACGATATATATATATATATATATATATATATATATATATATATATATATATATGTCTTTATAACTGAAAATAATTTTTTCAATAAATTTTTCTCGATAATTCCAGTTGATTATTCGAATGATTTGGTGACATAATTTCAAACTTTAAATTTTAAAAGTACATTATAGTTTTATTTTTCACCATGTGTTTATGGAATGTTGTAACGGGTCTATTAGCGTATATCCTTTGGGGAAAAACACCTTTTTTATATTATTCTATTGAAAACTTTCTCCCGAAGAAAACGCGAATTATTCAAATCAAGGCTTACATTTAAACATTAACTTTCAGAGTCGAAAGAGAGAGAGAGAGAGAGAGGTTAGAAGCTAAAGGGTAGCAGTTAGTGCAGTGCTTCTCAAAGTTGCAATATTCGCGACCCAATATTCAATCATAATTTTCATCGCGCCCCCCTCATGCAATAACAATGTATTGAATTCAATAATACTATACTTTGACGACAAAACCATGATACGACTTTAACCTCTTAAGCACCCCGGCGTATATAAACGTCTCGCTAAGCCAAAACGTTTATTTCCCTGGACGTATATATACGCTTTTCTGAAGTATGATCTTTTCTGTGCACTTCTATTCATAAAATTATTTCGAAGGCTTTGGAAGGCAATAAAAGAGCCTTTGCAATATTTGCGAAGGATTTACTTATTCCAGATTATTTGCTTCTTTATTCCTTCCCCCCAATGCATCACATACGCGCGACTATGAGGAAAAAGGTTGGCACTGGAAAATGAATTGCATCAGGTTTTAATCGGCAGTTAAAGGGTTAATTATAAACCATACAAATTATCAAGATAAGTGTAAATTTTGTTTTTAATTATAGATATGACAAACCTATGTTGTCACTGATAGTTAAAAAACTTTTTCTTAGCTTAGTATTGTTAAATTAGTTATAAAATACATTGTGTAGTACTGATATATTTATAAATGTAATGTATTAGTGTAAATGTGTATTTTTTGTATTGTATCAGAATGTATTTTGTTTGTTTATTTTCAGTAAATTAATAATTTTTTAAAATAATCTTTTGTTTTCGACTTTTCAACATGCTCTCGTCCCCCTCGTAGAGTTGTGACGCCCCCTAAGGGGGCGCGCCCCACAGTTTGAGAAACGCTGAGTTAGTGATTAATATAAAGCTAGCCGAGAGTGTTTCGTAGATTATTTGATTAATATTTAAGATTAACTATTTGATCAATTTGATATTTAAATTGGATTAGTGTCGGCTACAATTAGATTAACTTGGAACTTATCTTCAAATATTTAGAATGTGTATTACTAGGACGTGCTAAGAGTAAGTGATTCGATTTATAATTAAAATATTAATTATATCGTCTTCCTCGCCTTTGCTCCCATATTTATCTAAAGGTGCATTTCCTAACTTGGGTTGCTACAATTTGTTAGATTGTTGAGACTTGTTAATAAGTTGAGTTTGTTTTGACTGTGGCTAAACTTTCTTCTAACTCTCGTACACTAATGGATGGGTTAGCCCATCCATTACAAAGTGAAACTTTTAAAATCAATGTCTAACAGATTAAAAAAAATAATTAACTCTGCAAAATTAAAATACTATGGTAATGAAGAAAACTAATATATAATCCAATATTTCTACAATTTTTTATTATTCATCGACAAAAATTTACATTTTCAATTCTGAATGGGTATTTGGCCCAATTTTCAAAGAGTGGAAAAAAAAAATTTATGCACTATATTTCAAATAATCGTTTTCAATTCTGTCTATCTACTAATGTTTTTTAAAGTTTTTCTAAAATGTTATCTAGCTATACTAACACAGCTTTGTTGTACCAACGATAATCTTCAAATTATCCAATTCAGTAAAACCTTTAACAGTCCTTGAATTAATACTGTTTCGATTTATTTTCAGCGTTAGCTGGAGAACCTGTCGTTAACTGTTCGGCACCCCGATCACCGGACCATGGTCAAGCATTCCTATACCAAGATGGTAGAGTAGTGAAGTTTGTTTGTGAGCCCGGATACAGTCTCTTGGGAAAAGAGATTGTTCGATGTGTGGAGGGTGAATGGGAAGCTGGCACTCCCACTTGTATAGAAATAGCAGGTAGGTTATTTCTTCAATCTGACTTAACTTGAAATAAATTTGAAATTCGTTTATAATTAGACATATGTGAGCATTGGCAAACAACGTTCGAAAAAAAAAGGAATGCAGCTAATTAAATGTTATTATTAAGCGTTAAAATCAAGCTGTGTTAATAGTCTTTTCATATATTAATTTTTCCTTTGGAATATTTTTAAAAAATATATTAAAAAGCTTTATATGATACAAAACGTTACCCAAAGGCTTTGCTGGGTATTTAATAATGCTGTATAACTATATACGACTGAACTCAGTGGCGCCACAACCCATGAGGGCCAAGACCTGCTGTGCCTATCTCAGTATACGTGACCTTAGGCATTGGCAAGCATGCGCAGATATTTCGGTCAAGTGGTCAGTCTGAATCAAACCCCCAGTTTTCAGTTCCCAAGCAAGCTTGGTACTCATTTATCGAACCGTTGAAGGGATGAAAGGCTGTGTCGACTTTGTCTAGCTCGGGATTTGAAACCCCTGACCTGTGGCGTGAAATCGCGATAAACTACAATTCAGCCACTGGGCTTGAATAAATATATACTGCTTAAAAATCATAGAGATATATCTAAGTTCTAGCATTAAGCATTCGATTGCATAGAAAACATTCTTATAGATCTCCCTTCTTGATTTAAAAACAGGTCAGAGCTTGAATTTCTAAAATTGAATTAAAATTGTATTTATGAATTTCCGCAAAAACCATTTTTAGTGGATCTCTACTCAACAAAAAGTAGACATGCTTGCCAGATTTCTATGAATACAAATGAATATGCTTGTTTAATTTCAAGTATATAGATCTAATAGTTCAAATATGGGGATGTTTGTCTGTAGCGCCTCTTAACCTCACGCAGCCCCCTTTGAGTCGATTTTCTTAAAACCCGTTATTGGCGGGTGTCTACTCAATATGAGGAACAGGCCTGCCAAATTTCAAGTCTGTAGGTCTAATAAATCCGGAGATATCCGGATGAGTGAGGCACTTCGCCCTTATATAGTATAAAGATACAAATAATCAGTTTTGGATTCTTTAAAAGAGATCGTGTAATTTTCTGTGTGCCTATAACAATTTTTTTCGACTCAACAATCATATTAGTTTTTCAAGATTTGGTTTACATATGTTACGTAATATTAATTAAATAATCGTGATCGTCAAAAATATTAATTCCGAACAAAATCTTGGAAAAATTTCAAAAATGTGTCGGTTTTCAAGTGTAAATCATGTAAAATTTTTAATTGAAATTTCTGAAGCTTTCAGTTAGAGTAAGAAAATACAAAACAAAGATTTCTTTTTAAAAAAATAATAATTTCTTCCATAGAATCTTATTTTCTAACCCAAATAATTTTATTTGCTATATGCGCAGACATATATTTTATTTGAATTTATTTTCCCCATTCAGCGTATAATATATTTATGCAGAGAATAAACTGTCGAAACAATGGCTTCAAAATGTATTTTCAGGTGAAATAGAAAAGAATTACAATTCAAAATTGAAATAATAAATTTTTACTCGGTCTCTAGCAACAGAGTCGAGATGAAAAATGAAATCAATACCACTAATGGAAAACTATACTTGGTGTGATTGAAAATATATTTTAAAAGAAGGGAAATAGAAGTAGAGTCATATTTCTCAACTTTCTATTGGATGTAATGGTAAAGAAAAGTAAAAATAATTTTTTTAATAATATTTTTGTCTCTCATAAATTAAACTCCGTATTTAAAAGAAAAATAAATATAAATATTACTTTATACATGCTCTCTGTTCTTTTATATGAGAGCTTTTTAATGGGCTATGCTTTTTTTCTGTTATTGTTTTCAGTTTGGTTCCCGTTCCCCCCCCTCCATCATCGGTAGTAAAATGTTTTTATAAGTTAATTTCAAAAACTTCAGATAATTGGCCTAATCAAGAAAATAATAGGTCCAGAAACATGAATTATATCGGAAAATAATCTAAAGGTCTTCAGGAAAGTCAATTACGAAATATTGCTTTTAAAAATTTCGTAATTTTCTCAATAAGCCAAATCAGTTTGTTCTTCAATTTCAATATTTTTAGGGTAGATACAATTAGGATTCAATTAACAAAAGTCCTCCAAAAAACTCAAATCAAATTTTTTTAGCCTACATTACTTTTTATAAATTTGTCTATAATGTCATAAAATTTGAGAGGTTGAAGTTAAAAAACCCAGAATTATATGATACTTAAGTTCGCTTCTATCCATATTCCAATAGCAAATAAAAATTTGAAACTGATTTATTTAACAAAGAAAAAATAACTAATTTATCCATTTAAATATGCTAAGGCTTTTTTTTTACTGTGCCAAATGCTTTTGATATTTTGGTACTTTTCTGTTTCGCCGGCGCAGGCGATAAAGTCACCAAACGGAATATTCCTGTTGGTAACACTGAATCATCAATATTTTTAAAACAAGTTGCGGGTGTATTTTTTAATTAAAGCAATACATATGTTTTAAGAAAAACATGTGTATTGCTTTAATTAAAAAATACACATCAGCCTTTGTTAAATTTATTATTTTAGTAATAGTTTAAAAAATATATCGGGACTATATATAAGAAACAGCCTAAAGCCAGACTGTTTCTTCTCATTATCTTCGTTTTCATAATGAATCAAAAATAGATAAAAAACGAATAAGAACTAACATTTATAAAATTTTTTTTATAATTATATTGTGTGTTGTAGCCAATAAAGCCTGCTTCGCGAGATTTGCGCCGGTGAAACGAAAAAGTCCCGATATATTTTTTAAACTATTACTAAAATAATAAATTTAACAAAGGCTGATGTGTATTTTTTAATTAAAGCAATAAATATGTTTTAAGAAAAAACCGAATTTAGAATTTATACATTTTTCAAGGAATTTTTACAAAAACAAGCATTTTACAAATATCATTAATATAATCACAAAACCCAATCATAATCTTTATTATACAGAAGTTCAACGTACTTGTAAATTAAATTTTCATGTGAATTAGTGAATTACTGCAAGAGACGGCGCATTTTAAAATCACTTCATGAATTTTTAAATTTTTCTTTAAAAAAATTAAATGGTTGGCTTTTTGTGGTATTTCAAGGTCAAAAACTGTTTTACATAATACATATACTTAGAGGACAACCAAGAAATTTTTGAAAGCTTTTCAATCAAAGAGGATGTTTTTATAAATAGTATCATATCACCTTAAAGTTTTCAAAGACTTATAATTACTGCATTGTTTTAAATAAACAAAAATTCTAATCAAAGGATTTCATTCGAAATTATATCCCTCGAGTTCATTATAATTTTTTACCAACCATTTCATTGAAAAAACAAACTTAATATAAAAGCAATCCTACATTATTTTATTTGAAACTAATACCTCTACTCTATTTGAATAACCCTTCTTGAGAAACCTAATCTCTTGAAATAGAACCATAAAATCCGACGCTCGCGCAAGAAGTGAAATGAAATATCTACTGAGCCAGTTTATCGAAATCGAGGATTAGGCGCCTCTTTCTGAATGGAATACAACAGCAATCAATATCGTAGACAACAAAAAGAGACCTTAACAACATCTCTGTGTCTTGTTTGGCACATGGCGCTGCTTTTGTTTTCTCTCAGAAAGCCATCTTTGTTTTTACTCGTAAGGCGCGGTGCCTCTTCCATGTATAGAAAAACATATTCCGCGTCTCGTTTTCTTTCGAAACCGAGTCAATGTCCGATTTTGATTATAAACGTAATTGGTCGTGTAAAGGAATTAATTCTCTGTCGACGTATAATTAACGCCATTTATTTTCTCTTCAAAGCGGGGCATCTACCAGTTTTTAGGTATTGTTATGTACATTAAAAAAAATGCTTATTTCCTTTTTGTTTTTATTTTGTAAATAAATGCACAAAAATGGAGCAGGGGAAAATAAATAATCTTTATCTGAAGAATAAATTTTATTAAGTTAAGTTAATGTTTGTTGATTAAAAAAAAGAATGAAAATCTTGACAGGAAATGTCTTCAAAATGTGTGATAGTTTTATTACTTTTTATTTTATTTCTGTATCCTAAAATTCGCAAGTTTTCTCTGACCTGCAAATGCCTTTACAATCGCACTACTTAGCCATCAGAATTTCATCTTTTATTTTTGGCGTCTATATTTAAAAATTGTTACTATATATATTTCTTCCTTACTGAATCCAGAACATTCTGACTGTTTTTAAGAACAACGGAACAGGGTACCTAACGACGCGATATAGGTAACCTTTGTATATCCCTATATTTCTATAGACCGAATTCACGTTAACACAGTTCGAGAATTAGGTAAATGTAATAAAAACTTTTAAAAGCGAATTTTATCTAATTTTACATTATGGAAATCTTCATACAAAATCTCAATAAAGCTTTCAAGTGCGAAAGATATCTCTATATTTATATATTTCATTCCAGCATTTATGGACTGTCAGACTTTCCTGCAGAATTTAATAGAACTATTAATACTCAAGTATGCTAATATTGTGTCTATCTTTTGGCAACTGAGATTAAAAGATTTAAGGCAAATGGTGCTTGACCGTTTTTTAAAAAGAAATAATTATGTTTTAATTTTTATGCATTAATCTGTAGCCTTAAGCTATGCCTGGGGAGAACATAAAAGTTTTTCTGATAAGATAAATAGTGACGGTTAATAGTGCTTAGTGATGAAGCGGAAAATATTTTTTTAAAATTCATATTAATATGTATTACTACATAATCAAATTTTAATAAAGATATTTTCCATAATTGTGAAAGCATATTTTTAATGTTTGGATCCTAACCCCCCTCCCCCATATATTTCATAGTAGTTTTTTTTTTGTTTCGTATAACATGAATTCGAATAATACGACAATTTTTTGGAACATACTCCCTTGTTATATGGGTGTTATCGGTCGCCGCATTAAAAACTGGACGTAGATCACGTTAGGTATAATCTAATGTTCTTTCTTTCAAAAGTAAGCTTAATGCTTAAAATTCAAACTGGTTAGACTGAGTTTAAATTTGTGTTATCCATTGAAATCTACTAGTAAAATAAAAACAAGCTACAATTAATACTTTACATGAGTATATAATCTTAAATATTTAAATATTCTATCTACATAAATTTGAAAACTCGCTATAAATTCGATTTTACCATAAGTAAAAACGTTGTATAACATTATTCCATTCGTTGCCAAACTACTTACTATAAAATATTGTCATTGTTATTTTTAATCGGAACGTTTCGAATTTTTCGGTATTTGGTTTTAAATCGAAAAAATTTTCTTTTTTAGGCTTAAAATATTCCTCTCGTCACGTTCGCTATTGTCGCGGACTTATCACGTCTTCGAATACTTCGACAATGTTCCGTTTTATCTAAAACGCCGAAGATGGAAAACGTGTGAAAAAAATGATCTTTTCTTAAGTCCTGAACTAGATTTTCCTAAATTTTTTATTCATATTTTGAAAGTTACAAGGCATTGAAGAAGGTTATATGACATTAAGTTTGAGTTATAAAAAAGCTTCTGATGATGTATAGTTAACAGTTTTTTTTAAACATAAGTTTAAAAAAGCGTAGAAATTATTTAGAATATTTTACTATTTTCACCTTTCTTCAACTCTTAAGCCAAAATATTTTTCGTTCTACTTAAGAAAGAGACTAAGCAATGTGCCCGACACATTCCAATGTTAGATTTATTGTAGGATCTTTTAAATCAGAGGTCTTCAACCCGGGTTCCCTGAAACTTTGGCAAGACACCGCAAGTGATGATTAGTTTCTTAATCAAAACGTCAAAGTTTAGTAAAATTAATTTTTATGAAAGATCGAATTCTTCAAAAACAGTTTGCTCGAAGGCATAAATATAAATAAATATTTTATGGAGTATACAAACTCTTAAATTTCGTCAACATCGCATGCTTTAAGTCCGAATGGATAAATCAGAAGGCTTGCCAATGAAAGAGAAGGAGCAACTTATCGACTTATAAACAGATTCAAGTTTCAAGGCTAAATTTAAGCAGGAACAACTCTTAAATTTTAAGTAGCAAATGTGCGGTATTCGCAGAAGTGTCTCACACAGTTATTAATTTAATCGCATTCTGAACGAGATATTTAAGTTAAAAATATTTCTCAACGTTAGTAGCAAGAAAAAAAAATATAGAAGCGATTAACGCACAATATGAAAGGCGAATGCAGATAGCTTCAATAGAACCTAGACTTCGATGGTCCTAGGTACGATGAAAATAGTAATCTGTCAAATTTCAATGAGATTTACAATGTCGAAAACAAGTGTTAAGACAAGGAAATATGCAACTTTAATACAGAATGGCTGCATCTATGCCCCGGGTGGACCGCGAAACCTTTAAAACATTAGAAGTAGCATGAACCCTGAAAAAGTCATCTCATCACTGCCACAATAAACCCTCCCGAAAGATTAAACGTACGAGGGTGAGACAGAAAGTAAGTTTCCCCGCTTGACTGTAGTCACAGTTGTTTACGAAAGTCAAGACATAAAGTGGGACATTAAAGATATGACATAACTTTATTTTTCCACATAAGTACCAAGTACATTGAGAAATTTTTCATACCTCTTGAGAAGCTTCAAAAAGGCCTCCACGAAAAAAACTCAGGACTTTGCATGCGGAAGAAGCGTTTAACGGCTATGGGCGAACAACGAAACAACAGGTGAACGTGCAACGCACCATTGGGCAGAGGTCGACAGCGATTAAGCAGATGGATTCGGAAAAAGTGGTCTGGGGTTCTCAGATCTGACGTTCTGTTATTGGATGACAATGCAAGACCATATTGCAACTCTTGAATAGAGCGCCTCCATACAGTGCTGATCTAGCACCAAGTGACTTTCATCATTTTCTGGCTTTGAAGAAGAATATCACCTGAAGGCGCTTTGAAAGCAACGCTGAAGTCAAACAAACCGTGAAACGCTTCTTCCGTATGCAAAGCCCTCAGTTTTTCATGGAGGGCTTTTTGAAGCTAATCAAGCGGTATGATCAATGTCTTGATCTACTTGGTACTTATGTGAAAAAATAAAGTTATGTCTTATTTTTAAGGGAACACGGTACGATTTACGAAAAAAATTTTAATTTAAGAATTTGCAAAATTTTTTTGGTTGCCTCCTATGTGTATATACAATGTAAAACAGATTTTGCGCTCAAAATTTCATAAAAAGCTAGTAATTTAATTTTTAAATGAAAAAAAACTTAAAATTTGGGAAGTGATTTAAAATGCTACTCCTACAAAAGTTGCTAATTCCTCCTACAAAAATTTACGTACCCGCATGAAATTTGATTAAGTACGTCAAACTACGTATAGCAAAAGGTGGTATGGGTTTTGCGATAACATGATTGGTATTAGTACAATACTTTTTTTTATAAAGGCTTTTCAAAAATTTCTTAAAAAATGTATAAATTCTGAATTGAATTATTTTTTTAAAAAATAAGTATTGCTTTGAAAAATGCATACCAACTTTTGTTACATGTATTAGGTTAAAAAAAATCAAAGCATTAGGCACAATATAAAAAAAGCATTAACATTTTAAATGAAACAAAACTAGTTATTTTATCTTTCTGAGATAAGCAAGTTCAAAATTTTGATTTGTGTCCCATAGGGATGTGAATAAAAACGAACGTAAACGCTATCATAATTCTGCGTTTTTTAAGGTTAGAGCTTTCAAATTTTGTGTGGTTATAGAAAAGTATAAAAAGAATAATTTAAGCGAAAAAATATTAGATTTCATTTTTTGACCAATTTTTGTCAATTGAATCGTACTGTGTCTTCTTGATGTCTCATTCTATGTTTTGACTTTCTGACACAACTCTGACCCCATTCGACAGGGAAAACTTATTTTCTGACTCACCCTCGTACTTCATCCCGGTTACATGTAGAGTTTTAATCAGAATCAGGATTTAAACATGCGTGGTGGTATGATATCTAGATAAACCAGTAATAGCCTCCACACGATGACGATCGTTTCGGCGTGGTGTCTAAGATACTCGTTTTCGGATGGGAAGGTGCCCAATTCTACTCTTCCTTCACATGCAATCTGATTTCTTTAAGTCAAGCTCGGGTGCATTACGGTACCAAAGTCTGTGAAGATCCCCTTGGATCTCACTTTGAGAACGAGAATAATTTTGAGTAAAAAAAGAATCAGTAGCCATTTTTATATAAATAACTTTCTTTATTTGGTTATCTTTCCCAAACAGAGAATCAAAGACTTTTACTAACAAATAAATCAAAATACCTTTATATTAACTTAAATATTTAATGATCCAATTAATTAACAATTAGAATATCGATCACGCAGAGATTATCGCAATAAGAGATCCCAGAATTATATTCAATAATGTTCCTACTAAACATTTAACTTTAATCTCACTCCTAATATAAAACTTTAATGAGACTTTAATTATAAATCAATATTTACCCCACTGAATCTCAGCTCTTCCTGTGCCTAATTTATCCACCTAGAAATCTTCAATAATAAATCTCTAACTTCACTATTATAACTTCCTGCTTCAATCTCTCTCTCCTACTGTCTCTCACTTTACTGTTCCGTTTGACTTAAATACTTTATCTAATCTGCATAATAAGGAATCCCTGTCCTCTTTTTGGAGTTAATTGGAAATAGGTAGGGAATTAAATGTTCCTAAAAATGACGTCTCAGAAGGTTAGTGATAAAGTTCCGTATAGATTTGTCACAAGTCATGTGGAAATTTAGGTCATGTATCAGCAATAGTGTTTAAAAGGAGCCATACAATAAAACCTAGTGCAACCCGCAAACGACTAAACAATTGCTTCTATTTCTTTTACAGCTTTTACAGGTGACGGAGAAGTACAACCTCCCATTCCACCAGCACCAGAGCAGGCTCCCACCCGTCCTCTTTTTAATTGGGGAGAGGATGAAGATGAAGAGAATGCTACCGCCACCGTGGACGGAGATGAGATGCCACTGAGTGATGAGGCACGTCTCCGAATGGTCATCTACCCTAGGCGCCGTGCCCGTGTGCTGAGTGCTAGGGTGGCCAGATTGCACAGTACCGCTGAGTTGGAAGAAGAGGAAAAGAAGAGGTCCGCCAAGAAAGATGGTATAATTTGTTAAATTCTTAAATGCTGGTTGATTGATTGTTTGAATATTAACGTCGCACTGTTCAGCTACACGAGGGCTTTTGGCGATGGCCCTCGTGATTTTGAGCCATGGTCAAGTGACGTGGATGACACCTGAGCTGGCACCCCCTCTCCTAACTACCACATCACACCATCGGGAGGATGTTTCGGCTCTCGACAGATTTAACGTGCATCGCTGCCCCTCACGGCGGGTCTTTAGTGGTACTGGGCTCGAACTCGTAACATGGCAAGCCACGATCCGATACCTATACCACTCGGCTACCGCGGCCACTCTTAAACGCAGGATATGATTATAAAAGTGTCAAAGTCGTTGAATTTGCTATTTTTATTAACGTTGTCGCAATCCGGAAGTTGCAGGTGTAAGAGGGTTCGGGGGAGGAGCAAACAGTGTTTTAACAATAATTACTTTTATTTCGGATGTAACACTTTATGTGAGAAGTTAAGAACTTATTCAATTACTTTGGGACAATCCTAATCTAAACTTTTAATCTAATTTGTAATATTATTCAAAATGACTTATCTCTTGAGCCGCTTGTATTTCACTTGACAACTCCTTCTTGAATGAAACAGCTAGGCACAAATCAACTCCTATATTCCTTCTACTAGTGTGAAAGGAGGCTAAGTTGAAAAACCCCTTTCAGTACTCACGACTTCCTATTCACAAATCACTTTCCATGATTAACCTAATTCACTCAATGCCAGGGTTTAAATTGCATTTACATTAGCGTAAGATCAAGTCATATCTACGGAAAGCTATTTTTATATTCAAATCACAAATAATATTTTTCCCAAGAGAATTAGTAGAAAATCTGAGGACAACCCGTCACAACATCACAATATAAAGCAACGCTAAAATTATTGGCGGAATGCCCAAAGGAACCGAGCTCACCTGAAAAAGAAGTTTAGAACTACGAACTGATCAACAAAGCTCTAACTTCTGAGCCTTGGCCAAGTGACGAGTAGGACACTTTAGCTGTCCTACCACTCACAAAACTTCCACACCATGCCAATATGGGGACTTCGACCCAAGATATCGGATAAGCCTACCACTCTTGTATCCCAGCCACAAAAACCACGAAAAAGGTTATACACGGGGCGGAAAAACCGCGGAAGAGCTCCTTAGCCAAAAAGAAGAAAAAGTAAACTAATACTTTTTTCTCTTCAGTGAAATCAGTCGGATAACAAACGTCTCATTTCAAGTCTGTTCGCGGGTCGCTGCTAACATCCTTCTTAATTTTTTAAACCACGATCAAGTGACGAGGATGACATCCGAGATAAAACGCCTTTCACCTAATTTCCACTTCACGCTATCGCGAGGTTTTATTGCACACACACACACACATCAAAGATCAAATATAATTCACAACGTTAGGTTATTTTCGGTAAAAAACTACCAGAGTTAAATGTTTTAAAAGTAATTTTCCTGTTGATATTTTCAAGGAAAATAAGTTTTTAAAGTTTCAAATATATATTAAAGAAATAATGCTAGAGAAAACCTATTGTGCATCTGTGCACAGTGTTTATAAACGATTTTTCTTCATAAATTAATTCTCTCTTATTGTGTGCGCTAAATTTCTTTCTGATTTCACTTCCAAATGTATGCTGGGAGAAATATCAATATCTTTCCAATGCTTCTCCTGTCAACAAATTATCTTTTCATAAATTTATATAATCCATTACTTTCGCGAGCAAAAGTTTTGAATTTAATATAATTTTTTCCTATCGCAAAAGCATCATTTCTCTAATTTTGCTTTTGATAGGAGAAATCAAATGAAAAATTATTACTCATGAATAATATTCATCTTAAAAGGAATAAAATAGTTTTAAAAAAGATAAAACACTACAAAAAAAATAAGCGTTGAAGCATGAGCATTTCCTTCCTCTTGGCAACAATTAAAATATTTCTTTATCATTTGTCCTTTACCACTGGTATCTTACATCTTAAAGCACGTGGAATGGAATTTGAATAAACATATATGCATTTTTCTGCAAGATTTTGAAAGAATTAAAACTCAAGTAATGATGAGCCAGGATTTAATAAGCGTACAATTAAAAATTTCCTACGAACAGATAACTTTCTCTGCACTCTTTTCTTTTCTATCTTTAATCAGTTTTAAAGTAGAATTAACGGATTTTTCTTTATCGGGGATGAAATCGTTTGCATTCTTTTTTATTCTTGCTTCTTCGGATTATGAAAAGATGCAAAATTACCAAAAAATCAGACTTAAGTGGAAAAGATTTCTGATTTTTTGTTTCGAATAAGGGAATTTTTTCACCTTTTTCTTAAAAAAAATCAGATAATTAATTTTAATAGCGAATTCGCACAAGTTTTTTGATTTTCATTTCTTGAGAACCAAATTAATGCACGATAAATCTCCAGACATTGAGTTAATAGCGAGCGACGAAGAAAGGAAGCTCTATGTTTTAATTTGTAAATTCTACGAAACGAAATGAAAAAAAAAGTTAAAAAGCTTTTTTGTTTCAAGTGGGGAAAATTGTAAGAGTGCTTCGTTAATTTATGTAAATACACAAATTATTTAAAAAGCAAATTTACCTGCATGTTTTTCAAAATAAACTTTTAAAACACGTGTTATTAAAAAGTTAGTTACATTTTTTAAAGAAAATATTACCGAAGAAAAGAAAGGAAATTTTCTCTCTCTAGGGATGAAATAACGTTTGTGTTTGTATTGGCTTTTCAAATATAAGCTACTTAACCCCAAAATAGAAGTAGCAACAAGACATAAAATTATTTTTTTAAAAAATGGGAAGCCGTATGAGTAATATGAATTATTAAACTATCTTTTTTAAATAAAATGTTTTGTAACTGACTTTTGACATTTCAGGGTTCTTTTAACAAACAATTTGTAACTTTTGATTGAATAAAGCATTAATAAATTCCTCACATACTTCACTTTTTTGTAATCCAAATAATTCTCTTTGATTTCTTCCCGAAAAAAGAAATAATCTTTGATTGCTATTAATATTTAAAAAGAACTTAAGAACAGCGCTTTATTATTTTCTTTTATATAAGAAGTTCTAATATTTCAACTAATTTTACGAAGAAATTAATTATTCAAGTAAAGATTTCAAGAATATATACAGATCACATATTTTTAAGCAACCCAAAATTAAATGTAAATGAGAAAATCAAAAAAATATTTCGAAATCGAAATAATTTATAATCGCAATGCGTAATATAAATGACATGTAAATTCATTTCAAATTTAATATCATGTTCGTGGCCCTGCGTAAGTAAATAAAGATGAATTTAATTAGTAAGATTTTTATTTGTGATCTCGAGCGTTCTTGAATGGCCGAAGCAAATTTCATTTCTTTTAACTAATTACTTGTTTTTACTTGGGACAATATTTATTAATGGTATTTTATACAATTATTTTTCTTTCTGGGGTTCCTTTTGTTTGAATCTTATGCAGAGAAAAAAAATTACCCTATCAAATTTGTTCGCTCTAAGTTTTCATCGCAAATGACAATATTTGTTTTAATGTCATGTTATAAAATAGGAAAACTAGATATTTTATGAAAGTTAGATGTTCTGTGTTTCATTTGATCGGAGTAACAGACATGATATTAGTTTGGTCAAATCTCTAATTTAACTTTTATCTGAGCGTTTTATTCACTTTTTTTCGCGTAATTTTATTTCGTACCTGTAACATAAAAACGAATCATTTAAACTCTTTTCAGCCAAATTTAAAATTCGCAATTTTTTAAATTTTAGGCACTACTTAGTTTATGAGTGAAAAAGTTTGGCTGATTTTATTATCGCCATATTTAACTAGGCCGCGCCAAATACTCATCAACTACTTTATAACAGTAGTTTCTATGTAAATATCAAATGTATGTATGTGTTCTCTAGACATACGGTGATTGGTTGATTATTTGTCAACATTGCACTACGATGTTACATGTGTGTTATTGACGATGGATCTAAACAAATTCGATGAGTGACGAGGGTAATGCCTGAACTGGAACTCCACTCTCCAGAATTCCACACCTCATCGACGTGAGTTTTGATTTTTAAAATTTTTATTCACATCCCACTTTGAAGTAACACGAGGGCTACACGTCAATCCTGGACAAATTTAATGAGCCCTTTATACGGAAGGTCTTCAGAGAGACCTGGTCTCGAACCAATGATTGGACAATGCTGTCCCCGAGCTCGCGACCTTGACCACTACAGATAGGGTGAAACTAGAGAAAAAGACAAGTACTTATTGAGGATAAAAGGATCGAAATTAAGGATAGATCTGTCAAGATATTCGGGGGCTACATCAGCCGTGTTTAGCTACGAGAGTAAGCTCCATGAGAGAGAGAGAGAGAGAGAGAGAGAGATTGTAAATCCAGTGAAAAAAAAATTTTCAGGGAAAATGTGTGATAAGAATAAAATAATGAAATCTATGAATTCCTGTTATCATTTTAAAATAACTTAAAATAACTGACTTAGATATAACATCTTTCTTAGTATACTGTGCTGTTATTTTACATTAACTGGAATCACGTTTTATAGACTCTGGCTCCTCCCAAACAACCATCCACTTAGAAGGTCCTCCGTCCGTGGTGTATGTGCGTCGCACTGTGTCTCCAGGCAAATCGGACAGTCAGGAGCAGACACTGAAAGAACAGTATCGCATGGCCTCAGTCCACATGACTGTCGAGAACAAAGAAGATGTGGACAAAGTGAATGTGGTGGCCTTGCCCAGGGCTGCCGTGGCACCGGTAAGGAAGCATAATCCGTTTTTTTTTATTCACAGCACTTGACAATTTTTCCCGTACTTGTTTAATGCTATGGACTAAATTTCATTTTGGAAACGATCTCTATATGTTGTGAAACGTATCAACATTGGTTTAAATGAGATTGGAATTTAAAAATAAAAGCTAAAATATTAATAAGTGCAATATATATGTAAAAGAAAAGTTTAAATTTTAGCAACTGAAAATAAAACTGATTTAACTAAAGCCAGCTAGATAATCGGTTCACATTAATCTGAGTTGGTATTTATGATGAACAATATTGTGCATTAAAATTGAAGAGAGTCAATAAATAGCAGGTTAACTAAATACATGAATAACTATTCACAGTTATCATTTAAGAGCTTATATTGCTTTCATATAGGCATATTTGATGTGATGAATAATTTTCTTATTGCTTTGAAAGAATTCTGGAAATGATGTTTCCGTACTTGAAATCTCATTCGAAATTATATATGCATTTATAATACTTACTCTTAACAATTTTTTATTATTATAGAAGTATTGATAATTTTTATATTAGTACAACACCTTTCTCGTTGGACAAATCTTGGTTTACAAAGACGAACCTGAATATCTCAGATCTCATCTAACGGCTTTTCTTAAGGTAAAAAATGGGTTCTTTTAGTGACTCTTCTTCCATGCAGGAATGGTAAGGAGGTAGATGATACTTTGGCTAAGACTGCTTCGCTGACAATTTGCATGGATACATAACACTAACTTACAATGAAGTATCCTAAATTAAAAAAAAGAATTAAATGCCCTAATGAAGTATCCTAAATTAAAAAAAAGAATTAAATGCCCTTTGAATTCCTCAATATTCCTAGAAAACAGCCGGTTCCTAGAACTCCTCGTAGAAACTCCTAGAACTAGACGACTCTCACGAACTTTTTGAGTGACCACACCAAAGCTTACTTTCCAACTGGGCTGGAGGATCTTTACGGAGTGTCATTGGTCTAAAGCAGATCAGGCATTTCCCACTCATATATCCAAATGTCTCTGTTCGTGAGATTTTAAATGACCCTATTTTATTTTTGGAGATCTTTAGCGTAATGGAGATTGTGCAAAGTAGCTATACTATTTGGGATTAGAAACAGCAAAAACAAAACAATTATATTAGAATATCATTGAAAAATCACAAAATTGTTATTAAAATCATATTTTTACTGATGACTACAAAATGAGTCCTTTTTACGTAGAATGATAAAGGGGACGAAAGTCTCCGCCACATGTACTGGATGGCCCAGCAGTATTATCCAAGACAGGCTTCTCGGGTGGAATACCGCAGTGGCAATCCTGTTGTTATGACCCTTAGCGAGTCTCAGATGGCCTGGATCAACAGCCTACATCCTGAACTGAGAGACCAGTACCTAAGGGACTTGTATGTATTGAGGGCTGAGGAGGCTGCAGAAGGGACCAGGGCACTGGCATTCCTCAGGCGATATGATGACCCCTACAATATCTATGCGCCTCTCTATCTTAGACAACCGAGTAAGTATGCTAAATATTGTATACATTATTTTTGTTAATTCTGGCAATACTTCCTGCAATGTTGTCTGTATTATCAATGGCAATGATATTAGAATTTATGAAGTGCATGAATTAAGTATAAGACAAATTACTGAAACGTAAAAATTTAGTCTTAATAAAAATGACAAGAAATTGCCTTTTCGCTTCTATCAGCAACGATTTAGAAGAATAAATTATCTTTGTCATGGAGGAACCGGAGAGCAATATACTTGAGTTGCTAACAACAAATTTGTATTCGTGTAATAAGATGGTGTTTCTTCGTTGAAAATACACTGGGAGGTTTGAAAGTTCGTTTAGCAGCCAAGTGCAGAAGCCAATTAAAATGATTAATTATTTCTTTCCAACTAAAATGAGATAGTAAAAAATTAGAATACCTTGTGATATGGGAAGGGGAAAAATTCTTCTGTTGTGTAAAAAATGTCTTCTTTTTGACGAGCTGAGAGCTGAAGTGAAGATACAAATTTCTTAAAAGATATTTTTGGGAAAATAGAATAGTCTTATTGTAATTTAGATTTATTAAAAGAGATTCACTCCGTATCGGATTTTTGTGTTGCAAGGTTTATAATGATTCTCAAGCGGGGTTTTTGTTTAAATTAACCTTCTTTGTAAAGTTGTTTGATGTGAAAACCTCGCCTTATAAAGGGAACGTGATGTATGCAAATAGGGATTACTATTTACATGCATCTGAAGAGAGGATAGTGAGCATTTCCTGAGAATATCATGACGTGTCTGTCGAAGTTAGTAATCGATTAGTTAATGTTCCGTAGCTTGTTATTACTCTCACACCGAGACTGAGCTAAGAAAAGGTCATGAGAAGATTTACTTAAACTTCAAGCTTAACTACGTGGAAGCTCCATTTATAAAGATAATTAACATTTATATTTCATTAAGATTCATTAGATAAGGTTTTCCACATGTACTTTTGATATTTTGATTTAGAATGAAATATAAATGAAAATTTGTAATATGTATATTTACATTTCTGACCTAACGTTGTTTTTGAGACCTAATCTGTGGTTGTAAGCGATTGTAGTAAACCCCAACTATTAGTAATTAATATATTTCTGCAAGAAATAGCTTAAGGACATCTGGCTGTCATTTAAGAAAAATAACAGCCAACAAGCATTTTGTGTATTTTAAGACCATCGCCACTTAGACACTTTTTTATTAGCATCAAAAGATGCCAAATCATTTTAATAAATACAAGTAGACATACTTTCATTTTGATGCAATTAAAATACAATTATCAAATATACTTGTTAAAAAATAATTAAAAAGTTCCGATTCAAACAATGCGAAAACTAGGGGAACTATCGTCATGCAATGGGTAAACGCACTGAGCCATCTCAAGAAAAACTGATTAAATGGAAAAGTATCCGCTCTTTTTAGAAAGAGTTTAAAATAAAATTTTTTCCCTTTTACTGTTATGCAACTTCTGAGCTTCTTGTCAAAGCAACAAGGATGAATTTAAAATTCGGCTTTGTGTTCCTGTAGAAGCCACTTCACTCGTGATTGTGGAAGGAAGCAATATATTTTCCTGTCACTGCTTAGAAATAAGTCTTAAATATTAAAAAGATAAGTAATGGTGCGTCAGTTTTTTACAAGAGACGCCGGTCAACGGGGGTGTTGCAGCTTAGTGGGGATCGATGCGAGAAATGTCACGTAATAATAGATTCAGGTTTCTTGTTTTTTTCTGGCACTTTGAAAAGTTTCTGTTTTACTCTCCAGTGCTTCATTTTCTTTTTACTTTCAAGCTTAAGATCTTTACATGTTCTCAAGATTTTAATAACTTCCACGACAATGTGTTGTGCTTTAAAGAAATTTTGAAGTATTTTTTCACCAAGTTTAGTTATTATGTGCTTTGGGATTTTTGCTGTTTAAAATAAAATAACTATTTTCAGTAACTGATATTTACAGGAAACACACACTACCTTTTGATTACATTAGCTAACACATACACTTTGGAAATAGTTATATCTCAAAAAGCAACAAAAGATGAAAAAGAAATGTTGGATAAATTTATTGACATTTTAATACACAATGGTATATTAAGAAAATTAAAAAAAATTGTTAGGAGGCAGTGTTTATTAATATCGCATTGTTAAGAAACACTAGAGTTATCGGTGACGCACCTCCCCATGTTGAACTTCAGCCAAGTGACGAAAATGACACCTGAACTGGCACATCCCTCACCAAACTACTACACCACGTCAACCATAAGATTTAAAAGTCTCGACAGATTTAACGTGCATGGGCTTCCTCTACACGCCAGGTCTTCAGTACCATCATGACTCGAACTCATGGTGCCCTGGCCACGAGCTTTAAAAATTTCTATAGCAATAGCCGAGGTCTTCAAGTCCATGACAATTATTAAAATCGGAAGAGTTGACACCCCATTTTTCTTAACTAGTTATTTCCCTTTTCACTAGTTTTATATAACAGACAATCAAAGAAACAATAAATACAAAATAATGAATAAGGTTTAAAAAATTCTCGATATTATTAAAACAGATGTAAATCACTTACCGTAAAGTACGGCGTATAACAAGCACCCCCTTTTTGCGATTGATTGAATATTAACGTCGCACTGTTCAGCTACACGAGGGCTTTTGGCAACGGACCACGTCATTTTGAACCATGGTCAAGTGACGTGGACGACACCTGAGCTGGCACCCCCTCTTCTAACCACCACACCAACGGGAGGACGTTTGAGCTCTCGACAGATTTAACGTGCATCGCTGCCCTACACGGCGGGTCTTTAGTGGTACTGGGCTCGAACTCGTGACATGGCAAGCTACGATCCGATACCCATACCACTCGGTTACCGCGGCCGCCCCTTTCTTGCGAAGAAATCTGCTATGCGCGTACGCAAAGCTCTTAGGTGTTGAAGTCCTTTAGTTGAGGTATTCCCCCAAGCTTTAGAAAAAAGTGCTATATTTCTAGAACTACAACCCTTTATGTTCAAAAGAGGAATATCATTTCTTTTAAATAAATTGCATTGTGATGTATGTAGAAGTCTAATTTTTTTCTACGCCCCCCCATCCTTTTTTATTTTTTAAGCTTTTACTTTTATACCCGGCGTATAAAGCGCACCCGTAAGTTTCCCTTTTATTTTCTGTGTTAAAAGTGTGCGTTATACGCCGGATTTTACGGTAACTAGCAACATTTGTTTTCCATTTCATCCTACTAACAAAATATATTTTTTGGCAGTGGTAAACGGTGACATAACATCCCTATACGACTACTCATGCAACCAGGCTGGGTCACATTTCGTGACTGCACCCAAACTGCCTAATGCCCACATCGCCCGCTACGATCGCCGCCAAAACCCAAATTCTCCCTACAACCATTACCTCACGGCAGTCTACAGATGTAATCCGGGTTACGTCATGCTGGACACCAGATTTACGGAACTGACTTGCAGCAAAAGGAACTGGATTGGGAATGAACCCATCTGCGTGCCCAGGAGCTAAGCACATTAAAAAGGAGGGAAAAAATGGACTACGGATACGGACTTGAAGACGCACAAATTTTTTTCTTTTCAGTTTCCTGCTTGTATTGTGTAAATATCGTACTATTAAAGAAAAAGAAACTATGTCAAAAGTGATTTAAAGGAGTACCTGACATGTGTAAAAAGGTTTGTGTTTTTTTTAAAAAAATCAATTTATTAAGTTTTTAAAAGTTTATCAAATTGCGTAAAATGTATAGTTTTATATATTTTTCCACTTAAATGTATATAAAAGAGAACTTTTTATTTTAACAAGGAAAATTTGTAAATTGATTTTGTCTATTTATGTACATAGAAATTATATTCCTCGTTTTTTCGTTTTACTTGCGGGTATGCAATTGCCTACATTTTGTTGCTTTAAAATGCACGACAATGCCAATGTGTGCATCTCTGTAAATGCTTCTTTTTTATGGTGAATAAAGATTTTTAGCACTAGAATTTTGTATTCTTTACAAATATTTGGTGTGTTTTTCAAAAATATTTGTACTGCCTGTCGTTTGCCTGCACGCTTTTCTGGGTATTACATAGATTAATATACACCTTTTATAAACTATCGATATCTAAGTCCTACCATTAGGCGTTTGATTGTATTGAAAAACTTTCTTATAACACTCAATTTAAAATGGAACGAATTTTTGAGGTAGAATTATCTTTTACGCTCTCGTAAACCCTCCCCCCCCGATTGGAGTTTCGAAAAACCCACTTTTAGTGGATCTCTACTTAACAAAAGAAACGTGCTAACCAAATTTGAACTCTATAGGTCTCATAGTACAAAAACGAGAATGCTTGCCTACAACACCACTTAACCCCTCGCAACCCTTCTGGGAGGTCGAATTCCTCTAAAACTTGTAGTGGATCTGTTCTCTATGACAGAAACATGACTGACAAATTTCAAGTCTGTAGGTCTAATAGTTTTTGAGATGAGTGAGTGGATAAGTAAGCCACCTTTATTCTTTTAAATATATAGATCTCATCAAATTTTTGATCTGATGCGCAACTAAACTCTGATTAGTCTGGGAAATGTATTCTCTTTATTAAAGTAAAACTTCCCTAGATCTAATATAAGAAGTTAATAATGTACCACAAAATGTCTGTTGGGGAAAAAAATATAGGCTTCCTTTCACGACGAATATCTCGGACATTGTCTCTTTGTTTCAAGAGGGAAAATGTTCTATCTGAAAAGGAGAGACAATGTTCGAGAGACAACTTGAGACACTATCGATCCAGTCGCCGGCAAATAATCTTTTCTTGCTAAGAGGGAAGATAAAGATTCTGATGATCACGCTTAAGCAGTTTCTCTCGTCTTCTCTAATTTATTCTTTTTCTACATGCGTTTTAAATTAAATAGATTAATAAAGTGCCCACTTTTAAATCGAGGACTCTGGAAGTGAAGAAAATTAACATAAGAAAAAAATGAATACGCCGCGCTTAATTAAGATATAATGTGTCATCCATCCGGTCTAGTGGTTAGTGTCGCCGATTGTTGGGCCTAGGTTCGAATCCCGTGGAAGGCATGAGTTTTTGTAAATGTCTCGTGACTTTGGAGCATGGGGGTCTAAATAGCGGTCGAGTCATAAGTAATCTCGTGAGAATGGTGGAAGGGGAAGAAGAGGTGAGAGGCCCCTGACCACTCTTAGGGTGTTCTCCCTCAAAATTGGGGTGGAATCGAGCAGAATAGCCTAGTCACCTGCATGGTGTTCAAAGCTACAATTGAACGCAGGTGTAAATGTAGCCTTTTGCCGCGATGAATTTCGTGGGCCTTGATCTGATGTTATTGTCGATCATGTGGCATAAGTAACAACAACAGTTATAATGTTTTGCAAATATTTAGGTATGTGTGATGATGCATTTCATAACTTCATAATAATGATCAAACATTGTTATTTATCTGAAACGTAATTACCATATTTATTCGAATCTAGGCCGAATTTCAACTTATTAACTTCTTCCAGTTTTAATAAAAATAAAATAAAAAAAATATTGTAAAATGGGGTTTATATCGATAACCGATATTTACGAAATTAAAATGAGAACTATTAAAAAGGGGATAATTAATTTTATTTTACTCGTATTAAAAACTTTTCAAATGCATTCATGAGCCTGCAGTTGTTCTATCCTTCAGTATCATGTTTAATTTTGCCTATCCAATGAATTTTTCTGTGTTCGATTGCAAGCCACACCCGATTTAAAATAGCATTATACTGAAAAAAAAGCTTAATTCGAATAAATACGGTTGCTTCGAATAAGGGCTTTGGCTTAAATTCGAATAAATATAGGTAATATTTTCTAAAGCAATTTTGACACTGTTTATGTCTGCTTTCACCAGTAATGAACTTAATTATATACATACATGAAAAATTAATTTTAAAATAACATGTTGTTAAGAAGGCAATCTGCCGCTAAACATTTGTCTCAGGAAAAGTAAATAATCGTCTATGCTTAAATGATTGCAGTTAATCAACAACCTTTAGTGTGTAATACATTAGTATGCTGAGATTTCGAGAGGTAAATACCTCTTTAGGTTGCATCTTCGTTTCATCTAGTATTTTTTCAAAAGTTTAAATTTCCAGGGAATGTTATAAGGCATGGCCCAACTGGTCCTAGGCCTAAAGAGTCTTGTTCTCGACTTGGCCTCATTAAGATCATGATCCGAATAATATTAATCGCTAAATATTATTTCAAAGAATGTTCTCGGGAAAACTGAGAATTTCGAAATATATACCATCTGGCAACTGTGGCAAGACTGTATTTTTTTATGTCATGTCCATCTTTGGGCCTGCCTCTACCACCAAACATTGACATTACTCATTTAGTTGAGAGGTACAGTTGCTTTTTGAAATTGTGTGTCCTGTGCATTCATTAGTTAGTGGTATCTTTTGTTCGAGTATTTAACAAAATATGTTATATAGCAGAGGTGGGAAACCTTTTTACCATTATCGGCCATATGTAAATTAAATATTAATAAAGGAGGACGCATAGGTTGATGTACCTATAAATGCGACTTTTATGAAATGATTATAGTTTTTGTACAGATTTAACAACTTTGTGCATTGTATAAAAGCATAAATAATAAATAAATAAGGATTTAATTTTTTTCACATAAAAAGTTACAATATAAAATAATTTCGTTTTCACGTAAGGGGGTAAAAACTTGTTATAACATTAATCATTGATTACTATTTTTTTATAGAATTATTAAACAAAAACAGAGCAGAAAAGCTAGGTAGACGAGATAGTTGAATATTTAATTATAAATCCAATCCCTTACTCTTGGCACGTCCTAGCGATACACCTTCTAAATAATCGAAGTAGCGTTTTAAGTTAATCTATTGCAGTCCGACACTATTCCAATTTAAACAGCTAATTGACCAAATCGTCAATCTTGAATAATTTTAAATATTAAGCAAATAATCTACGCATCACTCTCGAGTAACCTTACGTTAATCACTAACTGCTTTCCTTTAGCTCTTCTAACCTCTTCTCTCGAACCTCAAGTTAATCTTTAAATATAAGCCTTGATTTTCTTAATTCATGTCTTTTTCTTCGAGAGAAAGTTTTCAATAGAATTACATTTAAAGAAAGTTTCCCCCAAAAGGATTAGTAGGAGGTACGCGAATAGACCCGTTACAACTTGTATTGATCTAGTGCCACATTAATATTACCTTAGTTTGAGTCAATCGCATTCTTAAGTACATGCAAAATACCTAAACGAGCCTTAAAAAATGTGTAACTAAAAATTATGGATTTAAGTGAAAAAACCATTATCTCCTAATTTCTCATAGAAAAATATCTTCACGTCATTTCGAAATCACCCAATCAGTAGAAAATATATTGAGTAAAAGTAAGAATTTATGTTTTGAGAAAAAGGCGAGATTAAGGTATCCGCCTACGTTCGGAACTGTGGTTTTGCAAAAGCGTAAAACTGGACAATTTTTATGATATTTAGTGTCACTTAGATTAGAATACATGTATAAAATTGTTTGAAGAATAGTGTTATAATGAAAAATTATTTAAGTACAATATTTTGACAAAAAATGAACATTGAATAACCTATTTTCAAAATATTCTCCTTTTGTGAAAAATGCTTCTATTATAATAATATTTTGCCTGTCTATAGCTCAGACCTCTGTACAGAGTCTCAACTATGATGTTTGAAAAATTCACATTATTTTCAGAGTTACAACCAATCTAAATAATTATCAGCGTTGTTTTCTTAAAATTTCTCCCTTGTGTTGTCTTAAAACATGGATAAACCTACTTCTAAGTTATATATTTCAAAAATTCTAGTTGAATCTCTGTACAGAGATCTGAGCTATAGACAGGCAAAATATTATTATAGAAGCATATTTTATCAAAGGAGAATGTTTTGAAAATAGGTAATTCTTAGTTCATTTTTTGTCAAAATGTTGCATTTAAATAATTTTTTATTCTAATAATATTCTTAAAACAATTTTATACATATATTCTAATTTAAATGGCAGTAAATATCATGACAATTATCCATTTATACGCTATTTATAAATAATGGTTCCAAACGTAGTCGTATACGTTAAAATTACCTTTTTTAGAGAGATTGTTTGAAAATTCAACTGCCATTTTGAAAATGTTTTGCTCGATTCCACGCACAGCGGAGGGGAAAAATCCCTAAATTTTATATGCTCAGAATTTTACATAATTAACTTATCAGCTGATAACAGTTTACAGATTGTTACCATCTTTTAAATTTATGTTAACAAGAATCACTTAGGATGTATAGATTTGAAAAAAAATTTGCCTATTTCCAACCTAAAAACTCATGGAAAATTCCTAATTCTTCCTAATATACTTCGATAAGAGTTACATCACTACTCGCAGCATTCGTTAATGGAACAAATTCGATTTACTCTGTTCCGGAAATAAAGGCCGGTACAAAGCGCGATATAGAAAATTACAAGGAGAGAATCGGATGCAATCAAAAACGAGACATCCAAGGAAGTTAATATAATTTCATCGATATACATACATGTGTAGGACTTGAATCGATTGCATGCATTCAATCGATTTAGGAGCACTTCTGGCCAAACCATGTCGAATGAAAGTGGCATCCTTGTTATTAGAAGCCATTAAGGAAAATTAAATTAAGTCACTGAGTATCCGAATTTGTCAACGAGGTCGAGAAATAATTTTCAAATGATTTAGTTTCAAATCAATTTTTTTATTAATAAATTGCGAGATGAAATCTATCGAACGAATACAGATATTTTTACGCAAAAATTTGAATTTATACAAAACATTGCTGCGGCAACCCTATGCGTTGACATTATTTGCTTGCAATTTACCAGTCATTCTAAAATTCACAAAGCTGTGAAGCCAACATGCCGATTGATTGATTGAATATTAACGTCGCACTGTTCAGCTACACGAGGGCTTTTGGCGACGGACCACGTCATTTTGAACCATGGTCAAGCGACGTGGACGACACCTGAGCTGGCACCCCCTTCTCCTAACTACCACACCACACCAACGGGAGAACGTTTCAGCTCTCGACAGATTTAACGTGCATCGCTGCCCTACACGGCGGGTCTTTAGTGGTACTGGGCTCAAACTCGTGACAAGGCAAGCCACGGTCCGATAACTATACCACTCGGCTACCGCGGCCACGCCATCATGCCGAAGTAGACGTTTATGTGGGCATTAACAATTTATAAGACCGTTAAACATTCTAAAATTTATCGAAAGAAATAAAACATATTTTCACGTATTGATTCTTCAGATATTTTCAAACAATTTAATATTAATTTTATTTTTCTTATAAGTTCTCAATGGGTTTTTAGTTAAAATTTATAGGTTCCAGAGCCGAAGGAGTTTGAATAGAATCGCAAATTCAAATTCAGATTGTATCAAAGAACTTTTTTTGCTGAATAATTGAGAAAGCCGTACGTATAAAAGATACACGCGCATATTTTGTTTAAAGAAAAAGAATTGTTTTAAATGTAAAAGTCGTGCGAACGAAGTGTTTGACGTATATATCCAAAAAATATTTGAGAGACATTTTAAACAGTTAAAGGTCAGTGGTCGGGAAACCGCGGCTGGCAAGCCACATATGGTTCTTTGCATAGATAGTTGGAGCTCTCCAGGTGGCCCCTTTAGCCTAGTGGTGGTCAAGGTATCGGACTCATGGCAGCCGTGTCATGAATTCGAGCCTTGCACCATTGAAAATCTGCCGTACAAAGGGGGCCGATGCACGCTAAATATGTCGAGACTAAAACATCCTCCCATCGCCAAAAGATCTACTTCCTAAAGGGATGAAATATAACTCTCTGTGGCTCGTGAGACTTATTCCTGTATGTATTGTTAAAATTATACTTTCCCTTCTCTTTTTTTCCTTACCTGTTGAAAATATGCACGTGTATTTCTATACGAATGAGTGGCTTAAGACATTTACTTTTTATTAAACTGTTTTCCGTTATTAAACTTTTTAAGAATCAGTACAAATATTATTAGCCCAGGATAGTTTACTGGTGAAAATACCACGCCATTTGAAGGCATCCCTGAAAAGGATTTACAAAAATATTTATTTATTTGCATGTATGAATTCTCGGGAACGCTCATGAAAGGACAAAAGATTCGCTTAAATCTCGAAGAGTGACGAAAACACATTCCTTATTTTATGGCATGCTCAAGGGTTAGTTAAAAAAGACGTTGAAATGACTTTATATCTGCGAGAGCAACCAGGATCAATTTTAACAGCTTATGTAACCATAAAACTCTAGCATAAAGCACTTATGGCATTATTGATACGAATTTTTTTTCACCAGGCATGAAGGTTCATTTAACATTATTCAACATGACTTTTTGTTAATGGTTGTACCGAATCATTGAAATAAAAAAATATCTTTGATAGTTCTTAATTTTTGAAGGAATAGAAAATGTCTCACTTTGTGAAAAAATTTATTTAAATATTATAAAAATATGAATTAGAGTAGGGCAGTCTTAAGTGCGACCGCTATTGGAGCTTATCTCCGCAGCTCGTGTGTGCATATTCATGATTCTTTGATATCTTAGTGTTGTCTTGTTTCACTTACTACTTGGCTCTTCTCTTTCGGAAGTTTGCCAAACCGTGGCTTAGGTGTTTGCTTAAATTGAATTCAGTAAAGGTATTGCTTTAGTTAACATTGTTTTATTATTTCGCGTGTAAGAAACATTCAATTAAATAGCAGGCAAAATACACAGAGATTAATAAAGAAGTATACAGTTCCAATGCATTGTAAATAAAGAACAATGAAAAGTACTATATGGTACCTGTAACAGAATTATATGGGATTGTTTTAAGTTTTGTTAGAGACAGCCACATATGTTCTATGTGTGTACTCTTAGGCACACGATACACATTGAGACGTTAATTAGATCAACAGGAAAGGGAGGGACGAATGCCTTGTCCTTTATGCCCCTCTATTCTAAAGGGCAAAATATTCCTTTAGACATTTTTATAAACGCTAAAGGAAGGGGGAGGAAGGACTTTTCTTTTACATTTTCGAAGTGTAACTTTATCACGCGGAAATTGTTTTTTCTATTTTCAAGATCCAAACACAATATGGCATAAAGTCACAAAACTTGTAAGAGAAGTGGTATATAGGAACCATTTATTTTGAAAGTGGCATGTCCCTTTTTAAAAAAAATCAAATTAATTATAACATTAATACAAATTCTTAAAGGTATATATATATCTTAAATTAAAAAATGCGATCAATATGTTGAGAACTATTGAGATTTCGTTCAAGAAAAGCTTTGGTAATTGATTAATCAATATTTTAAAACATGTTAAAACGCAAGTCCTTAAATATCTCGATTTAAAAACGAAGTGACTTATGCAACCTTTCAGAATAAACGGCTCATAATATAAATACAGAAATTTAACAAAATATATTTTTTCCCAAGCTCTAGTGAAACCAAATATGTTATATCTGCGAATCTGTTTAATAATCACGGAAGGAAGCTGCCAACTAACTAAAATTTAAGAAGTTAAAAGAAAGCATTTGGGTGTGAAGTGTGTGTGTAGATACAAAAAGCACAAAACTTTCTTACTTACAACACAGAATTACTTTTCAAAAATTTCAGGTGTATTAGTAATGAAACATATATTTTTTTATCATTTCATCCTATTTCTGAAGAATAATCCATCTTTACAGATTACTCTTCAGAAATAGCACCAATTGAACTTAAATAATTACAATCTTAATTTGCAAATGAGTACCTAAGCAGAGATGAAATCAAATAAAAATCTCGTTCTCATGTTTGCATCGTGTGGGATTTATGACAAAAGAGCGTCAGTTAAGACGTCGTTTTCGTCACTTGTCAGTGATTCAAAATGATGAAGTTCGTTGCTAATGAATGGTCTGTCAAGTTACTTTGCAATGTAACATTAATAAGCAATCAAAGAATCAATCCTATTACGCCATAAATATTTTCTCTTCATAATAAAATAAGCCACTTTATTTATCATTTGTTAAACCCTTAACTGCCGATTAAAAGTTCCGCAATTCACCCCCCCCCAGTGCCAGTCTTTTTTCACACAGTCACGTGTATTGGGGAGAGGGAGAAGGCATAAGTATAAGCACATTTTCTTTAAAATAAGTACATCCTTTGCAAATATTGTAAAATGATCATTTTGTTACATTCTAAAGTCATCGGAATAGCTTTACTGATAGCAGCGCGAAGAAAAAGATCGCATTTCGGAAAGACGTACATATACGTCCAGGGCACTTAACGCACTAGTTAAGTGAGACGTATATATACGCTAGTTGCACTTAACGTTTTATTGCTTTAGCGCAGTGTTTCTCAAACTGTGGGGCGCCCCCCCCCTTGGGGGCATAACGACTGTACAAGGGGGGCGCGAGCATGTTGAAAACAGAAGACTATTTAAAAAAAATTATTAATTTACTAAAAGTAAACAAACAAAATATATTCTGACGTAATAAAAAATAAAATACACATTTACACTTATAAATGTATCAGTGCTACACAATTTATTTTACAATTAATTTAACAATACTAAATTAAGAACAAGTTTAATAATAACCAGTGATCCCCCCCCATTTGATTGTCATATATAAAATCATTTACAAAAATTAACACTTGTCTTGATCCTTTGTACGATTAATAATTAATCCACAATAACTGTCGATTGAAAGTTACGCAATCCGCTTCACAGTTTTGCCAACAGTTTTCCATGTAGGCGCGAGTATGGGATGCATTGAGGGGTGGGGGAAGGAATAAAGAAACAAATAATCTGAAATGATTAAATATTTCTCAAACATCGTCAAGATCCTTTTATTGCATTCCAAAGTCTTCGGAAAAATTTTATGGTTAGTAGTGTGTAGAAAAGATCGTCATTCGGAAAGACGTATATATACGACCAGGAAAATAAACATGTTTGCTTAGGGAGA
The DNA here is from genome assembly GCA_019973935.1 of Trichonephila clavipes. NCBI lineage: Eukaryota > Metazoa > Arthropoda > Arachnida > Araneae > Nephilidae > Trichonephila > Trichonephila clavipes. The sequence goes on along the minus strand of BMAU01021177.1, from coordinate 770,824 downwards.
CGTTTATACACGTGATGACACTTAAGAGAAAAAAGTCGTATCCTAGTTTTAGCGTGAAAGTATGTTACTATTGAATTCAATACGTTGTTATTGTATGAGGGGGGCGCGATGAAAATTATGATGGAATATTGGGTCGCGAATATGGAAACTTTGAGAAGCACTGCTTTAGCATCTTCTCGACTGTTCCCTATTTTTTTTTCAATTCGTTTTGTCAAAGTGTCATAAAAAACATAACGTAATTTAGTACTTTTCATTGCATCCCATTGGAGCTGTCAATATTCTTTTGACATTGCTCTGTCAACCGATGACTTTCACCTGCATCGATCCCATTCAATCAATCGATTAAATCTCGTGCCAGCTATCGATGAAATTACGCTAATTTCTGTGCGTGTCTTATTGGATCGATCTCACTAGATTACTGGACAAATCGCTCGGTCTCTTTCTCTGCATCGACTTTGATCGGTTTTTTTTCATGTCGGACTTCTCTCTCTCTCTCCTTTCGGTTCCGACAAATCGAATTTAAAGAATTCCTTTTAGCTAATGGTTCAACTTCCAATACTGTTTCAAAGAATTATTCGTAAATTGCCAGCCTTCGTGTCTAAGAAATCGCACGGATAGCAATCAACAAGATGTGTTAGCTGTCATATGAATAAAATACAATTTTCATCGAACTGCGTGGCGTATAATTAATGTTCTTAACCAACTCAGAAATAAAGTATTTAAATTCCTTTTTAAACGGAAAAATTGTATTAAAAAATAAAAATCACACGCAAAAAAGAAATGAGAGATGGGCAAATAAAAACTTGTACGTAATCTATATCATTTTTTAAAACTGAAAAATGATTTACGTCCTAAAAAAATAAAAATTTCAATGTGCGTGTGTGTGCGTATAGTAATTTTTCCTATACACAATTCATTTATATTTTTAACCCGCTTTTATAAGCTTCAATTGCATGTAACGGAATCTTTGAACCCGATTTTTACCCATATTAAAATGTCGGATTAATTTGAAATTTTGCACACTTGTCAAAGATTGAGGACAATACAATAATTTCATAATTTTAATTTATTGTCCTAATCAGGATCATCAGGATTAATGATTTCCCATTTCCATATTTGGCGACTAATTCCAGATCAAATTTCCAGATTTGGCGACTTCCAAACCAGCTGAGAATTGATTCACAAAAGTCACCAAATTAAATAATTTCTCACAAATCTTCGATTCAAAGCGTGTACTTTATATCTAATACTGATGCATGTTTTAGAATGAACATTAAGCTCTTTTTAGTGAAAAATATAATTGATTTTAATACCTTTTTCCGCATTAAATATTTCAAACTTAGCTATTCCAAATTTCCTTCAGCTGGCTGATCCTAAATTTAGCAAACCAGGCCGTATCGACGCACTGATAGGATACCAATGGGTGTTTTATATTCTAAAAAAATGATGCATTTAAGATTACAGTTGAACCTGATTTGTGCGGTTGATAAAAACCGCACAAAAAATGCACTAAAATTTCATGAATTCTTACATATAACAAGCCAATTCGTCTAAATACAGCAGAAAATTTTTTTATGCGGTCGCACAAAAATAAAATCGCATAAAAGAGGACCGCACAAAAACAGGTTCGGCTGTAATTCATCAATGAATAAAGGATAGTTTATAAAACTAAAAACACTTTAATTGTAGATTGAACTAAAAAAATGAAAAATAAATTGTAGTTTAAAAACAGCTAAAAAAAAACTTTTATAGTTTTTTTTTGTGTGTATGTGAATCGAACTAAAAAGTAAAAAAATAATTCTAATATAAGAATAAAATGATTAAAAAGAAAACTATATAATGAAGTGATTGATCTATACGCGTTTTTCCAATTAATCCTCTTGGGAAATCTTTGGAGCTATCCATTCGCGTTATTTCACAACCAACCCTTCGGAAGAAGAGAATCATGATATTTAAATTAACTTACTATGGATAGTTGAGGTTTTCTAGCTTAAGTGAAAGAAGGAGACTCGAGTCAGGTGCGATTGCTACTGAAGGTATAATATTAGAATTAAAGTTATTTGATTCTTATTAGGAGGAAACTTTAAAGTGGCGATTGTTCACTAGGAGATTGATTTGATATATTAGATTAAACCGGATGATAGGTTTGATTCTCTATTAAGGTAAGGATCAAGTTTGATAGCCTCCTAAGCTTTCCCGTTTTACCGTCGTTGTTTCACTTTCATTGAGACATTCTCTTACTATTATTAGCTGAAATTGTGCCTGTTCTTTCTGTGGAAATAAGTAGATTAATTAGATCATGTCGAGTGTTTCATCCCTTCCCCTCGCACATCTAGGTGCCCGAGAGAGAGGCTCGAGCCTCTCACAATGCCATTGTGGTAAAAGCGTGTGGGTGCCTTGTACTACATTTTTACACTAACTCAGAATTTTGCAATAGAACGAATATGAAATTATAACAATTGATGTAAAGCACCCCTCACTTTTACCCTCAATGACGATAATTTTCTCGTTAATTATTTTATTTCAATGTTTAAAATTATTTTTTTACTTTTTAGTTCGATTAACCATAAAAGCGTGTTTTTTGGTTTATTTAAACTATAATTTATTATAATTCATATGCATTTCATTTTCCGAGCGTTCTACTTTGAAGATTAAAATAATATACTTCCTGTCCATAGAAACCAATTTCTAAATGATTACTGAATAATGTCGTTCATTCATGTGAAGACTGAAAAATATATTTATGTGTGATTATTTTCAAAACAATTTAGTGAGCTGCGTAATAAACTTTATTTGCATTTCTTGTCTATAAATTTAAATTGACAGAAATTGAAAAAAATAAATAAACAAATTACAAAATTTTCTAAAAACACGTTGTTTTGTTTTTATTTTTAAAAATATTTGTTACACATCAGTATATGATTCAAATTGGAAATTAATTTTTCGGTTGTACAACATTTTATTTCAAGAGAATTTTATTACAGTATAAATTTTTACATAGTTCATAAAAATAGTGAAAATAGCGTTAAATTTTTTCCCCAAGCCAGTGCTGTTCAACATTTTCTCACGCAAAGTACCTCGTAATTTCGAATTACCTGCTATTGATAAAGTACTCCTTAGAGAGCTATGATCTATTAATCTTCTAATTTCATTTGTAGAATACTAGAGAAAAGGAGTTTCTGTGTGTGAGGTACAGTTTCATTATTCAAACGTATTACTTTTGCGGGGTGTCAATGTAAAATTTAGTTTTCTGGTGGAATTATTTTTCGTTTTTTAAAAATTTAAATCTATTAGAATTACATAAAATAGCTCATCACGGTGCGAATAACTTAAATTTTCGATATTGTTTGAATTAATTTTTCATATTTTAAAACCTATATATGTAGTATGGCTAGATACGGCCATTTTTAACGAAAAATAATATAAAATAATGTTCATTTGTAAACGAACATTGAGATTATTGGTTGTGGAGCTTTGCACTAAACTCTTGACCGCAAGCTCTGAGGTAGACCATTCTCAAGTAGTCACATTCTCGACTCCTGCTTCTAAAAATATATTGCTCGTAATAATTTAAATTACACAGTTTTGAACAACGTTTTCAAATTAAGAAAACAAAGAGAGAGAGAGAGTACATGAGTTCATCCTCTCCTAAGTTCCACATCACAGTAATTAATGATTTCAGATCAAATTAGCAACGTATTTCAGCAATAGTATCCATTATTTCGCACGACTTTGTTTTTAAAGGAACCAGGACTTGAACACGTGGCTCGACTTGAACATAGTTTCAGAGCATGACTACTCGACTCTCAAACGATAAAAAATCCATTCTGCTGGCATAGCACTGTAACAAGAATCGCGCGTCCATGACATCTATAGCTCTTATAAAAACTCCCTCTTTATATAAAACTAAACATCTTTTTAGCAGTTTCTGAATTAAATATACTCTGCAACTACACAATAGACCAAGGGTGGTGAACCTTTTTGGATCTACGTGCCATATTTTTCTAAAGAAGTGTTTAATGAGGTACAGACGTGCCGCCAAATAATTTTGACTTGTGATTATAACTAAAATAATAAAACTAAATACAAAGAACACAAAATTCTTTATTTACTACGAAAAAATTCCTTTTGCGCTGTATACTTGTAAATGTTTTAGTTATACGTGTAATTCAAATTAAAGTAACATTAGCGTAACTTCTATTGTTTCAGATTGTAACGTTTGAAAGAATAACGGTAGCGTATTCTTGGTTAATTAAAATATGGAATTTATTTACGTCACAACTATTGAAAATTATTTACTAAATGTTACATTAAAGTTATTAAATTTAATTATAGATTGTTAGAGTCCAATATTTTGTGAGAGGAGGATCCGTTGGTCATCGCTCTCGTGCAAGTTCAAAGCATCTCTCCCCTCATCTTCCGGTCGACGAGCTAGATTCCTCGGGGGGTCAAACAGGGGTTGCGCTGCACCTGCAGATGCACGTGTGGGTGTCGGGTCCACAAAGAAAGCCGACTAGATGTTGATGTTTTCGAGAAGTGACGTTACAGTATGTGGATGGCAAATAACTTATATTAGGATTGTAAGATATTACCTTTAGTAGCATGCATGCTCAATAGGAGTCATCTGCCAATCGGCTTTTTATTTTTGACGAGGTTCACTTTTTTGACAAGTGGATTTGCGATGTGTTTTGAAATGCCGTTTTACAGACGATGTTCTGCTTACCACTATTTCAGAACATAAAACGCACACCTTTTTGTCTCCTTTACTAAAAATGCCATATTTCTAGATTCACCAAATTTGAAACTTTCTGTTACACTAACTATTTTGCCCTTTTTATTTTTTTCGCTGAACTAGCCGTGTAAAATAAAAATCATAAATATAACACAAATAATCGTTAAAACACAGTTGTGTCAATGAAATAGACTATGATATGCGTAGACAACCTTTGCAATTGTAGTCCACGACATAACTAAGGCAAGACAATAACAAACGAATGTGCTTCCCGCCACCCCATGACCGATCACTTGCATTTGTTCGTAATACTTCATAGTGAACTTTGTTATTTTGAAATAAAATGCAAACTATTTTGATCGCTGGTGTGCCCAAAATATTGTGCACGCGTGCCAATGGTTCGCCATCCCTGCAATAGACAATCATCACGTCCTTCCGAGCATAGGCCGACCAATGTGTTATTACAGCTTTGAGATCAAGTTGTAGGAGAACCTTAAGATCAACAGAGTGCTCTCCGTTTTGTTACAAAATAGGTAACAAGTTCTCTTTGCACCTTTCAATTAATTATCCTTAAGGGGAGAAACCATTTCATGAATTGATTGATTGATTTTTAAGAATCTTTTTCTATAAAGTGAACCTTAACGTATGCAAATGAAACTTTCTGTTTAAAGTTAAATGAAAGGAGTTCGCGGGGGAAGGTTGATAACAAAATCTTAGATGTCAGTTTAAATTATATTTATGAAAGCTACATTGCAGAATATTTTCACATAAGACTTGTAGTTTTATTATCATTATTAGCAGGACTATAAGTATTCGGATCCAAGTGAGTGTCTTCACCTGAAAAGTTATATTTGTTATTATTATTTAAAAGGGCGTTTTTCGCTCCATTTACTAATTGTAACCACGTATAACAAAAAAGGTTATCAGTTTCACAATACGTCAGCGTTTCTCAAACTGTGTGGTGCGCCCCCTAGGGGGCGAGCGCATATTAAAAAGTTGAAAACAAGATTCTTTAAAAAAATTATTAATTTACTGAAAGTAAACAAACAAAATACATTCAGACATAAGAAATAAATACATATTTGCACTGATATAATACACTTTAAATGTATCAGTACCGCACAATTTATTTTATTATTAATTTAGCAATATTAAGTTAAAAACCAGTTTAATAACTATCATTGACCCCATGGGGCTTGTCATATAAAATTATATATCAAAATTAACACTTATCTTCATAATTTATACGGTTTAAAGTTAATTCCTTTATGACTGATTAAAAGATACACGATTCCCTCCCAATGCCACTGTTTGCCGCCCATCCGGTATAGTGGTTAGTGACGCTGACTGCGGTGCTGTAGGGGCTGGGTTTGAATCCTGGATAAGGTATGGATGTTTGTGTTGCAATCCTTACTTCGTACTTCGAAAAGATGTACATATGCGTTCTGGGCAATTAACGCTTTGGTTGAGCGAGACGTTTATATAGACCGCTAGCACTTAAGAGGTTAAAGTCGTATTGTATCTTTAGCGTAAACATATATTATCATTGAATTCAACACATTGTTATAATAGGGAAGGGGGCGATGGAAATTATGATCGAATATTTGGTCGCAAATATTGAAAGTTTGAGAAATACTGCAATAAGTTATTGCTTTCTATTGTCCTTCTCACTGATGTAAACTCGAGTTCGTCACAAATAGTATTTAGCAGAATCAGAATTTGAACACTAGATAAATTATAACTTAGTATTTTTAAAGCAAATAAATTATTCCACATTTTTTTTATTACAAGTTGTATCAGGTTCGTACAAATCCTGATATTTCTGAAATATGTAGAGAAAACATAAACGAATATCACTTTTCTGGTTTTATAAAAACAAAAAGAAACAAAATTACAATAAACGAATTCTTTTATCAATATTGAAATAAAAAGTAAATAACTGAAAGTCCATATTCAGCGTATTTAAAGAAGTTCAATGTAGGCCACTCCAGAAACAAAAAAAATTCATCTTGGTGTTATGATAACTCATCTCGCACATTTTCCCCCTCGTCTAGTTGAAAGCTTTGATGGGTTGCAAGCATGCTTGCCTTATTACATTTGTCCCATGACTCAACAACGCTGGTTACGAGTTTCTGACTATAGCCACTGGGCTACCCCAGCAGAATCAATCTCGGAGAGCCAGCAATTCTTTTGGTAATAACTGATAAGTACATTGTGCGCACTTTAAATACAGAAAATAAAATCGAAATTTACGGATGCCCGTTATAAGTCGGGTATAAAAATGGAAGATTTAAAAATAAAAAAAAAGATAAGACTTTACATACATCGTAATACTATTTATTTAAAAGAAATGGCATTCCTTATGAACTTAAAGGGTTGTATAGTTCTAAAAGTATACTGTTTTTTTCTATATCTTGAGATAATACCTCAAATACATGACTTCAAAACATAAAAACACTGCACACATTCATTTCAGGTCCCGTCTTAAATAAAAGGGTACATCTTATATAGCGAATATACCTAAAAATTGAAGATTGCAGCTTGAAAGTATAGGTTCCCGTTATACGCCGGATTTTATGGTATTTAGGAATGGGTAACTTCATTCACCTTCCTCACATACTTTGAGCTAGCTTAACATATATAAACTTTTAAGTTATTATTTGTGCTTGAGATTATTCGCGTTTTGTATCACGTCGACTACTTATTCCATATCGAGCTCGAGTCACAATCTTATGAGCATGGAACTGTGTGTGAGTGTTTGTAAAGGTCATACTCTAAAGCAACATGAGGGCTAAAGGTGACTAACCTCGTAGTTCTGAGCCACAGTCAAGTGACGAGGAGCACCTACCTCTTCGAACTTCCATACTATGCCAACAGGAAGTCTTTGAGACACTCTACACGGTGAGTCTTCAATTGGACTCGGTCTTGAACTCATGACACTACTCCCACGTATCTATGAGCATGGCCATTACGCTACCGCTTCCACACGAAATTGACAGAGTCAGTCAAATTTGGAGATGAGGGACACGAAGTATCCTTTGTTGAATATCAAAGTCCTGGGGTGCTGTTTGTCTTGTTTACTGGTGGGGCGATATGTGGTTAAAAACTCCCGAGCAGCGAAATGGTGCACCATCTTGCTGTTGAATGAAATTACTTTATTTTTTTTTCTAACTGTGACAACAGCCAAATCTGGAGTATATGTAAATAAATATCATTAACAGTCAGTGGTGTAACGTACACCCCGCATTGCGGGGAGGCCCAGATTTCTAAGAGAGGGGCACAAAGCCTGACTGACGCCAAGTACGCAGTTAACCAATTTATAAAATATTAATGGCAAAAACTGACTTTTCAGAGGCCCCTAATATTCTCCGTTACGCCATTGTTAACAGTTTTCTCATAAAAAAAAATGTGTCGAAAATTGTATCATGAGCCATAATTATAAGCTTTCAAACCCATATTTTTGATTTTCAATGATCAATAAGAAGCTGTGTTTTTTTTAGTTGCCCTCAAAAGTTGGGATATTCATTTATGTGGCATGCAGCCAAAAGCAAAACACAGTCTTCGCGCGCAGGCGCAGCAAATCAAAACCAAAACGAAAACTTTAAGGACTTTGGAGAAACTTTAACGATTAAAAAAAAAAGCAAAGAGAACGAGAGAGGTGCGCGAGCAGGCGTTACCTTCTGCATATCATTGTCAAACTTATCTACCTTTTTAATTAATTTTTGTTTAATGTTAAATAAACCATAAGAAAGACAAAAGTCTTGGCCCCTTGTTGTCTCCCACAAATTATGGGGGCTCGGCCGTGATCGATAAAATTTCGATTTTGAACCAAAGTCTGGACAATGAACAAAAGCGTCCGTGAAGGAGACGCTCCGCCATTTTTCGGAAACTTCGTTCAACCTGTGTAGAGGTTTGAACTCAGCATGAATACTCCGCCTGTGTAGAGGCCGGGATTGAAAAAAAAAAAATTCGATTTTGATCAAAGTTTGGAACGTGAACAAAAGCCGTCCGTGGAGGAGACGCGCCGCCATTTTTCGGAAACTTCGTTCCGCCTGTGTAGAGGTTAGGGAACCCATCGTCGAAAATTCCTGTGTAGAGGTTGGAACCCATCGTCGAAAATTCCGCCTGTGTAGAGGTTGGAAATACCACAAACACCTGCGAAGAGGTGTCAATTCGAACAATTTCAACTATATTACCTGCGAAGAGGTGAGATCTGTGAAATCGAAATTTTTCAATTATTGGATAACATCGTACGTGCGAGCAACAAAGGAGCCAGAAAAAAAAGGTAGGATTTTCCATATTTTTCTAAAATGTATAAAAACGCTCTTAAAGAGGATCTCATAAGAGTTGTTGAGGATCTAGACGGTACTGTGGAGAGTACTGACACCATAGCTAAACTAAAGACTAAAATTGAGAACAGTAGTACATTTGAAAGTGATCCAGATTTCGTTAAAACTTTAATTCAAAACTGTATAGATGAGAGGGTATCGCGAAACGAAAGAGAGGTAACTTTAGAAAAACAGAAAATTGAGCTCGCGAAACTTCAGTTAGCTCAGTTAGAAAAAGAAATCGAACTTCAAATGGCTAAAAATAAAGCCTTAAGTTTAAATCCTGCAGCTAAAGTCGAAGATAAACAGTTCGAAACTAACATAGAAAAGATGATAACCAGTATTAAAACTGTATCTCTTCCTGTTCCCACCAGATCTGAAAACTTTAATCTGTTCTTCCAATCGTTAGAACGCGCATTTTTAACCAAGAAAATAAATGACGAATATAAATCTGAAATTTTAATAAATCTTCTGGGCGAAAGAGCTCATAACGTCTTACTGTATATTAAAGAAGAGGAATTAAATGACTATGAAAAACTAAAATCTATAGTACTCAGAGAATTCCAATTAACCCCTCGCGAATGTTTAAACTCATTTAAAAATGCTGTAAAATCATCAGGCGAGACATACATCCAATTTGCTGCAAGATTGACGGCAAACTTCCAATATTATTGTTCGTTAAGAAAAGTTAATTCCTTTGAATCTCAATGTGATCTTATAATTTCTGATAAATTATTTGAAACTTTAAATAAGGAAACTGCAACTCATATTGGCATTCGAGAAGCAGAAGATTGGTTTAGGCCTATTGATTTAGCTAAAGAGTGTGATATTTATATTTCATCTAGAAGCGGATCACATAAAGAAATTCCTATTACTTATGGATATACCGAAGACCCCTTTAAAAATAGATCACAAAACTTTAAACCAAAGATTAAAGAGAACTATCCCCAATATCTTGAAAGAGAAAATAAAAATTGCTTTATATGCGGTGATTCATCTCATTGCGCAAGAGTCTGTGAGAAGCGTTTTAAACCTAAAGACAATCTAACAGCCACATCCATAATAGAATAAACGTGAATACTTTGAAAGTCGAGAGCGAAAAACAAAATAGCGATGAATTCGAACAATTTCAATATGTAAACATTTTTGTGGAAAATCAGCCCGTAACAGCCTTGATCGATTCAGGTTGCCAGATCCCAGTTTTAAATTCCTCACTAATTAGAGTGCAAACACCTTCCGAAGAAATAATAACATTAAGTTCATGTTTTGGCGAACAGCGAATGGTAGAAGTTAAACCGATAAATCTTTCTCTTAATCAACACTCTACCAGCTTAAGTGTTCGAACGGCAATATCACCGACCTTGACCGAAGAAATTATTATACATCCCAGTGTATATTCTGAAATAAAGAAACTAGGCCACGCAAAGAGCGATGTTTTATTGAATGAAAGTGGATCCTCTTTGGGTGTTCATTTTAATTCGAGTGTTTCTTTTCCAAATGTTTCTGTTTCAAATGTGATAGAAAACTCTAGTTATGATTTGTCACATGTTAAAAACTTTAATACTAGAAATGATTCGAGTTCTCTAATTAAGAATTATAAATGTAATAAAATTAAGAGTACTAAGTTAAAATTGAGTATTATAAGAGAAAAATGTTCTGATATAGTATGGTGTAAGAAAGCCAATGGTGCCATGAAAACGAGTTCCGTGAACTTCAACACCCCTTCACCTATGGAGAGTAATTATCAACGGTTTGTGTTGCTCCGGAAAATCTTTGAGCCCTGGCAGTGGAAACGAAGGAAAAAGGGAATCGTTTTGAACAGACGTCCAGAACTCTAGAGAGGAAAATATCGATACATTCAACCAAAGATCAACTTGTTAAAAAAGACGTTCTTATGCCTGTGAAACACAGTGTTTTCCTGTGGAACCTTCCGGATGTCGAAGAGATGCCTTCATATGATGGAGAAACTGTATAGTTCAGCAGAATTATGATATGTTAAATCTTTGTGTATTTGTCGTATAGTCCTTGTCTGTTCCGTCTTTTTTGTATGTTTCAGATTCTCCTCTGGTATCCATGGAAAGGAAAAAAGGAAGAAGTACCGCTGCGGACAGCGTACAGTCAGGATAGCCGTTGTGGCATGCAGCCAAAAGCAAAACACAGTCTTCGCGCGCAGGCGCAGCAAATCAAAACCAAAACGAAAACTTTAAGGACTTTGGAGAAACTTTAACGATTAAAAAAAAAAGCAAAGAGAACGAGAGAGGTGCGCGAGCAGGCGTTACCTTCTGCATATCATTGTCAAACTTATCTACCTTTTTAATTAATTTTTGTTTAATGTTAAATAAACCATAAGAAAGACAAAAGTCTTGGACCCTTGTTGTCTCCCACATTTATGTACACCCATTGTAAATGTTGTGCCTGATATTTAACCTCAAATATAGTGTACCTGTCATATAAATATTTCAGCAGTATTTTTCGGAGTATATATTTACTTTTTGAACTGGAACATAACAAGCATTTTGCAATCCGAAGCGAAATGTGACAGATGAGATACATACCCTCTTTTCAGGAATTTATTCGGTAGATTTGAAAAAGGATGGAGGAAAGAAATTTTTTTTTTCATTCACTCCGTTTCCCAGTCGAGTAGTCAAAAAAACCCACGCCTCGCCATCTTCCACTTCAAGTCGCCAAATCTCCACACTTGACGTTTTTCTGATCGCAAAATCCCTTCTTTAGGTGACCTTAAAAATAAATTTCAAATCGAATTTTCCATATTTCCATTTGAAAACACTTCGAATGAAATTTTTTATATTTTTCGTTTCTTTTTTTACGAAATATACTCATTCGCTCTTGACTTTTTTTTCGTTATTTGGAACAGTCATTGCTCACAAGTTTTGATTGTGTTATTTTATTAAATAGCTGAATGAGAGAATAACTCTAAAAGCTTAATCATATAAAATAATTTTAATGAACTTTTATTAACGAAGTCATATGCACAGCTAAGAATAAATATTTTACAATCGTCTTCATCAATATCAATGACCATGGCTCAAAATAACGTGGTCCGTCTCCAAAAGCCCTCGTGTAGCTGAAAAGTGCGACGTGAATACTTACTCACTTACTCACTTACTCATCAATATCAGTACCTCTCACTTTTAACGCTCGAAAAATACAGGATGCTTGAAAATGAATATCGGAGTTTTAACGCTGTATATAGTATTTATTACATTTAACTTATTAGAATAACTCATACATCGAATGAAAGACCAACTGAAACAGTTTTGTTTGCTGGCATGTGTGCGAAACGTATGTTAATTCACCCCCCCTTCCCACGCTTGTAGAAAAATGGCGACTAGTGAACAAAAAGCGTTTTGTGTTCCCCAGTTTGATAAGACAGAATCTTCTATTAATGTGCTGCGAGCGTTCCGGTCGACAGTATACATGTGAACACTCATAATGGCGTATCTGGAGCTTAGAAAATCCTCACGAGGTGCTAGAAACGCAACGAAGACTCCCCTAAATTGAATGTTTTTTGTGCCATATCTCGGCGGAAAGTGTATGGGCCTTTCGTTTTCAGAGAACCAACTGTAACTGGTTCTGCCTATGTTGACGCTCTACAACCGGGGTGGGCATTACGTCGATCGCCAAGACATTTTGGGGTGACCGCCTGAAGATTTTAGCAGTTAGTAGTTATATACGGAAAATTCAAGATTGGCTGACAGTATTCGCAGACTGAATTTTCTACTGACTATAACAACAAAAACTAACTTTAGATAACAATGTTTTATTTTTTAATGTATTTTGAATTGTTTCATAATAAATATGCATCATTTGATATTATATTTGTAGCTATTATTATTATTATTATATTTGTATCTTGCATTTTGGTTTAAATGCGGTTTTATAAGTTTTGTTACAATGTACGTATATATTCCGTATATTTATTATTAAGTTATAATAATAACCGTTTGCTTACTTCACCTTCGACATTAAGCAGTGCCTCACTCAAGAATTTTTCAAGAAGGGGGGCGGGGATCGAAGGTATACCATTCTCGTATCATACTCCAACACGTAGCCAAACGTATTATTTGATTTTATCGGTTGTCGTGAGCAAAAAACAGCAAAAAATAAGTTACTGAATAAATAATTAACATTAATTAATAAAAAAATAATAACAAATACTTAATTACATTTTAAGTTCTTTTTATAATCAATCGGAAAAAAAATCAAGTGAGTCCAGACCCATGGACCCCCCTTGTAATCGCCACTAACACTGGGAGGACCGGAACACCTTGAAAAAACTATAAGTAGCCTGTATCCTGGAAAAGTCTGCCCACCCCTGCTCTACAACTATGGCTATTTCCTTAATTGAGAGAAAGTAAACCAAATAACTTCATTTGGCAGCAATGTGGTTTACTGCATTACTGGTATATCTCAGTACGCGATTCATTGAACATCATTGCACTCGACCAATGGATTTTCTGCAAAGGGCCTCACGATAAAGCTTGTTTCGCATGGCCTCCACGTTCTCCTAATCTGACGCCATGTGATTTTTATCTGTGGGGGTTCATTAAGGATTCTGTGTACGTACCTCCACTACCATCTGACCTTCCAGACTTAAGACACAGGATTGAGGCAGCTGTTGCAAGAATGACCTCAAACACACTGAACAAAATTTGAGATGAACTCGCCTATCGACTTGATGTGTGCCTTGTGACGAATGTGGTTCACACTGAACATTTGTAAGCAAGTAGGTAAAACTATTTCCGTTACTCTTTCATTCGATGCATTAATTGTACTTGTAAGTTATATGTAATAAATACTATAACACGTTAAAACTCCGATATTCCTTTAGAAACAACCGGTACTAAAATCTTTCCCTACTCAAACATCTATAAACCTAGCACAAAGTAAATTTCCAGTTATTTTTCTCAGAAATTGTATGGGTTTCAAGTTAAACATTCCCGCAAAGAAATAATGGATGTTTATGAATAAGGACGAGTGATATAGATGCGAAGACCTATGTGTGTGTTAAAGAGAATCCTTAGAAATAACTTTTTTTAAGGTGTACATTTGGTGAAAGCGACCATATAATACAGCAGTTGCGTCGTGCATTTCTTGTAGTTATAAATGTCAGGAATTTCCAATCGACCGCAAATTCTCTAAATGTATTTAAACGGCGTGAATTACGGTGACCGATTCAAAATCTAAATGTACATATACTCTTAAAACGTTGAAAGAAAACTTTTAACATTTTACGGGACAATTTTGTGAATTTTATTGTAATATGTATTGAGCTTGAATGGTTTCTGGCTACGAATTCAGACACATCAGATTCAAATAAAAATATTATTACTCAAAATTATTACTTAGAGAAACATGAATTCCGTACTTGTGTTAATTACTTAGAATACTAGCAGTATGTAACAAAAATATTCATAAAACACTCTTCTGCAAAAAGAAAAGAAAATGTTCTATTTTAAAATTTCACTTCCAAATTTCTTTATAAAAATTATGCAAATTTCAACGTTAATAAATATTAATTTTCGTCTGCTTATAGTTATTTTTTTAATCTTCTTACAAGCTTTGATTACCTGTTTTACTCTCCACGGAGAACGACGTTAAACGCTCTCTTCCGACTATACGTAATGCGCAATCACACTGCATTTCTAATCATTTGTAAATTTCCCCGACATGTACCTTCATGCCAAGTTTCGTTACGACACCGCAATTATTTCTTGGTGCGCTAATGTTTTTGTCCATGAGTGTATTTGGAGCAGCTATTAATGAATGTCTGACAGAATATATATAAAAAGATGAGATTAAGAATCTTTGCTTTTTTACATCGACATATGCAAACATCTATCACCGGCGGGAGGGTGGAGTTCATCAGTTAAAGATTTTAACATTGAATGTGCAGTTGAAAACCATTGGAAATCACTTTCTTCATGCTGCTTAATTATTTTTTTTACAAAAGAATGTATCAAAGCAGACTTTTGGCCACACGCATTATTCACATTATTTCAGTATTATGAAAATATTTACAGCGGTGAAATGCAGACACTTAATCTTGTTAAGCTTCTAAAACTAAATATTTTGTTTCAAATCCCTTTTACGGTCATTGTTTATTTTCTCTTGTAAGCTATTCTGGAGTTAGATACAAACGGTTCGTTTTTGTTTCTTCCATGGTAAAGGAAATAAGGGTTAAATAGTATTCCACTAAATCCACAACAGATAAACATCCTAATCTCTGTTTGTCCTGGTAATAATTCTATAATGATTCGAAAAGCATTAAATGCATTACTTCTATAATTTTAGAGCTAAATTGTCTCTCAAAACACATTAAATACTTTTAATTACTTAACAAAATTCTTTACTCGCATTTGTATCGTTTTCCCCCTGAAGGTAATAGTAAGTTCTTTATAAGCTACAGTCTTAGATTAAAGTAGAATTAACTTCGAACGAGAATAAATTAAAACCAATCTCAAACGATCCCTTAGAGATATTTAGCACATCCATCGTCACGTTCTAAATTTCATTAATGCAATTTACTGTCGATCGACATAGTGACTCACGTATACATAGATGTCTTACACTTTAAGCATCTCCCAAGGTTATAATCGAAGTGGACTTCTGAATTTCAGAGCTCTCATTGATTATTAAAAAAAAAATTATAATTCCTTTCAAAATCCCCACTTAAGTCTAAGATATAGCGGCTTATAAGCTTATGTCTCAGAAAAAGTCTTTATTGGATAATTTTCTTGTGTTAGCAATGCCTGAAACATCCATTTGTATGATAAATACAAGCGAAGACATTGGAATTCTATGACTACTATTCTATTCTTGTAAGATTCATTTTCATATGTGTAAGTTCATGTGGAAGCGGCTCGCAAATATGTTTAGTTAATATGTAAAGGGTTACATGCGAAGTTAATGCATTTTATGTGAATATACTTTGTTAGCGAGAATAATTTTGGAATAAATCGGAGAATATTTAATTATAATCTAAATGTTTGTAACGAAAGTTCTAATTGAATTCGATATTTTATTTGATGGAAATTTAACCATCTATCAAAAACTCGTGATGTACGTGGTGTACGTTACGCCACTGAAATGTAGACACTTCAAGATGCTCTGTTCATTTGTTATAAAAAGTTTCCAAACCATGCGCATTCAGTTGCTTTCTCTCAACGCTCCAGCAGCCCGCGCTTGATTGAAGGCGACACTTTTAACGACAGTGACATTATGAATAATTTGATAGATTATGAAGACGGAGAAGATGAACCGGATTCTTTAAGAGCAGATAAAAATATGCAGGGATCCAGCTTTCCAACAAATTGAAAAATCATTTTTTTAAAATAGATACCAATTAAGAAAGGAGTATAAAATTCCAAAAAGAGCTTCAATCATGTATATCTGGTTATCGTGACATTTACAAGCAACTGACCATCCGACCTTCGTCACAAAAACTTATCTCTCTCTTACTTTATGTTACCAAAAAAATAAATCAATTGAAATTGTACCTTCAAGTGACGAAAGCTATTTTGAACTTATTCATTAAAAAGCTTTGGATTTCAATGAGTAGCAATGAATTATGCTTGTGCATTTTGAAAACTTATCCGTGCATACAATGAGAAAATATATGTTTTTAAAATGCTTCAATGTAATATTTAATTACTTGTTTGGTTATGGAACTACTCTTACATAAATTTCGTAAATAATTGGCATAATTTATAAATGCGACTTTTTTATGAGGTCCCTATCCACAACATAAAAAAAATTATGTTGTATTTCCACGAATTAGTTTGTTTTATATACGAATTTATCAAATTTTTTAATATTTTTTTGTGCGTTTATTTTTATGCGGTCCCTATCTACCGCAAAAAACAGGTTCAACTTGTGACGTCTTACGCGTCTTTTCTTTAACAAGTCCTTTGGGTTCTTTGGGCCAGAATTAATGGCAACTCTTTTCCAACCAAATCCAAGAAACGAGAAGTGAAGAGATGCAAATAATATAGGATAAATATAGGATCTTAGAGTAAACGCGATGGAGAGAAATGATGGCAATGTAATGGTAGTGTAAAGGAATGTTCGACAATTAACGTGCGTTGTGGCAGTGGATGATTATAGAAGTTCGTCGTTCAAGATTCAAGTTCTACGTGTTGTGGATAAACATATTGGTGATCGATTAGAAGTTAAACGTAAGGCTGCATACCCTGTAGATAAAGACAAGTTTATTACAGAATAATATAAGGTAGGATTGATTACTTATTATTATTATATTTGATTAGGCGGTTCAATTATTGAGATAGGTCTGAATTATATTGTGTGTTGCATATTGCGTCATCGTAGATTCTCTCATTCATTAATAAGATTATATTTGTTCAAAGTTTAAGTTGAATATCTTAATAAAGTCATATTAAGATAATGTTAGGTTCTAGTTCTTACGATAACCCTACACCTCTAGCTCACGCTGATACTTCGAGGGATGTACTTCCAAGGGGAGGTGCATCACAAACTGTGCAGACATGATTTCTTTAGTTATTG
Source organism: Trichonephila clavipes (assembly GCA_019973935.1). Lineage (NCBI taxonomy): Eukaryota > Metazoa > Arthropoda > Arachnida > Araneae > Nephilidae > Trichonephila > Trichonephila clavipes. The sequence continues at coordinate 753,220 of BMAU01021177.1, read as the reverse complement.
ATAAACAACGTTAATTCAATAAAAAGCATAATCTTGCATATGCAGTAGTCCATCTCCGAATGCAGGGTTATCTTAAAATCAAGAAAAAAACTTTGAAGGGCGGTAGAGTTCACTGAAGCATAAAATTTTTATGTAAGAATACATGTAGGTGGAAGTCCCGCGTTTGAGACACAAACAGAAAAAATAACACGTTAACGGAAACATAAATTATTCTTTAGCAGCATACTTGAAGAGTGATTCCGTACAGAAAATATTAAAACAGTTTTAGAAATTGCATCCACTAACCATCATTAATGCTTGGCTGACAATATTGGCTAACGTTGAAGAAAGCAAAGCGTCGTGCCAGAAATCTGCTGCGCCACCAAATCGGCATTTGTGCTTGAGATTTTATGGGTGATTTTCCTAAAAGCGAAAAGGTAGTCATGCATCTAATGTACGGTGCTGCTAACGGTAACGACAGAGAAGCGCTTAGGCTGTATCAGGAACGCTTTCCAAGTAGACGCATGCCGAACCACAGAATATTTCAACAATTACATCAACAGCTGTGTGAAAATGGTTCATTTATCGCCAGGACTGATGGATGGAGGTAGATCAAGGTCTGTACGACAAACTCACCTGAAAGAAGTCACCTTGGACTACTACCTGGACGAAATATCCGGTACAAGTACAATATATGTAGCATGTCGTCTACATTTCAGTCAAGCAACCATTTGTAGAGTTTTATTGTTGGTGGATTCAATTTCTAAAACTGTTTTAACATTTTCTTTAAGGAATCACTCGTTAAGTGAGTTGCAAATAAACATTTTCTGTTTTCGTTAATGTGTTATTTTTTCTCTGTTAGTGCATCAACGCGGCACCTCCACTCATAGGTTTCTGGACAAATGTTTGTTTTAGTGAGCTTTACCCCTATATCCACCTAAAAGTTTTGTCCCAAGATTTTAGAATTACCCAGTATCTATCAGTAAAGGTTTTTAATTTTAATGGTTATCTCAGTGGCTCGATGCTCTAATGGACAATAAATGCTTAAAAGTTGAAACACCCATTCAATGCTAGTAGTTTAGAAATCCATAATCTTTTGTTTGTGACTTTGCTTAAAATATTTATGTTTCACATTTGTACATTTGTTTGAATGGGCTACATTCAAAACGGTCACATGATAAATGCAACCACTTGTTCATTAAATTCAAAACTGACATTAGACTTGAAAGTGCTGTAAAATTTAAATAAAATTTCAATTTTCATAATTGAATAAATATTAAAGTATTAAAATTCTTTTAAAAATTTCAAAATAAAAAAAATCTTGTTATGCGTTCATTTTTAAATTAAGTATCCTTTGTTTACCAATCTGACGTTATTATTGCTGACAGTTATGTTCTTTTTAACGGAAAGTTTCTGTAAAAAGCAAAAGGCGGCAATAACGAAGAGCATAATGTGATTGACTGGAAACACGTTATTGTATTTATCATCTAACTATGACGTCGCATGAATTTAGTCCATATTAGGCTTTGAAACCTGTGAAGTACATTGTGTTACATAGTGCTTCAATAAATCAACTAACAAAAAACAAACTAGAAGCAGTCTTAATCTTAGCATTTAGAACGAAAGAGAGAGAGAGAGACAGTAATACTTGAAAATATCATTAATGAACTTCCAATTTAAAAAGCATTGAGCGTAATATTAATTAAAAGGAAAGGTAATATTTTCATCTATACAAAAATGTTTTGAATTACATTAATCCGAAATAAAGTTTCCTGGAACCAGGTTAACAAAATATATGTCTTCGTTGAGCTAAAAAAATAATGGATAACGAGTTGATTTTCAGTGTAGTATTTTTTAAAAAGTTTTATAGAAAAATGTTTTTGTCGTAACACTTGTACTTTAATTTGACGCAATCTTAGATTAGACTAAACTAAGTTTACCATTAATATGTGAATTATTCGAGCATATATTGTTTTTTCCCAAAATAAATCATATGCTGTTGAAATAATAAGATAAAATATGATCTAATATTATATAATGCATGGAAACAATTACAATGAACAGCTTGCTTAGTGAAAAAGAAATTTACTGAAATTCACAAATTAAATAACAAAATGTTCCCATTTTTGTTTTTGTTTTTATTCGAAATAAGCAGCAATAAATCAGTTAAGCTTGGAAAATTGTAGCGTAGAATTTCTCAAATACCTCCCGCCCCCGAAAAAGAAATTTAATTTATTTATAAGATAGTCGGAAACGCGCGAGAAATACCATATGTTAACTTAAAAATAAAAAAACTCTCAAAAAATTAAGAGTACTGATAATGAAATTACAGAGAAAATATGTGTATACCATTTGAACATTGACAGCATTCTCTCTTAACAGATTGTGTATAATGAATTGTTTTATTCTATACATAACGAAAGTGTCTGAAATGTCATCTGCAGATTAAATAGCTGTATATTTATTTATTTGGAAAACAATTTGGGAGACGTCAATCTGGCAACAAATTTTTATTTAGCTTTCTTCTAAAATTGAATTTGGAGAATGAATTTTTTTATAAGTTAGAAAATTGATTGCTCGTGCTTCATCATCAGTGGAAGTTATTGAATTTTTAGTATAATGATGTTTCAACACTACGTTTTTTTCTGTACCAGTAAAATGTTAAAATAGTTAAAATTTTGAAATTTTTTGTGAGGTTGGGAGAATAATTGGATACTTACATGAATTTTGCTATATTACGAGGAAGTTTTCAAACTCTCTCACTTAGGTTTTATTTCCCTTTCTTTTAGTGATAGATGGTGTGTTAAGAAAGAATAACTTTTTTTTGTGTTTATGTGTGTGAGGAAATTATTTCAGAGAACCCCAGTTCCAATAATAATTCTAATTCTAATGAAAAAGCATATAACTTCATTTCGGAACTGTAAAGAAATCATAAACATCAGTTTCATTCAGCAGAAATAATGTTTTTTAGTCAATAAGTGAAATAGTTAAAAATACAAAAAATATTGCAGAATTGATTGGGTTGTGTGTTTTCCCCCTTAACTTTAATAAAGGTGCAGTCCAATTTGATGTTCAAATTTTATAGTTCAGAAGGAAAAAAGCATTTCATTTAATTTTCTTCAAATAAGGTAATAATATTTTGAAAAATTAGTTTGAATATTACTTACCTTTTAGTTGATTTTAAACTTTTAGATTAGCTTGCTTTTCGATTGATATTCAGAATTCAAATCAGAATAGAATTTAGTAACTTATAATCGTTCTTTAAGACAAATATTATTGCACATTTAGCCTTCAGTCAAATATTTGCTTGTCGAATTGAGGGGGGAAAAAATCCAGTTGCGTTCAATTTGCATCTGAATAACTTTTTTGTAACTCCTTTAATAACTTTTTAACTATAACTTGTTTGTTTGAAATCTCTTGGCTCTATTGAATCTTTAATTACGAACGTCAAAAAGAAACGTGAATCAACATGAATCGTAAAAATATTTACTGAGCTAACGAGAAATTAAATTTAATTCAAAAAGCCTCTTTTAGACGAGCTTTAGAAGAATTATTATATTTAAAATTTTACTAATCGTAAGTAAATTTTGTCAGATATAATCTCTAGTAAGAACGAAAACTATTACTAAGGATTACGATGAATTTATTAGGCATGCTCATGAGTTTACGATAAGCGGCACCTGCTAACTAAGACAGTTTTCCCACAACAGAGCAATCGAGCAAAAATCAATATCAATAATTTTTCAACAAAGATATTTACATCTTAACACAATAGGAGTTAAATGTTATTGGTTTCGTAAACAAAGTGTAAAAAATATTAAAATTACGCAAGAATCATTTTATTTTAATTGGACAATTCAAAATCTATTTTTCTTTCTTTTAATCACAGCTTCATTTTGGAATTTTCAAGTTATGCAGCCCACCAAATTCTTACACATTTCATTTTTGAAAATCTTTAATAGTCACTAAAGTAGCTTTAATCAAGAGGGTCTTTTTTTGTGTGGGGAGAATTTGCATTTTTTTTCTTTCTTTCAGATTTGTTATTTGCATAAAAAGAACATTTATTTTACCCCTTTTATCTTTTTTCATTACCCTCCTTGTTTTGATGATCTTGTGGTGCTTTTTTACGAAGACCTCGAATTCAAAGATGACTTTTTTGCGTGGAACCGCTTTTCACCTGGATTCTTTCCTTAATAGTTTTATCGTTTTTTTTATAGAATTTGTAACTCTTTTTTGTTACAAATTCTTTACCTCGGGAAAAATGGAAGGAAAAAACCAATTTGAGCGTTTCTGCATGCATACCGAAACGATCACTTTTTACGCCAATCAATCAAGATATTTTTTTTTCTAGTTCTATCACATCTTTATGGGATATTCTAAATCTTGTTACATCATTGCCTCAAAAGTTTAGGTCACCAGGAGGCTGCTACTAGTGATTGCCACTTTGAATAACATTGTTTTTGAATAATTATACCTCAAATTCCTTACAAATTACAGTATTTAGTGGGGGGAATTTATTTCTAGACTGCCAAACTTAAATTAGAGACAACTCTGTATCTAATCATTTGATTGATTGATTGAATATTAACGTCGCACTGTTCAGCTACACGAGGGCTTTTGGCGACGGATCACGTAATTTTGAACCATAGTCAAGTGACGTGGACGACACCTAAGCTGGCACCCCTCTCCTAACTACCACAGTAATGGGAGGAATGTTTCAGCTCTCGACAGAGTTAAATTGCATCACTGCCCTAATCACGGTGGGTCTTTAGTGGTATTAACGGCACTGTTCACTCATGACATGCCTGCCGGATCCGATACCTTGACCATGGTCAAGCTGCCGGATTGCCACTACTCATTCGAATAGACGCCGTTCATTAATAGAACAATTAAATGATTACTGCTGTTGCCAGTATACAAACTTTTTTATAAAACTGAATTCATTGCTCATATTCAAAATAAAATACATGCAAATAAATGGCAATGTGCCGTCAATTTTTATGAAGTTAATATAACGACATTTTTTTTTAAATTCTTGATATTATTAAAACAGATGTAAATCACTTACCGTAAAGTTACGGCGTATAACACGCACCCCTTTTTGCGATTGATTGAATATTAACGTTGCACTGTTCAGCTACACGAGGGCTTTTGGCGACGGACCACGTAATTTGGAACCATGGTCAAGTGACGTGGACGACACCTGAGCTGGCACCCCCCTCTCCTAACTACCACACCACACCAACGGGAGGACGTTTCAGCTCTCGACAGATTTAACGTGCATCGCTGCCCTACACGGCGGGTTTTTAGTGGTACTGGGCTCGAACTCGTGACAAGGCAAGACACGATCCGATACCTATACCACTCGGCTACCGCGGCCACATCATTTGATTCATAAACCACGAATCAATTTTTTGTATAAATATTCTTTTATACATTTCAAACTAATTGTCACAACTCGGAGGTTGCATGTGTACTTTGGGACACCGAATAATCAGACATTGTTAGAAAAATAACTACTTTTATTTCAGATTAAACAATTTATAATCAATTAAAGATAATAAACTTAGGGAGGAATCTAATTTAGCTCCCTAACTTAAGTTTATAAGATAATCAGCTAAACACATATCTGCTTTTGAGTTGAGGGTATTGCACTCTTGTCGGATCTCTCCTAGGTTGCTATGCAGTCCACTTCAAAACTTCTTCTCTCTTACTTCCACTTTTCTGAACGGCAGTTCTTTTAACTCACTTGAATGATAGCGTGAGGACAAAGGACTAATTCCAACACACTCATTTCCAGGGTTTAAATAGCACTCAAATTAGCATAAAATCAAGTTCTCTCAACGGAGAAGGCGGTTTTTAAAGTCAAACCACAGTTAAAGAAGAATTTCCCCAAGAAGATTAAAAAAAGTACCGCGGATAGAACCTATCACATAATGAGTGTATTTTAAGATAATTGTAATATTTCAATTAAAAAGAGAAAGGTAGTGAAAAGGAGTGTTTGTGTATGCTTGGTGGGGATATATATTTATTAAGTGATACAAACACAGCCAAGTTGCAGTCGTTATGTATGCACTTTGACATTCTGGGTTACTTAGATTAGCAGAAAGTACAAGCTCTGCGTCTAAAGGTTTGAGTAGTTTATTGAACGAAAGTTTAGTTATGTAAGGTTAAGTGTCATTCTCGTGTCACTCGAGTATAGTTCAAAGCTTTTTAAGTACGTAGAATGACATAACTTGAGTGCAAAATGGTTAATACATGATTTATAGCTTTCTACCACATTTTTTGTTTTATTTTTGAAAAATGTAAACTCATATTCAATTGTTTTTAGTACTATTTCACATGACAAATACATCGTTTCTGTAAAATGAATTTCATTCATTAACTTATAAATATCAATAACTTAGTAAGGAATCTCAAAATAAAAAAGAATACTCAAATAGTTGTATACATTTTAATAACTCAATAATAAACACTAGAGAAATTAATTTACCCTAAGATGATGACGAGTTTTTGAACATAACAAATTGTATTTTATTTAATTATTTTTTGCTTCTAAATAGATTTTGTATTGGCCAAAGTACACAATTTTTTTGAAATTAATATAGTTAGATAATGTAAATCAGAAAATAGTTTTATATGTATAGTTTTATATATTTTTTAAATTTTACACTTAGAGAAGCCAGTGCTTTTAATGTGATTAGAATTGACAAAATTAATCTTGATTGTTATTTAATTCTTCATATTATATTAAGTAAAAGGTATATATAATGTCTGGTTATAACGAATTTATAAAAAAATATTTCATTTCAGTATATCACTTTTCACATATTTAGGGTAATCACAAACACGATAAAATAATTTAAAAAAAAACTCGAAATTCTTCACTGTGATACCAAATTACATCCCTTTTCATTATGTCCATCAACCAGGAAAAATATATATTTCTTGATGAATGGTTTTCAATTAATCTAATATATATTATAAATGTGAAAGTTTGTGAAAATTTTTGTGGGTCTTTCACGCAAAAACAACTGAATGGATTTTAATGAAACTTTACAGTAATATAGCTTATACATCAGGCTATAATTTATACCATAGGCTATAATTTATAAAAATTTGTAAAAAGTGTCCAAAATATAACGATATTTGTCAAGTAAAAGAAGGAAAAAAACGTCGTTGGTGTGGTGTGTGCTGGGGCACACAGCCGTTGGTTTTCACGTGAAACGTCTCGTGTTAACAGTGCGACGTTAATATTCAATCAATCAATCAATTTTAAAGTAAAAGATTGAAATAAATAAAAACAGGATTGACGGTGTTTTAAGTATTTTAATAAAAAGAACAGATACATAATAGAAACATAAATTATTATTACAATTAATATTCGACAACGATTTTATTAAACATAGGTCTGTGATATGTGAAATAAGAAACATACGGCATAATGTCAACATTAATATTTCTGGTGAATGTACAGTCTATAGTGGTATTGCCTAATGTTGTCGGTGATGTTTGTACGTAGTTAAGGCCGAATTCATTCCTCATGAACTCAACAAGATAGCTGTTCTGTTGTGGATCGCAATTGAAATCGCTGCATAGAACGATTGGAGTCTCCAGGTCTGGCTGAGAGTTCGGTATTAATTTTGTTAAGTTTGCTGAATATGGCAGGAGTGATTGATAAAGACATAGCTTAACAGCTTCAGCCAACGCCTTAGGATGTATATATACGGCACCGAGGATAAACAGCGTAAGATCCTCGACTTTAACGTCCACCAAGCATATGTCGCCGACATTATGTTTTCTCAAGACTGAATTTCCGCATGACTTGTTGGCATTTACTATGATTTCGCTACAGTTCGTGGAGCTTTGTAGGTTTCTGTAGATTGCAGAACCTCCGGCTGCAGAAACTCGCACCGGCAATTCAGATGAGGTAGACGTACAATGTGTACGATGTTCAAATGCGGTGTTATTACTTGCTCTTAGTTCGAAGCCATTGATCATCACAGTGTTCGCGCAATTCATCCAAGTCTCGCTAATTACATATAATCGGAGTTCATCAATATATTATCGCTTCCAATATCTCCTGCATGGGCAACCAAACTTTGTGCATTGAAAGCAGATACGATCAAAATTAATTGCCGTCGTCGATGTAGGTAGCCACCCTGGTCTTCATTGCGTTCGGCTAGGACGTCTCGCTTACAGAAGGCTCTTGCTTGCACTGACAACGTGGGAAGGCGATGATTGGCCATCCGATCGTACTCGTCGCGAATATTTTTCACCGTTGGTGCCGTGCTGCCTCGCCCATGATAAAATTTAAAATCGTCTTTATCATTGGTGAGATACAGACCGTCAATCGATGTTACTCTACTCAGCGCAACGTACACAAGCTGTATCTGTTGTGACTTATCGTAGTTGAAAACGACTTCATCGAATGTGCCACCTTGCGACTTATGAATGGTGATCGCGCTTGCGGGCACAACCGGAAATTGGTTACGTCTACACTTAATATTCCCACTGCGGTATGTTGGCGGCTCTGGTCACAATAGGTGTCCACTTTAAATCTAACACATCACGTTTGCACATAACGTGGGGCTTCACTTTTACTCTACATAGTTGGCCCATGCTTGGATTCGGAAACTCCAGCCAAAGGCGCACTCTCTTCCGAATTCTTGTTGAGGTTGACGGCTGAGGTTCAACATCTTCTGTCGTTCCATAGATTGTCACCTGTTCGCCTTCAGTGAGATATTCTATATACTTAAGCGTACCGATTGCGCCATTCACTAGTCCATCTTCAACATCTAAGTTCATAGTAATCATATATGGATAACCGACAGCTAGATTTAAACTGTACGGCAAGCCGCCCGACTCTACGACGCTCATTTTGTGCAAGTTGCGGCGAGCAGTCGCGACCTCCGTTAGCGTATTGTAGCCAATCATCTTGTCGTCTGCAATATTTTCGAACTCAGGTATGAAAGCGTTGTTGTTATATGCGTCAACGTCGTGGTTGCGATGAAAGAGGCGAACAGTCGCGGGTACGTTTACTTCACACCAAGCTCTACTTCTGAAGCGTGATTCGATCAGAGCAATTTGCTCGGTACCAAGTCTCTCACCGTTACCGATTTTCGTGAGTATTTCCGAGAAGGTGGAATCCCTTTGTCTCATTACCTGCTCGAGTGGATAGTAGTCGAGCGATTGCCACAGCACTGGCCCACAGATCGAGTTTCGCGGCCCTTTGTAGACCGGTGAAGCATTTGCGGGCGGTAACTGATGAAGATCTCCGCAGAAGATGATGTTAAGATTGCCAAACGGTTGCTCGTGTACACCAGTGATCTCTTGCAAGAGCAGGTTTATTTTATGTAGCACATCGCATCCAATCATGCTCACTTCGTCGATTATGATGCATTTCACACCAATGAACGTATAGAGCACGTAACGCACCATGAACGTAACGCACCAGATATTGCATTTTTAAGTATAAAACTTATTATAACCACTGTACTGTATTTTTTGCAGTGAGTGAATATTAACGTCGCACTGTTCAGCTACACGAGGGCTTTTGGGAGACGGACCACGTAATTTTGAACAATGGTCAAGTGACGGAGCGACACTTGAGCTGGCACCCCCTTATCCTAACTACCACACCACACCAACTTAGCAGGGGAATATTCTACCAATACATAGCTGTAATATTCTTTGAAATCCACTCTTCCAAGATATATGGCAGCACGGGTTCTATGATGAGTATTTTAGTGGGGAAGGCGAACAGTTTTGTAGCAGATATTGCGTTTTCAGCGGATTGCAAATATTATTATTTTTGTCGCAAGAAATAGTTAATGTCAAAATTTAAGTGCCTTATGGTTTTGTCTGTTAATGAAGACCTTGGAAAATGATTTGACTACTTATTTTACTACTTATTTTAAGTGAACGGTGTACATAATTAATTTTATAGTGGAATATCTTTAATTAAATTATTAGCTCTAATGGATTAAATTTTCCCAAAGTTGAGTATTTTGTTTATGTATATCTCTTAATTTGTAAATGTAGTGATCCAAAAAAAATATTGTATGAAAAAAACTGCAGTAAATCATAATGCGGTTAGATAAAGTATTAAAGTGCATCGCGCCCCTACACGGCGGGTCTTACAAAGCTCTAATAAAGCTTGAGCTACGAAAGCAGCTAGGCATTTGCCAACTTGACTCTATCATTAACATTTCGTTATGTTTTTCATTGAATCGCCATTATAATTTCAGAAACGGCGTTGCTTGCGAAAATTACAATTTTAAAATAAAATAAATACAACAGAAAGTAATATTAATGTATTACACTTTCAGAGATAAATTATTTACACTACTTTAAGCGTTCATTACGCAAAAGTTTTAAGAATGTGTTACTTTTGCTGAGCAGAGATCAGCTTAGGGAGGTATTTTGAAAAATCGACCATCAAGAGTGTTACGAGGAATTATAAATTTAAAAAAAATCCTTTTTTCGGCTATTAGATCTACATAGTTAAAATATAACAAAGGTTTCTTTTTTGTTTAGCTGAGATATGCAAAAAGCTTTTTTTGTTTAATTTTCAATTCACATAAAATTAACTCATTAAAAGCTTCTTTTTCCTTCAATCTGTGTTGTTTAATTTTTCAGTTCACCCGTGCGAAGAACGGGTATACCAGCTAGTTTATAATGATTTGCAAAAAGTTTTTTAATTGAATACGATCCATTCTTCTTACGTGAATAGGGTCTTTCTTTCCAGAAATCAATAGAAAGGAAAAATCAAAAGTACAGAGTGTTTTATTTTCAGGTGTAGAAGTTTAAGTTGGCATTACTTTCCAAGATGGCGACCGATTTAACAGCTGTCAAATGATTTATTCTCAGTTTGGTTTGGCAATTCATCATGAATAGACTCACGCCTGAACAACGCTTTCAAATATTTCAATTTTATTTCGAAAATAATGGTCGATTTTCATAAGCGAATTTTGTTTAGAGATGAAGCGCACTTCTGGTTGAATGGCTACGTCAACAAACAAAACTGCCGCATTTGGAGTGAAGCTAATCCACAAGTGTATGTCGAAACACCGTTACATCCAGAAAAACTGACTGTTTGGTGTGCTTTATGTGCTGGTGGAATCATTGGTCCGTACTTCTTCAAAAATGATGAAGGCCACAACGTTACAGTCAATGGTGATCGGTATAGAGCCATGATTACTACCTTTTTCATTCCTGAATTGAACAATCATGATGTCCAGGAGTTGTGGTTCCAACAAGACTGCGCAACATGTCACACAGCTCGTGCCACAATCGATTTATTGAAAGACACGTTTGGTGACCGCCTAATTACATGTTTTGGACCTGTGAATTCGCCTCCAAGATCTTGTGATTTAACACCGCTAGACTATTTTCTGTGGGGCTATGTAAAGTCATTAGTCTATGCGGATAAGCCACAAACGCTTGACCATTTGGAAGACAACATTCGCCGTGTTATTGCCGATATACGGCCACAAATGTTGGAAAAAGTCATCGAAAGTTGGATGTCCAGATTGGACTACATCCGAGCCAGTCGTGGCAGTCCTATGCCAGAAATCATATTTAAAATGTAATGCCACAAGATTATCTTTCGAATAAAAAAAATTCATGTCAATCGAATAATACATCGTTGTTTTATTGCAATTTAAAGTTCTATACCTCTAAAAAAACACCCTTTAGTTCAATAGTCATATATGTGAGAAAAATTGCCGTGTTCCCGCGGTCGCTTGTAAAGTTGGAGATATAAAATAATCAGCCTATATGATAAAAACTACAAACTTTAGTAAGCATTCAATTTACTATCAAGAAATGCTATAAGCCGAGAGAGGGGCCAACTTAATCACTATCCTAAATTTCTAAGACAAATAATTATGTCATTTATCTTGGTTGCGGTCCGATGTAACTGCACTGGTCAGGGCTTGACCAATATCACTTGCTAACCCGGATTAAAGATCCTCTTCCTGAACTCCGAGGACTTCAGATAATCTAACTTTCATAGCAGCCTAATGTTTTTGATTGAAATCTTTGTGAACAGTTTTTGCAAAACTTAAATTTACAGATGTACTAGGGTTTGCAGCCCCAGAATCCCGGTGGTTTTTCCAATCCCGGGATTAAAATGACTAATCTCGGAATTTAATTTTTGCCAGATTCTTATTAATTTTTAAAAAATCTTTTTCATCAGAATTTTTTTAAGAATTTAATTCTTAGAAAATTTATATTTTTTTTATGAAATATGTACGTAGAATATTTTTGTGCAATTATAAGTGCTATAAGTAAAAAAAAACATGCAGCTTTCATTTATCGTATCGGTGAACGTCGCACACATAAGTGGCTCACTACAATACTTACACAATGTTACAAGCAGCGTCTCAAGAATAGATTTTGTCACAGTTCCTTCTTCAATTAAATGCCGATAATTAACAGCAAACCTGCTTGAATGACTTGAGACACTTCAAATTCCACCCCTTTTCTAAAAGCTCATGCAACTGCATCTTCTATTTCAAATAAAGTAACGCTTGAAATTGATTCACATTCTGATTCAAGAACTGGATCAATTTATGCACAAAAAAACATTAAGCGTAGCCCAAAAACTAGACAAAGTTATCAAAGAGGTCTATGCACCAATGCAGTCTATTAGATTTGAGAGAGAGACACTGTCTTTAAAAATTCAAAAAGAAATGTCTCTTTTTTTTAGATTGGAGGGAGACGTGGTAACTACCTGAAAAGAACAGGTTTCTATTTAATGATGATCACACCTACTATTATAGAATCCGTACGAGCATTTTTTCGGCAAGACAATTTGTAAGGAAAGTAAGAAGCTGTTTAAACAATGAAACGCTGGACGAGCTGTGTTTTTTTACAGAAAAGCTTATTTACAGAAAGCCAAGAAATAAAGAAATGTTTCTTTTTCAATGCCTACACTATTAGCTCACACTCTCTATATATTTATTTATTTATCTTCCTAGAATTTAATTCGTCGTTAATAAAATACATTTTAAAGCGCTCAATTGAGCTAAAATTCTATACACATGATTATTTTGGATGACAATACAGTAAATTAATTATAATTAATAAAAAATTAATTGATTAAAACTAATTATTCAAAGAATTACGAATACAACCACGTTGGTATCATTTTTGGCGACTTGTGTCGAAACCTGAAAGGGTTTTTTTTCTCACATTTTAAACATTTAGTTGAATTGAAATTTTATAGACACGGTTGTTTTGTGGATGACTATAATATACTTTAATGATAATGAATAAACATCAATTACCACTTAATGTTGTGATTCTGTCATATGTATATACATATTTACATTAATAGTTCTATTTAAAGAAAAAAGTAGCTAAAATAAAATTTTTCTTTGTTGATCTAAGATGGAATTGAGTTAAAAATTTTTTTAAAAATATTACTAGTTTTTAATTTCATTATGTACTATTTTTATTTAAAATGATAACTTCTTTGAAATTTTTATGATGAATGAAGTCTGGTTTTGATTTGTTAATAATAGAGTGGTAGTATTACATTTTAAATTGTAATGGAAATCATTAAAAATAAATAAAATAAAATGAAATAAAAAATAACAACAAGAACATTAAATTTAATTTTCTTCAAAAATAATGTTATGCAATGGAAAAAAGCAACTTTTCTGAAAATACGTGTGAGATTTTGCTGTCAGGTATTTTGATTCTGTAAGGAGAATTAATTATGTGCAGCAGCTTTTTGAAGAATTGTAGGTAATAACAGTTATTTCCAATTTCCAATTTACTATGAATCACATATTTAAAAATATAATTTTTTTTTACGTCTGAATTTTTACAGTTCAAGCTAATTTACTTCTGGGGTTGTTCAAACATGCTCACGCTGTATCCAGATGGGATTGAAGTTCCTTTACGAAAAGAATTTCCTTCCGTATTCAAGCCATAAAAATGGAAGAAATGAAAATAAATTTATTTCCCCATATTTAGTCATAATTCATTTGGTATCAGTCAGATAAATTTCATTCTTAGAATAACAAACAAATGGAACGAAAATAATAATAAATCCTTTTTCTCTCCACACACACACAATAGATAAAAGCACTTTTTTCTTCTCAAATAAAGACTTTTCCTCATGAATTCTGAATGTTCATTTTTCTAAGCTCAAATTTAATTACCTCTCTCCTGTTTGTGAGTACATAAATAAGAACAGACATTTCATACTTTTCCCTAGACTTAATCAATCTGTAATTACAGTTTGGAACGATTTTATTCAAACCATTTGGTTTAATTTAGAATTATACACAAAGAGAGGAAAATGAAATGCTTCTTCCAGACTTATTGTTCATGTTTATTGACTAGACTTTTATTTTGGAATTGATTACTTAACTCTGTCTCACATCATCGCGCTTTAATTAAAAATAAAAGAGCATTATATGTTTGCCGTTACTTTTGAAAGAAATTAATAAATCATCTGCAAGCACTTATTTGCAATTATATTATTTCTTGTCTTCGAAATTGGAGAATAACATGAACCTAATATAATGAACCTGTCTTTATCATTTCGATATATTTTATTTTAGAGATTTTATAGAATGAATTGAAGTTTATTGAAAAGTGAAATTTATTTTGAAATATATGTATGTCAAAATTTACTCGAATAAATATATTACAAATTAGAAATTTTTTTTACAATTTTTTAAAATTTTTTTATAATAAATATAGTTTAAAAACTAAAAGCCACGCTTTTATAGTTAATCGAACTAAAAATAAAAAATAATTCTTAATAAAAGAATAAAATGACGAGCGAGAAAATTAATGTCATTGTGGTAAAAGCGTGGGCTCTTTGTACTACATTTTTATACTAAATCTGTATCACGGAATATTATTCATAAGAAACTATGACAATTGTTGATATTAATTTTCTCGTTAATCCTTTTACTTTTATTAAGAATTATTTTTTACATTTTAATTCGATTAACTATAAAAGCGTGTTTTTTAGGTTTTTTTATATATATAAACTATAATTTATTTTTCATTTTTTACCTCGATCCACAACAAAACCATGTATTTTTAGTTTTTCAAACTATCATTTATTCATTGATAAAATTATCTTTTTTGTTTGTCGCATTTGTATTAACAACGATCGTTTTCGCTTTAGGGCTGTAACTTATTTTTTTAGTCGTCAAATCTGGAATTAGTCGCCAAATTTAGAAATAGGAAATTGTTAATCCTGATGATCCTGATCAGAACAATGGATCAAAGTTATTAAATTAATGTATTAACATTGGTCTTTGACAAATGTGAAAAATTTCGAATTAATCTGACCTTGTACCTAAAGTGGATAAAAATTAAGTTCAAATATTCTGTTACATACATGAAGCAAATAAAAGCGTATTAAAAAGGTTTTTTTCCCCTGCGTCCCCCCAAATTATGTGTTGTGATAGAAGGCTATTTCCTGGTGCTTCCATAATGAAATCTTCATTATTGAAAATACTTCATAAGAAAGATATCTAGTTTAAAGTTATTTTCTGAACACATTCCCACGAAATGATATATTACTTTAATGTATTAAATTTATGTGATGCCATATGATAAATGCAATCATTTGCTTCCAACCAATCAGCTTATGTGCCTCGCTGTTGCCAGCTTTTGCTTTTTGCAGAAGATTTCCTGGAAAAAACACATTTGTCAACAGTTATAATGCAATTATAGACTATGCGACAACTATCATGAAAACCATTAATCTACGCCTATAATATGGATTTTAACACCGGAGTTTACCATTTTGGACCACGATCACGTGGTAGCGAAGACATTTGAGTATATGTACTTCCTTATTCAGCTTTAATTTAATCTATCAGCTCACAAATTAGAGGTCTTCTTGACTTTGGACTCAAATGTACTTAGAGTTGC
Source organism: Trichonephila clavipes (assembly GCA_019973935.1). Lineage (NCBI taxonomy): Eukaryota > Metazoa > Arthropoda > Arachnida > Araneae > Nephilidae > Trichonephila > Trichonephila clavipes. Next base: position 737,326 of record BMAU01021177.1, on the reverse strand, counting down.
TGCGGCATCTCATGTGAAGAGTTATATTTGGAGACAGAGGCATCAGTTGTCTGAGTGTGTCAGCTTTATCATCTACCACTGCGCTACCCTTTCTGAAATTCGAGCGTGACTAAATAAGTAACAGTGAACTCCTCTGCTTACACTTTCATCTTTTTAACATAATGTTTTTATATAATATAATCTTTACTATTATTATTAATACTGTAACTTGTGTAAGATTGTGTGGCTATTATAGTATATTAGTTTGTTTCGTCTTCCATTGCCAAGGACAGCGTGACATGAAATATTCAGACAAATTCAGTTGATTTCTTCTAGTTGGCAAAAAAAAAAATGTTCACTTTTTTCTCGGCCTTTTAGAAACATATTAGATAGAAAACAATAAGTAACCAAGAAGGGGATGTTTCACAGAATTTTTATGGATGAATTTTAAAAAAATGTTATCTAAAATGATTTAGGCATTTTACCATTGGGACTTAGCACTGGCGTAGCTAGTCGTGAGTGGACCCCATATGAAAAATTCCTTGGGGGCTCTATTTTCGGCTCCTTAATATTTTAGTACACATGCTGGAGCTCCTGCAGCTTGGGGGCCCCAGCACCCCCTGGACTTTACTAATAGTGTTTTGCTCTAAGAGACATTTACACATAAATTGATCTCATCGTCTTTTTAAAACACCCCGATGCTCCTTGAGTTTTTTCATAATTTCATCTAATACGTGGAAGTTTTATTTAGGTTCGGAAATTAACAATATAAACGATTGTACTACTGAAATCCAAAAGAGAGTTACCATGGCTAATAGATATCTTAATGGAATACGAAAATATATGAAATAGAATTCAATCAAAAAAATATAAATGTTCTATTATATAAATGTCTTTTAAGATCGTATTAATTTATGAATGTGAAACTTGATCCATGTCTCGAACAGATGAGAACATGATAAGTATCTGCGAAAGGAAAATTTTAAGACTTATTTTTTGAGGAATTCAGGGAAACGGAATGTGGCGGAATTTCCAGCTCTATCACTCATATAAAGAATCTGACATCTCATTAACTTCATCCAAATTAAAGAATTTAATGGGCAGTCACGTTGTCAGAATGGCCGAAGACCGCACCACTGAAAAAGTCTTCAATGACAAACCAATTGGCACGTGGAGAAAAGGCAGGCCAAATCTTAGATAGATCTGTGGTGGTATGATATCTAATGAACTAGTACCAACATCATGCAAAGACGACCGTCTTCGCGTGATCGGTAATGTACTTGCCTTCGTTCGGAACGGAAGGTACCCAGAACGAACCTTCCTTCCTTCATCGGTGACCCTGGCCGTGATATGAACACGCAATCTTCGCGCGCCACAGTCGTGGCGCCATCTATCCACCACAAAAGCAACCAAACGGTCACACGAATGACGCAATTCTCAAACCGTCTCACACAAATGACGCAATTCTCTCAAGCCCTCTCACACAAATGACGCAATTAAAGCGTCACATAAATGACGCAAATCTCAAGCCGTCACGCAAGAATGACGCAAATCTCAAGCCGTCACGCACGAATGACGCAACTGCTTACATGCCACGAATATGGTATCGTTCGTTCGCATATTCGCCGAAACACTGACAGAGGAGTATGTGGCGGTATCATATTGAATGAACTGGTACCAACATCACGCAAAAATGATTGTTTTGGCGTGATCGGTTAAGTGCTCGCATTCGTTCGGAACGGAAGGTACCCAGAACGAACCTTCCTTTCTTCAGATCGATGACCTAGAAAGACATCTTCTAGTTTTGAGAACTAAGAATTCGTAGTAGTAGTAGAAAGAAGGCTTGCCTAAAAAAGGCTTTTTAAGAAGGCCAGTGCCTACCCTGGACTGTCGAGCCACTGATGAAGGAAGGAAGGAATGCGTGGAAATCGTATGAGGACAAGTATGAGGTGAAGGATCCACAGCTTCTAATTTGAGCTTCTGCAAAAATTCCTTTGTTGGATTTATTGTGTGGTATAGAACAACAGAATGACTTGGGTCTTTGGATATCATTGTCCTTTTTAAGCATCGTTAATATTTCGTAATGCCACTGAGTATGGACTGTGGTTCGGTGTTCCAAGAATTCGAAGAGGAATTATGATTTCCAATCGAAAAAGAACGAAAGTATTATTTTTCTTGAACTAGCGGGATCTGTCTTGTGTGGGAATTTATTTACTTGTATTAAGGACTGCTGCTTCACCTCTGATTCAATATCAGGACATCAGCTTCGATTACCAATAGCAATTGCTCGCCCCTAGTCTCCTTCTTGATCAATATTTCTGGACACATAGAAGAACAGTGACACAGTGCTCTCCATAAGTTTTTTCCTTTCTCCGAAGGATTTCATGATCTTCTATGTCTACCATTGCAAAAAATGGACACCACACTCTATTGCTCCTCTTCCCAACACACGTCTTGTGGGTTGATTGATTGATTGAATATTAACGTCGCACTGTTCAGCTACACGAGGGCTTTTGGCGACGGATCACGTAATTTTGAACCATGGTAAAGTGACGTGGACGACACCTGAGCTGGCACCCCCCTCTCCTAACTACCACACCACACCAACGGGAGGACGTTTCAGCTCTCGACAGATTTAACGTGCATCGCTGCCCTACACGGCGGGTCTTTAGTGGTACTGGGCTCGAACCCGTGACAAAGCAAGCCACGGTCCGATACCTATACCACTCGGCTACCGCGGCCACACACGTCTTGTGGGAACTTATGCCATAGATTTCTGGTAATCATTTTGAAAGGGAATTTTCCCTTCCGATGGGGAATTTCAAGCAGTTAAAACAGAAGTACAGTAAAATCCAACCTCTTTTTTTACGAAGAAACCTTAAATATACGCATGCAATGCTTTTATGTTTTGAAGTCATTAAATCGAGGGATTATTCGACGAGCTTTAGAAAAAAACAACATACTTCTAGAACTATAAACCTTTAAAGTTCATGAGGAATGTCATTTCTTTTAAAGAAACGGTATTTCGATACGCGTAGAAGTTTAATTTATTTGCGTGTTCCCCTTTCTTCTTTTATTTTTAAAGCTATCATTTTTATACCCAGCGTATTACGCTCCCACTTAAATTTCGATTTTAATTTTTTGTGTGAAAAGTACGTGTTATACCTCAGATTTTACCGTAAATATTTATTTCGTTTGGAAATGTTGCAACGATAATTCTTGAATTAATTAATTGATCGCTGTATGTAACGTTATCGTCTGATTTTATGATGTTTGTTCCAGATGTCATTTGGTTTGTTAATCAAATGATGGAAGATAATTTTACAATATCTGTTTGGTATTGAACAACATGAATCATGAAATAAGGAAACATATTACACGTTTCTTTAAAAAGTGAAATGATGGGGACAAAGCTGCTGCTTATTTATCATCCTTTGTCTGACACAAAATGCAGAAAGTGAGAAGCACGTGAATTACTTAAGGGATATCACTAACTACATTTCAGACCACAATCTCCATTTTTTAAATATTAGTTTCCTCACCTGGTTATTTACAACAGCTAGTACAATTAAATTTTTGTTTTCATTAATTTATAGATTCAATTTGTCCATATAATCACTTGACGTTACATTTCTTTCAAAAATATGTGAATGTGAGACGATTTTGTTTGCTACCATGTAATTAATTGATTACATGTAGAACGTTCTCTTAAAAAGATTTTTTATAAACAGATTTACAATAATATATATATTGTTACGAATTTTGTGTAAATAGTGTAAATAATTTGTATCTGGAGAGATGTGTAAAGCTCTGTGTATTACTCTGTTATATTTATTTTATATTAAAATTATAATATTCACAAGCAAACGCCATCTCTTACGCTATAGTGGCGATTCAATGAGAGCTTGGCGTAATCTTGGCGATAGAGCCAAGTTAGCATCATATTTAACGACCATGTTGGCCGCCAATTTGGCGACTTTGGCGACCATGTTGGCGAGTTTGGGACCCTCTGGAATCTTCTAGAAAGTAGTGGATATCGCCACAAATGTCACGCTCTATGACGCGTGCGGATTTTCTTGAAGTTTCCGTCGGGTTTATAAATAGAGCAGAGCCAGACGAAAGCAGTCAGTCTTGATTTCAACCAGCGAGTAGCGAGAATTGTTTTGATTAGCTCGGCTGTGCTTGTGAATAACCTTATGCATACGTGTATTGCAAACACTGATAATTTTGTTTGATTGCTGTTAAAGGTGCGAAGACCTTCGGAGATTTTCTCTGTGAATATTGCTGTGGAGTCCTGTATTTAAAGAATTGTAATTTATAATAAGTTCGCATCGCTCTTGAAGATGTGTTTATTTTCTTTGTGATTGTTTTGCATAAAATCCTCGAACCCTGATTATTTAACAATATATATATATATATATATATATATATGATCCTAAATACCATAAATCACCATTAAGATACACAAACACAAATACGCAACATAATTAGACACGTTGACTTTTATAAATACACCTTTATAAAGAACATCTATTTTAATTCCCAAAAGCTATCTTATACATACATTAAAAAAGCCTCTTGAAATATACTAATGAAAATTTAACCATTAAACTAAGTGTTCAGAAATATAAATGGTAAAATAAAATTACTTTCTTGACATATCTCAAAGCTTTTACAATGATTGAAAATAAATTTTAAATTGATTTATAAGTCATTTAAAACAGAAAGCACTCATTTTATGGAACGTGTTAATTATAATTGCATAAGCCCTACTTTCATCTAACCTTTTACGAAAAGCTTTTAGCAATCTAGAATACAGCAATATATAAAATAAAAAATACCATTCTTTTGTTCGTAAATTTAAATAGAAATTCATTATTTTTTAAACTTTGTTCCCTTAATGGAAATTCTTTTAAAAAATGAATGTTTCAAACGTCAACCGTTTTTTTCTTTCTACAAATTCGCGGATGAAATTATTTTATTTTTTATTTGCTGAGATTGGTGACGGTGTATCAAAAGAGGAATTATTATTTTTTAAAACTTATTTTTGATTGAATGTAAATATGATAAAGAGTAAACACTGTTAATATTGAAATTCAATAGACAGTTTGAAAATTTGAACGTAAAAAAAGGGACACACACTGTGTGACGGATCAATTCGCGTACCTTCCACTAATTCTCTTGGGAAATCTTTGGGCTATCTTTCACGTTTATTCACAACCAAGAAGAAGAAACCGTGATATTCAATTTGAATCTACTATATATAGTCAGGATTTTTTTGCTAACAGGAAAGGGAAGGAGAAAAGAAAGCCAGGAGTCAGGTGAGATTTCTGCTGATCAGGTATCACTACAAATTATATTGACTATTTCATTTATTAAATTGACGTAGATTTAAAATGACGATTGGTCACTAAACTTAAAGTAAAGTTAAGCTAATAGGGATAATTGAATTGATCCTAAATTAAAGACCGATATTCATAGTTTTCGTATAATTCGTGCATCTCGTTATTGTTTTACTTGTATTGTTCTTACTGAGACACCCTCTTCGTGAATTTTAGTGAATCGGTGTTGATAATTTGGTTGATCAGTAAATAAGTTGACTTTGAATATGTCTGTATTCCTTTCCTTCCTCCCACGCATCTAGGCGGGTAAGAGATAGGGAGAAACCCCTCACAACTGTTTATTCATTTTAACATTAAAAAAAAAATGCTTTTCAAAGAAATATACAAAATGATTATAACATTAAGTAATGCTTCATAAGAAACTTAATGATTAGCAAATATTTTATGTAAAAAAAATTATTCATAAGTCATAAATCGATAGACTTTGTTAGTTAATTGCGCAATGTGAAATGCACCGTCTATTGGAGATGGATCTCGTAATCTTACGCTTCAGACAGGTGACGAGGACGACACATAAGCTGCCCCCGCTCTCCAAACTATTACACCATTCCCATTTAAGGATGTTGAGGGTTAGGTCCTAGGATAGTCCACACCCTAAGCGCGAATTATTTTAGTTGGCGATAATTGCGCCACCTTGGTAACCCTACTGCGATTCACTAGATATGGTAAACCTAACTATTTCTGGAGTTCCCGCACTTAGTCGGCGGGCATCTCGAATTTCATTTTGTTGTTGGGTACCGGGCTGGAAATATAGCTGCGTGTGTGAGTGAATATACCTTAGAATTTCTTACTTGTTTAAATGCGAGAGGTAAGAAAGAATTGATTGAATGGTGTATGAAGGAAGGACTGATTGCTTGGAGTTAAGAAAGTCCTAAATACAATGAGCGAATGGGATTATACGAAGAAAGAGTACTGTTTTGGATGGAATTGAATGGAGATATCGAAAACAAGGTGGGAATACGCATGATGTTCGAAATCGTACCAGCCACGCCGAAGGTATGTTCAACCATTACCTCGCAGAATATATACTCCACTCGGAAAAGATCAGCAGTAAGTTAGTAAGTGCTGTTTTTATATTTTTTATCTTAAATGTTTTATTTCTGTATTGTTTACATATATTTTCATTATGCATCCACCTTATTCCGCTATATTCACTTGGCCGCTATTGTCGTTTTCGCTTGGCGCCATCTCGATCTGGATAGGCACTTTTCTCGGTTTGTCGCCAAGGGTGTCGGGTGTCCTAGGATTTTACCCATTTTGAATCTTAATAGTTTTAAGGTGCATTAACCTCTTTCTACAAGGACGGTCTTCAATGGCAACATTTGAATGCACGACTTGATAGAAATAATACCGCCCACGTGTGCTCATGCCAATAACGAACGCAGCCATGAAAAGTAATAAAGAGATTAATGAGTAAGTGAGAGTTTTATTAATGGGGCATCACGAAGGCTATTGGCAACGGACCTCGTAATATTGAACTTCGGTCAAGTGACGAGGACTGACATCAACGGAGGACTCAGCAGAGGTTTAACCTGAGTCGGTTCTCTCTACATGGCGGTACTTCAGTAGAATCAGGGCTCGAACCCGAAAAAACTTTGGCGAGTTGTTCGGGATCATAACCACTTAGGCTACCGTGGCCACAACAAAAAGATAAATTTATAAACTAATTAAAACTATATAAAATGTTCACTGCTTTTATTAAGCATATCCGAATAACCACTTCTCTATTTTTAAATAAAACTTTTTAAAAAAAGATCCAATACTCCATACACTCTGAAGTTTTCATGCAACCAAAGAAATTACAGTTAGTAAACAAAGACCATTGTTAAATAGTTTTTTTCAATATTATTATTCGAGAGTAAACGTTTTTTCAAATGTTTATCATTTCATTTCATACGAGTGCAATAAATATCAAAGTTTTTTTAGGCCTGTTTATATCAAAAATACAACATAACTTAATTTTATTAAAAAACTTTAAATGAATTCCTTCCAAAATTTAAGCAAATATTATACGAATGACTTTATTTGCCTTGATTAATTCCTTTGATTTCTGAGGAAATTTTTGTTAAAGTCAATGGAAAAACACTGTATGAATTGATATATTGTAATCTGTTGCTTTAAACAAATGGATATGACACATACCTTTAGGTTTTCTTTCGGAATCTCTTTCTCATCCCAGTTCTCTATTAGACTTTCAATCAATAGGTTCGCTTTCCGAAGAAAATACAGGAATGTATTAAGAAGATTAAAACTTAATTATATAGCCAGTATATTGATCATTTATTCCTTAAAAATCTATTGGATATATCGTAACAAAATTTCAATTCCTTAATTACTATATTATTCCAGTTCTATTTTCGAATGTTTTAAAGTTTTTCGCAATAAACCGAATTTAATGTAGCAAGCATATGCGAGAACGAGATAAATAAGAAAGACTTACATATTTATAAAACTGAATTTGTTCAACATGTTTGGAAAGCGGAAAAGACTTTACTCTCTACATTTTAGCTCACGCCACTGCGTTTTTAACAGTCAAAGAACCAAATAATAAGAAATCTTTTTCTTCCTTAAAAGTTGACAAATCTCTCCACACTACATTTTTTTCTGATTGCGGAATCTCATAATTTTTTTTTATTTGATTCTCTAAAATTTTTACAAGAATATTCCCATATATTGGAAAAGAGTAAAATTTTACTAAAAATATATATTTCTTTTAAATATTTTTTATGTTATTTTCTGAAGTTCATCCTTTTTTTTTCTCAATATTTTTGTTCAAAACTTTAACCTAATATTTTATTACTGACGAAGGCTCGTTTATTTGTACGCCTATCATCATTTTTTTTTATCAAAAATTATTAACAAAAATGTGCCTAGTAGCAGAAAAAAATTATTATTAAATATGATATTTTTGTCATTTTCATAATTTTTTATATCGATTTCAAAGATTGTTCACACTTGTTATAGGACAAAATTCTAAGAATTGTTTATTAATTTTATTAGCATGAGTTGTTTTCAAGTTATTTACTGTATCCCGAACCATTTATTTTCATTTGAAATATATTTCGAACACTTAAAAAATGTTTAAGAAATATGGTATAATGCGTATGTGTTTCTTTTATGATTTAAAACTTCGTGATTAGCGCTACAAAAGATGAAACCATTGAAAAAAAAAAGAACTGCGTTCGAAGAAAAGTCGACAACAGCAACAAAGAAAAAAAAGTATCAAAAATGATTTTAAAGTTTTTGTAGGGTCTATGTCTCTCGAAAAATGCAGCAGATAAGGCACACTATCAAATCTAAATATCAACGAGTAAAAGAAAATGATGAGTGAGTGAATATTAACGTCGCACTTTTTAGGTACACGAGGGCTTTGGGTGATGGACCACGTAATTTTAAACCATGGTCTAGTGACATGGACGACACCTGAGATGGCACCACTCTCCTAACTACCACACCACACCAATGGAAGGACATTTGAGCTCTCGACAGATTTAACGTGCATCGCTCCCCTACACGGCTGACCTTTAGTGGTACTGGACTCGAACTTGTGACAAGGTCAGCCCCGATCAGATACCTTGACCACTCGGCTACCACGGCCACAAAAGAAAATGATAAAAACCCTATTGAAATTTAATCTTTCAAAAACTTGTAGAATTCTTCAAATAAGAGATAAGGCAATACCGAAGCTTTTACTCAAAATAAAAAGTAGCGGAGTTTAATTTGATGGACTAAACATTTATGCATTTATGGTGGGCGACATCACATCCTTTTATTCACCAGACTCCTCTTAACAAAGGAAATGTGATACGCAGATGTGGGTGAAAATTTAGGGTGAATCAAAAGTCTTATCCTAATTATAAATATTTATTCCACTCAAAAAATGATAAACACACTAATCTTAGTTCCTATATATTGTGAGTACTATTATAAATTTTTTTGTAATACTATTTAGTTGAGTAAATTTCAACATGTGCCCCCTCGGTAGCTCGGAGAAAGTCTAAGTGGTATTTCAGTTACCACCAAGTGTTTTCAACAATTGCTTTGTGACAGACCTATTCTATTTGGGCTATCAAATCGCGTTATTCACAACGAACCCTTCTGAAGAAGAAATCGTGATGTGTAAATTACTATATATAGTCGAGGGTTTTTTTCTAGCTAGAAGAGAATAGGAATGGATGCAAACCAGAAATCAGGTAAGATTGTTACTGACAGGTATCATTATTGAATTATTATGAATAAATACTTATTAGGAAAAAGATTTAAAAAGTGACTGAGATTAAATTAATATTAGGTTAAATCGGATAATATATTAGATCCTATATAAAGTAAGGATCGAGTTTGATTCTATCCTAATCATTCGTGTATTTCGTCGTTGTTTCACTTTCGCGGTTAGCACCAATACATTCTTCTTTTGTTATTAATTGAAACTGCTGTGTCGTTTTTTTGATTGGATTATGCTGGTCGTTATTTTGATTGATTGGATTATGGCGAGTGTTTTTTCCGTACCTACTACATATCTATGTGCCCAGGAGGCCTCTCACAGCTTCACTTACATTAGATCTGCCACTTCTAGGAACACCCTTAACGTTGCTTATACAGAGTGTTTTTTTCCAGGTATAGAAGTTTAAGTTGGCATTACTTCCCAAGATGGCGACCGATTTAACAGCTGTCAAGTGATTTATTCTCAGTTTGGTTTGGCAATTCATCATGAATAGACTCACGCCTGAACAACGCTTTCAAATTGTGCAATTTTATTTCGAAAAAAATGGTCGCGCGCGATTTTCATAAGCGAATTTTATTTAGAGATGAAGCGCACTTCTGGTTGAATGTCTACGTCAACAAACAAAACTGCCGCATTTGGAGTGAAGCTAATCAACAAGTGTATGTCGAAACACCGTTACATCCAGAAAAACTGACTGTTTGGTGCGCTTTATGGGCTGGTGGAATCATTGGTCCTGTGACATCGTCGATGGTTGTGAATTCCCAACTTTCGATTCACGATAGGTTTTATAGTTTCACCAGCTGTTCAAGGACAAGTATAACACCCATCGATTGTCCCTGAATTTTTACGATCCACCAGCTGTGGAATGACCAGTGCACGTGGCTAAGGGTCATTGTTTATTGTTTGTCCTCGGATCCATGACGACACTCTGACTGAAAATCATAATGGACATAAGAGTTCGGCGCCCCATTGACAATAGGCGAAGCCTATCTTAAAATAATCATGTCGTCTTTTCTGGTGTTGAGTGAAGGGGTTAATAGGAACAGGTGGCGTGATGGACAAGTGTGTCCAGATGTTGGACAAGGAACTATGGCGCCTTGGGCCAGACGGCTCGGGTGTGTTTTGGCGTGTTATGCGCAAATAGGACGAGGGAGGTCAAGAGAGACTTTTGTGACCTGCCAATAAGAAGGAACGAGGGGCGTGTTATGAACACACCCCTAGTGTTTAAAAGGGTTCTTTTTCAGGAGAGAAAAAAAAGACGGGGAGAGAGAGGAGAGAGAGAAGAGGAAAAAAGAACGGAGAGAGGGGAGGGAAGGAGAAGAGAGAGACGGCAAAAGAGAAGAAAAGGAGTCGGGGAGAGAGAGAGGAGCCCGCCTTGTATGGAGAAAAGGGCTGAGTCCGGAGATCGGAGTGAAAAAGACGATGAACGTCGGTGGCGTTGAGAATAGAATAGACTGACTACACCGGCTTGGCATATGGACTGAATTTATATTACTTCATTAACAAATTGTTAGCAAATAAACTTTGCTTTTATTTGTATATTAAGCTGTAAACCTTATTTATTGATGGATAGCTACACACGACGTTACAGTCCGTACTTCTTCAAAAACGATGAAGGCCACAACGTTACAGTCAATGGTGATCGGTATAGAGCCATGATTACTAACTTTTTCATTCCTGAATTGAACAATTATGATGTCCAGGAGCTGTGGTTCCAACAAGACGGCGCAACATGTCACACAGCTCGTGCCATAATCGATTTATTAAAAGACACGTTTGGTGACCGCCTAATTTCACGTTTTGGACCTGTGAATTGGCCTCCAAGATCTTGTGATTTAACACCGCTAGACTATTTTTTGAAGGGCTATGTAAAGTTATTCGTCTATGCGGATAAGCCACAAACGCTTGACCATTTGGAAGACAACATTCGCCGTGTTATTGCCGATATATGGCCACAAATGTTGGAAAAAGTCATCGAAAATTGGACGTCCAGATTGGACTACATCCGAGCCAGTCGCGGTAATCCTATGTCAGAAATCATATTTAAAATGTAATGCCATAAGATTATCTTTCAAATAAAAAAAATTCATCTCAATCAAATAATACATCGTTGTTTTATTTCAATTTTAAGTTCTATACCTCTCAAAAAACACCCTTTATCTTTAAACATTTCATACCATCACTATGTTGATTTTACACCAGGGGGGTTTGAATCCTTAAAAACGTCGAAATTTAAGCTGAACATTGTGGTGAACGATTTCCTTTCATGAAATCGAAATACACATTGGGCTTTCTCTTGAATCGACACCATTTCGGCTGAAAATAATGTCTTCCTTGCAAATGTTCCCCACAGTCGCTCTTGAAGGAAAACTCCTGTCATCTATTGCACAATAAAATTACTAAAAGTGACCTATAACGAATGATACAAAAGTTACGTTATTATATTACACAGTTATTTTGTAATAAATTTTCATAGTCAGGGTAATATTTTTGGTTCCCGCTGTATAAAGTGATTTGAGGTAGAACAGCAATATTGCCGACCAGATTATCATTGTTTTAGTATGTTATTTTGAAGAAGTATCCTCAAGGATGGATCCGAGAAAGCACTTTTGCTTATGGTGATTGTGTTAGTTGGCCTGCATCCCCTCTGGTTGTATCAGATAACAAAATTTTGTTATTAATTGCGAAATTAGTTTTTCCACAAAAAACAAACTACTTAATATGTTACACAATACCCTTTTCCAAAAAAAAATTGTCGACAGTAACAGTAAAAGAGTAATTTATGTTTTACTTTCAGATTATAATATTAAGTTGATTGTAAAATTAAAAAGTCATTTTTACCAGCTATTGCTTTATAATTTATTTTAAAAAAATAAGATTTTTTAAAGTTTTTTAAAACTTTTATAAAATGCTAAATTTTTTTTAGAAACGTTTAGCCATTTTAAGTGATTTATGCTTCTTAGATTATTGGGAACAAAAAATTTAGTACGGATACTCTCTCTCTCTCTCTAATTGCATGCATTTTGCACGGGCTTCTTCAAGTGTAAGCTTTATGCCTCTTGAAGAGATTCCTCTTACCCTCTCAGTGTCAGCACTTCCTGGTGTGCGTGATTTTTATGATTCAATGTCCTTAAAATTTCCTTTTTTGAAGTTTCTTCCACCTCTTTGTTCCGTCGGACGGGTCGGTATCCTCTCCGCATGGCCCGGCTTTGCACGGGCTTTTTCAAGTGTGTGTAACTTTTTGCCAATGAACATTTCCTGCTCTCCATTTAGTGTTATCACTTCCTGATGTGCGTGTGATTTCTATATCAATGTCATTCAATTTCCATTTTATCGAAATTTTTTAAATTTCTTTGCCCTGTCGGATAGGTCTGTATCCTCTCCGCATAGGCCGGTGTTGCATGGGCTTTTACCGAGAGTATAACTTTATCCTCTTCGAAATTTCCCCTTTCCCTCTCGACCCCAGGACTTTTTTGGGTGGGAGATGAGGGATTTCCATTGCCATCAAGATCCATTTTTCATTGAGTTATAAGTCTCGATTAAAATTTCGCCCCGCTGACAGTAGGCAAGATATGCGACATCAACCTCATGAAGCACAGAAAATGTCTAAAATGATCGTGATCTTCCTATGCTTTGTCATATTTTACGCAGGCAATAGCATCAAATCTTAGAAGTCTTAATGAGGGTTCAACCAAAAAGTCTGGTTAGCGAAACCTACGCATTTGCTTCCGAGTACGGGGTTACAAAAAGGAAAATCCGTAAGGTTATAAATTCTCAGTAACATTTACCCTGCTTTATATAAATTCATGATTGAATCATCAACATTGGAAATGAATAACATGGAGAAATAAATAACGATTTAAACTTCACCATGATGGTGAGCTAAAAATAATGCGTTAATTTCAAGTAGCGTGGAAAAATACTTGTGAAAATGCTATTTCCCTTCAGCATCCCTAGCCGAATTTTGGAAAATTTAAAAAGCCTTTCACATGCCATATATGCCAAAAATTTATCAAACCTTTTAAAATCCATGCCGAGTACTGTGAATTTTGTGTAAATAATTTGTATTTGGATGTGTAATGCCTTTATATTACTCTAAATTAGATTTAATTTACTTTAAAATTGTAATATTCACACAAGCAATTCCACCCCTTACGCTATAGTGGAAATTCAATGAGAACTTGACAAAATCTTGGCGATAGAGCCAAGTTGGCATCATTTTTGGAGACCGAGTCAACGGCCAATTTTGAGACTTTGGTGGCCATTTTGGCGATATTGGTGACCATGCTGGCGAGTTCAGGACCCTCTGGAAACTTCTAGAAACTTGTGGCGAAACCCACTAATTTCACGCTCTATGACGCAAGCAGGATTTTTTCTGGAAGTTTCTGCCGCGCCTATAAATAGAGATGCTCGCCGAAACGAGGGCCAGTCTTGATTCAACCAGCGATTAGTAAACTTGTTTTGACCGTGATTACCGATTAGCTAGGCTGTGCTTGGTGCAGTGGCTGCACTTAGACACTGGTAATTGTGTCTGAGAGATGTTGAAGGTGTGAAGACCTTCTGAGATTTACTCTGAATGTTGCTGCTTAATTCTGTATATCAAGGTTTGGAATTTCGACAATACATTCGCATCGCTCTTAAAGAACTGTTAATTTTTCTTTGTGACTGTTTTGCATAAATTCCTCGATCCCGGGTCTACGCAACAGTATAATGTCGACATCAATGGAATTCCAATTCTCTATCATTAAAGCATCACTATTACAGTTAGTTCAAAGAAGAACACCAATAGAGCTGTTATAGTAAAAACAGAATTTCATGGGACCTGAGATTAAAAATATAATGCATTCATTACAGAAAATTATTGCTTTGTAATTTGCATAGCTTTTTCATTGAAAAAATATCGCGGAAATACATAAACAATTGTTTACAACATATTGAGGGGCATAATAAAATAAAAGACCAAATGTATGAATGTTAACAACAATGAAAAAGAGTAACCAAACTGAAAGCATATCCTGATTATTAAATATCATTGTGAGAGACAGGTTGGATTCAAAACCAGTCATCACTTTTTTTAATTGAGTCTGTGAGAAATTTTAAATGAAAAAGAATGTATAAAATTCATTTTTTTATTCTTTGAAAGAAACTGGATCCTATCTCGGAAAAAGCAAGAGAAAAACTAAAATAACCTCATGAAGATGGATAAAAAAATTCTCGAAAAGAAAACCAGCCTGCTGTTATTAAAAGGAGTGATGAAAATTCTAGGCACTTGCACGATTTGTCTCCAAGAAAGGGAATCTTTCATTCTTCTGAGAAAAATTCTCTTTTAGCATAAAATACCCCAAATTTTATTTCAACTAAAATGTTTCGAGAATAAAAAGAGAACACCAAGAAGACTGGTGATATTGAATCTACTACTTTATGGAAGAAAAAATGGCTTATAAACATAACGCCATAACAAGCAGGAATTAATGTCATACCTGTGTAAGTTCGAGTAAAAAGGTACTTTGGAATTAAATATTGTAAAATACATTACAATAAAAGAAAGTTTTAAAACGCAACTTTTTGCTCCCAACAATGTCGTTTGGCTTTATTTTGAGTAATAATTTTTATTAACTTAATTTTTTTATACAATTTATGATAATCTTGGAGCATTCTAAAAAGAAATGATTGAATATCTGTTTCCCTTGAAATATATTACGATTTTTTTGTTCAGTTTTCATAGGGAAAAAATCTGAAGTTTCGGAATGTTTAAAATAGCATAGATGGCTACTTTTGTTAGACTGCTGCCAAACGAGTAATGATACTTGAAATTTTTTTAATTTAAAACCTTAAAAATGCTATTATATAAGAGGCAATTAATATACTTAATCGACATACCTATTTACTTTTTCATCAATAATTCTTTTTTCAATTTTCTATTTCAATTTTTCGTTGCAGGTTCACAGTATGTCAGTTTTATTATATACTGTTTAATTTTAAAACACTATAAAATCTCGTTCGAATACAGGAGAAATTTTTGAATTTTTTTCTATCGTTATTTTAAACTGAAAGGTGCATCATACTGCCACAGTAATACCAGGAAACAATTTTAAATTGCTTCTAAATCGTATCATATGTTAATAGGTTTATTATATATATAAAAGTGAAATTATATATATATAGCATACAATATTCCTTGTAAGGTCAAGAAATAATTTTGAATGACCCCTAAATCATATCTTATTACACTTATCCGACTACACTAAAAGGGTGAATTTTTCCAAAAATTGACAAAACATTTTTTTTTATGATTTTATTTTATAAGCCATCTTATTAGCTTTATAGAAACACCAAATTTATTATTTTCTATTCACTAGAACAAAAACTACAAGTGTTTTAGTGAAAACAGATGACACTACTTTAAGCAAGATATCATACTTTAAAATGCGTTTTACTTAAAATGTGTTTTTTTGAAAATGCTCAAACGGGGACAGTGATTACTCAAAAAATTTTGAAAATAATTAACTGAAATTTTTTGTGTAAGTTCTGTATAATAATATAAGTGTTTTAACATTCCGATGTATCAATCACTGCTTTATTACAAGATTTATATTACCTTTTGGGAATAGAATCACTGTTTTGCTTAAGCAATTTCATATAATAAGTAACATAAAGTGCTCTAGTTTTTGTAAGAATTAAAATATTTCTTATCCTAAAGATCATTTTAAAAATGAATACTAAAGTAACACATCAATATTGAAAATTTGATCGTAAACTTTTTGTACACAGAATGGGCACCATTTATGTAAATTTTTTTTGTAAATGTTTGCTAATTTTTTCCCATTTTAGTAATAATTTCTTTTTCTCTTCTCAGTTTAGCATATTTTTCTTAAAATGTACTAAATAAATCTAAAAACCAGAAAAAAATCTCCATATCTCCATTCTTTCTTTAAAAAAAAAAGTTGTCGCAAGTAGTCGGATACATTAGCATGCTAATAGTTTTATTATACATAAGTGTGAAAAAATAGATTTAATTTTTTTATAAAGGTAATAAAAATTTATACACGAGCGTGTTCTTGTTAAATAATAATGTATTTTATGATACAAAAAAAGATTAAAAGCCATTGTATCTGATGATTTCATTTTTAAATTCAACATTTCAAACATATGCAACAATGACCTATTCGCGAGGTCCATCCCCTCTAACGTTTTTTTCCCCGTCTAGCCAAATAGGTACTTTGAGCTATACGAACACTCCAATAGAAAGGATACCTAATAATACAGAAATAGGCAGTGGGATAGATCATGTAGCGAAAAGTCGAGAAGATTGAAGATGATTGCGGACGATGTTGCCACATTAATTAGTGCCTAAGCCAAATTGTATTTTTTGATACTCAAGAATACGGAGGGGTGCTAGTTTGATATCAAAGGGTTTTTTATGTTCGCCAAGATGGGCGATATCATTACAATATGGCTACCTTGATATTTTTATCGTCCGGCGATGTGATTGTCATGAGGATAACGTATATCAGAAATAACTTTTATTGGTTTTTCCTGCGGTAACCCTATTA
This sequence comes from Trichonephila clavipes, assembly GCA_019973935.1. Lineage (NCBI taxonomy): Eukaryota > Metazoa > Arthropoda > Arachnida > Araneae > Nephilidae > Trichonephila > Trichonephila clavipes. Next base: position 720,170 of record BMAU01021177.1, on the reverse strand, counting down.
ATTCCAGACGATTTTAATTTGATTTCTTTAAAAATGTAACCATTTCAGTGTAATTGTTCTATTATTTCCGTCTTCCGTTTTATTTTGTGCTATTTTCGAATATGGATGTTTCTAATATGGGTGAGTAATAGGATACTTTTTTTAAAAGAATGATTGTTGTACTTTTAATTATCGCTATAAATCGTTTATTTTCGCTTTATTTTACGTTTTAAAATTGCTTTTTTTTAACGTTTCTTGTTCGATGAAATTCGTTGAAAGAACTTGCAGTTTTTAGAATATTACAAATTTTCAGTACTTTGTAATTGATATTCATTATTAATTTTAACATATATTATGTCATTATTTTATTAATAATGTAATATAAAAATGCAATTATTACTATATGTAATAATCTTATAGTATTCGTTGTTTCTAATTGTTTATTTATATTTATTTATGAATATTATTAAATATTATGCCATTTATTTATAATTATTATTATGTTGTTTATTTATAATTATTATTATGTTGTTTATTTATAATTATTATTATGTTATTTATTTATATTTATGTAATACACGTATTCTTATGTATTATTTTTATTTTATTACAATACGATGATTATTCTTTTTTATAATTAGTATTAAATTATATTATATGATCATTCTATTTAAAAATTATTATTAAATCATACTATATATGAATATTATATATAAATACTATTAAATTATATTATAAGATTATTATATATACTGCATATAATAGTATTATTAGCACATGTTACTTTTTATTATATTATATTGATATTCATTATTTGTTGATTGATCTTGGTTATTCTTACTCTCTTCCAATATCCTTCACTTGAAATACATTTCAATGTATTTCCAAACAATTCTTTAAAATTATTGTGTATCATTAAATTACCGCTGGGCCGCCATCTTAGACATCATACCAGCAACAACACGCTTGGCGCCATGCCCCGAAATATCAAACTGGTTCCCACGGAGGGTTTTGGATTGTTAAGGCCAAGGGGTTGCATCTCATTCAGTGAAGTACAAATTTATTCTTCTCTTTAGTTCATCTTCTTTGCATATCGCCTAGTCATTTCTCGTTTCCAGTGTTTTATAGTAAATTGATGACAATCAAGAAATATGAACATTTCGAGTGAGTCAATAGTTTCTCCAACCATGCTGAGTTTGGATCTCCCGTGGAACCGCAGTAATGAGCGAGATCTCCACTTCAACCAACATGAGGAAAAGGTACTGAGACACATACACCTTGTGACAAATCTATACGGAACTTTATCACTAACCTTCTGAGTCGTCTTTTTTAGGGAAATTTAATTCCCTACCTATTTCCAATCAGCTCCAAAAAGAGGACAGGATTCCTTGTTATATATATGTAGATTAGATAAAGTATTTAAGTCAAACGGAATAATAAAGTTAGAGCAGTAGGAGAGAGAGATTGAAGCAAAAAGTTATAGTGAAGTTAAATTTATTATTGAAGATTTCTTGTTAAATAATTTAATCTCAGAGAAAAGCTGAGCTGAACTGCAGTGTGGTAAATATTAATTAAAATCTCATTAAAGCTTATTACGAGTGAGCTTAAAATTAAATGTTCAATAAGAACATTAAATATAAATCTGGGATCTCTTATCGTGGTAATCTCTGCGTGATCGATATTCTAACTGTCAATTAATTGGATCATTAAATATTTAAGTTAATTTAAAGGACATTCCCTTTAAAACCTCGTAATACTATTTAGATATATTTGTTAATAAGTCTGATTCTATTTGGGAAAGATAACCAAATAAAGAAAGTTATTTATAAAAATGGCTACTGGCTCTTATCTGACTCCTATTTATTCTTGTTCTCAAAGTGAGGTCCAAGGGGACCTTCACAACCTTCATAATTATATACACAAAGACTGGTTATCCGAAAGTTTTAATTACATAAGTAATATATATATAATAATGAATCAATGTAAAAATTTCTCAAGATTTCTGAATAAGAGTGTGAACAATAAAGAATAACAACACACAGAAGTAAAAATACACAGCAATATACTTATTCTAAGATCCTCTATTTCAAAATCGAGGAATATTCCAGTAAAAAAACTTTGAAGGCGAATGAAAAAGATGGGATTTCGCGATGAGAAAAAATGTCAAGTGCGGAGATTTGTCATCTTATAGCAGAAGAACGGTTTTTTTTATTTATTTATCTGGTTCTCTGACGGTAAAAAATGTTAGCGGAGTGAGCAAAAAAGGGGATCGAATTTAAACTTTCTTTTCAATCCCAAATATGTTGAAAGACGTTCATTTTTCTATAAAAAGTTGTTTTTTTCGTCTCTGACGTTTTTCATACATTGTTATCTGTCTGATGCAGTCGAATTATGTCTGGTTTAAGATGAAAAGCTCCGAAATATTCGAAATTAATAGCTGAAATTTTTTTACAATTTCATAGTGATCTGTGGATCAGATGCGATGAAAATCACAGATACAAATATTACAGTTAATGCTATATTTCTTTGCGAAAGAAAATGTTTTATTCTGTATCTATATTTTTCCCCTTCTTTTCGAAAACATCCCTTTAGATGAAATTGTGGCTAAAATCATTTTAAGTCAAAAAACAGGTTTAAAAAAATACTTTGAACATTTCTTAACATTGTTTCAGTAAACATTACAATCGAAACAGAAAAAATACAGAATGGTTGTAACGATGTTCTATCCATGAGATCTATCCTCTCTAACTCAGAGATTTATTCCATCCAGCCAAGTTGGCACTTAGAGATAGAACCACTCCACAAATGAATGTCATTTTTAAATAGTATGTAAATATTCAGGGAGATAGAGAATGGAAAAAGCCATGATAATACTGCCTGAACTATAGTAGCTTATTCCGGAATTATAGTTATTCCGCTATTAGAAATAATTAGTAAATCCGCTATTAAAAGATTTCCCTTGGGTGAATTCAGAGTTTGCATCCCGTTAAAGATAAGTACCTATTAATTTATTACTAGTTTATTGTCTTGTCTACATATCGCGTATAATCAAGTTTAACTTTTAATTAATAAAAGTGAATTGTTGTAAATATCTATATATTGGTCATCATTTCGTGTGCGACTTATTGGCGTCTCAATCCCTACTGCTTTCGGATCTCTCCTCCCCATGAATGAGATCTCCCTCTCAACCTACCTGAGACGGAGGTGGTACCTCGAAAAAGTTGTAACGGGTCTATCCGCGTTCTTTCCACTAGTTATCCTCTTGGGGAATTTTTGGTCCTTAAAAATTATTCTATAATAAACATTCCTCCTGAGAAGATGTGATTATGTAAATTAAGACTTGTGTATAAAGGTTAAACTTTCGAGTTAGAGAGAGAGGTTAGACTTCTTAATGGATAGAAGTGATTGCTTAATATGAAGTGAAGCGTGAGTACTTCGTAGCTTATTTGTCTAAGATTGAAATTGATCCCTTTGCCGATTAAGAATTAAATCGGATTAGGTCGCTTGGAATTAGAAGGCGTATTGCCTGTCCATAAGTGATCCGATTAATTAAGTCTTCTAGTATCTACTCTACCTCGCTGTTGCTTTCCATATTTAGTAATTGGCGCATTTCTAACTTTGTGAGAAATATTCACCTCTCTCTTGGGCACCTAGATATGTAAGAGGTAGGGAAGAAACACACGCCATGATCCAGTCAATCTATTTATTGATCATACAAAATAACGACACAAATTCAATTAATAACAATACGAGAATGTCTTGGTGCTAACCACGAAAGTAGATCAACGAAGAAATACACGAAAGATTAAGAGAGAATCACAAACTCGATCCTTACTTTATATAGGATCTATTCTATTATCCGATTTAATCTAACATTAATTTAATCTCAGTGATCGATCGTCTCTTTAAACTTTTCTCCTAATAAGTGTTTTTGATCACAATAATGATACCTGTGAGTAACAAACTCACTTGATATCTGGTTTGCATACACTCCTACTCTCTATTCTAGCTAGAAAATTTCGATTAAATATAGTAAACTTAATTTACATATTACGATTCCTTCTTTCGATGGGTTCGTTGTGGATAACGCGAATTGAAAGCTTAAATATTTCCCAAGAGGATTAGTGGAAGGATCGCAAATAAATCCGTCATAACTTGGGATGTTGTTGTTCATAACTGTGAATAAATTGAAGTTATTCTGAATATGGCTAATCTTTTCCTTCTGATTCTCCCATACTAATGGACGAGAGGCATCCATTACAAAGTGTGATAAAAATTTAAATTAAAAGTTTTGTCCTTTTTTCTCGATAACATACGAACGCCAACGTGAGCCCCGACAAATTTAATGTGCATCAGCTCCTCGGAGCGACACGGTCTTCAATAGCCCCAGGAATCACGACTCTCCAGGCACGAATTGGTGACCATGGCGACTGTACTACCGCAGCCACTTCAACTCATAGGACTGCAGAACACACTGAGAAGTTAATGCTTTAACTCATCAGAATTATTCTTATGTAGAATATGGTTTTTAATTTATTAAACAATACAATGCATTTTGCCTTTAGCATGAAACTCATATTCTAAAAAATGATGCAGGTAAATTTCAATTATAGAAAGTTTTGATAATTCTTAACTTTATACGCGACAGGTTTTCATACTTAACACTTCAATTTTTACGGTTAAGTCGGCTCCGGTGGCTTAGCAGTAGCGTGTACGCTTTGTTAGCCTATGTTTGCGGGTAAGACCCCGGCGAAAGTCGATGTAAAAGACCTCTTGAGTATCAATTTAGCTCTGGTACCCCCGGCAGAATTAAATCACGGTAAAATTCAGCATCCAACGAGAACTTGAACTGAAAAAAAATATTAATTCAAGTGTCTAGATTTGGTAACGAGGCCGTCACTAGATGGAGCCACGTTACCAAAGGGGTCTCACGTTTGGAGACTTGCCGTTTCTGCAAAGGCTAAGTTGCTAAAATGGAGTCTCATTGGAAAAAAAATTGCAGTTAAAATTCTCTTAGAAGACTTAAAAAACAAATTCTATTTGAAATGATGATGTTCTATATGATAACAATGCGTTAAAAATGATTATTTCATCGAATTTATTTTCTGAGATATTTTTCAATAGTAAGAATCAATTTACAATAGTATGGAAGCAAAAACTTCATGGCAACCTCGTAAGCCGAGGAGACGGAATGCAGTACAAGAAAAACTTAAATTTAAAAAAAAATGTATACAAAGATAAATTATGTAATACAACTATATGAATATAGTTGCATATACTGTTGAAGAAATATGTCATACTAAAAAATGTATCAGCATGTTATCAAAGATTTCCATAAAATTTTGCGGTTTAAAAAAAAACTACCCCGCACAAACATTAGCTTAGATATTGTCACAAACTGATAAGCTCTGAGCGGCCGAATGATAAGAGCACTGTTCTACCAGGCAGGCGGCTCGGGTTGGAGCCTCCCAGGTACTTGTTTGTTCACTTTAATCATGACTTTCGTTATTTATTATTATCGACATTTTCAAATTATGTAAACTGAATTTATGTTAATCTTTCCCTGATGGCCATTCTATAACTCTCCACCAGGTGGATGGATATAAAAGTACTGCAGCTGGATAGGTTTTCAGTTGTGGTGCTGCCCGTGTAAGATACTACGATAAAATAAATCTTGTGTTGGGTAACATCGCTTTGTTCCTTTCTACGTAACAATATTCTTTTCGATATATATTCCCAACGGAAAAAATAATAAGTATTCTCATCCAATCTTTCAATTCCTTAGAAACGGATGACACAGAACACATTGATAATATTTTCTTTTTAAATAAAATGGAATGATGATACACTATTAAGGTATCCGACTATGTTCGGAACCGTGATTTTGCAAAAGCGTATGAATGCATAATATTTATGATATTTAGCGTCATTTAAATCAGAAAACGTATCTAAAATTGTTTTATTATTACAATAAAAAATTATTTAAGTACAATATTTTGACAAAAAATGAACATAAAATGACCCAATTTCAAAATATTCTCCTTTTGTGAAAAATGCTTCTATTATAATACTTTGTCTGTATATAGCTCAGACCTCTGGACAGAGGCTCAACTAGAATTTTTGAAATATATAAAATAGAAGTGGGTTTATCCATGTTTTATATACGACAACAGAGGGTAGAAATTTTAAGAAAAAAAAACGCCGATAATTATTTCAAATGGTGGTAACTCTGAAAATAATGTGACTTTTTAAAAAAATTCTAATTGAGCCTCTGTACAGAGGTCTGAGCTATATACAGGTAAAATATTATTATAAAAGAAGAATGTTTCAGAAAAAGAGAACATTTTGAAAAAAGGTTATTCGTAGTTAATTTTTTGCCGAAATATTGTATTTAAATATTTTTTTTTGTCAAAATGTCCTTAAAACAATTTTATACATGTGTTTTAATCTATGTGACACTAAATATTATGAAAATTATCCATTTCTGCGCTTTTTTAAAATCACGGTTCCGGACGTAGTCGGATACCTTAAATTACAACTATTTTTTAAAACATGTTACATCAGTTTTTTGATGTCGTACAGGAATTATTCTAAAAGTAGTTTTCTATTTTCGATTACTTAACGTTTCTTTTCGAAATTTCTCGAGCTGTTTTTATAATAAAAATCAGGGCATATTTAATGCCATCAGGTCGGTGTCATAAAACGAAATATGTGTTCTTGCGATGCAAAAAAGTCGAATGCGTCGAAGATAAGAGCTAGGAGATAAAGAGCACGCTAACGTAAACATTTCTCGTCATTAACTACTCCTAATGTACATATATATCTTATCATTTTTTTTTGCCAAAAATTGTATTTTAATAGTTTTATTATTTTAATAATATTTTCAAAATGATTTCGTATACACATAATTCAACTGTTACTAAATATTAAAAAAATATTCATTTATATGTTTCTTTAAAATCACGGTTCCGGACATAGTCAATTGTCTTAAGACTGTCTTCGGTACATGTTCGAGAGCTTGAATTAAACGCGAAACACATTTTCAGACAGAAAAATGTCTCAATTTCCATGGAAATATAATTTGCAATATCATAACTCATACCTCTGTTAACAAAAGAATGTTTTTAAAAATTTCAAAATATTCCCTGAATATTCTCTTTTTCGTTTTCATACGTGAAGGCATAACCCATTTAACATTACGGTATTGGAGAAAAACACGAAACACATTTTATACCAGGAAAAAAATGAACCAACTCGGTTAAAAATAGGAAGTATGATAAAAAGTTTTCTCTTTAAAGGACAGTCAAGCCAGAATATCATTAATTTTTCATTTCTTTTATACCTGAAAAAATGTTCCAAATTCAAATCCTATTCTTTAACATTAATCGAAAACAGCCTTAATGTTTCCGACTACGTTCGGAACAGTGATTTTGCAATAGCTTATAAATGGGTAATATTTATGATATTTTGCGTAACTCAGATTAGAAAACGTATCTAAAATTGTTTTATTATTACAATAAAAAAGTATTTAAGTTCAATATTTTGACAAAAAATAAACATAGAATGGCCTATTTTCAAAATATTCTCCTTTTGTGAAAAATGCTTCTGTTATAATATTTTCCCTATATTTAGCTCAGACCTCTGTATAGAGGCTAAACTAGAATTTTTGAAATACACTCAGGAACATTGAAAATAGCGACCTAAGAAGAAAGCATAGGATTGAAATGAAATTTAATACACATAATGACACAGATGAGAGATTCACTTTATCTCAAAAACAAGACAATTAAACGAATACAGGATGTGCAACGACACAAATACTGGACAACTTCAATAACGCGTTGGACCACCTCCAGCTGCATTACATGCCGCCACACGGTACGGCATTGAGTTGATTAGACACCTTATGTTGTCCTGAGGCAGATGGGCCCACAAATCTTGAACAGCCAACTCTAAATCATGTACAGAGTGACACGATGGCATCTGCCGTTTTAGCTGATCCCACACGGGATCTACAGGGGACAAATCGGGGGAGCTGGACGGCCATGGAAGAGTCTGAAAATGACGTAGGAAATCTTGAGCAACTCTTGCTGTATGCAGACGAGCATTATCTTGCTGGAAAATTGCCCCTGGGAGACCATTTAGGAAAGGTCCTACATGGGGTCGCAGAATATCATCAACGTAACGTTGACCCGTTAAGGTTCCACGCATCACAATTAAAGTGGACCAGCTATCATAGGCTATGGCCTCCAGACCATTACACCAGCTGTGCGGGCAGTGTGACGTAGAACAGTGTGGGGAATTGTGCCGCTCACCAGGACACCTCCAAACCCGTACACGGTTATCATCTATTCCCAAAACTAACCGGGATTCATCACTAAACACAACCTTTTGCCTATCTGTGACATTCCACATTGATCTGGCTTATCACCACTGTAGAAGCAGTTGCCGATGTTCCCGCGTTAAAGGGAGTGAACGGAAAGGGCGCTTGGATTTATAAGATTTGCTTCTGCAAGGTGTCTGGAGATTGTGTGTAGAACAATTGCTACGCCTACGTCTGCTCATATCATTGAACGAGTGACTGTGGGGTCCACAAGTGCTTGCCGCACGATCCTTCGATCCTTTCTCCTCGTGGTCTTCCAGGTCTCTCCAGACCCGGTTTTCCACGCGTGGGTACCTTCTCGTGTCCACTGCTCCCAACAATTTCTAACGGCACTCTCCCAACGATCCACCTGGCCAGCAACACGGCGCGTCGACCAGCCTGCAGTTTTCATTCCGATGATCAAGCCTCTCTCAAACTCGCTTAACTGTGAGAAATGTCTTCTAGCACGTTTACCTGGCATGTTTCGCTTACCAAAGTCTTCCTACAATCGGCGGGTAATCGTCACGTTTATGAATCTTCGAATTTGCGCTGGCTTATATAGCACCCTCTTCCTGTTTATAGCGCCACCTCGGCGTGTATGAGCATGCGTATTGGCACAAAACTTGGATCATTGGCATATCACATTACGCTGTACTTACTTGCAAAGTTTCGCGATTGTACTTCCTTCTTGGGTCGCTCTTTTCAATGTTCCTGAGTGTATATAACTTAGAATATTAACAATTTTAAATATTGTTAAATTTTCCACTTTATTTTTACTTCTTCAAGTTTTCTATTATCACCTTTTTCTTATTGTCATAAAGGCTGATTAAATTTCAATCTTTTTTTTTCCTATGAAAACATAAACAAATATGAATTTTTTATTAATTTATTTCTCGATTATTTAATTACTCTTGATTTCAAGTGATAAATGTATAAAAGGGACAGTACAAAACATTATATTTTGTATCCAAATTTAAAATTATTGTGGTACAAATCTGAATTTTTCATCATATTTAAACATCTTAAAATGTAATTTGCATTTAATAAAAAAATCATAAATTAGAGCCATTGTTTTACATCTGAATATATCTTAATCGGAAGGGGAGTATTTTATTTATGTTTTGCTGCAATAATTTATAAGGCACAAGAACCCTTTTATAACAAACAATTGTAAAAACTCTTTATGAGTTAAAGGTATCCGACGACGCTCGGAACCGTGATTTTGCAAAAGTGTATAAATGGATAATACTTATTATATTTAGTGTCACTTAGATTAGAAAATGTATTTAATTGTTTTAAGAATTGTATTACAATAAAAAATTATTTAAAGTATCCGACTACTTGCGACAACTTTTTTTTGAAAAAATGGAAACATGAGGATTTTTTTGTGATTTTTAGATTTATTTAGTATATTTTAAAGAAAAATCTTAAAATTGAAAGCAGAAAAAAAAATTATTATTATTAAAATGGGAAAAAACTGGTAAAAATGTACAAAAAATTACATAAACGGGACCCGCTCTGTACAAAATTTTTATGAGAAAATTTTCATTTTATCAATTTTGATGTGTTATTTTTTTATTCGTGTTTGAAATAACCTTCAGGATAAGAGATATTTCAATTTTTACAAAACCTAGAGCACTTTATCTTAGTGATTATACGAAATTGCTTAAAAAGAAAGTGATTGTATTCACATAAAGGACTGTAAATTTTAAAATAAAGCAGCGATTGATAAATCTGAAGATCAAAACACTTCTACTGTTATACATAACATACACAAAAAATTTCAGCAAATTATTTTCAAAACTTTTTGAGCAATCGCTGTCCCCGTTTGAACTTTTCGCAAAAAACACATTTCGAGTAAAACGCATTTTAAAGTTTGTCATCTTGTGTAAAGTTATGGCACCTGCTTTTACTAAAACACTTGTAATTTTTGTTCTAGTGAATGGAAAATAAAACACTTGGTATTTTTATTAAGCTTATATGATGGCCTATAAAATAAATCATAAACATAATTTGTCAATTTTTGAAAAAAATCATGATTTTAGGGTAGTCGGATACCTTAAGCACAATATTTTGACAAAAAATGGACATAGAATGACCTATTTTGAAAATATTCTCCTTTTGTGAAAAATGCTTCTATTATAAGATTATTTTGCCTGTCTATAACTCAGACCTCTGTACAGAGGCTCGAATAGAATTTTTGAAATATATAACTTAGAAGTGGGTTTATTCCTGTTTTAGTACAACAGATGGGAGAAATTTGAAGAAATAAACGCAGATAATTCTTTCAATTGGTGGTAACTATGAAAATAATGTGAATTTTTCAAAACTCCTAGTTTAGACTCTCTGGAGAAGTCTTTACTTTATATAAGCAAATAGTATTATTATAGAAGCAATTTGTATAAAAGGAGAACATTTTTAAACAAGGTTATTCTAAGTTAATTTTTGGCCAAAATATTGTATTTAAATAATTTTTTTGATATAATGTCCTTTAAACAATTTTATACATGTATTCTAATCTAAGTGAAACTAAATATCATGAAAATTATTCCTTTATGCGCTTTTTTTAAAATCACAGTTCCGAACGTAGTCGGATACCTTAAACAATGAGAAATCAAAGCAAAGTCCAGTTAAGAAGCTTTGGCAATAAGTCGGGAAGAAGCATTTCATTTTCATCCTTACGGAACAGAACAAAGGACAATTTTTTTTAAAAAAATATTTCCGAATTATAATTACGGATGGATCAATACTAAGAAAAACCACGAATTCATTTCTTTTATTTTTGTGATCCAATAGTAGAAAGGTAATTAAAATCAAACTCAGAAAATGAAAGAATGAGAAATGTAATGAAAAATATTATTTTCCCCTTTTTCCTTCTTTCCTTGCATGATTTTTTTTATCAATCTTTATTTCCAACAAGATTAAATGGGGATTCTTTTCTATTCTATAAGCTTATTAAAATAATGAATATTCTAAGAAGGAAATGTACCTAAATAAAGTGAAAAATGAGGAAAAATATTTGCCGAAAAAATTTCTTCTGATTTTATATATTATTTTTACTTTGTCCACTTTTTTATGACTCAAGCAAAACGAAAATATTGTTTGGAAAAATATGTTTCTATCCCCATCTAAATTCGATATAAATACATTTAATTAACACCTGAAATAAATAAGCTTGAATTTTAAAACTCATGACGAAAAAAAATTATTTATTTTTATCTAATTGGAAAACGAAAATAGTTGTTACTTACAGCAATTCTGCAAAACTGATCGACATACTTTATATTTTTCTTTTAGAATCGAAATAATTCTTTGACAACATGCGTGTATGTTTATTAATGTTGTGACTATGCTTTACGCGACTTTCAATTAATAATCCTCTTGGGAAATCTTTGGGCCAGCAATCGCATTATTTCACAGTCATCCAAGAAATACCATGAAATGCAAATTAGCTAGTGCATATATAGTTAAGGGGACTTGGCAACCTTTGAGCAAACTTCTTTATTTACGTATTTAAAAATTATATTTTAGCATTTTATACAATGTTTCTATTCAAGAAAATGTTACCAGATGAAAATTTTCATATATTATTCACACAATTTTAAAAATTTTAATTTTTTGAAGAAAGTTGGGAAAATTTTAAAATCCTACTCCTTTTGTAAAAATTAATTTTTTGACCTGAATTTTTTTATAATACTCTTATGGATGATCTAAACAACTTTAGGGATCGAATTTAGAATAACTTCATTCGTTTTTGAGAAAAAAAATAAAATGTTGATATACAGGCTAAAAATCAACGAAAAAGCCAACGTGTCTCACATTTTATTTTTTTAAAAAAAAGTATTCAATTTATAGCAAAACGGATCCCTAATTTTATTACATGCTTTATTTTCAACACGCAAGAAAAAAATGGAAGTGATTGGTAAATAATTGTCGAAGGAGTAGCATTTTGAATGCACTAAGGTTTCGAAAAATACGAACTGAGAAAAACAGGTTTAAAGTTTATAATTCTGAAAAAATAATTATTATAAGCTTAATTAAACTTAAAATACCACTTTAAGATATTAGTTATACGTTTTTCTTTAAAATAATTGCATTTTCATATTTTTTCAACCCACACATTTTTATAAACGATCAACTTTTAGAGAGTACTAATTGCCCATGAAAATTCAAGAAAAATGTTAAAAAAAATTTTTTTTTTGTCACAACAGAAATTTTAGCTGTTTTTCTTCTTATAATATTAAAGTATTACATTTGTATGAAAAATATATCTGGAATAAGAACTGAAATTATAAAATTATTAATATAAAATGCCTTAATTTAAAAATTTTACATGCACACATTTCACAAGGAAGAAAAAGTACATTATTGTATTGCCTCGGAAATATTCTGCTTTTAATACTACACATTCTTTTTTATAGTTATTATTTCTATTTCTAAAATAGATTTTTTTATCATAAAGCATTTTTTAGCTTTTTTTTCTAAAAAGGGGGTGTGGCTGAATTGCCTAATTTGTTTTCAAATTAAGTTTTAGTCAACTTCCAACTTTCCGACATGCACAAGTGATAAATCAATCGAAAGATAATAATGCAAAGAATAAGATTAAATGAAAATAAAAAAACGATAGGTTTGTGATTTTTAGGGTACCAAGTCTTCTTAAAAGTTTTATAATCGTAGATGAGAGAGAGAAAGCGAAGGAGCGGAGTCGCTGAAAGCAGTGCTGATATGGTAAGAATCAGAATTACGCTGCATGACTAAAGGATGGATTTTAACTACTGGAATAAATTAGGGAAGTTAGGATTATTAAGATATTATTGATTAAATTTAAGCCATTCGCATTTCGTACGCTTATTCACATAAGGTTTGGCGCTCTCTTTATATCAATCCAAAGGTTCCCTTTATACACTGCTCAAAACAATTAGGGGAGCACATGATTTTAACAAAAGTAAGCAAAGATGTATACCAATAAGTAACATAAAATGAATCATCCATAATGTAAAGCCTACCAGGAAACGGAAGAAGAAAACTTTATATGCAAATCAAAGTTCATGACGTCAAAAACCAGAAAAAGGAGATAAGGGCAGAAATCGGGATGTTGCAGAAACGTCTGTTTTATTGCCGTAACTGTGAAATTCGATTGCGCAGTATTTTTTTTGAGACAAGGTTACTTGAGAATGTCTCAACAACGTGATTTACCGGAATCCATGGCATGGCGTGTTATAGGCAGACTGGAATCCGGGCAAACACAACGTAGTGTCGCGGACGCTGTTGGAGTCACCAGAAGTGTTGTTGCAAGGCTGTGGAATCGATTCCAAGAAACAGGGAATGTTAGACGTCGACCAGGGGCAGGTCGGCCACGCGCCACTACATCAACTGATGACCGGTATATACAGTTAAAAGCCCGTCGAAACAGAACAGAGAATGCTACGCAGCTGCAAAGACAGTTGCTCTTGGCAACAGGACGAAGGTTGTCCAGCCAAACAGTACGTAATCGGCTTCGTGAGGGAGGGCTCTATGCACGTAGGCCAATGATCTGCATTCCGTTGACCCCACGCCACCGTGCGGCCCGAAGAAGATGGGCTGCTGAACATCGAGATTGGGAGCAACATGATTGGAGCCAAGTGCTGTTAACAGACGAGTCCCGATTCAGTCTAGAGTGTGACACCCGACGTGTTCTTGTATGGAGGGACAGGGGCACTCGAAATAACCCCGCATTCGTTCGTGAAAGGTCACAATACAGAAGAGCTGGTTGGATGGTATGGGGTGGAATCAGCATAGGCGGACGTACCGACCTGCATATCATTCGGAATGGCACTTTGACGGGCCGAAGGTATGCAGACGAGATGCTTCGACCTCATGTCATCCCTTACGCTGGAGCCATTGGAGATTCCTTTGTTTTCCAGGATGATAATACCCGACCGCATAGAGCTCGTCTGGTGGAGAACATGCTTGAAGCTGAAACAATACAGCGTATGGAATGGTCAGCGTACTCTCCTGACCTGAATCCAATCGAGCATGTTTGGGACGGGCTCGGACGACGCATTGCTGCGCGACCAAGACCATCTGCTACTGTCCGAGACTTGGAGATTGCACTTCTTGAGGAGTGGAACAGTATTCCCCAAAGGCTGATCGATAACCACATCGCAACCATGGCAAACAAGTGTGCAGCAGTCTTAGTTGTTCGAGGAAACCACACGCCGTATTAAAACTTATGCATCATGTCTAAACAGTACCTTTTTTTAACGTTTACATGTAACCAAATTGTTGCCCTAAATCATCTTTTCATGTTTTTTTCCATATTTTCAAAGAATTAAAGCTTAATTCCAAATTTTTTTACGCCTTTTTTCTGTATTGCGCATTGATACGCGTGTACTATGCATTGTATGCCAATACGTGACTGTCTCACACGGTTTTCTTCACTTTTTTGTTTGCTCCCCTAATTTTTTTGAGCAGTGTAGATTGTTCTGTAATATTATATTGGATAATAATAAATAAGATTTATCATGGTTAGTCTTGGTCTTCCATCTTTCCCTCCTACAGATTTAGGTTCATTAGACGACGAGGAAGCGGCCTCAGGGGTGAGGCATTTACAACGTCACCCTATTCAGCTACACAATAGCTTTTAGCAACGAACCTCGTAATTATGAGCCACGATTAAGCGACGAGGACAACACCTGAGAGCTGGCAATACCTCTTTCCAAACTACATCATCACGCCAGTAGGAGGACTTTGAGCCTCGACAGAGCCTCGACGTGCACCAACCCCTCCACACGGAGGATCTTCAGCGGCACTAGGCTTGAACTCATGACATGACGGCCACGTCATATGCACTAGAGCTCGAAGTGATGACAAAGCGACCACGAACTCGTTATTAGGACCCCTAAACTACCCTGGTCACGATTGATTAACATCGAAACCCAAACAATATTTACAAACAATTTACGTGATTTCATTCAACGACATTATTCCTGCAGGTAGTTAAAGTTTCTATTCTTTTAAAACTAAATTTCCATTTCATTTTATTCGATTTTAATGGTGTACAACACATTATATAACTGACATTATTACTATTGCCATTAGGTATATATATGTATGGAATTATGAATGGAATTATAAATGATATATGACCTTGGCTGCTATAAGTAAAATTCTTATTTTCATGAAGATCATATAAACAATTTTTTTTTAATACAGCGTTGCAAACTTTTGTTCAATTCCAACTAAGGTATTTTCAGACCAATAAGTAAATTTACAATGATCAAGTCGCCCAACCGGTATAGTGGTTAGCGACGCTGACTACGGTGCCGTAGGGACTGGCTTCGAATCCCGGAGAAGACATAGATGCTTGTAAATGTATACTACTTTGCGGCATGGGGGTACTCTAAATAGCCGTCGAGTTGCCAGTCCTCTCGTGTGGTTGGTGGAAGGGGAAGAAAGGTGGGGGCCCCTGGCTACCCCCAGGGTTTTCTCCCTCTAAATTGGGGTGGAACCGAGCACAATCGTACTGTCACCTGCATGGTTCTCAAAGGTAAGGCTAACGACAGGCCCTTAGCCGCGATGAATTTCGCAGGCCTTTATCTGACTTTGCCAAGCAGGTGGTAATAGTCACAGCAACACAATGATCTTTTACTATGGTTCCAATTATAAAAATATAAAGGAATTTTTTTTATATATCACCGTAAAAGCATTACAAAACAAATGGTTTATTATCAGATAATTTTTTTTCAAACTATTCACTGGTTTTGATAGGAGAAATAACCATTAATATAAATCCACAAGTTTAAGACATCTGGAAAAAAATCACATTTATTTCATTTTTTCAGTCATTTTTCAAAATATTTTTTATCAGGTTTTGTGCACAAGTATTATATATTAATAGAAACTATTAAAAATATTACAGATAGATATAGAGAACTAAAAACTACTGACTAAGCAAATAGATTGTTGACCTTCAAAATACATGCATTTATCGCCTGTAAGACAAAGTGTATTTAAAAACATATTCGTAGCACCAACTTCATTAATCGTAATTAGTTTACAAAATGCCTTGGAGTGGAGAAAATATGGGTTTTCTACAAGAGCACTTCAGAAGGTGCTTACAATACTTGATAAAAAGGGTCGATTTCGAACGTCGAATACTTGGGATTGGAAGTCGAAGAAAAAATACGTACGAGAGACAAAGAGGCAAGATACACTTGAAATAGAAAATAGACAGAATGTTAATAGCAATTTATATATAATTCTGTAATCCCTTGAAATTGAATGACATGGAATCATAATTAATTCCAGTTTGTGGTTATTGAGTACCTAAGATAATTTTTCTCTTTTGCATTCGTTGTGTTAAGTGATGCAGCCAACACACACAATGCGCTCTTTATTAAAAAATATATAACATCAATAAGGTTAAATGGTGGAACAAAGAAGGCATCACGATTTGGTTATGAAACTTAGTTTTGATTTTTTTTCTTTTTTGAAGAATTAAAACTTCTTAAAAAATGAAAAACTAAAATTAAAAAAAGTGCTATTCATTTTTCAGTAAGGAAAATTCCAAATCGCTTTCTGTTTTGGAAAATGCTATAATTTACACATTTTTTTTTAAAATTTTGTTTTCGAAAATTAATTCATATACTTAGAAATCGAAACTGTTGCGAGGAATGATACTCCTAAATCAGAAATTTCTTATAAATTCATATATTTCCAGAAATTCTATTTTATTTTAAAAAAAAGAGTTATAGCATTTTCAAGTCTATCTTCGGCTAATGTTAAAGAATAGGAGCCAAATTCGGAATATTTTTTCAGATATAAAAGTACTCAAACATTAACATTATATTCTGGCTACACTATCCTTTTGAGAACCACTTATTTTATCATACTACTCATTTTTATCCGAGTTGTCACATTTTTTCTCTTATAAAATGTGTTTTGCATTTTTTTCCTATACCGTAATGTTAAATGAGCTATCGCTTCACATGTTAAAAGGAAAAACTAATTGTTTATGAAATATTTTGAAATCTTAAAACCACTGATTATAAGCAAATGCATGAGTCACAAATTTTTATAAAAATTGAGGCATTTTTTATGTCCGAAAATGTGCTCCGCGTTAAGTTCACGCTCTCGAAGGATTTTATTTAAATTCTTTTTGCTTCATTATTACTTTTTTCAAGACTAAATCTCTAAATTCTCACTCATTTTTCAACGGTCTGTTCACTGCAAGTGTAGTTCACGAATCACCATTTCATTATTATCTACGGAAAGGAACGGATCATATGTCACAAAAAACTAATCTAGGCTATTGTTAAATAATTGAGAGCTATTATTCAAGAAAGGCTATTTTTGTTGATTGATGAGCAATACGATAAGGATATAATTTGCATTGTATTGAATAATACCAAGTATTTCTTTTTTTTTGCTCTCCCTTCCGAGAGATATACTGAGCCTTATTTCATGGCCTTATTGATGTCCCGTAATATTTTTTTCTTTGAACATGTCAAAATGAAAGAAAATTTGTTTTTATTTATCTATTATTTCATAATTCATTGTTTAAACACAGATTCTTACAAACATTATAATTATTTAAAAAGATATGATTAGTAAAATCCAGTTAAAATGTATGCTGTTAAACTATATTAAATCCAATTCAATCTTTATGCTTTAATCGATACAAGATCTAAGTACGGAAAAAAATGGATAGCTCAGAAACATGGTTAAGGCCAAAGACTTTAAGTCAGGCAATCTCCGAAGTGCATATTGCTGAGTAAAATAAATTGTGAAAAGCTCTTCTCTTTTTGCCTTAAAGAAATTTTATTTCATTTATTTATTCCTTTTTTGAGATTTGTTACTGAAGCACTTGTACTGGCTTTTTCTTCTTTTTTTGAGTTCCCAGTGTTTTATTGAGATTTGCTGTAAATTTACTGAATCTTGTTTATGTCGTAAAAGCAAATTCTTTCGTATAATCGCACTGACAATGATAGATAAGGGATTGCTGAAAATTTTCTAAGACAATTATGAAAAAATGTGGATTGAAATGTATTCCCTATTTTAATTTAACTTAAGTGTTATTTCTAACAATGAACCTCTGTCAAGTGTAGAGGAAGAGACTTGATCAAGATGTCACACAATCCTGAAATTATATTACTGCAAGGTGGATCGTCTTTTAAATGCATAAACTGATCCACACACAATTATCAGGCAGGTGTTTTCGGAGTTATTTAAAATTTACCCCAGAGCACTTCAATAATTAAAGTAGATTTTTTTCAAATAGTAAGAAAAATGACACGTATAAATGTAAAATAACACACTCAAAAATTCATAAGTATAGAACACAGCAATTCAAATCTACAATCCCTATTTTTCTTACGACAAATGAAACGCACAATCGTCGTCAAATGTTTGACTCCTATGTTGTTACCCTTCTTTCTGTGGTTAGCTTCTAAAATTTTCGTTTCAAATAATCGTTCTAGACCCTTTTGGTCTTTATTACAGCTAATGGCTAAGTATTAAATTATATCCTATAAAAATAGTCATTCGATATATTTGCAGCCTGCTGAAGAAGCATATAAATAGCAGTTTGAATAATTTAATACAAATATCTTAGAAATACTTTTAAAGAATTAAACATGAAGGGAAAAAGTCTGGCGATATAGCATTAATATTCATAAATATATTAAGCTAATGTAAATTAAAAATAAACAACAACTGTAGCCACATTAGCAATAAAACCTAAAAGAAAATATTCATTTTATTGCGAAGTGATGATTCAAACTGCTGAAAACGAAACATAATAAAAAGTTAAACGATCTCGCAGAGAAAATTAACTGCTTTGAGGATAACAGATTGTATTTTTCTGCAAATACATAAATCGTTGGAAAAAGTGAAGGTCTTTTCCCCAGAGAAATTTGATTCTTTTCAGCATAAAAATCCTTTTACAAAATGTACAGATTGCCATTTATTTCACACGTTCAAAAACTATTCTATTTTTAAGCCTTTTATCCAATCTAATGATTTAATACCATCAAGAGACTTCGAACGTTTGGTAATTTAATTTCGAATTGAATTCATCTGAATAAAGTTATTCAGTACGATAAATAAATATTCGAATGAAAGTGAAATCTAAACAATTTGTCTAGCGACACATCGAGTAAATAATTAAGAATTTCCTTTCTCCTTTAAAAGGAGTATAAATATATTTATTTAAAGACTACAAGTTAGTTACTTTTAGTGTAGTTAGTTACTTTAGCGTTACCTTAGCGTCAAAGGTTGAATTGCTATGTCAAAAGATTTAGTGCTTTTTTTTCAATCCAGTTTTTAAGAAATGTTACTATTCTTTTAAATGAACATGTTTGTTCCATTTAGCATAGAGATTTAATTAAATGTGAAAATCAAATTTTATTTTTATCTGAACTTTTCAAAGTTTATAAACTTCTAAAAATCGTTTTTCAGAAGATTCGAATTTTTTACCAAAAAGAAAATTTTTTTACGAAGTATAAATTTAGTCACTTAATGAAACACTATCAATACTAATGGGAAAAAAAAGATATTTTAGGAATCTAATTTTAGGAAGCAAGCGTTTATTTCCCATGGAATAGAGGACATTTTGTTCTGAAAGTTATTTATTCACGAAAAGAAAATTAACTGCTGCTATTTTAGAGATTTAGTTATTTTGTTTTGTAATAAATTTATCTGTTTTAGGAACTACTACACTTTATTCAACTAAATAAAATGAAAGCTTTTTTTCATTTTTCACTTTTCTAAAATAAATTTTTTGTTATCTTTTTTTAAATTTGTGTGACTTAATTTCTGTAAGTTATATTTATTTCAATTTTTTTCATATTTACTCAAAAGAGTGTGTTTATGAACATTGCACTATAAAGCAACACAAGGGCTATTCGCAATTGACCTCGTCATATTGAATTGTCATCAAGAGACCAGGATGACACCTAAGCAGGCACCCTTCTTCCCAAACTGCCACATCATTTTAAATGGTAAGTATTAAGTCATGACAGATGTAACAAAGGCATCGCCCTCTTCCCTGCACAGCGGATCTACAGTGGTACTAGTGCTTGAAATCAGGACATGCCGGGCACGAGTCTGCCCACTAGGTTACAGCAGTCACGAATTCTTCCAAACAAAGAAACCATACTTTTAATGGGTGCCTTTGTTCTTCAAAATAGAAGAATTTTTTTATGGCATCGTATCTGTGATGCCAGGGCTTTTTAGCGAAATATCTCCCTTAACACAATTTTGAAAGAGCCAAAGAGTTTTTAGCGGATATAAGAATATCAAATAAATATATTGATTTCATTTTATCTATATATATAAAGGAGAAAAAAGCAACTCACTCACTCACTGACTAATCACAATATCTCCGGAACTATTAAACCTACAGGCTTGAAATTTGGTAGGTAGGTTCCCATCATGGAGTAGACGTCAGCTAAGAACAGATTTTGCAAAGTTCGAACCCCAAGGGGCGTTATAGGGGTTTAAGGGACGTTATAGATAATTATTTCCATTAAAAAACTATTAGATGTACAGTCGTGAAACTTGGTACACACATTTCTTTCATAAAGTACAGATTCCCTACATAATGATTTTTACGAAAATTGACCTCCAAGGGGCGTTGAGGGCGCTTAAGGGACGTTATACATTATTATTTCCATTTTTAAACTATTAGACGTACAGTCTTGAAATTTGGTAAGCGGATTCCTTTCATAGAGTACAGATCCCCTACAGAATGGGTTTTGTGAAAATCGACTCCCAAGTGGCGTTGTAGAGAATTAAGGGGCGTTATAGGCAATTAACTCCTTTTTTAAACTATTAGACGTAAAATCTTGAAATTGAGTAAGCAGATTCCATTCACTGAGTAGAGATCTGTCACAAGAAGGGTTTTGTGAAAATCGTTTCCTGAGTGGCGTTACGGGGGCTTAAGGGGCGTTATACATAATTATTTCCATTTTTAAACTATTAGACGTACAGTCTTAAAATTTGGTAAGCGAATTCCTTTCATTGTGTAGAGATCCACTACAAAATAGTTTTGGGGAAAATAGATCACCAAGGGTCACTGAGGGGGATTAAGGGGCGTAATAGATAATTATTTCCGCTTTTCAACTAATAGAACCACCTGCTTGAAAATTAGAAGGTATGTTCCGTTCATGGAATAATGTTCTTTTTACAAAGATTTTTGCGAAAACGGACCCCCAAAGGAGTGGGGTTGCGAGGGATTAAGGTGTGTTATAGAAAAATTCCTGTTTTTGAATTTAACCCATTTACTTGAAATTTGTTGAGCACATTTCTTTAGTTGAATAGAGTTCCACTAAGAATGGATTTTACGGAAATCAACTCCAGGGGGAAGCGGGGAGAGTTATTGGGGCGTATTGATAGACAAAATTCTCGTTTTCGAACTGCTAAGACTATAATAATAAAATTTGGTTTGCATGCTTCTTTTGTTGTATTGGAATCCGCTAAGAATGCTGTCAACGAGGTATTGATGATAAAAATTCCGTTTTGCTCTGTTAGATTTAGACTTGAAATTTAGCACGCATGTTTATTTTATGGAGTAGAGATCCATTGAAAGTTGCTTTGGTGGAAATCCACTTGATTATTAGGTTAAGTGAGCGAAAAAAAATCTTTCTCCTTCTATTTTAGATATAAATAGAAATTACATATTATAATTTATGTTCTTTTTATATCAAGGGGCGAGAGTGTAAAAGCTATAAATATATTTTTCATTACAATCGAATTCTTAATGCTAGATATTAATAATTAATATATATGTAAATAGTATACATATATACAACATCGTGAAATACCCAGTGAAGCGGGTGGGTAACGGCTAGTATTTAAATAAATATCACTTCTTCCTTTCCTCGAAGTCTGTAGTTCTCGTCATTTTAATTCATTCATCCTTACAGAGTAATTTCTTAAAAAATGCTAGTTTTTAAAATATTATTACTAAGAAAGAAATGAAATAAAACTGTGCATCGTTTCATCAACACGCCCTCTACCGAATAATGTATTTAATACCGAGTAAATATTTGATTTCAAGTTCTTATTTCATGAAGCCAAAAAAAAGGCGTAGAAATAAAATTGATAGATTTAGAAGAGTTAATTTATATATACTAATAACTATTGTTTTTAAGATTTTTATTCTTTTATTTAGCATTTTTATAAGTGAAACTAAATGCAAAATTGAGGTGTATAATAAATTTAAATCAGAAATTTAATACCTTTTTAGTAATAATAGAACACAAATAATTGAATGTTTTTTTTATAGTTCTATAAATCTCAGTCAACAATTCCAAATGATCGATCAATTAAATTTAAAATTACTGTAAAGAAAAACTTGTTGCCAGATACATATATACAAAATTGTATTAAAAATAAATATGCAATATTTTTATGTAACTACAGATGATATCTTCATGGTATATATGGTACAAAGCAGTCTTTAACACACAAATGATAATTTATTTACTAATAACAAATTATCATAATAGTCATATGATCAACAAATCAGTTCCGCGCAATTTTAAATATTGTTAAATTTTTCAACTTAATTTTTATTTTTTCAAGTTTTATATTGTCACCTTTTTCTTATTGTTTTATAGACTGATTAAATTTCAATCTATTTTTTCTATGAAAATATAAACAAATATGAATTTTTATTAATTTATTTCTCGATTATTTAATTACTCCTAATTTCAAGTGATAAGTGTATAAAAGGGACAGTACATAAGGTTATATTTTGTATCCAAATTTAAAATTATTGTGGTACAAATCTAAATTTTACATCATACTTAAACATCTTAAAATGTAAATTGCACTCAATAAAAATCATAAATTAGAGTCATTTTTTATATATGAATATATCTTAATCGGAAGGAGTAATTTATTTATGTTATGCTGCAATAATTTATAAGGCAGAAGAACCCTTTTATAGCAAACAATTTCAGCAAAATATTACTGAAATATCCCACTAGCATATAATTCATGTTTTCAAAATAGAAGATATAACAAGTTAACAAAGATTTTAAACATTTTAATGGTTATAACGTGAAGATACTTGTAGAATTTACTTGTGTTATTTCGTACTAACGAAGATAATTTCGAAAAGGAAAAGAAATTTCAAAAATCGATGATTTTGAAATTCAGAAATTTTCTTCAATTACATCCTTGAAAGAAAGCATTTTGAGTGTTAAAACTCTTTATGAGTTAAAGGTATCCGACCACGCTAGAAACCGTGATTTTGCAAAATCGTATAAATGGATAATATTTATGATATTTAGTGTCACTTAGATTAGAAAATGTATTTAATTGTTTTAAGAATAGTATTACAATAAAAAATTATTTAAGCACAATATTTTGACAAAAAATGGACATACGGAATGACCAATTTTGAAAATATTCTCTTTTTGTGAAAAATGCTTCTATTATAATAATATTTTTTGCCTGTCTATAGCTCAGACCTCTGTACAAAGGCTCAACTAGAATTTTTGAAATATATAACTTAGAAGTGGGTTTATACATGTTTTACGACAACAGAGGGGAAAAAGTTTAAAGAAAAAAACGCTGATAATTATTTTAAATGGTTGTAACTTTGAAAATAATGTGAATGTTTCAAAAATAATAGTTGAGCCTTTGTACAAAGATCTGAGCTGTATACAGACAAAATATTATTATGATAGTAGCTTTTTTCACAAAAGGAGAGCATTTTGAAAAAAGGTTATTCTAAGTTAAATTTTTGCTGAAATATTGTATTTAAATATTTTTTTTGCCAAAATGTCCTTAAAACAATTTTATACATGTATTCTAATCTAATTGACACTAAATATCATGAAAATTATCCATTTATGCGCCTTTTTAAAATCACGGTTCCGAACGTAGTCGGAATGATCTTTTTAGGTTCGAAATTTGAAACCCGTATACGAAAGAAAAATAAGGAAGTCAAATAAAATCACAAGAAACTTCTTACAATAAAAAATATACCAATAATAAATAATTGAAAACTATCTACCTTATGATATCTTATCTTCTTATTTTCTTTACGATAATTTTAATGATGTACCTTCACACACAATAATAAGTTTAGAATAACTTCGCAGGACGAAACATGAACTTGAACTGCAATCCTCCAATTAAGGCTTAAGTCTGAATCAATTAATGTTGAAACTGAATGAAAAAAATAGAATATAAAGTTTTGTTGCCAGAATCATATTCCAAAAATTGCATAAAAATATTATATACAACAAAATGATTTTATTTGCAGACGATATTTTTTATACATACATTTAATATTTGATTCGATTTTCGAATGACATGCGAGGTTTTTTTAAAAAAATATCTCTGATTGAAATATTATTTTGAGAAAAAGCTATGAACACAAATAAGTACTGTAAAATAATCAGCATAAATATGGATTACAATGTATCAGTTTTTATGTGTAATGTTATTTAGAAAAAGAAATTATAGCAATCACCTTTCAAAATTGAGTACAAAAGCGTTAGTTATTTCTGAGAGAACACTAATTAAAATATATACTCTCTCTGAATGACTTTTAAAGCATACATTATACAGGGTGTGTGGGCTAAAAGTATCCAAAAGTAATGGCTAATAATTACGGGACTACCCATCAGAATATAATAAACTGTTCATCCGTGGATTGGAAAACTCTCCCAAATTTTTTGGATCTAGTCCGATAGGCCACACGTGCGTGCAATATTTGGCAATTACAGACGATAAACTTGTTACTCAGACTTCATTAGCAAAGATGTGGACGTCACAGCAAAAGGTGAAGTGCGTACTTTGGTCTACGGAATTTAAATCAGTCACGCGTATACAGCCACGTGTTCGAACAGAATGGAATGTCGACCCTCCTGCATCTAAATCTATCCACCAATGGGGATGAACTTTAAAGAAACACGGAAACTTTGGTATCTTAAACTGTTAAGTATTCTTAAGTTTTTGTGATAGAAGACAATGTGGTCGTGTGTGCGTGATTCAATTTGTAGGTGTACTGATAAGTCTATTAGGCAAGCCAGTAACGACATTCATTTAATTCTGTTCGAACACGTCACTGTACACGCGTGACTGATTTAAATTCCGTTAACCAAAGTACGCACTGCACCTTTTGCTGTGGCGTCCCCATCTGTGCTATTGAAGTCTGTGTAACAAGTTTATCGTCTGCGATTGCGAATAATGCGCGCGCATGCGGCCGATTGGTCTAGACCAGAGATACTCAACTTACGACCCGCGGGCCGCATGTGACCCACCGGGCCTTTTTAAATGGCCCGATCATGACTCATTGCTCTGTGAACAATTTACTTATTTAAGAAAATTGTACTAAAAATTTGGGGGGAATTTTTTTTATAAGAAATCAATTATATCACTTTTGTTTTCTGCTGTCGGTGTCGTACGGGTACAATTGATATTTGTTTCTACTTGGAACGGTTACGGTTAGTGAAAACAGACAACAGTAGAGTAGCGCCCATTTTATGGGTGGAATCAATTTTTAACTATCTTTCATATCTTGCAAGCGAAAAATAGTCGAGGAAAATATATAATTTCAAGACAATTGGGAGGTTGACTATTTTACAGTGAAATACAAACATGGATCAGTAATTGTTTGATTTGTCACGAAAGTGCTGTATTTAAAAAATACCAATAAACAGGAATCATTCAATGACACTTTTCCTCGAAGATCTCTTTCAAAAGGTGATAAATAGGCTTTCTTGAATAATCTTTGGAACAGCAACAAAGTGTTTTGTCAGTGGTAGTATTACTGCGGTAACAAAGACGTCCTATGAAGTTTGTTACATTATTCGTAATCATATGAAACCGTTTACTAATGCAGAAATTGCGAAGGAGTGTTTCTTAAATGTTTTTAATTCAGTGTTAGTGACAAAAATAAAAACTATAAACAATTGTAATTAAAAAACAACAACAACAATTAAAATGTTTTGATTAATTTTCCACATTATAGCCCCTCCCCCTTCTCTTCCTTTTTATCCTCATGATGCGGTCCGCGTGAAATAGCTGACATATGTATGCGGCCCAGAAAAAAAAGGTTGAGTACCCCTGGTCTAGACGCAAAAAATCTCGGAGAGTTTTCTAATCCGGGATGAACATATTACATTCTAACATATTACATTCCGCAAAAATAAGCCATTACTTTTTTGGATACTTTTAGCCCGCACACCACGTATTTCACAAAAATAAATACATAAAAATACATAATAAATAACAAATAATATTTGGTGCAATCACTATGATATTTAAAGACATTTCAGATTTTTTTTATACAAAAATTACAAATTTGAATTGATTTGATTTTTACTAAAATCGCCCTCTGAAGTTAAACTCGGGTTATTGGTGATGAACCTCGTCATTTTTAGCTGTGATCAAGTGACGAGGATGACACCTGAACATCTCTCTCCAAACTACATTATCATACCAACGGGAGGACTTTGAACCGTGACAGATTGAACGTGCATCAACACTTCCACACGGCGGGTCTTCAGTTGCTCTAGAGCAGTGATTCCCAAAGTAGTCTACATAGACCCCCAGCGATCTATGACGACCCGCAAGGGGTCCACTCCAGCGAAAAAAGAATCTAGGGGTCCGTGAGGTGTAAATGCGTGTCTATAATAGTAGCTCTCATTAAATGTGAGTTGAATCTTTAAAAAAAAATTGATTCTAGTGAAACAAGATTTTATACGAAATTAACTGATTAATTTACTAAATTTAGGGACGTTAATTTGTGGTAACTAGGTGACAGCATACATTTTATCAAGACAAGGACCCTTTCAGCATTTATTTCCAGAATTAAATTACAGATGTACAATATTGGATGCCCCGATTTTTCTCAATTTGTTACAGACAATCTGTCAGGACATTTTAACCTACGTTTAATATTTAAATGCCCCTTACTCAGATTTTGAAACTAGGTTTGCGATTGCTTTTTTTATAGTAATACCACAGTAGACAACGAATTCATATAGTCATATTGAAAAAAAATGTCATATTACAATAGGAACTGATCAGAATAGGCCCTAACGATCTTAAATTAATGTTTAAAAATGGATGACAGGAATGTTGTCTTTAAAAAGACATTCCTTTTATTTGTCGCGGATTGTGGAATATCGTGAGAAATTTTTAATTGCTTTTTATTGTGAGAAAGAGTTTCATTCAGTTTGCCAATCTCAAAAGAAAAAGGAAACTGGGCACTCACTAACAAAGGAGATTTTAGGTTATACCTGACTAGATTGATATTAAATGTTGAAAATTTGTTATTGAAGCAACAGATTCATCCCTCTCATTAAAAACATTTGTTTGTTGTTCATTTTCTTATGTAACAGTTGTTTTATGAATTAAATTAACTTATTTTTATTTTAATTTAATTCATTAACAAAAGTGCTTCTTAAGTTTCAAATGCTATACTTCAATACAGTTAGAAATTGAATTCTTCTAAAGTAAGTAGTCGTACCAGTTGTCAAAAAGACATTGAAGTTGATAAATTTGCTATATTCCATATTATTAAGTAGGGATGTACCCAAAACTGAAACTCACGGCAAGGGATCTATGAGACAAAAAAGTTTGGTAACCTCTGCTCTAGAGCTTGAACTCATGGCACGTTGAACACGAGCTAATTCCAAATAGGGATATATGAGGACTTTAAGCCATGCTATATTTAACGTGCACACCTTGTAACTCACCGGCTTTGAATTCGTGACCATGACTACTTGGCTACCACGGCCACACAGAGCTTGCAAAAGTAATAACTGTACAGTTTTAATATTTTTTTTTTGTCTCGACAAAATTTAAAGTGTAAATAATAAGGCTAAAATAGGTTTTTAGTGCTACTGTTTTGCTGAACTATTTTAATATTAATTAAGCGTAGTTTTTAACAACGTGATCTGTGAGTGTTATACCCTTACTAATATTATAAACACGAAAGTTTGTATGGATGTTTGTTACTCTTTCACGGAAAAACAACTGAATGGATTTTAATGAAACTTTACAATAATATAGCTTATACATCAGTGGGTGAGTGAATATTAACGTCGCACTGTTCAACTATACGAGGGCTTTTGGTGACGGATCACGTCATTTTGAACCATGGTCAAGTTTCGTGGACAACGTCTGAGCTGGCACCCCCTCTCCTAACTACCACACCACACCAACGGGAGGACGTTTCAGCTCTTGACAGATTTAGCGTGCATCTTTGCCCTACTCGGCGGATCTTTAGTGTTACTGAGATCGAACTCGTGACAAAGCCAGCTACGATCCGATACCAACACCACTCGGCTACCGCGGCCACAGCTTATACATCAGAATAACACATAGGCTATAATTTATAAAGATATTGTGTGAAGTTTCCAAAATATAACGATAATTGTCAAGAAAGAAGTAAATAACTCTACCATCTGCAAAAGAGACCGCGATAGCATATATCTATCTTTTTTGTGTGAAGCAAAACTTTCCCTTTTGTTTTGTCTACACTATACCTCAGTGCGTGCTCGCTTTTAATTTATTCCTTTGAACAGAGTAATCACTATTTTTATATATCATAATAAAACTAGATTTTTAAGGGAGAGGTAGTGGCAAGATTTTAACATAAAAAAAAAAATACAACAGAAAGTAATATTAATGTATTATACTTCCAGATATAAATTATTTACACTATTTTAAGCGTTCATTACACAAAATGTGTAACAATGTGTTACTTTTGCTGAGCAGAGATCAGTTTAGGAGGGTGTTTTATAAAAATCGACTGACAAGAGAGTTACGGGGAGTTATAAATAAATAAAAATCCATTTTATCAGCTATTAGATCTACAGAATTAAAATTTAACAACTACGTTTTTTTTTTGTTCAGCTGAGATTTGTAAAAAGCTTTTTTGTTTGTTTAATTTGCAGTTCACGTAGAATG
Source organism: Trichonephila clavipes (assembly GCA_019973935.1). Taxonomy (NCBI): domain Eukaryota; kingdom Metazoa; phylum Arthropoda; class Arachnida; order Araneae; family Nephilidae; genus Trichonephila; species Trichonephila clavipes. Next base: position 690,907 of record BMAU01021177.1, on the reverse strand, counting down.
AACTCATTAAAAACTTCTTTATCCTTTAATCTGTATTGTTTAATACTTCAATTTACCCGTGCGAAGAATGGGTATACCAGCTAGTTAAATATAAAGCAACACGAAGGCTACTGGGATCTCTTTCAACTTCGATCAGGTGACGAGAATGACATCCGAGCTTACACCCCTTTTCCTAATTATCACACCACACGAACGGGGAGATATTGGGCTTCGATAGATTTAATGTGCAACGGTTCTTTTACACGGCGGGGATTAGGTGGCACCAGGACTCGGACCTGTGATTCATGACTATAAATGCTAGGTTACCGCGTCTTTAACAACGCGAAGAGAAAAAGTAAACAATTTAAAACTTAATAGGGCAATATAAACTGAAAAATACACTTATTATAAGACATAATTTTAGATGAAATACTACTTTCGAATACCTTAAGGAATGATTTGGTACATGAGTGAAAAAATTTTGTATTTTACAACAAATCAATTGAGGGTAAGTATAAACATATTATTTCATAAAATGTCTGATATCATACTCTGTATTTTTAGACCCAGGGTGGGCATTAAGGCTATCGCGATCGACCGGTAGACCGCCAAGACACTTTGGTGTGACCGCTTTCACTAAAACCTAATAATTATTCCATCATACGGAGGTCTTTAAAAACCGTATTTATTCGAATCTAAGTCGCCATCGATTCTAAGTATTGCCCCAAATTGTCAACAAGATTTTGTGAAAATTAAAAATAGTCTCAAATGGTTTATCGATATTCAATTTTATGAAACTAAAATAAATTTAAATGGAAAACTAATAAGAAGAGAATAATTAGTTATTTTTATCATGCTTTAAATGCATGCATGAAGCTGTAATTGCTCTAAATACCCCACCCAAAAAAATTTTTCCCCTCCGTCCTCGATTTTCAGTTGCATTAATATTGGGGGTGCAGCTTACATTCGAGTAAATAAGGTATTTTAAGAAATACGGAGGAAAAAAATCGAATTAGAAAATTTCGTTGAATAAAAAATGCACTTCGCTAGTTGGAGGTTATTTTACGACGAAAATCGTAAAATTTTCTTGGTTCCAGGAAAAAGCTCGCTAAATAGAGAATTTCGTAAAATAGAGGTCCGACTGTATTGTATATTTTTTTTTAGCTCACTACACCTACGCCACTGGGTGGATCGCAACACCTTGAAAAAATTCAAAGTAGTCCGTACCCCGGAAAAGTCTGCACACCCCTGATTTTGACGCTCACTCACACGAACGCACCGATCACGCTTTTTTAAGTGAACATTTTGAGTACATATTATTTGATGTCATATATTTTTGTTTGTCTGTATGTCAGAATTTATAACCTAAAACAACTATATGTATAAATAAATTAGATTATAAGCTATCAAATAAAAGAGCTTAACCATTCAAATAATTCAGAAAAAACAATGCGAACAAATTAATAAAATATATTATTGCATAAATGAAATATTCAGTAGTATTGGGAAATCAAATCCATAAAAAGTATTGAGCATAGCATTCAAATAGCTTATGAAGACTCAGGACTGAAGAGTGGCGTTAAACCATGTTTTAAGACGCCGATCTTAGCCTTTTTGTTCAGTAGGCATGGATAGAAAAATATGAATTACTTTATAATATAGGAGCAACTTTATAATATATTTTTGTAAGCAATAAGTAAATATTTAAACTGAAATAAGGAACGTGCCAGTTCATAATGGGAAAATTATTTTTGAAAACAATGCCACAGGGAAACAAAATTCAAGAACTAAAAACAAAGTTTGGAAACGAAATATATATACTTAATGTTATTAAGAATTAATTTATTAAAAACCAACACAAACCCTTTCTTTTTAAATATAATTTAAATTATTGTTGCAGTTTACAAATTTTAGTATTTCAGAAAATGTAATTCAAATGATAGTTAATATATGTGCTCGCTAGAGAGAGAATTCACCCTGTACACCCTGATGGTTTATTTATGAAAGATATTTTCGAAATAATAATAGTTTATTAATGTGTTAAGTACTGAAATACACGATGCTCATTCGCCCAGTGAGTGAGTGAATATTAACTTCGCTCTGTTCACCTACACGTGGGCTTTTGGTGACGGACCACGTAATTTTGAACCATGGTCAAGTGACGTGGACGACACCTGAGCTGGCAGCCCCTCTCCTAACTACCACACCACACCAACGAGAGGACGTTTCAGCTCTCGACAGAGTTAACGTGCATCACTGCCCTACACGGCGGGTCTTTAGTGGTATTGGGCTCGAACTCATGGCATGCCTGTCATGATCCGATACCTTGACCATTGGGCTGCCGCAGCCCTACTCATTCGGCCAGACGCCGTTCATTAATAGAACAATTAAATGATTACTGCTGTTGCCAGTATACAACTTTTTTTATAAAACTCAATTCGTTGCTCATATTCAAAATAAAATACATGCATATAAATGGCAATGTGCCGTCCATTTTTATGAAGTTAATATAACGACATTTTTTTAAAAATTCTTATACACAGATACAATAAAACATGGTTAACGCAAAACGCTTACGATGAAATACCGTCAACACGAAATAATACAATAGTTCCAACGAACTACTATGTATTTTCATGCATTTTTTTCTCTTAACAAGAAAATATTCCCCTTTTGGAGGAGGATATTGAAATTGTTTGAGAAAGTTTCTGTATTATTGGAATGTCCTGCTGTATTATCGAAAGAATTCGTTGCATTACATGATGATAATGTATGTACAACTCCAATTATGGCAGGCAAAAGCATTTTGGAGTTTTTTCAAAACTCAAAAAATATCATTGATGCAGATTCCGATGACCGAAATGAAATGAATAATGCTTCTGTGTTCGCACGTCATCCGAAATCAGGAACATCGTGAAAAGTAAGCGTATATATTTAGACAACATTCCAATGTGGAAAGGAATAACAAAGACGTATGACATCGAACAATTTGTTGACAATTTGATGCTAAAAAGGACAATGGAAATAATATATATATATATATATATATATATATATATATATATATATATATATATATATATATATATATATATATCAGATTATTTTCCAAAAACCCAACAAATGTTTTGTTTTCCAAAACAATTGAAAATTTTGTATTACATTTAGTTCAGTTCTGGTGAAAGTTTTTTTCCATTGATTTTTATTAAAGCATGCATGCATATACATATATCTATGTAAAAAAAATGTACTCTAATAAACTTAATGTTTTGTTGAACGTACCTTTTTTTGCAATATCTTTAACACGAAAATACTTTTCAATCCTCTTTGTTTCGTGTTAAATGATGTTCACTGTCTACGCACGGGGAGAACCCAATATACAAAATTGATTTTAGAAAACACCCTCTGCTTTTAAATCAATCTCGCGTGTACACACTTCGATTCGAAATCAATCTTCCGTTTCACTGCAACGCACCACTTAAAACACGGACGCTGCATTTACAAGCTCTTCGAAATTCCTCATGCCTTAACTATTCCAAATTTACGATGCACGTACTGAATTAGGGTCTTTCTGCAAACATACACGTTAAGAAAAAGGAAAAAACGGTTTACGTGCCCCTGATGATATTTACCTCGTACAAGAGGGTCTCTGCTTTAAAATTAGCCCCAACTGTAAATTGCAAAGTTCTCCTCAAACGAACGTTAAAATGTAAGCGAATAGTTTGGGAAAACAGGCGAAAAAACAAACATATTGGGGAACTCGGATTTATTCAGTGTTATTTGTTTGTGGTTGTGGTATTAGGTTTTTAAGGTTTTGGTGGAGCAGAGAGAAAAAATTGGTATCATCCTTTCTGTAAGAGTTGGAAAGAATTAACTTGCAATGAAAAAGTGACATACATTGTTTTGTACTTCATCCACTTTTTCCAAGTGTAATTAAAAAAAGCTTTTACAGAATAAGCGAATATTATTTTAAAATAAATAACGTTATATAATTGTTTATTAATGTTACATTTTGAAGCTACACTAGGATGGAATTCGTTATGGTACACTTGGGATAAACGAGGGCTTCATCTGAGCTGGCACCCCCTCTTCAAACTTCTGCGCCACGCTTTTATGAGAACTTTGAGCATCGAAAGATTTAACGTGCATAAGACACTCTACACGTTGGGTGGTATCGGGACTCGAACTCACAACTCGACAAAAACAGCACCAGGTTAGAATTCACGATATGCTGTTACGATCACTTTGAAAGGACGAATATGATATTATAGGAACAAAAATAAGCTCTAATTTAGCATCATTAATTCAACAGGATTAAGGAAGCAGATAAAAATTATCTACCAAGAGAAAAGAATATTACAACTAAAAGCAACTAGACAGATTAAAGGACTCTAAAATATATATTTTACGTAAGTTTTCACGGAGATACATTTGGTGTCAACAAATCGAAAAAAAATTCAGAAAAAGAGTGATTATTTCATCAAAGAATACGTAGATTTTCTGACAAATACGCAATTTTTACGAATAGAAACTATTAGTGAAATATTTCAAGATAATCATTTCAAACGAGATTAAATTTCTTGTTTCAGTTGAATATTTTTCATTTTGAAAGTGAAACTATATTCAATAAAATGAACTGAAAAATAGAAACAGCATTTATACTATCAAATAATACTACATTCTGAAATGTGAATTTCGTTTCCTCATATTTTTTAGTTTGAATTCGTTTATTTTGCGAATTCAATGTTTGATTAATGAAAGGAATTTGATTTGATTTGATTTTTACGTCGCAAACTGAATCAACATGAGGGCTCTTGGCGACGAACCTAGTGACTTTGAGCAACGGTCAAGTGACGAGGACACCACATCAGATGGCTACCCCTTTCCAGACTACCACATCACACCAATGGGAGGGCTTTGAATAATGACAGATTTAACTGACATCAACCCCTCTATACGTTGGGACTTGAGTAGCTATAGGCCTGAGTTTATGACGCGCCAAGTTCGAGGTCGTGACCATGACTATTCGGCTACCATCCACACTGTTAAGTTATGAATAGAATCAATATAGAAGTTGCAAATTCTAAGAAGTTATGCAGGGTGTTCTCGAATGCCATGCACAAACTTGGACGGGAGGTAGAGAACATCATGAGGTGCCATAATTACATAGGAAAGCATGGGTGAAAAGCGATAGGTGGTGCTGTACTTGAGTTCTTAAGGACGGCACATGTGGTTTCCTCATTTCAGACATGTACAGCGTGCGATGAACATTAATTCTTATACGAGTGACGAGTTGGCGGAAATCCACTTCATCTACGGCCCTGTCAACGGAAATGAACGTTTTGCTGTTCGATTTCATGGTGGAAAGATATCCAATGAGGCGACAACCGAATCATTAAGCGTTCGCTCGGGTTCATCAGTACCTGGGGGAACATGGATCTTTCAAAGCTACGATTGACGACACTCCCGTAAAATCTGAAATGGATCTGATGGCATGAATATATTTCGCTGCTGCTACGATCCGTCAAATGCCCGGTATTTTTGAACATGTCCACCAATCCATGTCGCGACGGTGTCGCGCTTGCATATATGCCAATGGCAGCAATTTCAAATATCTCTTGTGATGTTTTAATGTCACTCTTAATTGTTGTTTTTGTAAAAATGCGTTTTACACTGCATTCTGTATTGTGCCCTTTCTGTCTTTGTGTCTCTTTACGTCGTTAGACGGTTCCGTTTCCACCCATGTTCTATGTAATTATGGCTCCTCTCAGGATGTTCTCTATTTTTACTAGAATGTGTATGGCATTCGCGGACCCACTGTATAGTTATGTTTTTTATGGAATTTCTGTGATTATATATTTACGTTTGCATATTTGAAATCGAATAATATTTTACCTTTTGTAAGGATTCTGTATTTAATAGATTTATAACCTTGTGCTTAAACTATAAAAATATGTATTAAGGTTGTAAATACGTTGTTAATATCTACTACTTGATACACACCTGCTCAGATAAGAATAGTTTTTTAAAATAAATATTATATAATGGAAAAACTTCTAAATTTATTTTAAAAAGGTACTATTAATAATAATGAATAGATATTCAAAACAAATAGGTTTTTTTTATCAAAAATAAATTTTTAAATGAGGGATATTTCAAAAATATTCTTTCAGGCAAAATCCTATGCATCTTACAGATTAATCAAAACCAAATTAATGGGTAATTTTTATATCAAATTCTTTATCTAGTAAAACTATCTTTCTATTTTAAAATCATTTTGTTAGCAGCACATCACTGAAAGTACTTGAATTATTAAATAGAATGACCACAGAAATATTTTTATTTTTTGAAAAAATATTGCGTCTCAAAGAACAATGCGCAAGAAAAAAAATTAAACGATTGCATAATTCTTTCAAAATTTCCTTAACTCAAATATTATTTTTGATGCTTTCTTAAAATCCTTTGTTTTTCCCCTCTAACGAAAAATCCCTTCAGGATAAGCCGCGGAATGACAGAGCCATTTTAATCAAAACATCATGTCACTTTGCTTTTTATGTAAACCATTTCGGATTTTTAGCCTTTGGGGTTAAGATAAGATTTTAAATTGCTTTCTTGGTATTTTATTTTCTGTGTCACTTACAAATATTCTTCTTTTTTAACAAAATATAATAAGAATAATTTTAGAGAATACAAAAGTTTTTGCTCCTATTTGCTCTACTAATTTCTTGGCTTTCATTATTGTTCGAATATCCTTAAAAATATTAGATAAAATTTTTTACTAAAACATTTCTGAAGAAAAGGATAAAGAAGATCACGTAAAGTATATTTATAATTAAAAAAAAGAAGTACCATAAATTCCGGCGCATGACGCGCACTTTGAACACAAAAACTAAAATCGAAATTTACGGGTGCGTATTTTACGCTACGCCGAGTATAAAAATGAGAGTTTTAAAAACAAAAAAAGATGAACATAGAAGAAAATCAGACTTTTATATGTATCAAAATACTATTTATTTGAATGAAATGACATTTCTTATGATCTTAAAGGGTTGCAATTTTAGACGTGTGCTATTTTTTTCTAAAGCTTGGAATAATACCTCGATAAAATGACTTCAAAACAAAAGAGCGTTGCAAACGTACATTTCAAGTTTCTTCATAAAAAAGGGGGGGGGCTTTATACGGCAAGTATACCTAAAAATTAAAAATTACGGTTCTAAAGTATAGGTGCACGTTATAAGCCGGATTTTACGGTAGCTAATAATTTTGCCACTGACAAAAAAATGGAGTAAGCGTTTGTTTAATTTATGTGGATATAATTACAAGCAGATAATGTACAGAAATAAGAAAATGGAAATTAAAATAACATTAAATAATCCAAAATTACATTCAAGATATATAGAGTAAAAATAATTGAAAGAGAGAATAAATTAAGTTGTATATACTATTCACAGCTTGTAAAAATCATTCCAGATTGGAGGCAAACTTTTTTGATCACTCCTATCATAATTTCAGCTATTGGTCTCTGGGTCCCCCGGTTAAGAACGGAAACAACACCTACATTGACAAGAGATCTAGCACACACCCGTTTGCGATCTCTGGAGAAGTGTCTACCATTAAGCCAACTAGTGACTATGCCTTTAAAGATTATGAGTCAGAAATGTTATCCGATCCACTTTTATGAACCACCTACTGCATGTTAATGGCATTTTTGTTGGAATGGAAAAATTAACGGACAAAAAAAAAGGTTTTCAGGTGTGGTTCGCAAGAGCATGAACTTTCTTATATATGGTGTCCCTACTTTCTTATGTTGTTGTTATTGCTAATGTCACCTGTCTGACCGTGTCAGATCGAGGACCACGATATTCGTCGTGGCAAAGGGATAGATGTACGTCTGTCGATAGCCGCAGCTTTGAGCCTCACACAGGTGACAGCACGATTTGGTTCGGTTCAACTTCAATTTTGAGGGAGAACACCCTGGAGATGTCAGGGACCTCCACCTCACTTCCCCCTCCACTAACCACACGAAAGGACTTGCGGCTCGACGGCTATTTAGAGTACTCCTATATTGCCAAGACACTACACATTTACAAACATCCATACCTTCTCCGAGATTCAAACCCAGGCTTTATGGCACCCGTACTCAGTGTCGCTAACCACGATATCGGATGGGCGGCAACTTTTGCAGGGCGGATTATATTTAAGGTATCCGAACACGTTCGGAGTACTTTTTAACAAAATAACATATTTAAACATTATAAAGGCTCTTTTAGGACTCATTACTAATAAATACTACTATTTAACCAAGAATATTTAAAATAAATTACTTGAAATTTACGAAAAATACAATTATAAGTGAAATTTTAGCAATATTTTTGGAAAACTTCAAAGCAATTAGAGAAAAAAGTAATAAACTTATATTATTACTAAAACAAATAAGATGTGTTTATCTAGAAAATGTACTAAAATGTTATTGTTTTATTAAAATTTGAAAAGTTTAGAGCAATATTAGTAAACATTACAAGAATTGTTACATTCTTTATGAGACCATTATTTAAATAATAGCCATAACTCAAGAAGTATTCATACAACAACAAATATTTTAGTATATTCCCTAGAAAATAGCACAAATATCAGGTTCAAAAAGTTTTATAGAAATGTATTCGTAACAGTTTCAGTTATCAGGCTCGCTCTGATTGTTTTTGAGTAATTTAAATGCCCAATTCTGGTAGAAAAAAACCCCACTTCCGGTTTTTCTAACTTTATAAAAGGGATTGTATATAACTTAGCCTCTAGGTAGCGTAGAAATAAAACAAAGTATATTTCATAAAGCCAAATGATTGCTCTGTTCAATACAATAAAAAAAATGACTTGACCAAATTTGGTCATTTTCAACGTGTTCGAATACCTTAAGGTATCCGACTACGTTCGGAACCGTGATTTTCCTGGGGGTCCGAACCCCCCAAAGCCCTTGATTTTTTTCCGATTGATTATAATTCTAAGTATATAGTACGTAAAATTTAATTAATTACTTGCTATTAATGATTAATTTTATCAATTAATGTGCTAATTATTTATTCAAAAACTAGTTTTTTTACTGTGTTTTGTTCCCAAAAATCGACAAAATCAAAAGGAGCATGATACACAAGAATGGTGAATTTTCAACCCCGGACCCCACCCTCTTGAAAAAATTTCCGTGTGCACCACTGATTAGAATACATACATAAAATTGTTTTAAGGACATTTTGAGAAAAAAAATTATTTAAGTACAATATTTTGGCAAAAAATTAACTTAGGATAATCTTTTTTCGAAATGTTCTCCTTATGTGAAAAATAATTCTATTAGAATAATATCTTGCCTGTATATAGCTCAGACCTCTGTTCAGAGGCTCAACTAGAATTTTTGAAATATATGACTTAGAAGTGGGTTTATTCATATTTTACAACAACAGAGGGGAGCCACTATAAGAAAAAAACGTGAATATATATTTCAATGGGTGGTAACTCTGAAAATAACGTGAATTTTTCAAAAATTCTAGTTGAGCCTCTGTAGAGAGGTCTGAGCTATATTTAGGAAAAATATTATTATAATAGAACCATGTTTCACAAAAGGAAAACATTTCTAAAAAAGATTATTCTAAGTTAATTTTTTGCCAAAATATTGTATTTAAATAATTTTTTGTCAAAATGTCCTTAAAACAATTTTATGCATGTATTCTCTCTAATCTAAGTGACACTAAATATCATGAAAATTATCCATTTATGCGCTTTATTAAAATCACGGCTCCGAACGTAGTCGGATACCTTAAGCAGGATGTCCCTAAATTCCTGTTGCACAAGCTAGGAAGTAGTAAAGGAAACATTTAGATAAGTACAATTCACCATACAATCTATGGTCGGGCTAGCAATGCGATAATGGGCTAGTAGCAAAAACGACATGAAAGGAAAACGGAGAGGAAATTACTCAATATTCGGACCTCGTATTTTTGAACCATGGTCAAGTGACGAGAATGACACCTGAGCTGGCATCTCCTTCTCCTAACTCCGAGAGGACGTTCGAGTATATTTAACGTACTGCGGGCTCCTATGCACAGTGGTACTAGGTTTGAACACAAGACACACCGGCCACATGTCCGTTACCTTGGCCTTTAGGCTGCCGTGGCCACTATACATATAGCATTAGAATAATATCTAATGACGTAATAAACATTATAATTTCTTGATAACTAAGAAATATTCCTGCTTGTGTAAGATATGTATTTGTATAAAATAAAATAATTTAGATATTTTAAAACTATAAGCAGCTGTATTTTAATGTATCAAAATATAGACCTTAAACAAAAGTAAAAAAAATAATACATGAATCTTTATGTAAAATAAAATGTTTTTTTTTCAACCCTACCAAGATATAAATTAACTATTTATTAGATGACAAAGATAGAAACTAAAATCTGGCTTAGGTTCCTTTCCCCCCACTGTTGCAAAATCGAAGAATAAAAATGAATCCAAATTTCTTCTGGATGATACCTACACACATTAATAAAAGAATGGTACCTGCAGACATTAGTACAATACATTTGTTTTCCTCCCCAGTGCACGAACAAACACGTTCTTCTCACTCGAACTTCTCAATGAATAACTTCCTCGAGAACTTCTTGCAGCCGAAGAGAGTTATTGGTTCTGGATAGATCGGGAAAAATAGGGAAACTAGTCTATCTCATCGTAGTTTTCACAGCCCCCTCCCCTACTTTTCGGAAATGATTTCACGATTTTCATCTCCTTTTTATGAGGAAAATAATTGTTGGAACAGATGGTTCGTTCTGGAAACGGTACTGGCGTTGCCACCTAATATAGGAAATGAAATTGCTTCACTAGATTAAAGTGAGAAATAATATTTTTCGAGTTATGTAAATCATATATAGTGTCCGAAAAATGTGACTACACTTTCAAAAAAAATTATAAACAAAGATTTTTATTTATGGTTTTTTATGTTCCATAAAGAAAAGATTTAAGTTTCTGTTTTATAGAATATAAATTATAGATAGGTCTACATCCCAATATTTAAGCATTCTCGTTTCAAACTGGCTTTCCAGATAGAAGAAGATCAAGTTGTAGCACGGTTTATCGAATTTAAATCTGAAACACATGAACAGTGTTAATGCGGCCCCACCGCACTAGAGTTTGGGGACTGATTAATTGGTTGATATTTATTTTGCACTGTTTAGCACTTCTCTCTAGGGCTTTCGGCGACGGGCCACGTCATTTTGAACCACGGTCAAGTGCCGAGGACGATACCTGAACTGGTAATTAGGAGAGGGGGTTTACTAATTACCACACCACACTAACGGGAGGACGTTTGAGCTCTCGGAAGATTTAATGTGCATTGCTCCCCTACACGGCGGGTCTTCAGTGGTACTAGGCTCGAACTCATGATACCCCTGCCACGAGTCCGATACCTTAAACACTAGACCACACTAAAGTTTGGAAAATGAGAAAAAGTTAGAGGAAAGAGAGAGGAAGTCTAGCGCTAAAGTGGTCACCTAGATCTCAAGACATACACCTTTGGACTTCTTTTTATAGGAATACGTGAAAAACATTGTAGAATATAGCTAGAAATTTCGTATGTACTCGATGTGCTGCGTGCAACTAATGGGGTGCACATTGATATCATGCAGTAAAATATTTTTTAAAAAACCTTCGATATTTTCTCCAACAAAAACACCGGTTAGTGTGAATATGTTAATTCATTTATTTATTGTAATATTAATATTCGAAAGTTAAGTCATACTTTATTCAAATCATCTGATATATACTTATAAAAATATAATTTTAAATTTGTAACCACTAGGAGCATTCTCAAAGTATATGTTATCGTTAAAGTGTATAATTCAGTTATTTCATGAAATAGCTAGACAAATCAGTTAAACTATGTAATAGAAGAACAATTTCATAATTTACTTAGTTATTCTATAAAATAACTATGATAGACCATTAAAGAGTGAAAATTAGCAATTTTAAAGTTACTTTACAAATTAATTGACCAAAAATAGCTAAAACCTATTGAAAAAAAATACATTTTATTCCTATCTCGGATGATTGATTGATACGTAATAGGAAAAAGCAGTTGATATAGCTTATGATTGCTCATATTGTTAACATTAGTTAAACATAAAGGAAACAAGTAATATAAAAAATATTAATTGCAATTAATATAAATATGTATATACATAGGACAGAATCACAACATTAAGTGGTAATTAGTTTTTATTCATTATCATTAAAGTATTGTATTGTCATCCAAAACAAAATCGTGTCTATAAAATTTCAGCTCCACCGAATGCTTTAAAAAGTGAGAAAAAAACCTTTTCAAGTTTTTACACAAATCTCCAAAATGGTCGCTAAGTCGCCAAAAATGATGCTAACGTGGTTGTATTTGTAATTATTTAAATAATTAGTTTTAATCAATTAATTTTTATTTATTGTAAGTAAATTATTGTATTGTCATCCAAAATAAATCATGCATATTAAATTTCAGCTCAATGGAGCGCTTTAAAGTTTATTTTATTAACGACTGAAAATTCCACCTAGACAAATAAATAAACCAATAAATAAATAGAGTGTGAATTAATATAGTAGGAATTGAAAATAAGAATATTTATTTTGCATCTGCTACTAGTACAGTTAACTTTTCTTCTCCTTGAACTTCAAGGATACCATAATGCTGGAGTAACTAATAGTCACATGGTACTTTTTTTTTGTGCTGTTTCAGCACTTTTTACTTCTGGTATCAAAGTTAATAATTTTTCACGAGTAAGTCCAGTACTTTTTCCCTTTGTCTCACACTTATTTAATAAATATTCAAATCTCTCGCATTGAATCTTTCTTATTTACTGGTTTTAGTCTTCCACATTCTTACAGAAGTCATTGCTTGAAAACACACAGGTTGCAAAAATATTTGTTTATAATCCAAAATGTAAAACGCTAATATATATACGCCAACTAAATTCTACGTTTTAAAGCAACTGAATGAAAGGTACGCACACACGTCATTGCAAAGTAGCTATAAGCGGTTCAAAACTGATTAACAGCAGCTAGAATTGGTTCAAAAAACCTTTGAGTGCCGTATTTCATATTTTAATGATCAAGTAATCTTTATTCTATAGGATACCTAGTTAAATCATAGAATTCACTGTTTATACACTTAAACTGACTTGTTCAGTTATTTCATGAAATACCTAATTATTCGACAAAATAATGTGAGTTTCACTCTTTAACAGTAACATTTATAAAAACGTTTTTAAGCAACTCAAACAGTTGTGAATGTTTTTCAAAACTATTTGCACAGGATGATGCAAAAAATATCAGTTCATATTAAAGAAAGTATTCGGATTAAACTATAACATAATAAATCAAAATTCAAAGAATTTAGGTACATAAAATAAGATGTAAGATGGCTCAATTTTTAATGACTGATAAGTTTTCTCTCTTTAATGATCATCCTCTTATGTTCTTAAATTGTTTTATTCAAAAATACTCGCCGTTTTTTTTTATTTGTATAAAAAAATGTTTTATTTTGCAACCACAGTTTTTTTTAATTATGGACAAATTTCCAAAATCATCATGTTCTTTAAAGCTACAATCATATGTTTAAAATTCTTAAATAGGCGGTGTGCTAATTAATTTCTTAAAAAAGCTCCGGTGTAGTTTATGCTTGAATTATCTTTTTAATGAATCCGATTTTTCTAGTGTTCAATTCTTTTTATTGCAAAATTCTCTCTCTCTGTTCTCTCTTTATTTGAGGTAAAAATTTACATCTTTATAATCATAATTTACATTTATCGTTATCGATTTGGTACTTGTTTCATTGAATTATATTCTTTGCATTTAATGTATTTTTGCGGATGAAAAAGATTTTATATAAATTGCATTATTTTTAACTTTTCTACTATACAATACTTTGGTGCATTTTAAACTACCGAAAATAGTTAAGAAATTTTTACATCTCTATTGCGTGAAATTATTTGAGAAAATATGATTAAATTAGTAGATAATGTGTATATTGATTTTATTATTTATAATGTTAAATTTCAAAGGTGCGAATAGTTTATACACTGCTGGACAATTGCTAAGGACGGATCACAAATTGCTATGTAGCATAACATTAAGCGAGACATGAGTCCTAGTAGGATAAAATATAGTTGCCACACTGTTCAGACATTATAATAAAGAATATTTATTGTTCTGGAAAGTACAAAAGCTGTGAAACATCTGAAAGAAAAAAAATGTTTATTTGATCTGCGTACGGAGAAATGGAACAATGCATCTAAAAGTCAGCAGGCACCTTAAAGAAAGGTATCAGTACGGGATATGTCCACCGTGGAGTGTGATGCAACATTCCACACGTCGTACCATACTTTGCACAACATTATCCAGCAGCTGTTGAGACAATTTATCCCATTCCTCTGTGAGTGCACGGATGAGGGTGTTCTTGTTTGTCGGAGGATAGTTTTGACCAGCAACTTGCCTCCCCAAAGCATCCCACACATTTTCAATGGAGTTTTAGATCTGGAGAACGCGCTGGTCATACGAGACGTTGAATACCCTCGCTGTCTAGACAATCCTGAACAGCGAGTGTTCGATGACATGTTGCGTTGTCGTCCATAAAAACAAATTTATCACCGACAGCACCACGGAAAAGAAGAACATGAGGAAGTAGAACTTCATCAATGTATCGTTGGCCCGTCATAGTCCCATTCGCCACCCCATGTAGGCGCGTTCGGCCATTGATCCTGATGCCGGCCCACACCATGATACTGCATGTCGGATATCGGTCCTTTTCCTGGATATTTTCTGGACGATAAGCAGTACCACTCTCGCGCCAGATCAGTTGGCGTCTACAATCCGATGACAGACTGAACTTACTCTCATCTCAGAATAGTACGCATGCCCAGTCCTGTTCAGTCCAATTGTGATGCTCACGACACCATTGCAAACGGGCAGTACGGTGCTGTTTGGTCAATGGGACACACACAACAGGTCTGCGTGCGTATAGTCCTCCTCCCCTCAAACGTCTAGCAACAGTTTTTCGGGAGATCTGCTTTCCTGAGGCAGCAAGAAACTGATTTGCCACCTGCTGAGCTGTGGTGCGCCTGTTCCTTTTTGCTGATAGGACGATATATCTGTCTTCTGCAGGCGTCGTACTTCTAACACGACCTCCCCCGTGCCGTCTACTACACATTCCAGTAGTTTTAAATGACTTCCACAGCCGTGAAACAACGCTGTGAGCGATGTCGAACTCCCTGGCAACATCTGTTATTTTTCGCCCTTCTTCGATCTTTCCAATAATTCGGCCATGCATAAAATCATCTATGTGATGTCGGGAAGACATGCCAAAAATTTTAAGTTCGTCTATTAAATCTTTCCTGTAAAACTTTGACTTGAAACAACAACTGTCCACACGCGTCAAAACTTTTAAATCTCTTATGAACGCTATCACGTGATGAACAGACGTGGAAAAAAATTTGCATACTCATACTTCTTCTTACTAATATCCCGCACTTATTCTAATTTTCCACATTTTGCTTCCTTTCATTTTGTGGTTGCTATGGATGATAGTGTTATCCGTCCTTAGCAATTGTCCAGCAGTGTATTTAATTTCGAATGGAATGACATTGTTACAATTACTTCTGTAACAAATGAAATATTTGCGAAGTATAGTGCTACGAATTTTGTGTAAATAGTGTAAATAATTTGTGTATTCGAGTGTTTAATGCATTTATATTACTCTATGTTATATTTATTTCATGTTAAAATCTTACTATTTACAAGCACTGCCGCCCCTTACGTTATAATGTTGATTCAATGAGAACTAGGTGAAATCTCGGCGGTAGAGCAAAGTTGGCTTCATTTTTGGCGAACAAGTTGGCGGCCAATTTTGCGACTTTGGTGACCATTTTGGCGTCATTGGTGACCATGATGGCGAGTTCGGAATCCTCTGGAATCTTCTAGAAAGTAGAGGATCTCTCCCCTAATGTCGTGCTCAATGACACGAGCGGTTATATTTCTGGAAGTTTCTGTCGCACCTATAAATAAAGATGCTTGCCGGTACGGCGATCAGTCTGATTTCATCCAGGGATGAGTGAACATTGTTTTGACTAGCAATTAGCTCGGCTGTGCTTGTGTGAGTAATCTTTTACTTACGTGTATTTTTAAACACTGAAGATTGTGTTTGATTGCTGTTGAAGGTGTAAGGACCTTCGGAGATTTATTCTGTGAATATCGCTAGCGAATCCTGTATTTAAAGGATTGGATTTTTGATAATAAATTCGCATCAAGCTCTTAAAGAACTGTTTATTTTCTTTGTGATTGTTTTGCATAAAATCCTCGAATCCGGATCTACGTAACAATGTAATTCTAGTCAAAGAATATTCTTTTCAAAATGGTTTCTATTCTATGAATATTTTTTTTATGAATATTCTTTTCTATGGATATCCTTTTCTATGAATATTCATTTCTATGTTGTTTTTTTTTTGTTCCATAAATATTCTGTTTTATATATTATTTTCTATTCTATGAGTATTCAATATATTTTCTAATCTATATATATTCTATTTCATGAACACAACTCATCTTCATATCATTCGATTAAGTGAAAGATTCTATTTTATGTAGGATAGACCATTCTATGGATATTTTATTCAAGGATATTCTAAGGATATATTATATTCTAAGGATAGTCCATTCTTTGAAAAATTATAGACATGATTATTCTATTCTAACGATATTTTATACTTTCTATTCTATAAAACATAATATTCTATGAACGATTATATTCTACGAATACTCTATTCTACCGATATGCAGGCAAAATAGTTTACTTATACATTTTTATAATAGCATTATCAAGCAAACATTGTATTGAAAAAACCGTTGGCAAAGAATAAACTGTGTTATAATGGGCAATCCAGGATGGATTTTCTGTGGAAACTAACCTGCGGTTTTCTTTGAGAGTACTGAAAGTTCAAACTGCCCCTTTCTAACAGAAGAAGAGTACATATTAATGAGATTAAGTATGTAAAGTGTAGATAATTAAGTAATTAACAGGTGAGAAAAGCTGTGGCAATTAGCTAGAAAAAACCAGAGCTTATTTACACTAAGTTCCAGAGTTTCTTTAAAGTGCCTGATTTCGTAGTAGTTCCTTGCTCTAGCTATCTTGCCAGCACGGCAGTTTCTAGCATATAAGTAATTTGTCTTTTACTACAGCATAATTACACATGAGGGGGTCTTCTAATCATAAATTAATTGATTAATCGATGAGATTAATGAATTGTGATTAGTGTATTATTGAGTTTGTGACTTGTTGACTTCAACACCTGTAATCACATCAGTGTCGACTCCAGATTTTTCAAGAATGAAACATTCGAAGTTACCAACAAAGGTTTCGAGATTATCTTTACAACTAATTGTCAAATTAGGATTTATGAATATTCACACATGCTTGCAGACTACTTGGAAATCTGTGTAGGAACCCTACTTCTTATTTGTGCCAACAAATTAGTATGCTATGAAAACTACATTTATTCCAATTATTTCTATATTAAAAAATAGAAATTTGTGCATTGAATGAATAAGGAAATCTTTAGTTGTGGTTGTATCAGTGATCTGGAAAGAGATGTTGCAATCATCAAAGTTATATTTTTGAGTTTTACTCACACTTGTATTTTGTGTGTTTATTTCCTTAAATAAATATCATCACTAAAATCTATTTTGTAATTGGGTAACTGTAAATTTTTATTCACTCTGTCTTTTGAAAGGTCTTGCGTTAATACCGATTCCGATAGAAATATATCTTACTATAAAGGGATATTATTTATTTAATATTATTATTTAGAAATTTCCAAGTAGATTATCAACTATTTGGGCACATTACAAATCACCAAATGGTTATGCAATTAGTAATTACAACCACATTTTGTCGTCTGGCTTATAACATGCAGCATGGAGATTTTCTTCAATGTTCTACACTATGATAATGGTCACAATTAACAATTTGTTAGAGATGCTTGTTGCAAACATACTTGGGGGGGGACAAGACAGTTTACTCAATACAAAATTTACCAAAAATAACCCTTAATTGGTTTGTATTGTTTCCCTTATTCCAGAAAAGTACATATTTTTTTATTTGAAAATCGATTTGTCTAGCATGGTTTGCAGCTCTTTGCCACTTAAAACACAGACGCAACATTTACGACCGGTTAGAAATTCCTCGTGCTCTTAGCCATTTAAAATTTACGACGTACGTTCTGTAATATGGTCACTTTCCACAAACTCACACATTAAAAGAAAGAAAAGAATTTACGAGGTTTCTGTTGATATTTACCACTGATACCGCTCTTCACCATGTCTATCAATAATAAATCTACTCGCTCTTGAATGTAAGTTATAAGTCCATGAAAACAGACACAATAATAAAAAGCGTATTGCTAAGAACAATTCCAGTCAACAAGATATATATACGTGTGTGTGTGTGTCATGGATGGCGAGTGGGATGTTTTGTTTATTTATTTCCACTATAATAGGAAGGAAGTGGTTGTAACTGTTATTTGAGTAATGATGTATCTTGAAACTTGTTTGATCTTCAGTTTATTATTCTTTCGATCGACACACATACATGTAACACACTATTTAAAAGGACAAGGGACAAAACGATTAGAGTAACAGTGTAAACAGATATCGGCTGGGGAATGTTTCCTGGAAACGAGAATATTTGCCTCAAGCAGGAACCGAAAGTCCCAAAATTCACATGACTTCCACAGGCAAATCTTGTGGTTGGTGGGAAGACATTGTAGGAGGATGTTTTATGTAACATTCCTTTAAATACGCCAAGCTTTTAATTTTTAAGAGATAAAGTCACTATTATATCCCGTTGGGTGGGAAAATTACAGTTAATTACTCACGCGAGAGACCTGGCGATCAGGACCATTACAAATTAAGGTGAGATGAAATTAAAGTGAATTTTTACACACATACACACAGTTTTTAAAAATCAAATATTAACGATAAAATTTTGAAAGGTGTATATAAACTTTAACATAAAAATAGAACAATATACAATTATTCCTTACGTCAAGTTTATATATATATATATATATATATATATATATATATGCTTCCATGATTTATAGAAATTTACCAAGATTAAGTTTACGTTGTAAGGTTACCATATTTTGGCGATCTCAGCTTGTAATTTTCGCCCAATCAACTATCTTATCTAAAAATTTTACGTAGAAAAATCAGTAAATCAAAAATTATGCCAAGAAGAAAGCTAAATTACGAAGAAACCGATGTCGAGGTAAACATGTATAATTTTGCCTCACAACTGTCGTAAAATTCTTAATAATTTGTATTTCAATTCTTTCTGGAATTCCTGATGACGTATAAATAATTTATTATAATTTTAAATGGACTGATAAAAAATAGCCAGTATCTTCGTATTATATCTTTGATCAATTTCGTTAAATCAAAAGACCTCCCCGAATACCGCGACACATTCCCAATAGTGGAAACCTTCCTCGCGCATGTTCGAACGCTGTATGAATAACGATGACAGTATTTGGCAACATTTTTTGAATTAGCAATGTCTTTTCGTTACACAAAATGGGTCGGTGTTATAATACGTAAGTACCAAACAGCTTAATTTTTGTTTTGAGTTTGTAAGAGGCTCGCGCCTCTCTCGCGGGCACCTAGATGTGTGAGGGGAAGGGAAGAAACACTCGACATGATCCAATTAATCTATTTATTTCCACAAAAAGAACAGACACAATTTAAACTAATATTAGTAAGAGAAGGTCTTAATGTTAACCGTGAGTGTGGAACAATGACAGTAAAACGCTAACGATTAGGAAACTATCAAACTCGATCCTTATCTTAATGAAGGATCAAACATATCATCCGATTTAATAAAATATCAAATCAATCCGAGTGAAGAATCGTCACTTTAAAGTTTCCCCCTAATAAGACTCAGATCACAATAATTCTAATATTTTACCTTCAGTAGCAATCTCACCTGGTTCGAGTATATTTTCTCTCCTCTCTCTCTCAAGCTAGAAAAACTCGACTATTTATAGTAAGTTAATTTTAAATTTATAGTAAGTTAATAATTAATTATTCCGAAGGGTTGGTTGTGATTAACACGAATTGATAGCCCAAAGATTTCCCAAGAGGATTAGTTGGAAAAATGGGTATAAACTCGTCACAAGTTAATCTTGAATACACTACAAATGTGGTAGAAAACTATTGAAATTTATTGCTGTAAAAACAAATTTTTCAAATTTTTTTTATTACTTATGAAAACAAGCATTTGAAAAGGGGTCAGGTACAAAATTTTT
This sequence comes from Trichonephila clavipes, assembly GCA_019973935.1. Taxonomy (NCBI): domain Eukaryota; kingdom Metazoa; phylum Arthropoda; class Arachnida; order Araneae; family Nephilidae; genus Trichonephila; species Trichonephila clavipes. The sequence goes on along the minus strand of BMAU01021177.1, from coordinate 670,544 downwards.
ACATATTAAGAATAAAACGATTCCAAAAGATTATTATAACTTCTAATACTCTATAAAAAATATTATAAAAATCATCTGTTGCCATTAAAAACACTCCAGCCGCATCAAATGTGCACAAAAAGTTCGTCCTTAAATTCCTTCTGCATAAGATACTTTTACAAAAGTTTAATGAACGTTTCCTTTTGCAGAATTTTCGCACCAATTTATTTAAGATAATAAAATCATACATCACCCTATTTAAATTTAGTCTTTAAATAGGTTTTGAATAGTTCTCTATATGTATTTTGTTTTTTTAGAATAGAAATTTTATTCCACATAAAAAGAGACAAACTCTTACTATTCAAAAAACTTTTTATACTAATTATCTTATAATTCCAAACAGAAGAAAACTTTCAATATTCTAAATAGTCTCCATTATTTTCCCATTCTTCTCCTTTTTTGCTTTGTAAAGGTCTTCCGAGCGTGAAACTTTGAGAAAACTAAAACTTTGTAAGTCGACTACAATATATCACCCCTAAACATATTCTTGAACAAACACCATGTATCATTTCGCAATTCCAAAAAGAAAGCGTCTTTCTCGTCCTTTCCTTAGACCCCGAAATTAACAAGCGTAGAATTCATTACCATAAATTAAATTCCCACTTCATCTGTTGCCAACCTTAGAAAAAAAAGACCAATGTTTTGACTGGAAAGTATGAACGAAGTTTTCTTTTACTTAGATAAAAAATTTTCTTGAATGAAAGGAGGAAAGGGTTTTCGATTTTATTGAAAAGAAACGGTATCTATATAAAAGGCATTATTTAAAAATGAGACTATTGTTATTGCTTTAAAAGATACTACTTCGAAAATTAATCATTTAAATCAGTGCTTCTCAAACTTTCAATATTTGCCACCCAATATTCAATCCTAATTTTTATCGCGCCCCCCCATATAATAACAAGGTATTGAATTCAATTATACTATACGTTGACGTTAAGACTACAGTACAACTTGTTGTTGTTGTTTCTTATCCTCTAATTGTCTGACGAAGTCAGACAAGATCCATTAAATTGTTGACCCTCAAAAAATCGATAACAAGAAGGGGAGAATCGTACAAGTCCTCTCTGGAAAGACCCAGACAGTCCAGAATATGTTCGGCAGAGACCTGCTGAACCTTGCACTTGGAGCAGAACTTAAAAGTCTTCCTGCCCTCAAAGAAGGAGAGACTTTTCGTGTGTCCACTAGCCAATCTGGAAATGGCCGTTTTAGATGCTCTGTGCATAGAATAATATTCTGATGCTCTGAGATCCAGAAAAGAGCCCGGTTCCCTGGCCGCATACCAGTGGTGGGAGGGAGGAATCTTCCACTCCTTAGATAGTTGCCTATTAATTTTGGACTGGTGCTCTGAGTAGGTAATGGCAGGAGAGGAGGTTGTTAAGAGACTACAGCCTTCTCTGGCTAAGCGGTCCGCTTGCTCATTTCCAAAGATGTCAACATGGGATAGTATCCACTGAAAATGAACAACATGATGCTTTGAAATAAGTTTGAGATTGTGAAGGATGGAGATGCTTGTTTTGTCTCCTACTTGAGTCCAATTGTGTAGATCAGTGTTTCTCAAAGTGTGGGGCGCTCCCCCCGGGGGGGGCGCGATAACCCTACAAGGGGGCGCGAGCATATCGAAAATTTAAAGATATTTTTTAAAAAAATAACCGGAAAGAAGTGAAACAAAATATTTTTTTCTATAATAAAAAAAATACACAACAACACTGATATAATTTATGTTTATCATCTGGCGTTTTCCTTTTTTTGCATAAAATATTACTCGTTAAACGAAAAAACGAAACCCAGACCCTGAGAAAAATTCTAAAAAGATAAACATTTCATCACTGTAATTATTGAAATACTGTACATTAGTTGTAGAAAGAAAAGGAAAACATGATTCACTTTTCAGCTAGGCAGCATAATACATTTGCTGATCATTCGATTGACCTTCAAACTTACTGGTATGGTTTCTACATTAGTTCCGTCACATCTTTTATGTATTTTATTTTTCGCTTAGGGAAATTGTAAATAATGAAGAGTTTTACGATATTTGGAAAATAATTGATTGATTTTTGAAGGATTATTTGGCTAAGATTTATTTTTAAGAATAATCTCAAACATATAAAGCATAGTGAAAAACGTCATAATCGTTTTTAGAACATCCGTATTTTTTCTGAATACACTTTTAACCCGGGAGCGGTGGCGCGGGGTATCTGTGATCTCTATTGAAGGAAGTTGAAACTGAACAAGCAAAAGAATGCATATTATTCATGATTGAGAAACACGATGAACATGAAACGAAAGGAAAATTTTCAAATGCTTCCTAAAGAACTCCATCAACTGAAATATGAAGCTTTAAGTGTACCAAAAGGTTCAGTTCGCCTTGTCAAAAAGACACAAGAAATAAAAAGTTCAACTTGCTATTTTTTGATCACCAAAGGTGTTACGAGTTCGAGCCCAATACCACTAAAGACCCGGCGTGTATGGGGGAGGTGCACGTTAAATCTGTCGAGAGCTCAAACGTCCTCTTGTGGAGTGGTGTGGTAGTTAAAAGAGGCCAGCTCAAGTATCGTCCTCGTCAACCATGGTTCAAAATTACGAGGTCCGTCTCTAAAAGCCCTCGTGTAGCTGAACAGTGCGACGTTAATATTCACTCACTCGATCATGAATGCTCATTAAAACTACAACTACTTGAACAAAATATGACAGCTTTGCCAGCAAATAACATTTCTGTAATATTAGTGGAAAGTATCTCTGATTTACGTCCTTTATTAAGGTCTTGCACTTTTGAATAATTTTAGTTCAGTTTTATTGGATTTTTTCTCAAATCACCAAAGAAAAATTGAACATTCCTTGAAAGCCGGTAAGAATACTTTCTCTTAATTGAATTATTCACTGGAATTCCAATTTGTATCGTGCAGAGTAAAAATAATTATAAACAAATGATTGGGGTGACTGAGTCCTGCCCGCATTACCATTAGCGTTAGTATCGAGTGCGCGCCTGCTCCCAGGTTAAAACATAGTGATGTCTTCTCGCTTTAAATATTAAAAAGTAACACAATTATTATTCATCGGAATTTTATATTCTTTTTCATTATTTAACATTAATTCTAAATGCTAATTTTGTGAGGTTTAAAATTACAGTTCTTTTAAACAGTTATTTACAATTATAGCATTTATCTAAAAAAAATCATTTTACATTTTTGTATACAATGTCGTTCACGCAGTTTTACTCTCCTTACAGTTCAGCTATTATATCAAGAATAATGTTATATTTTTTTAAAAAATGAACTCGTGCGAAGAGCCGGTGTTTCAGCCAGTATACGTTTAATGTATCAGTACTGAAGAAGGTATTTTATAAATAATTTCTTAATACTAAATTAAGAACAAGTTTAATAATTATTAGTGACTTCCATGGGCTTGTCTTGCAGAGAAAAGTTTTTTCAAAGGAAGGTTTAATATCAGAAATTGACACTGAGTTATTGTTCTATATTTAGCTGAGATCTATATTTTGTCTTCAAAGCAGCCACCGCAGAAAATCCGGTTTAACATAGGTAAGATTTTCAAAGTGGTAATAGTATACGAAGTTCTTTTGTTTTCAGTGCAGAAAATTCCCCATCCATCTCTATCCAAAATTCAAAAAGCGATTTATTACAAAATTGCTTTTTAATTCTTCACTGGATGTGAAATTTATGAAAATTTCTTCTGAAGTTGAGAGCCCTTCTGGAGTATCTTGAAATAGACCTCTAATCCACTCGTAACTTGCTACCAAGTTGTCTTCATCAAGAAAATACTTTTTAAAATTCTTTGCCAACATGGCTAAATGTTTTTACATGGTTTTAAAACAATTTTCACATGTTGTTCTTCAGATTTGCAAGTTTCAACACATATCGATATGGGGCTTTTTTCCCATCATTTACTTCAGTAGTGGTAAATCCAAAATTTAAGTATTTTTGAGAATATTTCCTTGATTTAATTTTCGGAACCATGCTCGTCTGTGTACTTGTTAATCCTTTATTATCGTCGAATGCTCGCTTACGACTTAAAAATGTATGTATGATTTTGTTTTATTCTACTGCCGTAAATACTTAACTAACGTGAATTACAATTGACGCGTAAATTAAAAAATGATCATTCAAGCTAGATTCGGTAGCTATAGAAGTATCGAGTCGACCAAAACTGACTGGAATTGTAAGAGGAAAAGCATTTTTACATGTTTTGCGCAGACGTCCGATAGGCTGCCCAGACTCGCGCAAACGTACCTGATAATGCCAAATGTGATGGATATGATAGAGAGCAACATAGACTAGACTATTTTTCTAATGACATTTGCACTTTGAGAAATAGATGCTGAAGGAAATATATCTTTAATTAAATATATCATTTTGTGATCTTTTCCAATTTAAAATTAGAAAAAAAAATAACATAATATTATAAGTAAGTAATATATATTTTAAGTAATTTTCTTAAAATGTATATTACTTAAAAGTAACATATACAAAATTTAATACTTATACAGTTTATAATTGAGATCGCAATGTAGCTTTAGCGTCAAATTGCATTTTTATTGCAGAAAATACATTATTGTTGTACGGGGGCGAGAAAAATTATGATTGAAAATTGGGTCGCCAGTATTGAAAGTTTGAGAAGCACTGGTGTAGATGTTGAAGGGAACTGCGACTGTCCGACAAAATCCAGAGTTCTCCATAGTCACTTTCATTGATAATAGCTTCGAGGCCAAGTTTGATTGCCGTTAGTTCACTTTTAAAGACCGAAGAGAAATCCGGGTTACGGTGACAGAAATAAAAGTTTTGACCAGAATTTTCTATGTAGATTCCACTACCTGCACGATCGTCTAGTCTACAGCCATCTGTGTAAATTTTAATGGCGTCACAGGGGATTTCATTAATACTTTCCAATGCAAGTTGCCTAAGATGAGCTGGGATGAGATCTTGCTTTGTGACTGGGGCAGACATGTTGAAGTGGAAGTGGACTCTGGGAAGTCCCTCTGATGGACTTAAACAATATTTTAAGGAGTGGGGTTCGATATGAGATGAGGGCAATTGCAGATGATCAGCATAACTGAAAGGGCTGTTTCTCTTCAGTCTCTGATTATTGTGCCAATTGTTAAAGTATAGAGAGGTTTTGTTGTGATGTCCATAGCTAGAAAGTTTATTGAAGTAATTGGTGAGGATAATTTTGCTTCTATAAGATGAAGAGGTTGGAGATCAGCCTCAAAGAGGACAATTTCTTTCGGGCAACTACGTCTCAATCCAGTAATAATTCGCGCAGCACCGAACTGAATCTTTTCCAATTTCTCAAGACTGGCGGCGGACGCACAGCAGTACACTGGAAAACAGTACTCTAGTATGGGCCTAATGAAAGCCAAAAAGGTGTCTCTCAATGTTACACAGCTTCGGATCCCCAGTCTTTGCCCGCTATAAATTTAAGAATACTTAAACGTTTTCTACATTTTGAGACAATATGATCTATGTGCTTATGACTTGACCATTCAGGATCAAGGACATATCCGAGATATTTTGGGTGCTTTTCATAAGCAAGATTCTTGTTATCCATCTTTAATGTTGGTTGATAGCTGTACAATCTTTTGTTGGTGGTAAAGAAAGTAGCGATGGACTTTGTAGGATTAAAACAAAGTTTGAACTCCAAAGCATAGTCTGAAAAAGAAGATAATGCATTGTTGAGATTCCTTTCCATCTCAACCAAGTCTCTCCCTGAGTACCAGATGACGATATCGTCTGCAAACAAGCCTACTCTCATCTCAACTGAAGGTGTTTTCCCAATGCCTGCTAAATATAATGAAAATAGAGTAGGGCTGAGGACAGAACCCTGTGGAACGCCCTGTCCAAGCACAACAGGATCCGAAAAAGTGTTGTTAAAATTTACTCTGATAGATCTGTGATGCAGGAAATCCGAGATCCATGCCAAGGTGTTACCTCGAATATTAAAAGTGTCGTGTAATTTAATTAGTAGCTTGTGCTTCCAAACTCTGTCAAACGCTTTCGTTAGATCCAGAAGAGCAGCCATAGTATGGTGGGTGGGCTTGCAACTTTGTGCATCTCTAATGCTCTGACAGAAGGAAATAATTTGATCGACAGTACTATGGCCTCTTCTGTAGCCATACTGTTCACCAGGAATTAAGTTCTTGCTGTCCAAAAAGTACTGAATTCTGATTAATATCATTTTTCCATTATTTTGCAGGTATTACTTGTTAGGGCAATGGGTCTAAAGTCCTTAGGAGACCAGTTGTTTTTACCAGCTTTCTTGATAGGGATAATGGTCGCTATTTTCCATTCAGCTGGAAGACGACCTATTTTCCAGGATAGGTTTATAATATCTAGAAGTCTAAGTTTTCCCCTGTGACCACAAGGTTTTCGAGCATTCGCCCAAATACACCACCCGGGCAGGGAGATTTAGTCATATCCAAAAAGGCCATTGCTAGCAGAAGTTCTTGCTGTGAGAAGTCCCTGGACAGGCCCTGATCACCCACATCAGAGGTGCGACAGCCATGGATGAGATGTTCTTAGCTCTTTTCATTACAAATTTATCTTCAGAAGTGAAGACCAACTTGCTGGTTTCCTTATAGTAGACAGCTAGACCATTTGCTGCAGCTTTGTCGTCAGGGAAAACCTGTCCGTTAGTGTCGATTACCGAGTTACTCTCTTCACACTGTTCTTGCTCTTTGTTGATTTTCTTGACGATTCGCCCAAGTTTCGAGTTTGTAGTTCTAGAGTCTAGATTTTTGCACAATTCTCTCCATCTTGATCTCTTTAGTTGTGCATAAGATTTCCTAATTTTAGCATTTATCTGGTTGATTTCAGTCCTCAATCCACCTTGACTGTCGTTTAAACAATTATTTTCATTAAAAGACTAACAATTGTTTTCTCCTGTCTAAAAGTGGTTTAAGACTTGAAGCATTATGAGTGAATAAAGGTATGTACCCCTTAACATTTCCTCTTGGGATATAGAGCTTCGCATTGTCTAGAATGATGTTCTTAAAGTTTGTCCAGTTCTCTTCAAGGTCATTAGTGAAGGGGGTAGAAGTCAAATTTTGGTCAACTGAGTCCATGTAAGAGTCCCAATTAGCCTTTTTGAAATTCCAGAAATTATTCTGTTTTATCTGCACCTTCTGTCTTCTCGTAAAACAAATTAAGACAGGGAAGTGATCACTGCCAATGGTGTCCAACACCCTCCAAGAACATTGAGGAAATAATTCCGAGCTAGTAATTGCAATGTCTAGGGCAGCGGAAGTGTTGTAGCTGTAGGAGGTGTACCGTCATTAAGGATCAAGATCACAGTACAACTTCAACCTCTTAAGTGCCACCTACGTATATAAACGTCTCACTCAGCCAAAGCGTTAAAATATACGTCTTTCCGAAGTGCGATCTTTTATGTACACTACTATTCATTAAATTATTCCGAAGGCCTTGGAATGCAATAAAAAGGCATCGTTAGTGTTTGCGAAGGATTTACTTTTACTTCAGTGAATATTCTTATTTATATATCCCCCCAAATACATCACATACGCAGAAAACGGTGTGGGAAGCGAATAACGTATCTTTTAATAGGCAGTTAAGGGATTATTTATAAACCGTGCAAGTTATCAAGGTAAGTATTAATTTTTAATGTAATTTTATAATGACAAGCCCATGGGGTCAAAGGTAATAATTAAACTTATTCTTAACTTAGTATTATTAAATTAATTATCAAATACATTGTGCAGTACTGATACACTTCAGTATAAGTGTATTGTATCAGTGTAAATGTGTATTCATTTCTTATTATGTCAAAATGTATTTTGTTTGTTTACTTTCAGAAAAAAATAATTTTTTTAAAATAATGTTTTGTTTTTGACTTTTCAATAGGCTCGCGCCCTCCTCGTAGAGTTATCACGCCCCTTTAGGGTGGTGCGCCTCACAGTTTGAGAAACGCTGAATTAAATACATTAATTAATTTACATAAATATTTCTATTACTTTTTGCTTAATTTATACATTGATTTAAGTTCCTAAACACGACTTTTATTTGAACAAAAGCTATGGGTTCTGTCTGAGTGTGTAGTTCGAAGTTTAATTATTAGATTTATTTTACTTATTTACTTACAAGTTGTATATATTATGGATTACATAATGACATAGTTTCTTCTCGAAAACAGTAACAGTTAATGTGCAAATACAATAAAAAGCAGCCTATTCTTAAACTGATCAAATTAAAATTTAAAAAGTTGACTTTCACTAAAACAACGTATTCTAATTATTATTTTATGCAATTATTGAAATTATAAAAATAAAAAGAATTGTTACAACACATAAAATAGTTTTTAACAAACTTTTCACTCAGGAAAAGTTATTCCATAAAAAAAAAATACATCTACAAACAAATGCTAAGAAAATAATTCCTTCATGTTTTGAATTTTTTTTGTAAAAGAAAAATCAATCTAATTTTAAAACTCCATAAACTAAATTATTTTAATTCCTCTATTCAACATTAAAATTCAAACATATATACTGTTTCTTTTTTTTAAAATACTTTTTAAAAGCTGATACAAGTTTTTTTATTGGATATGATAGATGGATTCATAGTACTTAAAATAATGAACAGGCAGATCGATATCGTATTAAAATGAAGTGAAACATTATTTTAGAAATGATAGATTTGATATTTGGCATTTTTTAAAAAAATTCCAACATAGACGTAAGCTCTTTAATCCGCCATCCATCATGACATAATTTATTAAGTAATCTTTTATCTTTCTAACTACATTTAGAAGTAAGACCCATTTTACATGTGTCATGTGGTTATAATAAATCTTTAAAGTGTCTAAACTTTTAAATATGGTTACAAGCTAGTTTATACTACAGGTTTGGTAAGTTTGTCCTAAGTAACAAAAAGTTTTTAGTTTTATTTTTCTGATATTTATCAAAATTATTCGCATTATCGTATATTTTATAGCAAGAAAAAATACCAAAAATAACTTACATGCAGATTATTCAAACGACAGCGAGAAGAAAAAAATGCTAATGGAAGATTTGGAATTTTTGCTTCCTCAGATTTGTATCCGAATAAATATTTAAATTTTCTAAATACGCATCCTAACTTCATTTAAATGTATGTCTGTCCATAGACTATATTTACTCCAATGTATATAGCTCACTATTTTTCCAGTGTTAAGGTATCCGACTACGTTCGGAACCGCGATTTTGCAAAAACGCATTAATGGATAATTGTCATGATATTTAGTGTCACTTAGATTAGAATACATGTATAAAACAGTTTTAGGGACATTTTGACAAAAATTTATTTAAATACAATATTTTGGCAAAAAATTAACTTAGAATAATCTTTTTTCCAAAAGTTCTCTTGTGAAAAATCCTTCTGTTATAATAATATTTTGCCTGTATATAGCTCACACCTCTGTACAGAGGCTCAACCAGAATTTTTGAGATATATAACTTAGAAGTGGATTTATCCATATTTTACGACAACAGAGAGGAGAAATTTAAAAAAAAAACACGAATAATTATTTCAGTTGGTGGTAACTCTGAAAATAATGCGAATTTTTCAAAAATTCTAGTTGGGCCTCTATAGAGAGGTCTGAGCTATATACAGGCAAAATATTGTTATAATAGAAGCACTTTTCATAAAAGGAGAACATTTTGAAAAAAAAAAAAAGATTATTCTAAGTTAATTTTTTGCCAAAATATTGTATTTAAATAATTTTTTGTCAAAATGTCGTTAAAACAATTTTTTGCCTGTATTCTAATCTGAGTGACACTAAATATCATGAAAATTATCCATTTATGCGCTTTTGAAAAATCACGGTTCCGAACGTAGTCGGATACCTTATAGCTACTGAAAATCGGGTGCGGCAAAGGATCGGAGGCAAAACACTTGTTGGATGGGGGAAATTGAGTTTCAACTCCTTTCAAAAGGAAAAATGTTCATTCTGACCACTTGCATCGAAGACTTTCCACAGTTTACTTTCAGCAATTCAGTCTGACCTAAACATCATTGTCCGCTCGTATTTAGGAAATTTTTATAGATTACATTTTCTTTTAAATACCTAAACATAAAAATTATCGGTAATGGCATCAAGACCAGTTCAATATGGTTCAAGTATGAAAAGGAAGACAACTTTATATGCAGAAAAAACGGAACCAGAACAGCGACCACTGAAAATTTGAGACCGATGAAATAAGTATACGTCGATGGCATAAGCAAAATCATATAAATTTTGCTTATAAGTGTTCAATAGTCTATTAACTCTTTTACATTCTTCTATAATACATTCTTTCAATGAAAATGTTGCAAAACAAATGCATTGGATATCACGAAAGATGACATCGAGTGGGGAAAAGGTGATGCCGGCACCCATTCATAAGTGAGTTGTGATAATGGGAGGGACGAATCATTTTCGAAACATGAATAATTATAGGTTCATGTATATATTTGAAAGTTTTTAATACTGGTCAAATAAATTAACTATTAACTTCTTTTATTATTCCTCATTCAATACTTTAAAAAAGAATCTGAAGTATCGGATATATTGATGAATCTTTTACACAATTTTTTATTTTTTCTCAAAAACGTGTAGAGGAATAGGGTGTCTGACTTACAATCGAGGGCGGCTTAGGTTCTAGTAAATACGGTATATATATTTAAATATATAAACATAAAAATCAAGGAAGTATCCCAAGAATCTTTTGAAGTTAACCGAAATTAATTCTAGAACTCCAAAACAAATGCAGTAGATTTTCTTCTGATGGAAATCAATTGACACTTACGTAAAAATACGTAACATCACTAGTTCAAAGTTCAAGCAAACCTAGACTACAATCGTTTAATTACCATATTTACTTGAATCTAAGCCGCACCCTAAATTCTCAATAAGTTTTTGTGGAAAATGAAAAAAAAGTGTAAACTAGTTTAGAGCTTGTAATTGCTCTAATTGCCCCATCCATCACATTGCTTGATTCGATTCTAAGCCGCACTCGATTTTCAGCAGCTTTAATATTGGAAGAAAAAGTGCGGCTTAGATTCGAGTAAATATAGTAGTTATACAATATCACTTGAAGCAAATGAAACGCAAAATCGGTCTTAAATTACGACACTGAGCGTCCTATTGCAATGGTCATCATGTAGCGGATTCCGCGATTGTACCGTTTTCCCATCTCGTAGCTGAAAGATTGGCTTCCCTTTTCAGATGGCATTACGTCGTTCATATTCACACGTGCACTCCTTAAATGTTGTGTGGTCCTTTCATCTGGCATCGTGCCGACAACCAATGGCCGTGAGAAAAACAGAACAACGCTCCACCTGTGATACGAACCCAGAGTGAAATGAGTGGAGAAGGTAGTCCACCCGAAACACTCTAAAAGGGACATTGTGTGGGCCTTCTTCATCATCAATAGCGTATTCTGTGGAATTGAAATATTCAATAGTTTGAGTAACTTGAATCTAAATGTAAGTTTTATGATTAATACAGATGAGGGACAAAATAATACGAACACCTGTGAAATAATGGAAAATCTTTATTAATAAGGGGTTGGACCACTCTTTGACTGAAGTACAGATTTAACGCGACGTGCAATAGATGCATAAAGGCCATGAACAATATTTAAAGGAATATTAAGCCATTCCTATTGCAGAACGTCCTGCTCTTGGAACCGTGCTTGAACGCACCTAGCAGGGTTGACAGAGGTGTTGTCGTCTTAAAAAAGTGACCACTCTACGGGGAATATAGCCTGGATAAAAGAATGGACATGATCCCCTAGAATGCTTTGATAGTGATTATATTTGATTCTCCCATGTACAATATAACAAGTGGTCGAAGACCGTGGCAGATATCGCTCCCTATACTCTACGGGAGCCACTCCCTTGCTTCATAATCGGGCAAGAGGCATTCAGGATTTAACGCTCCTCTGGGCGTTCTCCAGACACAAACGCGTCCAGTTGTCTGAAAAAGGATGAATGAAGATTCATCTGACCATATTCACTGTTGCCACTGCTGTGGGGACCAGCCTTTGTGATCTCTGCACTATTGGCGTCGCTTGAAAGTATTAGTTGCATTCACCAAGGGCTTAATCGACCGAATTACCACTCTGCCATATATGTTCACAGCATGAAGTTCCCTTTTGACAGTTTTTCTTGAAACGGGGTCCTCTCTGGAAATGACTGTTCATTTCGAATGTTATCTCGGGTAACGATTGCTTGTGCTTTCGGGCTACTATGCGCTTCAAGACCCGTCTATTCCTATCAGCAAGCTTTGACTTTCGGCCACTCTTGTGCTTTGAAGATGTCGTCCTACACTCTTTCATGTACGCTGTCTATAACGGCTGATACCGTACTCCTTGCAAACCCCGCGCGAAACGTTTGCTGCTTCTATAAATGATGCTTTACTTAAGGTATCCGACTACGTTCGGAACCGTGATTTTAAAAAGGCTCATAAATGGTTAATTTTCAAGATATTTAGTGTGACTTAGATTAGCATATATGTATAAAATTTTTTAAGGGCATTTTGACAAAAAATTATTTAAATATAATATTTCGGCAAAAATTTCCTTAAAATTAACTTTTTTCAAAATGTTCTCCTTTTGTGAAAAATGCTTCTATTATAATAATATGTATTTTGGCTGTATATAGCTCAGACCTCTGTACAGAGACTCAACTATGATTTTTGAAAAAAATTCACATTATTTTCAGAGTTGCAACCAACTGAAATAATTATCGGCCTTTTTTTCTTAAAATTTCTCCCCTCTGATGTCGTAAAACATGGATAAACCCACTTCTAAGTTATACATTTCAAAAATTCTGGTTGAGCCTCTGTACAGAGGCTTGAGCTATATACAGGCAAAATGTTATTATAATCGAAGCAATTTTCGCAAAAGGAGAATATTTTGAAAATGGGTCATTATATTCTTTTTTTGTCAAAATATTGTACTTAAATAATTTTTTATTGTAATACTATTCTTAAAACCATTTTATATACATTTTTAAATCTAAGTGACACTAAATATCGTAAATATCATCCATTTATACGCTTTTGCAAATACACGGTTTCGAACGTAGTCGGATACCTTAAACACGCTCCAAAAATCTTTCCTCTTTGGAATTCTGACTGGTCTGACGTTTCAACTTATCACAGACGGTTCAATAGAGGCATGTATTGATAACTTCCTCTTTACGTTCACTAGGTGGTAGACTGCTGTTGCAGGTGGCGCCGCTGTACTGCAGGTGTGAAATAAATTATACTTTTTCACATGTGTTCGTATTATTTTGTCCTTCATCTGTAGCTGTAGACGTCAAAACTTTGATTACCTACGTCTCACGCTACGCATCAATTTTCTCAAATCGCTACACCATTGCGAGGCTTTTAAGAGTACCTCTTCAATTAACTATCCTGGATTCTTCTTGATTTGTTTTGAGGCCAAAGTTGGGGGCGGGCCAAAGTAGGAACTTGTTGACATTTAACGAATAAATTAGTCTACAGCTCTATCATCAAAAAATCACCACACATATTCAGCATTATTCTCTCTTTGTTTGTAAACCAGCGTTTCGCAAACTATGAGTCGCTAGGGAGGCGTGAGAATCCTACGAGGGAGGCACAAGCAAATCAAGAAGTCGAAAATGAAAGATTATTTTAGAAAAATACTCATCTATTGAAAGAAAGCAAAACAAAAAATATACATTCGGACATAATAAAATTTTTTAAAAAAAAACACGCACATTTCCACTGATATAATATATAAACGTATCAGTAAATACTGTATTTGATCATTATTTCATAAAATACTGAACCAAGAACATGTTTAATATTGACTAGTGACCCAATATGTGTGCGTGGACTTTTCATAAACAAATTATATACAAAATTTAATACTTATCTTGTTGATTTGTACGGTTTATAATTAAATTTAAATTGTAGCTTTACGTCAAAGTATATTATTATTGAATTCAATATAGTGTTTTTGTATGGAGGGGGAAGCGTTGAAAATTATGATTGAAAATTTGGTCGGAAACAGAGAAGCGAATAAAGTCAAACTTTTTCAGAGGTGGGAGGGGGGTACCAACAACAACAGAACAGACGCGCACACAAGCACACACGCAATTTTCGAACATTTAAATGTTCGTTTACTTTAAGTACTTCTTTTGTACTGGAGTTATTTAAGACATTTGTCTTTATATAGTTTTTAAAAACTCACAACTTTTTCAATGACTATAAGTTTGACTGGCATATTTTGCAGAAGTGATGTCACTGAAGGTTATCATACTGACTTTCAGCTAATCAAGTGAAATGGAAAGTAGTAGAACATTCTTTTTTTTTTCCAAAACGGAGTTCACAAACCTGAAAAAAAAAGTATTGAGTGTGCTGCTCGAACTTATGAAAGGGCGGTTGATTGTTACTTGTGATCTGTTGGTGTCCAAATTTCTACCATGTGTTAGCTTTGTAACGCTTCTCCGTAACAAACTATTTCTTTAGTTTTTAACGATTGAAACGTTTTGTTAAAGAGTGAATCTCTAATATCTAATATCAACAGTATTAAAGCATTTGAAATTAAAACAATTCATGTATATGTGGAAAATCACACAAATTTCTCTCTGTGTGTATATATATAATTTCGAAAAACGTCTGTGGTACTTTTTTAAGAAGAAAGGAAAGGACACACACACAATGAGAACTTCAAAGAAACTTTGAAGAATTTTGTTATTCTGTGATGTATAAATTCAAAGAAACACGTTTAATGAAGTTTATTAGACATTCCATATGTTACCTTGAACTGAAACAAGAAATATTCAAAACATATCGTTTCCTTAATTACGAATAGTATTTTATCATGTTCCAGTTCATAATTCAATATCTAATAACACACACACATAACCAATTATTTTAATAACCCAGTAATATTTCAATTGAAGATATACGTCAAGAGATTGCTACAGTTCAATTATCATTTCATGAAAAACAGATTTAAGTCAAATTATAAATGTACAAAAATTATCCTTTTTTTCAATTCCTACTATTGGCTCATACTCTCTATTTATTTATTTTATTAATCTTGGCGGATTTTTCAATCGTTAATAAAATACATTTTAAAACGCTCCATTGAGCTGAAATATTATATACATGATTATTTTGGATGACAATACAATAATTTAATTATAATTAATAAAAATTAATTTTGATTAAAGCTAATTATTTAAAGAATTACAAATACAGCCACAATGGTATCATTTTTTTGTGACTTAGCGACTCTTTTGGCGGCTTGTGTCAAAACTTGAAAATGTTTTTTTCTCACGTTTTAAAGCATTCAGTTGAACTGAAATTTTATATACTCAATTTATTATATAGAAAACAATGTTGTAAGGATCTCGTCTCCGAGCCTAGAGATGCGGGAGAAAGGAAAGGATGACTAGCCATGTTCAAAATCACTTATTTCACTTGCAACACAAACAACAACACAAGTTCGATGCATCAAAACTAAAAGATGCACCTAATTAAAGCAATATGAAGACAATTAACGAGGTATGCGAGATATGAGAATACTAATTACCAGTAATACTTCAATTCAAGTACTCTGCCTTCCTAGCTATCTAATCTATATTCAATCTCAAGCGACAAATCGTTACTTTAATATTACAATTATCAAATACTAAATATCTGCTAAACACTTCAAATTTGATTAATCACTGCTCCGTTAGTAGCCTACCCTATATATCTCTCTAACTTGAAAGCCTAGACTCTATATAGTAGTCTTAATTTGCATGTTCACGTTCTCTTTTTCAGAGGAAGCGTTTAAATAAAATAGTTTTTAAGGATCAAAAATTCTCCTTCAAAGGATTGTTAGTGAGAAGGCCATCACAATGTTATCTATAATATATTATACTTCCACAACCTTTTCATTTTCATTCACAATAAACGAACGAGACACGGTGTCGTTATCTTCTTCTCTGAGTCAATAACCTGTTCAAATACACCTCATGGACAAAAAAAGTTATTGGATCTGAAGAAATCCTGTAAATTCAGGAAACAAGTTTATCCGATCACAGTCTTGTCTTTTTATCTTCCAAGATGGAAGTAACTTCACAATTTTTTCCCCATCCAACGGCGTTGCTTTTTGAAATAGAACGAAAGGGGCGGTTTCTTTGAAGATGATTTGTTCTGAAACGGTATTCGTGCAGCTTGAAGTAAATCCTTTTACTTCGAAAGTAATGCTTTCAGAGGCTATTAAAATATCCAATGCGAAATGTATCACTTGGGTTTCGGAATTTCATTTTGTACGAAGCTGAATCGGTCACAAAGACAAATACTCCAGAGAGGATCTCAAACCTGATTCACCTTTAAGAAACTGTCATCTCCGACCTGTCATTTTGGATTTATGAACAGAATCCCTGAGGATTTCCTTTAGAAATTCCCGAATTTAGGCTATTGTGTTGACTGGATTACGGTGAAAGAATAAAATGAAGGAGAAACATTTCTCTATCTGCTTTATAGATACTTAGAACAATTGGAAAATATTTTATATTTATTTCACTGTAGGGTTAGAGAGATGCACAAAAATAGTAAAGATTGCTTTCTGAATATAAAAAAAAATTGTTAGTCAAATGTATTTTTGGGAAACAAAAATGTCTATAAAAATAGCTTAATATTCGTAATAAGCAGAAATTTCTTGAAAAATATTCTTTCTGAAAACTTTTAATGTGATATATTCTATGGCGCACACAAGGGGACGCTCAGGATTCCAGACCCACCCCCCACCCACCCATCCCCTTGATTTTTGTTCCGATTGATTATAATCTTGTTCATACATTATGTAAAACAATGGTAATTCAGGTAAACTATTATCAAGTATTTTTTGTTGTTAATAATTTATTATTTAATGCTAATTATTTATAATATAATTTATTTTGTATTGTTTTTTTTTTTTTCTAAAATCGATAACATCAAAAGAATATGCTTGACAGCGTACTGCTTGATATTCTTGATAGCATATGATACGAGAATGGTGGACTTTCGGCCCTCCCCCTCCCTCCTGAAACATTTCTTTCGAGTGTCATTGAATATATATGTTTATTGTTTATAAAGAGATAAAAAAATTCAACTATTTAAAGATCTTATTCCTTTCCACTTAAAAAGTAGTTTATGCCAAGCCTACAATTTCCTCTTGTTCGTATGAATTTTTTATTTTTAGCTTATTGGACAAAATTAACCCTGTGTATCAAATTATGCACTCGGCTCTCCTGCCCGCAGTCCCCTAGTGGTAAACCTTAGTAGTACACCTCGTGGTCGGCGTGTTATGAATTCGACCCTGGGCTACTAAAAAAGACTCGCCATGTAGAGTGGGCGGCTGAACACTAAATCTGTAAAAGCTCAAAGTTCTCCCGTCGGGGTGGAAGTCTGGAGAAGTGGGTGCCAGCCTCGTCATTTGATTGATGCTCAATATAATGAGGCCCGTCACTAATATCCTTCGTGTTGCTTTATAGTTCGACGTTAATATAACATTCACTCATTCTTCACTTTGTTCTGAATCATATTCATTAGTTATGCAAAAGGAAAAAAAGCATCATGAGTGTACTGTTACAGTTTAACGCAAGTTTCGAGATGAAGAACCACTGAACAATGATCATACTCAATTGTCTATTTTTCTTTAATAATTTTTGAAGTGATAACTTCTACTGGCGCGATTTGCTTGAGAGTGAACGTGAATGAACGTCACACTCGGGAATGTAACGCTCCTTCGGCTATTTTCATCTTCAGTCGGACATACACACCCTTAAAAAGGAAAGGAGGTACGTTTCCCCCCGCCACTCTGAAAAGCGGTAATTTGCCCCCACCTCTTTATAGGGCAGAGGTGGCCAAACTAAATGACCTCGCGGGCCACTTTGGAAAAACTTTACAATCCCGCGGGCCGCATATAAAAATATATATCTTTATATTAGCTTTGGACCAATTACAAACATTTGTTGGAGTGAAAATTTAAAACAGACTGATGCATTGATGATTTTCATTGTTTTTCATGTATTCAAATATAGATAGTATAATAATAATAATGCAATGATCAAATAATGTTTAATTTATATAATTAGGGAGATATCTGTTTCTGAACTTATTCACTTAGTTTTTGCAAGTCGATCGAAATGCATGTGTTTTTGCGTATCGTAATTGATGTTACAGATTTTCGTGCGTTAGGTTTGAGCATGATTTATGTTTGATAAATTTCAATTCAGAAAAAAAAAGAGATTCGCAGTAACAGAAGCAACGTGATAAAATAATAACGTATATGAGATTTATTACAAAAAAACCCAACTTTTTAAACAAAAAATATTGTACAAAATAGTCGAATTTTGTAAAGTTGTAAAGAATCTCGCGGGCTGCGGGTTGGATACCCCTGTTCTATAGGAATAAATGCGGGATTCTTTCTAATTCTAGTTGAAGCATGGAAATGAAATGTAATGTTTTTAAAAAAATAGGCTTAGAGGGAAAAAGAAATCCTACACTAAAATTAAACTTAAAATGTAGAGAAATTACACATTTTTATAGAACTAAGTAAATAGTATTATTATCGTTAAGAATATTGCAGTGATCTTAAGGATAAAAAATCTATTTTTGTAAGCGAATCGGAATAGCAATGAAAAATAGTTCTATTAATCACATTACTTAAATATACTTTGAGTCTAAAAAGAAAATTAAGACAATTAAAAGTTTAAAGTAACAAAATTAAGTATACAGGTATTAAGAAAAAGTTACACAAAATAATTTAAGTACAAGAAAACAAAATATAGTTAAGAAGACTTTCCTTGCAGCAGCACCGGATATATTTGTATTAAACTCCAAACAATGGCAAAAAAGAGCTAGTATATAAGCCAGAGATTTGGTAATATAAATCTTCTGATTAAATCCCTTTTTATAGGTTTTGACCTAGCTTCCTCCCTTCCCAATCAGCTACCAGTAATACTATCTATTCCTTTGCTTAAATTAATTCATGGATAGAATTGAATATTGTTAAATTACAACCAAGATTCACAAAGCCGGATCGGGTCTTCTGAACAAATTACCTATGATTTTAAGTGGGAATTTTAATGTAGAGTTTTCAAAAGACAAATCAAAACCGTCAGTTGATTTTTTTAAATCAAAATTAATTATGTTAAATGATCCAAATGAAGCAGGAGGAAGTACAGGACAACACTTGACGGAGTTTTTTTATAAATATTTGAATAAAATTTTGAATGTAAGGGATTTACAGCCTATTTCAGCTAACATAAACCTATTGTTTCTCTTTCTTAGAGTACAATTAATTCCCCAAATATGATTATATATTTCGCACAAAAATATTACTTTATGAGTACAGACATATGGCTAAATAATTTTATAGGACAATACTAACATCTCCCTGTTTTTTATTTACCTAACTAACCCCTGAAATAACATTACAAAATTTGAAGTTATCTCTTCTATTGTTTGGTCATAAGCACACACACATTTTATTATTGGTAATGTTCTGTTTTAACATGAAATTTGGTCTCATGAGCTATTAGACCAACACATTTGAAAATTAACTGGCATGCTTCTTTTGTTGATTAGAGATCCGTTGAGAACAGCTTTTTTCGGAAATTGTCTCCCAAACAGGAGTAAAGCATATTATTTATATATTGACTAACAAATGAGTCTGGGAAATACCGTGCAATTCAGCTATATTTATTTATTTTTCTTCACTATTTTATTAGCTGAATAGTTCATTACTTGAAGTCCCATTTGAAATTTTTTCTAGTTATTTAAAATATTAATTAAATTCTCTAATACTTTTATTTATTTTTCGATTTTAATTATTATATATTTCCAATTCACCCTTGGGAAGAGCGGGCTACCTGCTAGTATTTATATAGATGCACGTGTAATTGATAGACAGGTTTTTTTCCAAAATAAATTTCAATTTTTTTCTTTTGAAATTGTCCAGTAGTTACACTAAATTTTCTTCTAACAGGAAACAAATACCACAAATATTGAAATTTATAATAGCAAACAATTCAAAAATGACAAGTAATAAACACATAAATCCAAATTCTTGAAATAAATCGTGCTGCTGCTGCAAAATATTTGACTCTGCAATGTTGTTTCTCTGCATCGGCCTTTTACGGGATGGGAAGCATTTTCTACGACTTTCTAAACTTCACTCGGCAAATAATAAGCCTAGACTATTTTCCCTTTCTAGATTCTTCTATTTTTGTTGTCAAATTTGATGACTTGGCGACATTTGGTGTTTAACTCCATCGCCGTCAATCCTATTCATTTAGTGTTATTGAAAGCCAGTTGAGTAACGTACATATGCCCCCTATGTAACATTAACATCACCCTATTCAGCTACTCGCACACATTTGAGAAACATTTCCAAGTCAGCGGGGGCGTGATAACACTACAAGAAGGGTGCGAGAATATTAAAAAGTCGAAAAAAAAAGATTATTTTTTAAAAAAAAATTATTGATTTATTGAAAGTAAAAAAATACATTCTGAGGAAATAAAAATAAATTACACATTTAGACTTATATAATACACTTCTAAATGTATCAGTACTGCAGGATGTATTTTATAATTCATTTAACAATAACAAGTTAAAAAGCAAGTTTAATAACCACCAGTGACTCCATGGGTTTGTCGTATATAAGTTTTTGTATAGAAAAATTAATACTTATCTTCATAATTTATAATGTTTATAATTAATCCTTGAACTGCTGGTTAAAAGTTACACTCCCCAATGCAACCGTTTACGTGATGTATTGGAAAAAAGTAAATCATCTAAGAAAATCCTTCGCAAACACTGTCAAGGTTCTTAGATTGCATTCCAAAGCCTTCGGAATAATTTCAGTGTCCAGAAAAAATCGTACTTCGGAAAGACGTATATTTACAACCGGGCAACTAAACCTTTGGCAGAGTGACACGTTTATGTATCCCAGTGCAACTTAAGAGGTTAAAGTCACATTGTAGCTTTAACGTCAAAGTATATTATTTTTGAATTCAATATATTGTCATTGTATGAAGGGGGGGTGATGAAAATTATAATTGAATATTGGGTGGCAAATATTGAAGATTTGAGAAGCACTGTGCCTTAAGTAAGTAAACGTTTTCTTTATGTATTTACTTTAAGTAATTAAGTTGCTAAATAGAGTGTTATTTAGATCCATTCTTAATTCTCACTATGAGATTTTTCCACATTCCAATGAAGATTTCTATTTATAAAATCAAATCACCAAAAAATTTAACGAAGAACATCCAATCAAATAGCCCCCACGAGCTTCGAAATATGTTGTTAATAAAAAAATCAAATCAAATTAAAAACGGACACTCAGAACAAATTAAACATAAGTTTGGAAATTTATCATTGGAATATCTGCTTTAAATGAAAGAAATATTCTATAAAATTTTCTTAGAGAAAATAAACATGTTTTTGATTACTATTTCCTCTTCACATATACTCTTTATAAAATTAATACACTATCAAAGACAAGTATCTTAATTACATTTCAATATAGTTAACTAAGTAATATATTGAAAACTATCAATTTTAGAACTTGTTTTTAATATATGAGAATGTAAAGATATTTGGCTTCACTTCAAAATACATTTCAAACTTTTGATCTTAAACTGTGGATCAAAATTTAAAATTTTTACTGGTTTGATATAAAACATATTCATTTATGCAAAACATATTCTAGATAAATATGCAATCAACACATATCCATTTATTCTTGCATAGAGATTTATCCATTCTCCATATTCTTTTAGTGAAACTTAAAGGGGAAATAATGTGATTTATACTTTGCACGAACCTTTTATATCGCTTTATTTTAATACCTTAAAATGCTAAAAGAGTCCATAACAGCACGATACAAAGATTTTGCATTAATTCCGTCGACATGGCTTATTCGATTTTGGATGCTGCACAGATAAGTTATATTATTAAAGGCTTCTCTGAAATATTTTCATTTAAATCGCTACATTTCATTCTCGGAGCATTACAACACGAAAGGAATGCAATTAAAACAATCAGTGGGAACACGGGAATTGCTATTTAGAAGTGCTCCCCAATAGTTATCTCGCGAAAAGGCACATCGATTATGTTGTAACAATTATCAATGTTTCTGCTCCACGCCACCTAGTTGTCACGGATATTCATTTGTACTAATGAAAGTTGAATGGTGGAAATGGAGGTGCTAAATATTCCGCAAGGAGAGTTGCACAACAATTTCGTTTTAAGGAAAGGAGCGTTCAGTTTTAATCTAGAACTGTTATGTACTCTTGTAAAAATGTTTGTGATTTATTTTTGGGAAATCTGAGATAAAATTTCATAAATAGTTGGAATAAATGATGAAATTTATTCTCCATTATTTTCCCCTCTATGTGAGATTAGATTAATTCAGACTCTATCTCTCTCCACTCTCTCATTGTTTTCTCTCCCTCTCTCTGCTCTCTTTCTGTCTATACGCTTTTCTCCCTCAAACTATACTCTTTCACTCTTTCTCTCAAAAGATCTATTCTCTTTCTCTTTATTCTCTCACTATTCCCTCTCTCTCTCTTTCTCTTTATTTTCGCATCATATTCTCTCTCTCTCTTTCTCTTTATTCTCTCACTATTCTCTCTCTCTCTCTTTATTCTCTTACTATTCCCTCTCTCTTTCTCTTTATTCTCTCTCTATCTCTCTCTTTATTCTCTCACTATTCTCTGAATTTACTCTCTTTCTCTCTAACTGTGTTCTCTTTTTACTCTCTTACGAATCTCTCTCTCTCTCTCTCTACCATCTTTCCCTCAACCTATTCTTTCCCTCTCAATTGACTATCTTTCTCTCAATACACTATCTGTATATTAGATAGTCTGATTGTCGATCTCAGTCTGTGAGCATATCTGTCAGTTAGATAGTCTGATTGTCTATCAGTCTGTCTGCATATCTGTCAGTTAGATAGTCTGATTATCTATAAGTGTGTCAGTCAGAATTTCTGTCAGATTGTCTAAGCTTTTGCTTACAATGACAAACACTCTGATATGGTGCATAAATTATTCATAACTCATGTCAATTTTATGCAATTTAGTTACTTATTGCTACAGGTGTAAAAAGAGCGAGTTCTAATTGAAAGTTGCAGTAAATACTCCCTGAAATAATATTTTCTAATGAGGCTGTGAAGGGGTAATTACCATTGCAGATCTAGTATACTTCCCGGTAGCTAGTATCACTTTTTATTGTGGTACTGTGTAAGTGGATATCAATTGTCCCAAAGTAATTTTCATGTCCAGTTTATTCCCCAGGGGAGGCACCTGAGCTCTGATGATGTGAAATTGTCAGAGAGCAGAGTAGCCAAGTGAAACAGGCACTCTAGAGATCTTAAACATGTCGCATAATCATACGACACGGACGCTGTCAATTTTTTGGATCATGAAAATCCACCAACTTGGGCTGGGTTCGAACCCACAAATTTGAGCGCACAACGCCAGCGTCAAATCAAGTAAGTCATCCAACCAACGAAATTAAATTTTATATTTCGTGTATATTTTAACCCTCCATACTGAAAAACCCGTTGTCGCTAGTAACAGGTGTAATAAGTACGCGTAATAACGGATTTTGATTATTTTCGGTAACATATGCAATTAAATTACAATAATACTCCGAGATTAGGCGATAGGTGGGGCTGAGTGATAATCGCTTAAGTCGGGGTATAATTTCGCATAGAAATATATAAAACTTATTTTTAATTGGGACCGGAGACAAAAGAAAATAGTAATTTATGAAAAAAAAGTTTAATAAAATCTTTGATAACAGAAATACAAAATCACAAACCAAATTTGTTTTGATTTAGATGGTTTCATAAAATCTAATAAAGTACTCTCTGCCGACTCAAAACTTTGTTTTCTGTAGCAAAATTTCCTCGTAGCATGCTAATATTTTTTTATTCCTTGTTTTGTTGAAAAAATATTCTCATCGTTAGAGTCTGTATTTCCTAAAATGTGTAACACTTTATCAATTAAACTGAGGCCTTCTGTCAAATTGCCAACCGTCATTCGATCTTCTGGTTGAACTGCGTCTAAAGACTCTGGTTCAGCGATATTCCACCTGCGGCCCACCCAGCATTTTTAAGTTGCCCGGACATAAGCAGTTGCTATGAGAAATTCACTTATTCAAGAATAATGTATTCAAAATGTGGTGGGAAATTCTATGTTAAGAAATCAAATATATCAATTTTTTTTGCTGTTGGTGTCGTACGGGTGCGAATTCATATTCGTTTTCTCTTTGTACGGTTACGGTTAGTGATAAGAGACAACAGTGAGGCGTAGCGACAATTTTATGAGTGGAACTAATTTTTAACTATCTTTCATATCTTGCAAGCGAAAAATATTCGAAGAAGATACAGTGTTTAAAGACGATTAGGAGGTAGACTCTTTTGCAATGAAAAACAGACATGGATCGGTAGTTGTTTGATTTGTCACGAAAGTGCTGTAGTTAAAAAATACGAATAAACAGGAATCATTCAATGACACTTTTCCTCGAAGAAATCTTGCAACAACATATAAATAATGCGAAATAATAAGAGAGCATATATATATATAAATGGATGTTTGTAGATATGAACTCTCTTCACTTCAACACTATTCAACCGATTACTATGAAAATTGGTATGTGCATGTATTTTTAGTTCAGAAGGTTTTTGTGCTATTCCCTTCGTTGCAGCTCCCCCACCAAGTGGCACTGCAGCGTATCAACTTCCGCCCCGTTCAATCAATCGCCAAGTTGCCAACAGGGTCACCAAAAGGATGGCAACTTGGCTTTATCACCAATATTTCGCTATGTTTCCATGGAATCGCCATTATAATGCAAGGAACGGAATTGCTTGCGAATCTTACAAATTTAACACATAGTAAATACAACAAAAAGTAATATTAACGTGTTATACATCCATATGTAAGTTATTTACGCTATTTTAAGCATTACTTACTCATAATTTGTAACAATGTGTTACTTATGTCAACCAGAAATCAGCTTAGGAAGGTGTTTTCAAAAACCGACTCACAAGAAAGTTACACACTGGACGTTATAAATTTAAAAAAAAAAACTTTTTATCAGTTACTGTTAGATTAAAACTTAATATGTTTTTTTGTTCAGATAAGATATGCAAAAAAATTTTTGTTTAATTTTCAATTCACACAAAATTAACTTCTTGAAAACTTATTTTTCTTTCAATCTGTATTGTTTAATTTTTCGATTCACCTGTGCGAATTTGCCTTTTTTTTTAAAGTTTTCTCTTAAAACATTCTTA
This sequence comes from Trichonephila clavipes, assembly GCA_019973935.1. Classification (NCBI taxonomy): domain Eukaryota; kingdom Metazoa; phylum Arthropoda; class Arachnida; order Araneae; family Nephilidae; genus Trichonephila; species Trichonephila clavipes. The sequence goes on along the minus strand of BMAU01021177.1, from coordinate 645,210 downwards.
TTTCACGTTTGCAAAATTTTTAAATCTTTTCTAGGCCAACAAAGTTTTTTAAAATGTACTATAATTTTTATCCGGAAAAAAATACAAACATTAAAAAAAATTAACACTGCATCCTTTTTTTAGCATGCGATTTCCATTATCTTCTTATTTTTACTGGCTATATTCTACTTTCGGAAAGGTAGTTATTTTTACTAGCATAAATTGAAGAACGAAAGGTATGTGTATCATCAAACAAGGATTATTCACTGAAGAAATAAAATAATTTACATGGGATAAAAAGAAATCTCATTATTCATTTTCAAAGGTTGAAATTCAATTACTTCTCTCCAGAACGCACGATAGATGCCTTATAAGTGTTGTAGAGGTGCTTGAACTAAAAAAAGATTGGTAATTACTTTTTGAAACTTTTTTTCAAACGTTTCGCTTTAATTTATTGGAGCAGATAACATGAAAATGAAATATTCGATTGAGGGAAATTGAGTAAAATTAATATTCTAATGATTACTTAACAAGATCTAGTCCTTCGAAGTCCAATTAAAAAATAAAGAATAGCTGAACTTGTAATTATTTGTAAAACCGTGTAAGCAAATGCATCCGAAAACTTATATTTGAGTTCCAAATTGGTGTACAATCTTCACTATCCTTCAAAAAATTCGTTTTCTTACAAACCTCTCTTCTTGGTGATCCTCGAGTGGTCAATCAGTTTGCTCTCTCTCATAGCAGATACTGTGACGGGGCTTTATCGCTCCTTCTACTAAAACCTTCTTGGGAAATCTTTGGGGTCAGAATGGCAATTCTTCTCAACCAACTCAAGAAGAGAACGTGGTTATGCAGATTAGGAATGTGTATATATTGGAGCTTTAATATTCGCGTGAAGTTCTAGGGCAGTTCTATGAATTTAAGTGAGTTCTAAGTGGAGGCCTTAGAAGGCGGTAGTTGTAAGAAGGAGCGTTCTCAAACTGTGGGGCGCGCCTTCCTGGGCGGCGCGAGCATATCGAAAATAAAAGATTAAAAGAATTTATTTACTGGAATGAAGTAAAACAAAATACTTTCTGACATAATAAAAAATACACATTTACACTGATAAAATTTATATATATCATCTGCGATGTTACGTGATCAAAAATAAAAGCTTCTACTTCAAAACCTCATTAGCTATCTTTGATACTATAACCAAATAAAAACATTATATTTGATTTGTTGTAATCCCATGATGAGGGATTTTTTTATTACGTTTTCTTTTCAAACCTAAAATACTACTAAAAAACCCTGGCCCATAATCAAAAAAGTTTTAGTAAGAGGAAAAATTCATCAGTGTCATAATTATTGAAATAATGTACATTAGCTGTAGGCAGCAGAATGTATTTGCTGTTGTACGATTAGTTGCGTCCCTGCTCTTATGTATTTGTTTTTTCATTTAGGGAAGTTGAAAATAAACTATTTCTGCCACGCCTTTTTCTTTGTAAAATGTTTTTTATGATTTTTGGAAAAGCACAGAGAGCTATTTGAAAGATTACTCGGCTAAGATTTATTTTTATAAGAATTCCCAAACATATAAAGCATAATGAAAAACGTTTTACACAATTTTTAGGACATCCATATTGTATTAAATACACTTTTAACCCGGGAGCGGTCACACCGAGCACAGAGTGCACGAAATTGGTAATTCTGGCAAAACTGTTTAATTGTTACCAATGACCCTGACACTATCCTCTTGTTTGACAGTCTTAATGGGAACTAAAATAGATTTGTCACATATCTCCCTCTTTTTTGGGAGTGACAAATGTTTTTTTACAATCTTAAGGTACTTGTTTTGACTGAGTTCCCGGTGCGATCACTTTTTTTTCAAAATATTTTCTGTGTTCATGCTACCCCCCCCATGAATAACTTAATGATTTTGATTGCCTTGTTGTACGACTTATTGTGATTTGGAAAATGAGCATGATGAGCAGGTAAATGTTTGGTAAATGAGCAGAATATATATAAAAAAGAAATGGGCATCTTTGATTTCTATTGAAGGAAGTTAAAACTGAAAAAAAATGATGAACCTGTTGAAATAATGCATGTTAAAGTAAATTTGAGAGAAACGATGAATATGAAACGAAAGAAAAATTTTCCAATGCTACCAAAGGAACTCCATCAACTAAATTATGAAGCCATAAGTATCGGAAAACACACTTTGCTTTGTCAAAAACACACAAGCAAGCAAAAGTTCAACATGCTATTTGTCGAACATCAAAGGACAATAAAATTACAATAACTTGAACAAAATATGACAGTTTTGCTTGCAAATAACATTCCCGTAATTTTAGCGAAAAGAGTGTCTGTAATTTGTGTCTTTTTTTAAGGTCATACACATTTGAAACTTTTTAATTCAATTTTCTTGGATTTTTTCCTAAAATTATCAAAGAAAAATTAAAAAGTCCTTGAAAGTAGGTAAGTATATTTTCTCTTAGTTAAATTATTCACTGGAATTACGATTTTTATTGTATACTATAAAAATAATTATAAAAAAAAGGATTGGGGTGACTCACACAATAACCTCGCTTGACCATTAGTATCGAGCGCGCGTCTGCTCTCGGGTTAAAACATGTTGAAGTCTTTTCGCTTTAAATATGAAAAAATAATACAATTATTTTTCATCGGAATTTTATATTACTGTTCATTATTTAACATCAATTCTAAATGCTAATTCTGTGAGGCTTTAAATTACGGTTCGCTTAAAACTAATTATAATTTGAGAAATCATTTAAAAAATCATTTTACAATTTTGTAAACATTGTCACTCACTTGGCTTTATATTCTCCTTACAATTCAGCTACTACATAAATAATGTTTTATTTTCTTATAAATGAACTCGTGCAAAGAGCGGGTACTTCTGCCGATATACTTTTAATGTATCAGTGATGCATAGAGTATTTTATAACTTTAATTAAAACTTTAAAAAGAAGTTTAATAAGTATTAGCGACTTCCATGGGCTTGTCTTGCAGAGCAAAGTTTTTCAAAGGAATGCTTATGATAAGAAATTGACCCTCTGAGTTCTTTTTCTATATTTAGCTGATATCTATATTTTGTCTTCTAAGCAACCACCGCATTATGCAATATGTTCCAATTTAAAAATTAGAGAAATGAAAAACAACATAGTAATTATCCCATTACTTAATATTTTTTTGCTTAAAAGTAACATGTACAAAATTTAATTCTTATGCTATTAATTTGTAGGGTTTACAATTAAGATCACGCATAGTAGCTTTAGAGTCAAAGTGCATTATTATTGCATTCAGTACATTATTAATGTATAAGGGGGTAAATTGTGATTGAAAAGGGGGGCGCCAGCATTGAAAGCTTGAGAAGCACTGTTCTAAGTGGGTTTGAAATCAGAAGTTTGTCCATTCGCTGGATCAAGTTGGATACAGTATTCTATTGACGCCATAAAGACTGGTAGCTATGCATCGTGGAAAATCGGTAAGATAGATTATATTAAACTTTAAAACTAGAGCGCATTCTAGTAAGTTAAGAAATCATCTATAAACATAGAATCGGTGGCTTAAGGCGGTATTTGTTAGAATTGTAGTTTATGTCATATGTGTGTATGATTCCTGATCATAAGCCTCCTAGACTTGTCTTGCTTTGCTTAATATAAATTGAGATAATAATAAACTAGTTTTATTATGGAAGCTATTAGTGGTCAATCTCTTATCCCCTCAAAATTAGGTCACGTGGATGATGAAGAGATGATACCCACAGCCCGTGTGCTATCACAATACTTTTTCAAATTTATGCTCTGATTTTTTGACCTGGTCTTTGAGCTGCGTTCTGATTGGTGGCCAAATCTCCGCTCACCGAGATTTTTCTGATTTTTTTTTCAGGATTTAACTGGCATTTTCTTTCATTTTTTCCTTAAATTTAATTTCAATTTATATTATCATGCTAAAATAATTTATGTTGAATTATTTTAGCATGAGAAAGCTTAGAACGAAATATTCGACTATTTAATGACAAAAATTGTAGTTATTAAATAATGTGGTATATAAAAAATTAAGACAAATCTAATACCAATTAAGTTCTTAAAAATCTAAAAAAATTCTAGTTACGTTTTTTTAACAAAAATATTTATTTTAAAAGTGATTGTAAATCATTTTTTTATTTAAGGGAAAAAATTATATTATTTCAAGAGGAAAAGTTCACGGCAAAAGATTTAATGATGTATTGCAAAATTTTCGAATTCCATTCTTTAATGATTTTCAAGATACAGTTCAAGTTTTGGTATTGTGACAGTAAATATGACCATATTATAAATGATACCTCTAACGCCAAACATAATTCTGCTACCAATAATTTTCCAAATTTAGTTTTGTTTTTGCTTTTACTAAATATACTGTTATGCAATAAGTAAGGGGTGTCGAACTCGCGGCCCAAAACGAGCATTTTTGCTCTCTAGTCAGTATATCGCGGCACACAATAATATATAATAAAATATTAAAAGTTCTCCCGAAATAGGAAAGATAGTAGCCGAGAAGAGATGTCAAGAGTCAGGACGTAAGCATTTCATTTTTCTTGTTTCTTCATTTATATTTATTATAATGTATTATTCGAAATAAATTTACGTTTTTATGAATATTGATTTTTTTGCGTCCTTTCTAAAGTTAAACCTTGTATAGCTGGCCTAAGTTAGTCCTTGAGTTTGACACTTTTGCGATAAGTAAACTGAGAATTTTTTTAAAAAGTTTCTAATTCTTAACCAAAAATGCAAACATAATTTAATGCAAGTAAAACATGTTTTGTATAAATCACAGTCTCTAATTTGATTGGAGGACACGAAACTGTACGTTGAACTTTAAATATATATATTTTAAAATACAAGCTAGACAAATTTATCGTCATTTATTGTACAATAAAAAGGAATCTTGTTTTAGAATCAGAATTTCCTGTTTATTAATTCTTTGAATCCCAATTTTAAAACATAATTCACTACTTTTTCTTCCTGTATTTCCAGCCCGTTTTTCTTCTTAGCATGAGAAAAATAATCTCTTTCTCTCTCTCTCTTTTTTTATACAGAATGATTCATAAAGAAGTATACACGGAACTAGTTTGATATCTGGGGAAATGGCGCCAATTGATTGATTGATTGAATATTAACATCGCTTTGTTCAGCTACACGAGGGCTTTTGGCGACGGACCACGTAATTTTGAACCATGGTCAAGTGACGTGGACGACACCTGAGCTGGTACCCCTCTCTCCTAACTACCACACCACACCAACGGGAGGAGAAATGGCGCCAAGCAGCGCTTCTTGTTGCTGGAATGGAATCCAATATGGCGGCCTAACGGTAATTTAATAATACACAATAATTTTAAAGAATTGTTTTGAAATGTATCGCAAATAAAGGATATAGGAAGAGATTAAGAATAACCTAGATCAATCAATAAATAATGAATATCAATAATATGTAATAAAAAGTAACATGTAGTAATAATAGTAATATAAGCAGCATATAATAATCTTATAATATTATTTTATCGTAATTATATATAGTATTCATATAGTACGATTTAATAACAGTTATTAGAAAAAATAATCATATAATATAATTTAATAGTAATTATAAAAAAGAATAATCGTCGAATTGTTAAAAAATAAAAATGCATAAGATTACTCGTATTATATAATTATAAATAAATAACATAATAGCTATAAATAAACAACAAAAATAGAAAAAATAACAAAATAATTATAAATAAATAACAATAATTATAAATAAATAACAATCTTAATTATAAATAATTAACAAAATATGTAATAATATTTATAAATAAATGTTAAAAGAAACAATTCTAAATAACGAATATTAGATGATTATTAGAAAAGTAATAATTGCATTTTTGTATTATATTATGAATAAAATAATTACATAATGTATGTTAAAATTAATTAAGAATTTTAATTACAAAGTAGTGAAAGCTTGCAATATGAAACTTGCATTGCAAGTTCCTTCAACGGATTGCATCGAACAAACAACGTAAAAAAAACATTTTTAAAACGTAAAATAAAACGAAAATAAACGATTTATAGCGATAATTAAAAGCACAACCCTTATTCTTCTAAGAAAAAAATATTCTAGTACTCACTCATTTTAGAAATATTCATATTCGAAAATAGCACAGAATTAAACAGAAGACGCAAACAATAGAAAAATTACACTGAAAACGGTTAAATTTTTACAGAAATTAGAAATTTTTATTAAAATCGTCTGAAATTCATAGGGTTAAAGCGGGAAAAAACCAATACAAGTTATTTCTAATATACGTTAACCCCATGGCAACCACATCGACAGACGATAAAAATATTAAGGTAACCATATTGTAATGTTATCGCACATCTTGGCGGACATAAACAACAATTTGGCACTATTACCCCCAATATCAAACTAGCGCCGTATACACTTTCCAGATGCTGCGAAACAGTAACAATTACAGACACGCATCACCTCAGAGAACCGTAAGTTAGACGTATTTTTAAAATTTGTGTCTCACCAATGACGGAAGTGACGTAGGGAATAACATGCAAGTCATGTGATTAATCAGTCGAAATAGTAGCGTCCGCACTGGAAAAGTCTTTTTATGTATGGATGTAGCAAATTGCCATGGGAAAAACAAAAAAAAAAGGCTCTATTGTATAAAAGTCTTTTAAGATCAGTATTAACTTTTGCATGTGAAACTTGGTCCATGTCTCGAGCAGATGAGAACATAAGTATCTACGAAAGAAAGACTTTAAGATCCACTTTTGGAGGAATTCAGGGAAATGGAACGTGGTGAAGAAGATCAAATTTAGATCTCTATCGATCATATAAGGAATCTGACATTGTCAACTTCATCAAAATACAGCGAATTAAATGGGCAGGTCACGTTATCAGAATGAACGAAAACCGCACCGATAAAAAAAGTCTTCAATGATCAACCAATTGGTACACAAAAAAGGGCAGGCCAAATCTCAGATGGATTGATGGCCTAGAAAAAGATCTTGTTTAAAGAACCAGGAATTGGAGAACACTGGCAGGATAAAGGCTGGCCTGGAAAAGGCTTCTAGAGATGGCCAAGGCCCATCCTGGGCTGTCGTGCCACTGAAGAAGGAAGGAAATTGCCATGAGAGTCACTTTTTTGTGTCGCTTCATTCTTCAATTAGATGGCGCACTACCACACAAGTAGACGCATGTGCGAAATTACCGCGATGGCCAACCCCCTTACTGATGCATTGGATGAGTCGTGGACTACAACCTACCACCCAGAATACCTGACTGAACACTTCTTCAGGGGATGGGTGTTGCGCGTGAAGAACAAGGTACTCGCTTCTTCCCTTCTACGACAGTGTTTCTCAAACTGTGGGGCGCTCCCTCCTGGGGGCCGCGAGCATATTGAAAAGTCGTAAACAAAAAATTATTTTTAAAAAATTATTAATTTTCTGGAAGTAAAGAAACAAATTAAATTCTGACATAATAAAAAATAAAATATACATTTACACTAATATAATACACTTATAAATGTATCAGTACTGCTCAAAGTATTTTACAATTAATTTAACAATACTAACAATAAGTTAAGAACGTTTAATAATTACCAATGGGCTCTTAATATATAAAATTATATGCTAAAAGTAACACTTATTTTGATGATTTTTCCAGTTTATAATTAATTATTCCATTTCTGATTACAAAAATTACGCGATTCTCTCTCCAATATCACTATTTAATACGTAGACGAGCGTATGTGGTGTACTGGGAGAGGAGAAGAAGAAATAAGCAAATCCTCTGAAATAAGTAAATCCTTCGCAATGTAATTTTATTACATTCCAAAGCCTTCGGAAAATTTTATTTTTAGCAGTACACAGAAAAGATCGTACTTCGGAAAGACGTATGCATGCGTCCAGGGTAATTGACGCACTGGCTGAGCAAGACGTTTATATGCGCCGGCAACATTTGAGAGGCTAAAATCAAATTGTAGGTTTATCGTCAAAATATAGTATTATTGAATTTAATGCATTGTTGTTGTATGGGGGGGGCTATGAAAATTCTGATTGAATATTGGGTCACAAATGTTGAAAGTTTGAAAAGCACTGATCTTCGGAGTTCACCTCGAAAGCGACAGTTGGTGTATTTTCAGAACTTGTTTTCATCCATGAAAAAGATTGATACGGATCAGTCTGTGCCTGTGTTTGGGGTAGCATCTGGTTGGATGGACGCACAGACATCCATGTCTTTTCTTGTGTGGAAATGTTAATGCTCACATCCATACAGATCACATTCTGGATGCCTCCCTTCTGTCGGGGTAATTCGTGCTACAGGATAATAATGCGAGACCCCACAGGGCATCGTGGATGCTTATCTTGAGCAGGAAACAGTTCAGTGCATGGAGTGGTCAGCTGTATCAGCAGAACTTAATCATATCAAGCATGTTTGAGACCCTCTAGGACGACGAGTAGGTGCTCTCAAACCCCCTCCTATGAACCTAGCCACGCTTTGTACTACCTTGAAAAAGCAATGTGGCTCGAACTTCCAACAGAATTAATATACCGCATAAATGAGAGCATCACACATCACTGCATGTGTTATATTATGCTTCTCGAGGTGATCATACCCCGATTACAATTACTTTACCTATACCAAACTAATGCATCCGGTGTTTTCATTGTATACATATAATAATCTCTATAACACCTTGATTGTCTTGCGATTTCTTTTTATGCTATTTTATATCTTCTTATATGTTGTGTGTTGTTTATAAGTTTTATTAAATTCTACGCATAACTTTTTCAATTCTCGTCCTTTTTGATATTTTTCCTTAATTTATGATAACCAGTGTATACATACATACAAACACACACTGACATATATATAAATACATATACACATGCACAGACATATATATATGTAAATACATAGACACACACACAAACACGTATATATATATACATATATGCACACACGCGCACACATACATACATAACACGCACATATGTTTACAAGCACACTCACACATGCCCACACACAACACACACATATATCTATATATATATATATGCACAAACAAGCATAACACATACTCATACACTCTTATACAAACGTATGTACGTATATAAGCGTGGGAACACTCATACATACCACACACATATTTTTAATTGGTTTAATTATGTGTGCACTTAAAGTTTAACTTTCAATTCATAAACTGTGATCCCGGACTGATTCATAACATTCTCTGTTCTCTAATATTTAGAAATATTTAATAAGTTGTTAACATATGTTACGTATAACTTTCCAAAGTAAATTTTACATTGAAGTAAAAACAATTATACTTCGATTTAAAGGCATGTCTCATAAAAAAAATAATATGAAGCACATGACTAATTATACAAAATATGATAGATATATACTGTTAAGAATTTTGTATAAATAGTATAAATATTATGTATTTGGATGTGTAATGCATTTATATTACTCTATGTTATATTTATTTTATGTTAAAATTATAATATTCATAAGCAATGCCGTTCCTTACGCTATAGTGGCGATTCAATGAGAGCTTGGCGTAATCTTGGCGATAGAGCCAAGTTAGCATCATATTTAAAGACCATGTTGGCCGCCAATTTTGTGACTTTGGTGACCATTTTGGCGTCATTGGCGAGTTTAGGACCCTTTGGATTCTTCTTCTAAAAAGTAGTTATCTCTCCACTAATTTCCCGCACTATGACGCGTGTAGATTTTCTGGAAGTTTCGGCCGGGTTTATAAATAGAGCGGTGCCAGCCGCAACCAGTCAGTCTTGATTCAACCAGCGATTAGGAGCATTGTTTTGATTAATGATTAGCTCGGCTGTGCTTGTGAATAATCTTTTACATACGTGTATTTTAAACACTGATAATTTTGTTTGATTACTGTTGAAAGTGTGAAGACCTTCTGAGATTTACTGTGTGAATATTTCTGTGGAATCCTGGGTATCACGAATTGGATTTTTGATAATAAATTCACATCGCTTTTAAAAAAACTGTTATTTTTCTTTGTGACTGCTTTGCATAAAAACCTCGAACCCGGATTTACGTAACAATACTTTTAAATTCTTGTTTCCTGAAAAGCTTTTGGAAATTCATTAAAATTTACAAAACGAAAAAAATTAAGAATCTCATAATATTTTAAAAGCCCTTGAAAAAGTATTATTTTCCTAGTTTTCTAAGTGCTTTCTTTGTTATTTTTTAAAAATGAAATCCCTTCGGGGTTTTTGTGGACTATGTTATTATACCTACTTATTAAGTAGTATGTAGCCTCATTTAAAAAAAATTTATAAGAAACACTCGCATTTTCTTAATTTTTGTTTTAAGAGAAGACACCAAATTGAATTCTTGGTGTTTTACTTTATTTTACTTAAATTCGCTTTTATTTTAATAAATTATGGAAAATGGGAAAATGTTACCCATTTTGCAATGACCCGCGTAATTTCTTTACTCTGTTTGCTTTGAAAGATTCAGTCAACAAAAGAAGTGTGATCAAAATTACTATTTCGGTTTACCCTTATAAAATGCGTGGTCGGTAATTCGACCCAAAGGAATAATTAGACAGAATATTAGACCAATAAATGAGAGAATTAATTCAGCAATCAACCTATGAGTCAATTTCCGTGCTGACTGCTCCCTCTGAACACGATGCAGTCTGTTAAAACACATAAACGTCAGTCATTTGAACGATCTCTCTTCTTTTTAGATAAAAAAGGGGAAAAGGTGTATAAAATTTCTTCTTTCTCCGTTATTTACTGAAGCGCAAATATCTGTACTGAGCAGCAGGTGATACACCTTATCTGTTTGTCATTGTACGAGACGATAAGTTATTTGTCATAAAAGGATAAGCAATGTAGCCAAAACTCCCATCTGGAAGAGTGGTTTCTTCACAAACTAACTGTCTCTTAAAGGTTAAGCTACTTTGTAAATCTTAACAGGGAAGGTGATATATAAAAGAACATTTGCAATGAAGATTAAGTTTTAGATTTGCGAGAAAAAATATAGTTAAATATTTTAAGCGAACCGATTTGATGTAAAAGCAGCGGATGAAAAACGAAAAGGCAGGCAGATTTTTTTTGCAAGAAAAATCTACTTATATATATATATATATGAATTCGTCATGTGACGGCAGCATTTGCAGCATCATGACACGTGACTGAGCGCACTTCAGAGGGATGTGTACGGAGACCTCAGACTGAGAATGGACACGGAAACGATGGAAGCCAGAACGAACAGACTAAAAGAGGAACTTGGCAACGACGCGCGTTTATTAATTTTTAACTTAGTATGGTATTTGTGCAATCCCCTTTTCTTCCTTACTGTTAGAATAAATTATTTTGTTCTTAGTCCTTACACACTAGCCAACGAACCGACACAAGAATTGAGAGTTCCGTACAGAACCCATTAGAACCCATTCAACATTAACAAATATAAAAATGGCAAAAAAAAATCGAGACTTTTTTAAATATAGATGACGAAATGAGAGAAAAATTATTATTTTTACCACTCAATATAAACAAAATGATTAAAAATCCTCAAGCTCAGATTTCGCATTAAATGTATTTTTAAAATTAATTTGTTATATAAAGTACTCTGGTAAAGATTTTAGTGTCTTTGTCGAACATATCTTATTTAACATTGAAAATTATTATCATAAACTATTTTACAGAGTGTAACAAATGGTAATATTTATTATTTATTTATTGTAATGATTTAACCATTTATCCCAGCGTGTTAAAAATTGTAATTCTTTATTTCTCTCGTGCTTTATATTAATGCTTTTATTAATGCTTTATATTAATGCTCACGCGCGTGCTTTTATTTATAAAAATTAACTGTAATTTTAATTATGGAAAGTTCTGGAACTTTCGATGGCAATAGATAAGGAGATGGAATATTCTGTTTTGAAAAAAAAAAAGTCTTGAGTTGTATGTGGCAAGAGTTGTTGACATTTTTTTATATTTCGTGTTAAATTATTATCATAAACTATTTTACAGAGTATATTATAAGTTTGTAAAATTCTTTTAAACTTATCGTATTGTTAGTGTGCTGCCAAATTTTGAAATTGTTAAAAGTATACCACATAAAAAATGGGGTTGAAAATAACTGCACTACGGCCCCGAGTTTATGTATATGACCACTAGGCCACTTTTAGGATTCGAATTCAAGATGCTAATGATACAGCCCCATTTCCAATTCGTGATCATGTCTACGTTGATATAATAGCCGGTAGACCTTGAAAGTGACAGAATGTAAGTGTAAAAAGATATTTGGAGCAGCTCTAACGGCATCAATGATCAGGATCATTATTACCAGTTTACTCTTAAATAACAAATATTATTTTAATAGGATCAATAAAATGTTTGAACTCAGGATGGCCACTACATCATACATCTTCCACTCGGGTTCACCGATAAGTACATTTACAAAGTGAACCGGAGTTCATTCGACCAGAAACTTCTTTGACCACATTAGAATTGTGTAAAGCGATGCCTTCCTTCAAATGAAACCCTTTATGGGAACATCGGTGGGATGCTAATTAATGTGTTACGATTCCACAATTAAAAGTTGTGTAGTCTGGGATGTCAATTCATTTGAAAGCTGGTCACTTCTAAATGTCATTTGTGACCTCTTAAAGCAACAAAATTCTACTCCCCGCTGTGCTTCTCATTATTTCACGCGCGTTCAGAGATTACATTTCAGGAGGACAACGCCCGGCAGCACCCGCCAATTATTTTTATTGATTCCTTTCGCTCTTGTCAAATACCCATCTAGATCCCCATATTTATTTCTTACGGAGAGTGTTTGGCGTGTAATGAGCAAAACATCACTTCAACCATCCCCCGTACAAAAGCACTCCGATCCAACGAAACCAATGATGTGAATCCTTCGAGTGCACAAAACAATGCTTACTGGAAATAACAGCTTTCATGAAAGCCAGATGAGGTTCAATGGCTTACTCAATGGTATTTATATGTAGCTGTATGATCTGAATAAAATAATCAATTACTCTGAATCTAATCGTTTTTCATTCGTACCAGTCATTACCCTCCAGCTTCGCTGGGTACATTATGTTGTTCTATGACGCTATATCATAAATATATGAGTTACTGATATTTAAGTCTTAACATCAAACTCTCAGTTACGTTGAAAAATATTTTTAAAAGTTTCAGCTTTAAAATTAAAAGGACTGGACTTGAGTTAAAGAAGGGAAGTATAATTCAATTTTATGCCCTGTAAGCCCTCCTCCAAAGTTGATTTCCGTAAAATCGATTTTAGCGGACTTCTACTCAACAAAATAAACATTCTTGTCCCATTTCAAGTCTATAGGTCAACTAGTACAAAATTAGGAATTTCTTTAGATACGTTTTTGTCGCCCCCTGACACTCCCTTGAGATTCGAGCTCCATAAAAACCATTCTTTCCAAGTCTCTAATCAATAAAGTATCATGCATACCAAATTTCAAATCTGTAGGCATTTTTTTTTCTATAATACCCTCTTAACCGTCCTCAACACAGCTTTGGAGCTGATTTCCGTAAAATTCGTTCTTAATGTATCTCTACTCAACACAAGAAATATTTCTATAGAATTTTTAAGCTGTGAGTCTAATAGTTCCAAAAATCTCGTAATGAATGAGTGATATTTTTATTCACTCATAGTTATATTTTCCTGGTTCTGGTGAAATTAAAACTCAATAAAATATCTCCCGTCTCATAGATATAAAACATTAGGGCCTCAAAAAAGTATGGCCCATCGAAAGACCCACGAGTCTTTCTTTATCCATGTTAGCAGAAAATTATCGGGATAATACTCATGAGATTTCATGATTTTAGGGAAACACTTTTATAATAATGGTATTATTATTCTTAATCATTGAGATATAACTTGATAAAACATTTTTTATCGCATAGGCATGTTAAACGAAATTTTAAAAACTGGTAATTGATTTTTTGTAAACGTCATGCTTCGAAACTACTCGATAACTATAGCGGATGGACTTCGAAATTTTGAACCACGTTTAAATGACTAGGATGATATCTGAGCTGCACCCTGACTCTCCAAAACCTCCACACAACGCCACTTAAAACTCAACAGACTTAACGTACACCAATTCCTCTATATGGAAGATTTTCAGCGGCAACAGCGACTGGTTCGAAACGACATTTGGGCAGAATTAACATTGACCACAAGTTCGAGACCATGATCACACGGCTATTTTTTTATTTCCATTGGGGTTGCGTATTGTTATTTACCATTGCATTCTCCGGAAGCAGTTTTGAGTGCGGCACCATACAGGTCGAATACTTATAGCCGCAATGTTATTCTACGCTCAGTTTCCTCCCCAGAGGGAGAGAGCAGAGATCTAACAATGCAAAATGGTTCTCCGAATTTAATTTAGCCGAGAGCACTCAGCCCAAACAGGTACTCAAGGAATCTTTAACAAGCCGCATAATCATGCAACATTTATGCTGTCAGTTTTCTGAATCGTGAAAATTCCCTGACCTGGCTCGGGGTCGAACCCTCAAATTTGGGAGTACAATGCCAGTGACAAACCAACTACGCCACCCAACCGGCTGGCCATTCGGCTTACGAAATCCCCTAAATTAATAAAATAAATATACACATACAATTATTTTTCATTTCGCTGATATTGCTTAAATTACACTACACAAAAATTCTCTAAAAAAACAGTTTAATCCTTTCTACTTAAGTCTTAAGAACCATTTTTGAAAAAATATTTACTCGTATATTTTTTTAATTATTAAAAATATTCGGAAGAAGTCACATTGAAGGCTTATGATCTATGAGAATTTATTGCAATTTACGTCCAACAATCAGGATCTTGTTGAGAGTAGGAAAATGCCATAGATTTAAATTCAGAACACACGCTTTTCCGCAATTTATTCAAAATTTCTCCCCAAAAGAGCCTAAAATAGTACATGCAAATTAGGAAACTTTTAGCATATTTAGTGTCTTTGTATCCAACTTTTTGCTAATTTAAATTATACAGATAGTGGTATGTTTGAAGATACATGAAATATATTTAGTTAATGAAGCAGTTATAGCACCTAAAAATATTATTCCTATTACAAAAAAATTTAAGTGTATAATTTATATGCTGAATTATTAAAAGGTCAACTAATATAATTTTAAAAAAAAGTAATTCCATTCATGATATTTTAAACATTCTTTGTATAGAAACGTGTACATTTCTTTTTATTTTTAGCATTTCAATCCCACTAAAATCTTAAATATCCCACATTTCGCAAAGATCGAAGTAGAAATTTCTCTCTCTCTCTCTATATAGCCCAGAGTACCACTAAAGACTCTCCGTGTAGGGCAGTGATGCACGTTAAAACTGTCGAGAGCTCATACATCCTCCCGTTGGTGGGGTGTGGTAGTTAGGATAGGGGGTGCCAGCTCAGGTGTCATCCATGTCATTTGACCCTGTTTCAAAATTACGTGGTCCGTCGCTAAAATCCCTCGTGTAGCTGAACAATGCGATGTTAATATTCAATCAATATATATATATATATATATATATATATATATATATATATATATATATATATATATATATATATATATATATATATATAAAGGGCATAATTCCTTTATATAAAAAAAGATTCTTATTTCCAATGCAACACAAAGAGTGAATAAATTGAGTAGTATTATAACAACAATTAAGAAAAATTTAAATTTGCAATATTAGGCATGAAACTTTGCCATATACCTAGTACATCAACAATTGGAAGCTTTTTTTAATTATTCATTCAACACCGCATGATTTGTTATGCGGTAAATCTTTTATTATTTAAACCACTTTTAAAACGAAACATGCTAAGCGGATTAACAACACAATGTAGTGTTCCGTCAATAAAAATCTTTCACAGAAGCTTAAATTTTTAAGGTAAATAAATAAAACACAATTCTTTTTTTTCTTTTTGGAATACCATTTTTACCCTCTCTCTAGAGACGTTAAAACTGATAAATATATTTGTTTCAATATATTCAAATAAGGCTTACTTCACTGTTTGTTGATATCGCGCTTTTTATCTATAGGAAAAATATTGGCGCGGATCTCGTAATTTTGAAACATGAGCAAGTGACAAAGAGGAAACCTGAGCTGGTGCTCCTTTCTCTAAATTTCCATATCACACCAACGTGAGGAATTGGAACTTCAACATAACTGACGTGAATTAGTCACAAATAAACTGTATGTCTTCTGTGGCATCAGTACCTGGCATAAGTAATGTAGAACCCAAATCAATTGGCTATCACAGGCATTAAAATGATAGACCTGGAAAAGAAGCACCTTTGAACATTTTACTACATTCGTGGTTCAATACGGAAATTTGTTAATGAAGTACATGTGACTACAGGTATCTTTTGAACATATTTTTCAGTCAGGATTTGACCAGAAAAACTCCTTTGAAAATACAATAATAAGTTAATAAAGAATTTTTTTAATTCTATATTCGCTGCAAATATTTTCTAGTATATCCTAATAAAGAATTGAATTTCGATGTAAATTTACTGTCAATATACAACACATAACAGAATCATTGTTGATAAAAGACCAAAACTTCACTCATAACAGAAAAAAATCTGTGTGTTATTTCTAATACATTTTCACAGTGACGGAATAAAACTAAAGACTCATTTTAATTAACAAATCTTTCTCAAAAATGATTCCACGGGAAATTTTACGGTAAACGTTTAGGGGTTCAAAAAAGTTGTCTGCCACAAAATACTTTACGCGAATAGATTTAATATATATTTAAACCAAAAGTTAAGTATTCAAAAGGTGCTTTTTCTTCCAATTTGCGTACAAACATTTTAAAGACGCTACATTTTAAAAAGTGAAATAAATACCTTTTGTTAAAAGGCGAAGAAATGGAAACAAAAAAATACTTGTGAATGAGTCTAATCAGAATAAACAATCGAAATAAATACCTTTAGATGTTGAAGAAAAACGATGTTCTTTTAAAAGAAAAACATGACAATTTCTAAGCAATCATAACATTTATTACTTTACTATAAGTTATAATATTCTTTATAATCACTTAACTTAATAATTACTGCATTATGAAATGAAATAATAATTTTCCACTTGTTGTTTTTGTTATTATTGATAGATAAATATTGACAGTTATTTCATAAATTTACCCTTTCGCGCTGATTAATTATATTAAATGATAAAAATTGAGAATGATATCATCATGAACTCTAAAAATCTAATTATTGTATTTCTATTCTTCATTTTTAATCATTGTAGTTCTGAATGGTGAATTTGATTTTACAGTAACCAAAGGAAAATCAATATTCATTAACTAACCCACAGAAGCTCTCTTTTTTAAGTTTTCTCTCTCTCTTTTCTAACTTACTTTTTTTTGCTCTTAAATCACATTATTTTGATTCAAATTAATGTGAAATGTTTGAAACACAGTGTAACATGGATAAAAATAATTCTATAAAAGCAACTTTTATTCAGTATAATAATTTCTCGCTTGTTAATCAATGAATTATCTGTTGCATTAAAATTCATCAAGATTACTGTGTAAAAAAAGCTATTGAGCTCTGCTTATATTTTTATTTTATTTAACGACTTATACTTTTTTGTGCTTCTTGAGCTCTTTTCTATTTATAGATTTTAGAATTTATTTCATCAAAAGGTTTTGCTTTTAAAAAAAAATAATGAAAAGTATGTAAAAATAGTTTTTGTATGTATTGATGTAAGTACATAATAAAATTACAAAAATCATGTAATGCATGGTGATTCACAGTGGTGTAACAGAGAATATTTGGTCCCCCTGCAAAGTCAGGTTTTGGGCTGTACTTGGCGTCAGTCAGGCTTTGAGTCCCCTAGAATCTCTGTGCCCCCGCAATGCGGATGTGGTGAGGGTGTACGTTACGCCACTGGTGATTCATAAAGAAGTATACATTTTCCACAATAACAGTCAAAGACAAAGTACCTCTTCAGTGAATTGTAAGATAGATGCAATCTTAAAGTTTGTGTTTCGCCCTGACAGAAATGACTTAAGAAACAGCATGCGAGTAGACATGCGCCTAGACAGCCAAAATGGTGGCAGCGAGAAAGGCTTTTTTTTATTTTTGAATTTATCAGAACGTCACGAAAGCCCCTCTTTTGGGATATTTTAACTCTTTGGTTGATGCCACAGTTGTAGGACAACATGGACCACTCCATTCTTTAATTGGATGATGCGCCATCACACTGGTCGACGTCGACTAACTTGCGACATCACCTCGATGGACATCTTCCTCAGAGATAGATTAGATAAGTCGCGAACTACAACATGCCACTTACCCAATGGCTACACAGAAGTCCTTACTCCACACTTTGTGATTTCTGTCAGTTCAGTGGGGTTACGTGAAGGATAAGGCATTTTTCCCTACCTTTCGTATTGATCTAGCGGAACTGAAGCAGCGTAACACAACTGCTGTCAATAGACTCGATTCATATATCTTAACACGAATTTAGGCGAAAATGGCTTACCGGCTCAATGTGCGTCGTGTGACTAAGGATTCCCACATAGAACATCTATAACTGTCTCTGACAAAACTTAAAATAATCCCATACAATTATGTAACAGGTGACAAGTAATATTTTACATTGTTCTTGATTTATAGTACATTGAAACTGTATACTTCTTTCTGAACCAACCTGTACTTGTAACTAGCCTTTATTATCAATTAAGGCAATCATATCAAGATTATGAACATTTACTCTGCGTAAATGATAGCAAATTAGTCTCCAAGAAGTGGGACAGTGCGTGAGCGAATGTTAACGTCGCACTGTTCAGCTACACGAAGGCGTTTGGCGACGGGCCTTGTAACTTTGAACCATGATCAAGTGACGAGGACGACATCTGAGCTGGCCCCATCTCCTTACTACCACACCACAACAACGGGAGGACATTTGATCTCTCGACAGGTTTAAAGTGAATCTTTCTCCTACATGATGGGTCCTTAGTGGTACTGGGCTCGAACTCATGACATGCCAGCCGATGCATTGACTACTAGGCAACCGCGTTTAGCGGAACGGCGCACCTGCAAGGAATGGGCGAAGTACATCGGGAAAGTTTATTTCTGTTAGGATCATCCTAATTGTGAAGGATGTTTCTTTAAGCTCAGCTAAAGCGTTCGAGGTTAAATCAGTTTCCCTTTGGTACCACTGGTCCTTAGATTTGATTTTTCGACGTCTTTGAGATGCATGTTATCATCATGATGGTAGCTACAACATCTGGGATTAGAAACAACAACGGCAGAATATAGATTATTCTTTTTATTACTCAGTATTAAAGTAACAGTATAAAGCAACACTGGAGCCATTGGTGACGGATCTCGTAGTTTTGAATCTCGGTCAAGTGGCAAGTTCGGCATCCGAGTTAGCACGCCCCCTTCTCCAAACTGCAACACCAACGGGAGGACTTTGAGCTCGACAAATTTAGCGTGCATCAGCCTTGTAAATACGCTGGGTCTTCAGTGATTTAGGATTTGAATCGAGACACGACGATCACAAGCTCGTGACCATAACTACTAAGCTACCGCTGTCACAGGGAGAACTCTGATCCACGACAAATTTAAACTCTATCAGCCCCTATACAAGGAGGGTCTTCAAAGGCAATAGGGCTCGAACTCAGCAGAATATAGTAGAATAGTGTAAATAGTATTTTCTCATTTGTAGAGTTCCTAAAGTATATGTAGATCATGAAAACTGATTTCTATAAAACTAATAATTTAAATTGACAAACATTTTTAACAACATTTTTGAAGACTTGGAATTATGATCATCAAAATGTAGCAGAAATACCATTCGTTTTGAGACAGATGCTTATGTAACCAAATTAACACAAGAATGTCCGGGATTTTGATTACTCTTAAACGTCCACTGGTGTGGTTTCGACACCGTAATATAAAACATAAAATAATAGGAATAACTAAATAATTGCATGACTATTGTTCAGTAGGGTTTATTTTTAAGACTTTTTAATATTTATTTCATGTAATTATTATATATTACGAGAGAAACTTTATATCATAAAAAACTGGCATAGATATTATGTTTCGCAAAGCTTGTTGGACCACTGCTTTGTCACAATACAGTTCGAGTCGCAAATCTACTAGGAAGATTATTATTATGCGATATCCATTCTGTGACATCCCTAGTGGCAAATATATCAGGATTTACTGAAATATTATTAATTTTTTTCTGCGTTTTCTTCAGATTCTTCGCAATCACTTTCACACAATCTTTTGTCTTCATCGGAAATCTAAATTAGAACAAGACAGCTTACCACCATCTGATTCATTTTCAGAAAGCTCTCGAAACAAAGTAGCAATTTCATCAGGACTTAGCCTATTTCTATGAGTTTTGAAAATCGAATTAATTTTTTTATGAGCCGATAAGCAAGTGCTATGTAACGAAACTCTTACACACAACGATTTTTGTATAACTAACTCATTTCCGCTGTGAACCTAATAAAATTGCATTTAAGCTCAAATAAATGTGTGATATTAGTTCCGGAAGTTTGTTTTATTAATGGTGTCCTCTTAGGGAACTATCTTTTTCCGGAAGACAGCTATTTATAATGATAAATTGCCTTTGTGTCGAAACGACACCAGTGGACGTTCTATGTATATTTAGTTGTAAAATCTCTCCTAATTAACCTAGAACCGAAAACGTTTACTGCTTAATCACCATGGAAAATAAGTAAAAGTCACGAAGAGTTTTCAAATTCCTTTAAAATATGTAGAAAGGAAAAGAAACTAAACGGGCTCCGCTTTCCAATCGACACTGACGGATGTTCTAGTGGTAAAAATGCTCATATTATACTTTTTAAGAAAAATATACGCCAATAAAAGCCTATGGTGTAAAATAATAATCATATATGGATAAAATTAACTTTGATATCACAAAGTTAAAACGCGCAGAGAAAGACACAAATATTTTATACCGCGTTGTCAATGGAGGATTACAAATAAATCCCCATTTCACTCTTCCACGCCAAGCACCTACACACTCCTCAGAGTCATAAAGGACCAAGACGAGTGATCTCCCAGTCAATAACCCCTCGAGAACTCCTTATGGCCGGAGAGAGTTATTGCACCTGGAGAGATCCGGGAAAATCGGGAAATAAGTCTATTCAATCAGATTCTTTCCCACAAGTGATGGCTCTACAAGTTTTATCTCATTTTTAAGATCCCTGCTGTGGAATAGAATTATAGAGATCTTGTTTGAAGAAGACTCGGTTAGATGTCCTTTTGCATTCTTAATGCTCTTTACTATTTTTCTATTTTAAAAATAATAGGTTTCGTGGGCCGTTGAAAATAATTTATTTGGAATGCATCTACACCATTTGTATTCAGTATTTAACTTTACTCGAAATCCTGTCTCTAGAAAAAGTAAAAGTTTCAAATAATTATTCTTATTCGAAATGTATTCTTCCTGAAAGCTCCTGTCTACATGTCATCTTGAATGTCTGAAAACGGTGTTAATTCTGTCGGAATTTTGTTCTTCTTTTATGTCTGAAACTTTTGTTCTTCTGTTGGGTGTGATTAGGGACGAAGAATAAAAAGGGGAAAGAAAAGAAGGTTTCCTTTCATTTCCTACATTATTCAAGACTGCTGAAGACAGTTTTATGAACATTTTCGAACACTACGTGTTTGAAAAATTAAAATACTACGCGAGACTACTTTGTATTGTCAGAAAAGAAGTATCAACTTCTTAGGAAAAAGAATTTTTCCGAATAATTCTTTAACATGTGAATTAAATAATTATAGTACTTATAATATGAAAGGAGGGGAAATTTCTACAAATATTTGGCGATCCTTCTTGTAAAATTGACTTAAAATTTTAAGTGTTTTAAAATCTATGTTTAACACAACCGGGTATTTTGAAAATCGTTCTAAAATTTTCAGGATGTTAAAAAAATAATAATGATATTACATTCACAAAAAAAAAAAAAACACTTTTAAAGCATTTCTTGTAATACTATTAATCATTCATTAAACATTCAAACACGTAATCGCTTCATTTATTAGGATTTAACTAACCCGGTTTTAAACTATTGGACTTCTTTGGTGGCCGCGATATCAGTCGAGTGGTTTTGGTCACCGTAAATTGTTGGTATGAGTTTTGGTGCTGCTGACGATTTGAAGAAAAGAGGGGCTGATGCTGATTAAATCTTTAGAAATTCAAAGTCCTCAATTTGATCTAGTGTAGAAGCTGGGAGATGGATAGCCAAAATGGCGTCCTTAAACCTTGACCTAGGTTAAAAATGAGGTGTTCCGTCGCCAATAATTCTTGTGTAGCTTCAAAGACAGACGTTAATAAACAAATCCCTTGTATTTACGTGAAAACATAAACACATGGGAACTTCGTTGCTATTAATTTTGTAATCGAGTAAATTCATGCTTTGTTCGATAGTGAATATTTTTGTACTATCAGTAATAAAAAGACAATAAAAAAGAACATTTTCAGTTAATATTATTGCTAAAATTACTTAAATATGCATACAAAAATACCTACTATAAATTCATAAGTTAAATTTAAAACTACCCAGACATTATACAGGAAGAAAAAAATAATATTGTAACTCAGTTTCATAAAGTGCGAATAAATTCTCAAGATTAAAAGGAAATGCTACAGGTGTTCAAATAACATTAAAAAAATTGTTTAAAATTTTGAGATAATAAGTAGGGCAAACTTGGAAAATATGGGCACCAAAGCACTTAATTGAACACACTAAAGCACTTTCCCTCTTTCCGAAATTTAGATGCATCAAGCTTTAGACTAGTGTCTTTTAAATCATATATGAACAAACCTCTAACTATTGTTGTCGTTCAAAAAGAAATTCCGTAGTTGTCCATATTTGACTAAAACTAGGTTATATGAGCACAATTGCTGGAAATCTAAGCAGGTTGCATTATAAGAAAAACTAAGAGAAACCGACATCTCTACATTTACCTTTTCCAAACGGAAATGCATTTTTACACAAACTACATGTTTGGCAAATGATAAAAAGTAAATTTAAACTTTTTATTATTGAGCAAATTGTAACACAAAAAATGTCTCCAAGTTTTTTCATCTATAAGTTAAAAATAAATAAATGGGAAAAATCAGATAAACTAATTGAATAAACACAAATTATTACGAACTTAAAGAAAAAAGATATTTAATTAGCACTTATCCTTGTATCTTACGCTACACTCATTACAATAGAAGGAATCACCCTCTAACTCGACACATCCCTCACGGAACCAGACTGATCAAAAACCACAACGTTACACCCATTCATGTTCTTGATTTTTATCATAATGGTTAGCACCACAAACAGGACAATGCAGGATAGATTCTGTTTGCTGGCACTTGCTATAGCTCTGCACGGGAATAAAATCCACACTATTAAAATCCGAAGGTAAGCAAACGTATCTATCTTTTCATCTACCTATCTATGCGACCCAATTTTCTTACGAACCATACAACGCAGAAACTCGCCGAAGGTACCAAAAGTTTGGGAATGATTCCAGTAATCCGTTTTGACCATTTATATTCCGATATTCCAATTAGTTAAAAAGATATTAATTAAAAACCTTAAAACGCATAATTAGTACCATTTTTGACCGCCAGGGGAAAATTTGGAACTTGTTTCTTTCAATGCGTTTTCAAAAGGCAATCTAATTTTTTTTCATGAGACTCACACAAAAAATAATTACAGATTCGGAAACATCATTTGTTTCACCACGATATGCTACAATTAATTTTACAAAATAATTATATCTTGTATTTTTTACGATTTTTTTTAAATGAGTCGAAATTGATACGTTTTTATGAATACGATTTCCAAATTGTTCCACTTGCACTTTCTTTCACGTTAATGAAAAAAATGTTTTACACTAAAAAAGTTCATGTTTTTCTCTTTTAGAATCAGTCAAAAAATTTAAAGTAAAAAACGGTTTTTTATTACGATTTTTCAAAAAATACTCACAATTTTATTTAAATAATTAATAACTTCTTTATTTATAAAAATAATCTTACAAAACTTTTTTTCCGTGTGTATAAAAGAATATTATACGTAATCTGTACAAAGATTGGTAAAATATCTTAAAAATTACGGTTTAAAAAAATGTGTTTTTCGTTTTTTTCCCTTTTGCGATAAATATGTAAACAATACTTTTTTTTAAAGTTTTTTGTTTAAAAATTACCGTTGTTTGCAATCGATATATGAAGTGTGAAAGCATTAACTTAAAAACATATCCCGAAAGAAAATTTTTACTTTAACAAATAACGAAATGAGAGAAATTGAAAAATCTTCCATTATATTTTAAAGAAATTTTTACTGCTCTTCCTCGAAGGAACTGAGAGCATGATTGTTTAACCCACTGCTTTATAAAACAGTAGATCCCAGGTTCGAAATTGAAGAGAAAAAGACATTAACTTTCGCATTACGCTACTTCTTAAAGTTTAAATTTTTTTTAGTGGAATGAAAAAGGTTTATATAAATTTAAATAAAATATCAAACTGTTTTTATCAGATCGGTTTTTTTAAATGTTTTTCAGTATATATATATAGGCTATCCCCCATACTTTTTTTATAACTTATATACACTCAGGAACATTGACAACAGCGACCCAAGAAGAAAGCATCGGATTGAAATGAAATTTAATACACATAATGACACAGATGAGAGATTCACTTGATCTCAAAAACAAGACAATTAAACGAATACAGGGTGTGCAACGACACAAATACTGGACAACTTCAATAGCGCGTTGGACCACCTCCAGCTGCAATACATGCCGCCACACGGTCCGGCATTGAGTTGATTAGACACCTTATGTGGTCCCAAGGCAGATGGGCCCACAAATATTGAACAGCCAACTCTAAATCATGTACAGAGTGACACGATGACATCTGCCGTTTTAGCTGATCCCACACGTGCTCTACAGGGGACAAATCGGGGAAGCGGGCCGGCCATGGAAGAGTCTGGAAATGACGTAGGAAGTCTTGAGCAACTCTTGCTGTATGCGGACGAGCATTATCTTGCTGTAAAATTGCCCCTGGGAGACCATTTAGGAAATGTCCTCCATGGGGTCGAAGAATATCATCAACGTAACGTTGGCCCGTTAAGGTTCCACGCATCACAATTAAAGTGGACTGGCTATCATAGGCTATGGCTCCCCAGACCATGACAACAGCTTTGCGGGCAGTGTGACGTAGAACAGTGTGTGGGAGGGAATTGTACCGCTCACCAGGGCGCCTCCACACCCGTACACGGTTATCATCTGTCCCCAAAACAAACCGGGATTCATCACTAAACACAACCTTTTGCCATTCTGTGACATTCCACATTGATCTGGCTTGGCACCACTGTAGATGCAGTTGTCGATGTTCCGGTGTTAAAGGGAGTGCATGGAAAGGGCACTTGGATTTAAGATTTGCTTCTGAAAGGTGTCTGGAAATTGTTTGTGGAACAATTGCTACGTCTACGTCTGTTTGTACGTTGAACGAGTCACTGTGGGGTCCACAAGTGCTTGCCGCACGATCCTTCGTTCGTCTCTCCTCGTGGTCTTCTTGGTCGCTCCAGATCCGGTTTTCAGCGCGTGGGTACCTTCTCGTGTCCGCTGCTCCCAACAATTTCTAACGGCACACTCCGAACGATCCAACTGGCCAGCAACACGGCGCGTCGACCAGCCTGCAGTTTTCATTTTGATGATCAGGCCTCTCTCAAATTCGCTTAACTGTGAGAAATGTCTTCTAACCCGTTTACCTGGCATGGGTTTCGATTACCAAAATCTTCCTACAATCGGCGAGTAATCGTCACGTTTATTAATCTTCGAATTTGCGCTGGCTTATATAGCACCCTCTTCCTGATTGTAGCGCCATCTCGGCGTGTATGAGCATGCGTATAGGCACAAAACTTGGACCATTTGCATATCACATTACGCTGTACTTACTTGCAAAGTTTCGTGATTGTACTTAGCTTCCTTCTTGGGTCATTCTTTTCAATGTTCCTGAGTGTATTCATATGTTTAATCAAACGTTCAGAAAAAAGCAATCGTTTCAAAAGTTATCTGTTAATTTTTCTTTCATTTATTACTTATAGAAATTTGATTTTAATAAATATATATATATGTTTTTAAAAGAATTAATTCTATTATTTCATTACTAAATGAATTCTTTGTTAATTAAAAAGTACATCGTCTATTATTTTGGATCAAAATACATTTTAGAGACATTTTAAGTTAACTATATGTAACGATTGATTGATTCATGAAAATCTGAAATCTATTTTATTATTTTTGATTCTTAGAAACTAATTATTATTAAAAATGATTAACGTTTTTTGTTTTACTCTTAGCATCAGAATCGTTTTCTATTTATTGCTTCACATTAATAATTTTTTAATTCTAACGCAATATTTTTTTATAAGCCATACATCGAAATTTGAAGCTATATCTTATCTGTGAGAAGGAGAGGAAGATAGAACAATACTTTTGCACTAAAAAAACCGTGTTCGTGCTATAGAGAGGGGAAAGAAACCTGTCTTAAACCAAAAATAAGTGGAATGGAACAAATTTCGAAAAAGGGAAATTTTTTGACATAATTTTAGAAATCCCTCACATTGTGTGCGCACAAACACACACACAGAAATGCTGATGTCATGAGGAAAGAGAAAGCCCGAGCAATGCTGGGCTAAGCGGTGGAAGGGGGTGGAAGTCATTTAAAAAAAATGAGTATTAGAAGTTCTTATTTGTGTGAAAGAAAGGGAAAATTTAGAGAAGTAGAGATAGCCCGTGCAACGCCGGGCCATGCAGCTAGTCTAACTATTAAAATTATTCGAATTATGATTTTATAAGGGACGAGTCGAGAATGAGACTAGGTCCAGGCATTCAGGCCCAGTTGGTCCGTACCCGGGTCAACCAGCTCTCAAATCCACTACTCCATAGAAGCATAAAGCAAGCATTTCGGAGCCATGATTTCTTGGCTACCGCAGTCACGATATAGATATGGGAGTTATGAAATTTAATTAATTATAAATGCCTCTTTTGGGATTTTGAATAATACAGTTCGACTTGAAACCTTAACTTTGACGAAACGAAATAACACGACCCTGTGAACTTTTCTACCGCGGTCGTGTAACAGAAACGGATCTAATATATCTGTAATTTCTCCAAACATAAATATTCTCTTGTATTTGCATTTATACAAACAATTCGTTCTGTTGATCCTTTACAACAAGGCTGTCACTCAACGGCTGACTTGGGTCAAATAAATAAGATTTAACTTCAGGTGAGCCGCAAAAAAAACAATATTTATAGAAACGCGTAGTATATTCAAAGTAAATACGCATTTTGTTTAATAGTAGCAAAAAGAAGAATATAACATTAAAAAAACGTTACCTATCTTACTTAGTGATGGATTCCTCTCGCATCCATCAGTGTTCGGGAGTTAGAATGAAGATCAGCCGTAATTAAAACATATATACATGTAACATTTATTAATCATTTAACAAGTTACAACAACCCAAACACAAGCCAGAAAATGCACTTATAATTAAGTATATTCACACACAAAGCGAGGTAGATGAGATATTTAATATTTAGTTATGAATTGAATGTGTGACTTACTTTTAATACGGTTTGGTAATATACGTTCTAAATTAGAGGTACTCACGCTTTTTTTTTCTGCCGCGCCGCATACATATAAAGGTTGTTTTTTTAGAGGTATAGAACTTTAAATTGCAATAAAACAACGATGTATTATTCGATTGACATGAATTGTTTTTATTCGAAAGATAATCTTGTGGCATTACATTTTAAATATGATCAAGCAAGGCGTAGATTCGTCGAATGGGCCCAAAACGGGATTGCCGTTGTTCCCGATTTTCATAAGCGAATTTTGTTTAGCGATGAAGCGCACTTCTGGTTGAATGGCTACGTCAACAAACAAAACTGCCGCATTTGGAGTGAAGCTAATCCACAAGTGTATGTCGAAACACCATAACATCCAGAAAAACTGACTGTTTGGTGCGTTTTATGGGCTGGTGGAATCCTTCTTCAAAAACGATAAATCCACAACGTTACAGTCAATGGTGATCGGTATAGAGCCATGATGACTAACTTTTTCATTCCTGAATTGAACAATCATGATGTCCAGGAGTTGTGGTTCCAACAAAACGGCGCAACATGCCACACAGCTCGTGCCACAATCGATTTATTGAAAGACACGTTTGGTGACCGCCTAATTTCACGTTTTGGACCTGTGAATTGGCCTCCAAGATCTTGTGATTTAACACCGCTAGACTATTTTCTGTGGGGCTATGTAAAGTCATTGGTCTATGCGGATAAGCCACAAACGCTTGACCATTTGGAAGACAACATTCGCCGTGTTATTGCCGATATACGGCCACAAATGTTGGAAAAAGTCATTGAAAATTAGACGTCCAGATTGGACTACATCCGAGCCCAGCCGTGGCAGTCATATGCCAGAAATCATATTTAAAATCTAATACCACAAGATTATCTTTCGAATAAAAAAAGTTCATGTCAATCGAATAATACATCGTTGTTTTATTGCAATTTAAAGTTCTATACCTCTAAAAAAACACCCTTTTATTAGCTATTCAAGCGGGCTGCAGCATGAGGATCAATGGAGGGAGGGGGAGTAGAACTGTTTTAAGATCAAGATGACATAGAAAATTTGAAACGTGGAAAACTGATCAGAATATTAAAACTCCTATATATATATATATATATATATATATATATATATATTATATATATATATATATATATATATATATATATATATATATATATATATATATATATATATACATCCTATTAGATCCTCCTATATATATATATATATATACATATATACATCCTATTATATCCTTCTATATCTATATCTATATCTATCTATATATATCCTATTATATCCTCCTATATCTATATATATATAAAGGAGAAAAGCGACTCACTCCCTCACTCACTCACTTACTGACTGACTAATCACGATATCTCCGGAACTATTAAACCTACAGACTTGAAATTCAGTAGGGTGGTTCCCTTCATGGAGCAGACGTCACCTAAAAACAAATTTTGTAAAATTCGATCCCCAAGGGGCGTTACGGGGGTTTAAGGGGCGTTATAGATAATTATTTCCATTACTAAACTTTTAGATTTACAGTCGTGAAACTTGATACACAGATTTCTTTCATAAAGTAGAGATTTCCTAGGTAATGATTTTTACAAAAATCGACCTTCAAGGGGCGTTGCGGGGGCTTAAGGGGCGTTATAGATAATTATTTCCATTTTTAAACTATTAGACGTACAGTCTTGAAATTTGGTAAGCGGATTCCTTTCATAGAATACAGATCCGCTGCAAAATGGGTTTTGTCAAAATCGACTCCCAAGTGGCGTTGCAGAGAATTAAGTGGCGTTATATAAGCAATTTACTCCTTTTTTAAACTATTAGGCGTAAAATCTCGAAATTTAGTAAGGTGATTCCATTCATTAAGTAGAGATCCGCTATAAGATGGGTTTTTTTGAAAAACGTTTCCTAAGTGGCGTTGCGGAGGCTTAAGGGGCGTTGTAGATAATTATGTCCATTTTTAAACTATTAGACGTACAGTCTTGAAATTTGATAAGCGGATTCCTTTCATAGAGTACAGATCCCCTACAGAATGAGTTTTGTGAAAATCGCCCCAAGTGGCATTGTGGAGAAATAAGGGGCGTTATAGGCAATTAACTCCTTCCAGTATACTGTTATATGTATACTGTTGTATATGTTGTATATGTATGTAGGATTTTCCCTTTGAAACATTTGTTAAAAGGTTGAGTCATATCCTTTTTAGAGGACCATAAATCTCAATTTTATTTATTACTGCATTCCGAAGCAGCGCCATCTAGTGAGCTTTCGTAGCTCCGGCTTGAATAATTTTTCGGCAGAGGCCAACTAACCACTGCTTGTTCAACACGTCGCGTCTTTACCGCTTTTCCGCGCCCAGCGCGGCACCACCAGTCCTAACATCCAAGAATGAGAAAAGGTTTATTTCCCCGTCTTCTAAAGGGGGGTGGGGTATAACTCAACTTTTAATTAACCTAATTTCTGCATGTCTTTCTCTTTGTAATTATCCCCTTTTGTAAATATTTCCCTTTAACTTTAAATAAATTCTCTTTTACTTTGAAGTATTTGTGTTTAAATGACTTAGATTCAATTAATAATTCATCACTCACCCTTAAATACTTAACCCTAGACAAACCACCTCGCCAATCTAAAATCCCGCCTTCTGAAGAGTCTGATTTTTATTCGAAGATTTATTCGGACTCCCACAGAAATAATTGGGGGATCGCCTGGGATTTGATTTCGAAAATCTTCTCTAAATAATAAGTTGATAACCTTCTAACCCTCTTCTTCGTTAAAAAAAACAACCCCATTTTTGGCTGCACGCCTAATGTACAAGCGGACTGAATCGAAAATGCGGATTGCCTCTCATAACATACTAACATTTAGGTGAATAAAACGAGAAGTTATTTTCTGCCGTGTACAACAACTACAAGAGTTTCACAAGTCCAGTGAACACATCCAGGAGCCTTTGAAGTTTGTTTTCAAGTAATTAATCACACGTCGTCAACTGTATCTGGTACTTTTTATATTGTTCTTCAAAAGGAAAAAAATCTAAAAGAATACGTGAGTCACCGTTAATTTGATTATGAAAAAATTGTTGTAGTCTATTTCATGAAGTAATTTATATTTTTAAATATGATGTGTGTTTTTCTGAAATACTATTTTTCTATGTGTATAGAAATCGTATCAATTAAAATTTTCTACAAGTATATCTTTTAAAATATTAAGAAAGTCGTACGTAATATTCAAGTTTTTATCTCATTTAATAAGGAATTGCATTTCATATGAAAAGTTTGCGTTTCTTCAGTTACGTCATCGACCTTGAACTAAGAGATTAATGTTTTCCATTCCTAAACATTTGGCAATTTAGATTACTCATATAGTGTAACATTTCTCTTGCAGCTGTTTAGTAATTAATTATTTTTATGAGTATTCGAGAAATATATTTTGAAAGAAATATGCTATGTTTTTTAGAATTGATGAAAGATCATGTATAATCTTATTTTAAATGATGCATAATATCATTCAATATATAAGTATTTAGAGTTCATTTTGACAGAGAGAGAATTATTATGCTTTCTACTGAAACATGTGTTTATCCTTAGAATGTTCTGAAGAGATACTAAAAGATTTTATTTTTACTGGTGTAATAAAAAATATATATGAGATTTTTCTTCATTGAATAACTTCTAATTGTTTGCTTTTTTCAGCAAAGAACTTAATATTCCTAAATTCTTTTTCATATCACAATAAATTTAATCACTGTTTCTAAACAAGATTTATATTAATTTATTTTTTCTTTCAAATTTTTCTTGCATTTATTATAACGAAATGAGAACTGATATATCAAATGGTTTTTAAAAAAAAAGGTTTTGTTTTTAGTTGAAATTAATGATTTGACTACTTTAAATTAAGCATTACGTATTTTAGCTCGCACTGTTGTCTTTACACGTTACTGGTTTAAAATATTCCTAAATGAATAGAATTTAAATATTTCAATGTATATTTAGTGTATTTTGATGCAATATCATTTTAACTTGAGAATTTTTGTAAATGCAAACGAGAATTGCCAATAGCAAAACATCATTGTTTTTGTTTGAACGCGTGACAATTTTGTTTATTCCTTTGGTTACTATCTAAACTTAAATTTAAATTTTAAAATGGCGTATCTTGGCAAAGGTCGACGCGAAGATTTATTTGTCTTAGCCACGGAATTAAATTTAAAATTCGATAAATCTATGACCATCGCCACACTTAAAGATCTAATTATTAGTAGTGAAGCTAATGACGAAGAACTGACCAAAAACATACATTCAACGATTGTTGAGGATCGCAAAGCCAGAGAAGAAAATTTACGCATTGAAGAGCAAAAAGAAAAATTACGCATTGAAGAACGAGAAGAAAAATTACGCTTCGAACAATTGAGGTTAGATGAGCAAAAACGCAAAGATGAATTTGAGTTGGAAAAGTTAAGAATCCAATTAGGCGCTGATACATCCAAAGAAAGTGATACTAAATTTCTCGTCAAAGAAGTTTTAAAGTTTATACATCGTTCTGATTTGAAAGAAAACATCAGTCTTTATCTAAAATTATTTGAACGTCAAGCGCAGATTGAATATTGATCAATAAAACTGGGTTTCTCATCTGTTAGGCTTGTTACCGACGGAAGTATCGCACATCATAGCGAGAGAGCCTGACTATAAAGCCAACTATTACGAACACGTTAAAGATTTACTGCTGAAACGCTTTAAACTAACTCCAGAAAAGTTTCGACAACTATTTATCACTCACCAAAAAGCACCTGAAAGAACATGGATTGATTTTTACCATGAGTTAAACACTTACTTCAACGGATGGATAGATGGATTGAAGATAGATACTTTCAAAAAGTTATCAGATCTAATCATAACAGATCAACTCAAACGAAAAACTCCTTTTGAATTTAAAGAATATTACCTTGATGAATGGGCAAATATGAACTCCCCTGTTCAATTAGCAGAAAACTAGAAGAATTCGAAGACTTTAAAAGGACTCTGAAACCAAAAATCTAGCAGTCCATTTGTGAAGAAACAAGAATTCAGATTCACAGAAAAGAATCGCAGGTATGAAGCACCAGGAAAATTAGAGTATAACAGGAAACATGAGAAGTTTCCAGCGTCAACGAATTACAACAAACATTACGAAGCCCCTGTTACCAAGTACGAATCTGTTCAAAGATATCAAGAAAGCGCGCAGAAAGGGTATTACAACAAAAATTACGAGAAACACTCAAATCACAATGCTTCCTAGCATGCTCAGACGAACTATTCAAAATCGCAGAAATTCAAAGAACCTCCAAAAGAAACTTGCACACTCATCGTTACGGAAGGTTTACGTACTAAAGAGATATTTTTTGGAAAGGTGAAAATCACGGCGCTGATAGACAGTGGTAGTACCGTAAGTTTGCTTCGAGAAAATACGAGCAGAAGAATAATGGATCCAACAAAATTATCGAAGAACAAGATGCTTCTCACAGGTATTGGTGAAGCACAAGTGACAACTATCGGTTCCTTTGAACATAAGTTCAAAATAGATGATGAAAATTACTCGTTAACTTGGCATGTTGTACCGACTGATAAATTAAAATTCGAAGCAGTTATTGGATCAGATCTTTTGGAACAAGCATCGATATGTTTTACTAAAGAAGGAGTTAAATTCCACAAATATGAGAATCATGCACAGCTTATGCAAATAACTGCTAAAAATCTTCAAGAAAAACTAGACCTACGTCATATTGAAAATCGTCAAATCAAGAAGGAACTTGAAAAGTTGATTCAAGACTACAAGCCAGAAAAAACAGCATCTACTGACGTCACAATGAGAATTATTTTAAAAGACGAAGAACTAGTCTGTCAACACCCTCGTCGACTAGCTTTCACAGAAAGACAAGAAGTAAACAAACAGATAGAAGAATGGCTCAACAAAGGCATTATACGTCCGAGTTCTGCGGAATATGCAAGTCCAATCGTAATGGTAAAAAAGAAAGATGGATCCTCGAGAATGTGCATTGACTACAGAAAATTGAATCAGAAGCTTGTGAAAGATAAATTTCTGTTACCTATCATCGAAGATGTTTTAGACACTTTGCAAGAAGCAAAGGTATATTCTACATTAGATTTACGCAATGGTTTCTT
Organism: Trichonephila clavipes; assembly: GCA_019973935.1. Lineage (NCBI taxonomy): Eukaryota > Metazoa > Arthropoda > Arachnida > Araneae > Nephilidae > Trichonephila > Trichonephila clavipes. Next base: position 611,337 of record BMAU01021177.1, on the reverse strand, counting down.
TCACGTCGATGTTGACGAAGATTGCAGGAAGTATACATCCTTTATCGTCCCAGATGGACAATTTGAATTCAACAAAGTTCCTTTCGGACTAAGCACAAGTCCAGGAGTTTTCCAACGCTACGTATCAAGTATATTTAGAGATCTTACTCGGAAAGGAATTGTAATCAGTTATTTAGATGATCTCGTCATTTCAGCGAAAAACGAACAGGAAGGTCTCGAAAAACTTAAAATTATTTTTGAAGTCGCAAAGAAATACGGATTAAAAATTAAGTTCAAGTGCCAATTCTTAAAAAAGAAAATTGAATTTCTAGGTCACATTGTAGAAAGTGGAACTATTAAATCATTTCCCACGAAGACACTAGCTGTCCGAAAATTTCCAGAACCAACAACAATAAAACAAGTACAAAGCTTTAAGCTTGGTTTAACTGGATATTTCCGCAAGTACATCAAGGATTATTCAAAGATAGCTAAACCACTTAGCGATTTAACAAGAAAAGAAAACCTGTTTGTGTTTTCGGGATTCAACAAAAAGAAGCATTTGAAAAATTGAAGAAAATCCTGTCCGAAGGCCCAATTTTGCACCTTTACAAGTATGGAAGAAAAACAGAACTGCATACAGACGCCTATAAACAAGGGTACGGCGCAATTTTGTTACAAGAAGCAGAAGATGGAAAGTTACATCCCGTTTACTACATGTCGAAAAAGACAAATACAGCAGAAGAAAAGTATGACAGCTACGAACTAGAGGTACTAGCAATTATCAACGCATTAAAGAAGTTTCGTGTTTATCTTTTAGGACAACACTTTAAAATAGTAACTGACTGTTCAGCATTTCAGAAGACTATGCAAAAAAGGAGCTAATTACTCGCATAGCCAGATGGGCGCTTCAATTAGAAGAATTCGATTATGAAATAGAGCACAGAGCTGGAAGTCGTATGAAGCACGTTGATGCTCTTAGCCGATATCCCGTAATGATGGTATGCAATGATACATTAACTTCAAAGCTTAAAAAGCACAAGAGGAAGATGACAACATCCAAACATTGAAATCACTTCTAGAGAAGCAAGAATCAGAAGAATTTTTTTGAGCGAAATGGTATACTCTACAAGTACTTAAATGGTCGAGAATTAATTGTAACCCCTAAAGCAATGCAAGCTGAACTAATTAAATTGATTCACGAAAATGGTCATTTCTCAGTAGGAAAAACAGAAGAAATTGTGAAACAGGAATTTTTTATCCCAAATTTATCTAACGTCGTTAAAAAGTAATAGTTAATTGTGTTCCATGTATCTTAGCTAATAAGAAAACTGGCAAAAAGGAAGGGTTTTGAATCCTATTTCTAAGGAAAGCATTCCTTTAAGTACGTACTATGTTGACTCCATTCGTCCTTTACCCTCCACAAACAAAAGTTATCAACACATTTTCACCGTAGTAGACGCATTTACCAAATTTACTTGGCTATATCCCGTCAAAACTGTGTCTGCTGAAAGTGCCCTCGAAAAACTAAAACAACCGCAGAAGACCTTTGGCAATCCCATCAGAATTATCTCTGATAGAGGTTCAGCGTTCACTTCAAAATTATTCAACGACTACTGTGATGAAGAAAACATTCAACATCTACAAATAGCGACAGGTGTTCCTCGAGGAAACGGACAAGTTGAACTAATTCATCGAATTTTGATTCCAGTTCTCACCAAACTATCATTAGACGACTCAACGAAATGGTACAAATACATCGACAGATTACAGAGAATACTAAATAGTACTATAAGTCGCAGTACAAAATGAACACCATTCGAACTATTAGTGGAAATCAAAATGCGTAACAAGGAAGACATCCTAATCAAAGACTTACTTCTAGAAGAAATGGCGAAAGAATTACTAGAACAACGCGAATTTTTAAGAAACGATGCAAAAAAGAACATCGAAACCCTGCAGTCTGAAAATAGAAAGACGTATAACAGAAGAAGAAAGAAAGCTTCGTTATACAAAGAAGGTGATTTAGTAGCCATCCAAAGAACCCAATTTGGAGCTGGACTGAAACTAAGACCAAAGTTCTTAGGCCCTTACAAAGTAACAAAAGTTAATTCCAAGGATAGGTATGAAGTGGAAAAGGTTGGGCAGCACGATGGACCGAACTCAACCACCACCTTAGCTGATTTGATGAAACATTTTTATGCTTAATTGAATTTTTATATTTGTTATTATTTTTAATTTTTCTCATATCCCTCTTGAGAAATTAATAGATGTTCTATGGTAACACTCGTTTCCATAAATCATTTTATATTCACTTGTAATATTTATTATATTTTCGTATTATTCATTATCTTTCTATTGATGCGAAGGATTTTTTTATGGTTTAGTTAATTATAGATCACAACATAGAATATTTTGTTTTTATATGCTTTATTTTAGGTCCGGAATTGTGAATATTAGGTATACATCTTTTCATCTGTAATATTTTATTTTATTATCTTTAAGAATCGTATTATTTGTCTTTATTACATTCATATTCCAATAATCATCAAATTTATAGTTGTAACTAAAAATAGTTTGTATTTAAAGTACTTTACCTCTCAACATTTTGTAAGAGCTGAGAGACCAGCTCTGTCAGGAGAGGGTGATTCTGTAGGATTTTCCCTTTGAAACATTTGTTAAAAGGTTGAGTCATATCCTTTTCAGAGGACCATAAATCTCAATTTTATTTATTACTGCATTCCGAAGCAGCGCCATCTAGTGAGCTTTCGTAGCTCCGGCTTGAATAATTTTTCGGCAGAGGCCAACTAACCACTGCTTGTTCAACACGTCGCGTCTTTACCGCATTTCCGCGCCCAGCGCGGCACCACCAGTCCTAACATCCAAGAATGAGAAAAGGTTTATTTCCCCGTCTTCTAAAGGGGGGTGGGGTATAACTCAACTTTTAATTAACCTAATTTCTGCATGTCTTTCTCTTTGTAATTATCCCCTTTTGTAAATATTTCCCTTTAACTTTAAATAAATTCTCTTTTACTTTGAAGTATTTGTGTTTAAATGACTTAGATTCAATTAATAATTCATCACTCACCCTTAAATACTTACCCCTAGACAAACCACCTCGCCAATCTAAAATACCCCTTCTGAAGAGTCTGATTTTTATTCGAAGATTTATTCGGACTCCCACATGTATATGTTAACAGTATATGTATACTCTTTACGTATATATTAATTATTGATATCTAGCATTAAGAATTCGATTGTAATGAAAAATATATTTATAGCTGTTACACTCTCGCTCCTTGATATAAAAAAGAACATAAATTATTATATCTTATTTCTATTTATATCTAAAATAGAAGGAGAAAGATTTTTTTTCGCTCACACTTAACCTAATAATCAAGTGGATTTCCACCAAAGCAACTTTCAGTGGATCTCTACTCCATAAAATAAATATGCGTGCTAAATTTCAAGTCTAAATCTAACAGAGCAAAAACGGAATTTTTATCATCAATACCTCGTTGAGAGCACTCTTAGTCGATTCCAATTCAACGAAAGAAGCATGCAAACCAAATTTTATTATTGTAGTTCGAAAACGTGAATTTTGTCTATCAATACGCCCCAATAACTCTCCCCGCTTCCACCTGGAGTTGATTTCCGTAAAATCCATTCTTAGTGGAACTCTATTCAACTAAAGAAACGTGCTCAATAAATTTCAAGTAAATGGGTTAAATTCAAAAACAGGAATTTTTCTATAACACGCCTTAATCCCTCGCAACCCCACTCCTTTAGGGGTCCGTTTTCGCAAAAATCTTTGTAAAAGGAACTTTATTCCATGAATGGAACATACCTTCTAATTTTCAAGCAGGTGTTTCTATTAGATGAAAAGCGGAAATATTTATCTATTACGCCCCTTAATCCCCCTCAGTGACCCTTTTTGATCAATTTCCTCCAAAACTATTTTGTAGCGGATCTCTACGCCATGAAAGGAATTCGCTTACCAAATTTTAAGATTGTACACCTAATAGTTTAAAAATGGAAATAATTATCTATAACGCCCTTTATTTCTCAACAACGCTACTTGGGGTCGATTTTCACAAAATCCATTTTGCAACGGATCTGTATTCTATGAAATGAATCCGCTTACCAAATTTCAGGACTGTACGCCTAATAGTTTAAAAATGGAAATAATTATCTATAACGCCCCTTAAACCCCCGCAAAGCCACTTAGGAAACGATAATCACAAAACTCATCTTACGGCATATCTCTACTCAATGAATGGAATCAACTTACTAAATTTCGAGATTTTACGTCTAATAGTTTAAAAAAGGGGTAAATTGCCTATAACGCCCCTTAATTCTCCACAACGCCACTTGGGGTCGATTTTCACAAAACCCATGTTGCAGCGGATCTGTACTCTATGAAAGGAATCCGCTTACCAAATTTCAAGACTGTACGTCTAATAGTTTAAAAATTGAAATAATTATCTATAACGCCCCTTAAGCCCCCGCAACCCCCCTTGAAGGTCGACTTTTGTAAAAATCATTATGTAAAGAATCTCTACTTTATGAAAGAAATCTGTGTACCAAGTTTCACGACTGTACATCTAATAGTTAAGTAATGGAAATAATTATCTATAACGCCCCTTAAACCCCTGTAACGCCTCTTGGGGTTCGAACTTTAAAAAATCCGTTCTTAGCTGACGTCTACTCCATGAAGGGAACCACCCTACCAAATTTCAAGTCTGAAGGTTTAATAGTTCCGGAGATATCGTGATTATTCAGTCAGTCAGTGAGTGAGTCGCTTTTCTCCTTTATATATATATAATCCTATTATATATCCTCCTATATATATATATATATATATATATATATATATATATATATATATATATATATATATATATATATATATATATATATATATATTTCTCTGACTCCTAAATTTCATAAGAATCCAGTCAAATTCAGCAGTGTAACAAATGGGTTCAATACTTATATATCCAAATCGGGAAGAATTTTGAGCCCATATTACAAGATACAATAGACAAATTTAAGGATACTTCTATTATAAAAAACACAGCCATGATGTAATAAAGAAAGTTGATCAACAAGAGTTTTTTTCTGTGAATGGGTTCGATTTCGAAGATTTATTTAACTCCATTAAAATAGAAGATATATTTCAGGTACTTTCAGATGCATATAAGAAATATGATTTGAATAATTACATCAGTTTTGAAAAGTTCAATACATTTATTCGTTTTGTGTAATACAGAACTTCATTATTTTTGATAACAAACTTTACAAACAAATCAAAGTATTGCCTCAGGGTGGCCCAGCCAGTAATAGTCTCGCTAACCTGTATTTACACCACTATGAATCAATTCGAAGAAAGGAACCCTCTTGCCTAAAACCTAGCATTTAAACCTAGCATTAATTTTTATTCGGAATACCTAAAATTAATACAGACAAATTTTAACTCAAACAAAGTTGAATTTTTATATATAGATTTAGATTTAACTATTATTAACAACAAATTATATAGCAATACATATGATGAAAGGGAAGCATTTAAATTCAATGTCATAAAGATACCAAACTTCAATAGTTGTCTACATATATCAGTATTTAGAAATATAATTTTAAATTTTCTGATGAGATATAATAATTTAACTACGCACACAATATTGATAAATTCAAGAATATCCAGAAATTTATATTGTGTTGCATACAGAATGATTATCCCATCAACTTCTTGAGAAAATATATAGATCAGAAATATTTCTTAAAAAAAAAATATTTTTAAACGCATAAATGCACAAATCCACCACACAACATTAGGTCCACAAAGTCAGCTTGTCAGTGGTCCAGCTGTGAAGTATTTGTGCATTCCACACACAGGATACACACTTAGACCAATATTTACACGACTACACTTTAAAATTATTTATGACCAATTAAACATTTATATATATATATATATATATATATATATATATATATATATATATATATATATATATATATATATATATATGTCCAATCACACATTTATGACCAATCAAATGCTTATGACCAATCAAGCAAGTTTTTACATGCGGTCTGGTTTGCATCTAATGCCAAGTGGTTAAACTCTAGTGTTAGATCATGAATCGTTTGGATTGACATGGCATTGGTAGAGGTTATGGGCAAAATATGGATGTGGTAATTGATATATTAAATATGAAAAGTCGTTCTATAAGATATGGATTGAATTCTTGATAGGATGCTCTTTAGTGAGTTTTTAATGATTTACGCTATTCTCTCTCTCTCTCTCATTTGTGAATATACTGGGTTTTTAATTTGAACATTCGGATTTTAGATATTTTTTAATTTGAACTTTCGGATTTTTAGTTTGAACTTTCGGATTTTTAGTTTGAACTTTCGGATTTTTTGGTTTGAACTTTTTGATTTTAGATACTTTTTAATTTTAACTTTTGGATCTCAAATATTTTTTATACCTATACAACTATTTTTTCTACCTATACAACTATTTTAAAGATGGGTGCATCATCTTAGGTGTTTGACGGTTCACTTATATTATGCACTAAATTGTTTTTAAATTTTAATATTTTAATGTTGTAATATCTTTCAGAATACGATGGCGAATAGCTTAATTTTTTAAGTATAATGGTTTAATTTTAACCTTTTAATTTTTAATTTTATGAAATTTGGATATTTTCCAATTAACTTACCAAGTTGCAATAGGGGGAAGGTTGGCGCCATCAAACTAGTTTAACCCCACTTATCGTTCCTAAGTCCGAGATTGCACTTAGATATTTTATAAATTTTTATTTTATTTTATAATTTTTTAAATTTTGTTTGAAAACGATGTGTGTGGATATTTATCTTTTATATTCACCATTGATATTTTGAAATGGGATTTAGTATTATAAGATTCTTATATTTCAATTTTTCAATTGATTATATATATATATATATATATATATATATATATTGCTTTTTTAATTATTATTAATTTTGTCACTGAATTTGGAAGCATTTAAGAATCACTCCTTCGCAATATCTGCATCAGTAAACGGTTTCAAATGATTACCAATAATATAACAAATTTCATAGTGCTGTTGTTACGGCTGTGACATTACCACTGACAAAAAACATTTTTGCTTTTGTAAAGATTATTTAAGAGAGCCTCTTTATCACTTTTTGAAAGAGATCTTCGAGGAAAAGTGTTATTGAACGATTCCTGTTTATTGGTATTTTTTAAATACAACACTTTTGCGACATATCAATCAATTACTGATATACACATGCTTGCTTTTCATTTCAAAATAGACAGCTTCCCAATCATTTTGAAACAACCTATTTTCTTCGAATATTTTTCGCTTGTAAGATATAAAAATAGTTAAAAATTAGTTCCACTCATGAAAAGGTCGCTACTCTACTGTTGTCTATTATTGCTAATCAGAAAAAAATATCAATTCTCTCCTACACGTCACCGACAGCAAAAAGGAAAATTGATATATTTGATTTCTTAACAAAGAATTTCCCACCAAATTTTCATAAATAAGTGAGTTTCTAAGAGCAATAGGCCATGACCGGGATACTCAAAAAGACCTGGTGGGACACATGCGGCCTGCGGGCCGCAGCTTGAGTATCGCTGTTCTAAATAATCGTAATTCCGTTCTGAGTTATTCTACTTCTATAGTCGATATTATTATAATTCAAATATATCTCTTTGACTAAATTGTCAATTATCAATCTTAAATATTATGTAATTAATCGACGAGTCACTCTCGCGACTAGCTTGCCAGTACTTAACGTTAATCACTAACTTGTATCACTTAGCTTCTAACCTCTGTCTTTCAAAATTAAAAGTTAATGCTTAAATATAAGCCTTGATTTACATAAACCTCTTCTTCGGGAGAAACTTTTCAATAGAACATTTAAAGAAATAAATTTTTCTCAAGAGGGTTAGTAGGATGCGCGTGAATAGACCCGTTACAACTTTTATTACGTAGGTTTGTTACTTTATTATATATTATTGCGTGCCGATGCATTGGCCGAGCCGCAAACCGTTCGTCGCAGGCCACATACGACCCGCGAGTTTGACTCTACAATACTGGTAGAATAACTTGATGGATGGATTACATGTACCTTCCCCAGCCAGACACATGCTTAAGGACGTATATGGGGATTTTTTACATTGTGTGGTTTCTTTTACTTCAGAGTTTCTCAAACTGCGGGGCACGCCCTTCGTGAACCCTAAGAGGGCGTTCAAGAGTCGCAAATAAAAGATTTTTTTAAAAAAAAAATTATTAATTTACTGAAAAGTAGCAAAAAGACACTACCTGACGTAATTAAAATTAAATACCCATTTACACTGATTAAATCCTTACTAATATTATAAGCGTGAAAGTTTGTATGGATGTTTGTTCCTCTTTCACGTAAAAAGAACCGAGTGGATTTTAATGAAACTTCACAATAATATAGCTTATACTTAAGAATAACACATAGATTATAATTTATAAAGATTTTGTGTGAAGTGCCCAAAATATAAAGATAATTGTCAAGTAAGTAGGAAAAAATTCCGCCATCTACAAAAAAGCCCACGACAGCATATATCTATCTTTTATGCGTGAATCAGAACTTTCCCTTTTGTTTTAATATACGCCAGGCGACAGTGCGCGCTCGGTTCCAATTTATTGCTTTGATAAGTGTAATCATTATTTTTTTTACTTCAGAATAAACTTACTTTTATCACTTCTGGAATTTAAAGTAGATAAACTTTATCTTTCACACTACATCATTTGGACAAATTTCCATAATTGTTTGTGGTTGGTAGTTAATTATAACAATGTAATTTTAATTCAATAGGCAGGTGCTGCATTTTTAAGTATAAAAATAATCATAACTACCGTACTGTATTTTTGGAAGTGTAGAAAAAGTACCTACGAAGAACTATGCCGAACATAAAGTAATATTAACATATTACACTTCCAGATATAAATTATTTAAAGCGTTCATTACACAAAATGTGTAACAATGTGTTACTTTTGCAGAGCAGATATCAGCTTAGGAAGGTATTTTCAAAAATCGACCTACAAAAGAGTTACGGGGAGTTAAAAATTTAAAAAAATCATTTTGATCATGTATTAGATCTACAGACTTAAAACTTTACAAACATGTTTTTTTGTTCAGCTGAGAAATGCACAAAAAGCTTTTTTTTTAAAAAAAAATTTGCAATTCATGTAAAATTAACTGATTAAAAACTTCTTTGCCTTTTAATCTGTATTGTTTAATTTTTCAATTCCCCCGTGCGAAGAACGGGTATAACAGCTAGTATACTTATAAATGTATTGGCACCGCACAATGATTTTGATAAATAATTTATCAATGTTAAATTAAAAACATTTTTAATAATATTACTAATGCTTCCTATGAATTAGCCATATACAATATTTAATACTTATCTGGATAATTTGTACGGTTTATAATTAAGGTCGTATTGTAGCTTTATTGATAAGTATAGATTATAATTGCATTCAATAAATTGTTATTGTATGGGAGAAATGTGCGATGAAAATCCTGATTGAAAATTGGGTCACAAATATTGAAAGTTTGAGAAGACATGTATTTTCTAAGCATAACGGTTTGTACGATTATTTGACAATGTAAGTCATATGCTGCCAACTTAAAAGGATTTCAGTTGGGACCTACCTTTGAATAGGGGTACAGGGATTCAAAGTGTTTTAAAGGGATGGTACACCTTCACAATGTCAAACTTTGGTCAAAATTGCGATTTTGATTTTTTACACTAAAAATATGACTTTTGTTTCGTAGAATAATTCTCCCAAAGATTTTTGTCATTTTGATTAACACAATTACTGAATTATTATTTTTATTTTACTCAAATAAATGTTTAAAATGCACATTTGTTAGTTCGTAAAGTTTCCATTTTCATTGCTGCATAAAATGCTCCTTGCGTTTCAAAGTACCTCATGTCTCTAAAATTTTCACAACTTATGAAAAAAGATGGTATAATTCACAAATTTGTTTTGTAAATTTTGTTTGTAAACGCTAGTTTTTCAGAAAAAATTAATGGATCATTTTTTGTGTTGTTTTGAATACCCCCCCCCCTTGAATGTATAATAATTGGTGAATTATTCCATATAGTATAAAAAATGTATCTTTTTTTCATCAAATTTTATTCTGAATTTAAAATTAATGCACAGATATATTTATATATAAAACTAAAATAATTTACATATCTTAAAAAACAATGCGCAAGGTGCATTTTTAAAAATAGTTTAAAAAATATAATTTTTTAAAAAGAAAATTCAGTTTATAATAGTTTTTTTTCAAAAAAAATATGTTTAAGTTTGTGGAAAATAATAATCACTTACTATATTGATTCCATTTTCAGCTAATTAAGATAACAATTTAAGAAATTAGTTTTAATGGTCCACCGGCCCCTTAAGGCGTCATTGAGTCTTAGTGGAAAAATTAACAAATTCTAAATAAAAAAAACTGGCGTTATAACGCATTAGACAAGACCATTTTAGTGTTCCTAAAATAAAAATAAAAACACTTGAAGCATAAAAGTTTTTCTTTTAATATTCACACTAAAATATTTCATCGTAAGTTCTTTATTCAAGTCTCTTCTCACAGCGAAAAAAACATATCGTCAATCCATAATTATGTTAAAGCGACATCGAATGTCGATATTCGAAATAGAATAGATAAGTTATTTATATAACCGAAGAAAAAATGCCAGCTGTGTAAAAAGCGCTTCACTCGTCAGATTGGATATTCTGCTACTGTTACAGGGCTCTTTGAATAATTTATAATCGAAATATAATTTTATCTTGAGCAGCGAGCGCATGATGATGCGGCTCCGATCAAAGGTCGCTAACTGTCGTCATTCATCTATTTTGCTTCAAAATCGTTTTTGCGGTAAAAAAGATTTTGAGTTACAGAACTCTACTGATCTACTTAAACTACGTTTTTATTAACCTTCGAATTTTTTTATATTTAGTTACTTATTTAAGCATGAGAAAAAAAGTATTGAAAATATCGTGATCGAGTTTTTAATATTTGATCAAGTTCAACGCTATCGATTTATTTATTTAACAAAGGGGAGTAATAAATATTACGCAATTAATTTTTGTGTATTAACTCATTTCAAACTGTCGATATGGCATTTTTTCAGTATTTTTTTAGCAGAAAGGCATGGAAAACAAATCTTGTAAGAGATACTTTACTTTGATGAAATTTTTTAAATAAATTATTATAAGAGAGTATAATTTTTTTATAGTCATAAATTGTCTGTTATTAATTTTCGATTCATCAACTTCATTTTGAAATAAGACATTTATTTTTATAATCAATGGAAGTAAATGCAGTTAAAGCAATATTTTACATAGTTTTAAATAAAAATATTTCACTAAGACTATTGTAATACAAAATTAAGCAGTTTCTAGAAAAAATTACAATGATTTTAAATTTTGAAAAAAAAGTTACTAAAAAATACATTAGTTTTATTTCTCTGTCATATATAAATATCTCCAAGTCTTTGATGAAAGCGATCAAGAAATCCTATTCGAATAAAAAGTCCTCAAAATAAAAAGAAACATTTGTAGATCAATAAATGTTCCAATCTTTTGTCCTTTTCAAATTCTTTTCTCAAATAAAAAGATATTGAGTATTTATTATAAATTGAATAGCTGGTTTCGATCATACTGAAAAAGGGTTTCAAAGAGATAAAATTTAAGTTTGTACTTTTTTTAACATGACATCAAATGTTTATTTTTTCTGTATAATAATAACTATATCTTAAAGAGTCAATTATGAGAGGCTATTCTATTCCTTAGACTTTTTTTGACATTTTTTGGTAATGATATTACGATTTCCTTCTACTATGAAATGAAGTTTCTACTTTTAAAATAAAAAATGAAGAAAAAATTTAAAAAATAAGTAAAATAAAATTATGGAAAAAATGGAATTTAGTTTTGCAATGCATTTTTATAATTTCTCAGTATTTAAAAATCTAAAGATAAGTGACGTAAGAAAAAAATAAGAAGCATCGATATCGAGTGATTTATAGTTCAGTTTGCTACAAGTCTAGTTTTTTAAATATTCCAAATTATATAAAACAAATTCTTCACTCAAAAAAGGGAAATGTTGTACAATTCACTTTTTTACAAAAAGATTTTGCAATTTATGAAATATTCGTCAGTCAATTCATCATCACTAATTACTATATATGTTTCTGAGTGAATTATTGTTATTTTTTGATTATTCTTATTTAAAAAAAGCGTGGTGTATCAGGGAAACTTTTGTGCTTATTCTAAGGAGTTATAAGTAACATATCTGTTAACTAATTGATTTAAATTTAAAAGAAAATCAAATTCAAAGTTGCAGTTGTGACGGATGTATACGCGTTTTTCTATCTAATCCTCTTGGGAAATCTTTGGGCTATGAATTCGCGTTATTCTCAATCAACGCTTTGGAAGAAGAAAATCGTGATATGTAAATTAACTTACGATAAATAGCCAAGGTATCCGAACTTGAGAGAGAGAGAGAGAGAAGGAGAGAAGATATACTCGAGCCAGATGAGATTGCTACTTAAGGTATAATATTAGAATTATAGATATTTGATTCTTATTAGGAGTAAACTTTAAAGTGATGATTGTTCAATAAGATTGAATTGAGATTAGATTCAATCGGATGACTTGATCCTCAATTAAGATAAGGATCAAATTTGATAGTCACCTAATCGCTCACGTTTTATTGTCGTTGTTCCAATTTCACGGTTATCATTGAGGCAGTCTATTTCAATTATTAGTTGAAATCGTGTCAGTTCTTAGTGTAAAAATAAATAGATTAGTTGAATCATATCGAGTGTTTCTCCCCCCACCCACACATCTAGGTGCCCACGAGACAGGCGCGAGCCTCTTACACAGTGAGAATAAGCAATACATAAACTAAATATATTTATGTGAAATATAATTTGGGGAACAAATATTTTTGGAAAGTCTTAAAGTTAGAAGGATTTACGAATAGGATATGCATCGAGTATAACTATCCTGTGTATCACGTTGTTCTTTTGCTAAATGATACATTAAACAGAAGAAAATATCTGTCATGGAATCTTGTAAACATATTAAGATATCTCCAAATATCCATAGCAACGACAAGTGAGAAATTCTTTTTAGTGTGTTCATCTTAAGGTATCCGACTGCGTTCGGAGCCGTGATTTTAAAAAGCAAATAAATGAATAATTTTCATGATATTTAGTGTCACTTAGATTAGAATATATGTATAAAATTGTTCCAAGGACATTTTGACAAAAAATTATTTAAATACAATATTTTGGCAAAAAATTAACTTAGAATAAACTTTTTCAAAATGTTCTCATTTTATAAGAAACGCTTTTAAAATAATAATATTTTGCTTATATAAAGACTTCTCCAGAGAGTCTGAACTATTTTTTTTGAACAATTCACATTATTTTCAGAGTTACAACAATAATTATCGGCGTTTTCTTCTTAAAATTTCTCCCCTCTGTTGTCGTAAAACATGAATAAACCCACTTCTAAGTTATATATTTCAAAAATTCTAGTTGAGCTTCTGTACAGAAGTATGAGCTATAGACAGGCAAAATATTATTATAATAGAAGCATTTTTCACAAAAGGAGAATGTTTTAGAAATAGGTCCTTCTATGTTCATTTTTTGTCACAATATTGTACTTAAATAATTTTTTATTGTAATACTATTCTTATATACATTTTCTAATCTAAGTAACACTAAATATCATAAATATTATCCAGTGATACGCGTTTTCGAAATCACGGTTCCGAACGTAGTCGGACACCTTGAGAGATAATGTAATTTATTCATTAATGTCGCCCTCTAAAGTTACGGTAAGGCTCATGGCGATGAATCTCCTAATTGTGAAGAGATTTCTGAAACATGTGAATAGTGCAAATGGGCTGCATTCATGTGACGTCACAGTCTAATAATTAACTTAATCACGTATTTTTAGCCAATCATTTCATATACATTCATGTGACATCAAAGCCGCATGATAAGTGTAAATCAGAGTCGTTGAATTTATTAAGGAAGGAAACAACAAAGATGAATGCACGGCCGCGGTCTTCCTTGATATTCAAAAAGCCTTTGATAGAGTATGGCATACTGGCCTACTCTTTAAATTAATCACCTATAAAATCCCGCCCCCTCTTATTTGCCTGTTAAATTCCTATATCTCTAATCGCTCCTTCACTGTAAAAATTAATCGTACCCTCTCGCAACTTAAAAAGATTAACGCTGGGGTGGCCCAAGGGTCAATTCTGGCACCAACTCTCTTTAACCTCTACGTTAATGATATTATTAAACATTCTAATACCATAATATGCATGTATGCAGATGATACAGCCATACTCAGCAGACACAGAAACCTCGACACACTAGTCGAAAATATCAATGAACACCTAGCTCACCTGGAGACCTGGTTTTCCGTGTGGAAGATTGCTTTAAACTCTCTTCCAAAACGGAAGCGGTTTTCTTTTCAAAAGGAAACCTCCCCTGAAATTACTCTACAAAATCAAAGAATACCCTGGTCTCAACACACCAAGTATCTTGGTGTAATCGTTGATAAAAACCTCACTTTCCGACAACACATAACATATATTAGAGATAAATTTAAAAATACTACGCGTAAACTTTACTCCCTTATCTGCAGAAAGTCTAAATTGAATAGACATAACAAACTGCTTATCTATACTCTGATCATGAAACCATTACTTACCTATGCCTCCCCTGTATGGGGACATGCAGCAAAAACTAATATAAATTTACTTGAAACTGCTCAAAATTTAATAATAAGACAAATTTGCAATGCTCATTGGTATATGCGAAATAAAGATCTAAGAATAGCTTGCAATATACCAACTATTTGACAGACCATACGAAAACTTGCTATCAACTTTTTCAATAATATAGGCGACTCAGATAATGCTTCTATTAATGAAATCTCCCCCTACTTCTCCCACTTTTCTGTAAAAAGACCAAGAGACATCTTGGTCAATCCAGATTTCAATTAATTTATTTACTTTATTTATTTTTCCCCAAGATCACTTTCCCGCCTTTTCTGATAGTCAGTTTTTGCTGCACTCGGATTGGCTAGGATAACTCCGCCCACTTTTCTCGCATTTTTCAATGATTTTTTCACTGTTTTTAAAGTTAAATTTTAATAGTTATTTTAATCTCACATCCAAGTAGCTTAAATTTTTTAAATCTACGGAACTTTCTCATTATTAAACTGATTTATTCCTAAAACAGGGCAATGGTAGAACTCGTCAAAGGCATCTCAAAATTACCTGATAGGAGGTTAGAGGCCGACAGGCCTAGGCACTCCCTCCAGTTCATCAACGATCAATCAATCAATTTTTTGATAAGTGTAATCCGTGTTTCAGTTCATGCAGTTCGCTGTAGCCAACTTTTGCTTTTTGCAGAAACTTTTAAAAAGTGCATACTTTTCAACAATACCAACACGCACATAGATGAACCAAATGAACTTCATTTAAAAATACACGTATAATGAGATTTCCTTTTAAATCTGGAAAACTTTTTGAAGAGTTTTAATACTTGAACATCTTAACCGAGTATCAAGTTTGTTTATTTAAATTTAACATATAAAACGGTAAGTTTTAATGTGAGTTTTTAATTCAATGTAGAGCATGAGATTACATTTACATTGTGACCAACATGAATTTAGCTCTTTAAAAACTCCTTTGAGCGTAAATGCAGTCAAGTGAGTAAAAAAGTACGTTTGCAAAGAAGCTTAGGATCAATGGGCTCTGCTGCAAAAACAAACGACAGAATTTTTTTCAAAACTGCTACCCTACACTGCTGTACAAATATGCTTCATTTTCATGTGAATGGTACATATCCTAAAAGTTTGATCCATGAATTCAGAAACAATTTGTATCAATACTTCAGTAATATTATTTCAAGATTTGCAAAAAGTATTTGAGCTTATATATAAAGTTCCGAATATCGAGGTTTTATCATGGAAAATGGCGGTAAAAGGCTTTGTTAGAAAATTGTAAATTAAAATATGATTTTTGCGTGGGTTTGCGTATATATTCTAAAAAAATCATGCGTATATACTAAATTTACGCATTTTATAACCAATATAAAGCTGATTGTACTGCTCTATGTATTTATCGCTTTTCAAGACATGCATCGAAATATCCTCGAAGCCTTTTAGAAAATTGCAAAGTTTCTACTACTTCACACACAGAAGCGAGGGATTTATTGTATTAACATATTAATCTCTTAAAAGGTTTCAACACAAAGGGTAAAATATCAATTCCATGGATCACGTGGACCCAAATAAATAACATTTCAACAATATGAATGAGTTAGGGATATAATAAAAATGCATCTCTTAAATATTCGAATCTGAATTGTGACATTCCATTCTTAGACGAGAATTCTGAGTGGTATGGGGGCTTAAAGAATCGATGAAAAGGCTGCGGAATTTATATTTAGAAGTCAGCTTTAAGTATTATATTTTGGAATGGCATAATGGTAATGGTGAAAAATTTATGAATGATAACTAGACCTCGTCACTTAGATGCTATAAATATTAAATTTCGTTGAATTAAATTTCAGATGTGTTCAGAATGTTGGTTCCTTAAGCAGCCTCGCGAGATATTGTCGCTTAATGAATACATTCTTGTGGTTATGTATTATTCTGCTTTGATGTGATGCTATTTGCGAAATAACTGTTCGCTCTTTTTAGAAAAAAAAAATGATGGGAGCTAAGTTTTTGAGTTAAATGCTTAAGTTAATATTTTATAAATGTTGGGGATTCTTTAAAATTGAAAAAAATATTTTTTATTCAAACACAGTTTAAGGAAGTTTGTGTTATGCTTTTATTCGTCAAGAACTCAATGAATTATATTATTCCATGAAAATAGACTTTTAATTGATTTTTGATGTTTGCCACTTAATCTGAAGCTTCACACGTTTATTTTAGAAAATTTATTTAATAGTTTTTTATTAACGCTGCACTCTGAACCTTCCAGAAGGCTATTAGTGACGGATCTCTTTATTGTAAGCCACGGTCAAATGAAAAGGACGACATCCGAGCTTAGACCTCATTCTCTAAACTCCTCAATCTCTCACACCAACGTAAATACTGTGAACCTAGGCAGATTTATTGTCTGTAAGCTCCTCTAAAAGTCACACCTTTAGTAGCACTAGGGAAACCACGGTAGGCTAGTTGTCATGGTCAAGAGTTCATGGCCAGCCGGTGAATAATGAGTTCAAGTTTAAGTGTCACTGAAGACCAACGGTGCAGAGCAATGATACTCAACCTGCGGCCCACGGGCTGCATGAGGCTTTTTCTGAGTGGCCCTGTTATGGCCCATTGCACTAAAAATTCACCGGGAAGTTCTATCTATAAAGTCATCAAACTTATCAATTTTTCTATAAATTTGCCTTTTTTATAGTAGAATGTGTTGTTATATATAAATACTAATCTCCCCTCTGGTCAGACGAAGTCAGACCAGATCAGTGAAACCTTTGACTTTAACGAAGTCCGATACTAGAAGTGGACTATCATGGATACCTTCCCAGTCCAGTTGAAGGCAATCCAAGGTGTGCTCAGGCTGGCACTCAGAGGAAAAAGGATACCTCTTTTTGCCTTCAGAAAAAGTGAGACATTTTAAATGCCCAATGGCAAGTCGGAACAGGCAAATGTTGGACTGTCTGTCACAAGGAAGAGATAAAGAGATAGTAGAATATAAACACGAGGTTTGGTTATGGAAGAAAGGAAATTAAAACTACTCCATAACAGTAAAAGAAACAAAAAAGTAAATATTTTGTGCGTGTGTTTGATAGAAGTGTTAATAAAGTATTAAAATAAAAACACCGAAAATGAAATGTTTGATATTTTGATCAATTTTGTTTTGTCCAATGCTGCCTTGGTATTCTAGTGTTTTCCCCGTTATGCTCATGTTGCGGCCCGCGGGAGATATTGTTCATATGTATGTGGCCCACAGGAAAAAGTTTGAGTAACCCTGATGTAGAGGAAAGGTGCTGATGCACGTTAAATCTGTCGTGGCTCAATGTCATCCCTTTGGCATTATGTGGTAGTTTGGTGAGGAAGATGCCAGTTCAGGGGTCGTCTCTCCATTACATGACTGAGGTCCAAAATCAAGAGGTCTGTCGCTAATAGCGCTTATGTTGCTTTACAATGCTGTAGTAATTGACATTCTCTTACTCACTCGGAATCACAGACGAGCAGTGCCGTAACGAAGAAGATTAGGGCCCCCTGCAAAGTAAGCTTTTGGTACCCAAGCCAAATCATATAAGGGTTACGTACTTGGCGTCAGTCTTTGAGACCCCCTAAAATCCTGTCCCTCCGCGATGCAGGGTTGCAGTGTTGTACGTTACGCCACTGCATACGAGCCCATGACTCGACTACGTCGGTCACGAGTTCGTGATCATGACCACTCAACTACCACAACCACAGTGGCGGGGGGTGGCAAAGCCTGACCGACGTCAAGTACGTATCCTTTACTATATACGGCTGGGAGTACAAACTCTGGCTTTGCAGGGTGGGCCCTAACATCTTATGTTGTGCCACTTTATAGCCACCTACCACGGCCGTAAGGACAGCCAAATAAAATGAGTATTTTGTATTGAGAGATATCTCAACATAAATGTTCAGCTTATTCAAATTTGTATCACATGAATTTATGTGACTCATGTTGATATTTCTCCTACAATTCAAACTGATGCTTTGTTTTGAAAGCAATCGTGTGTAAAAATAGAAAAGTGTCACAAAATAATTTTATGCGTGTTTTCATTTTTATCTTATATATTTTCTTATTTATCTGTGTTTACATTTTATTTTTATTTACCATATTTCAAGTAATATATGCTTCATGTAAATCAAATTTTAAATAACCGGCTGTGCACTTATAATACAATATTTTACACGTTTATTTGCATGTGATTTGATATGTTTTTCGTCAGTGAAAAACGATATTATTGTGAAAAGTAAAGCTAGTTTATACATACAACTACCTATATTAATAATGAAGAAATAGCTATTAGTGGTGCTCTCGATCATGCTCTCAACTCTTATAAGGGCATAATCTCGATTCTGACAGACAGCAGAAGCTCCATCCAATATTTGAAGAATTGGTCAAAAGTTATGGACAGTGCTGGTCTAGATATTTTATCCAAATTAGCTAAGCTTGGTCAGATGAAACAAGTTTGTCTCCAGTGGATACCATCACATGTGGGTGTGCCTGGGAACGAAGCAGCTGATGAGCTGATTGTTAGGGGTTGTACTCTCTCTAACCCCCCTTCATCTGTCTTAAATCATTCGGAAATTCATTCCCTCCACAGAACTAAAATGAATTTGACTTGGCGAAACTCTCCTGCTCACCACTGGTACGCAGCTAAGAATCCTGGCCTATCTCTACAGTGCAGGAGTTCCAGGGTTCATCAGACGGCCTTGGCGCGCTTTAGAAGCGGTCACCTGTGTGGTATGACCTTTTGTGCAGGGAGTAAAGTCTTTCTTTACCTGTCCCTTCTTTCTCCCTGCTTCTCCTGCTCATCTTCTGGACTGCTGGGGCATTTTCCTGCGACACTTGTTTGAAGATCAAGACCTGGTGTGTGACATTATTATACGGAAAGGTCAAATGGACTTGGTGTAGGCTTTCCTGCTACAAGGGGATTGGAAGCAACCACAACAGTCTCCCAAACGATATAGTGGTTTGCAACGCTGACTGCTGTACCGTGGGGCTTGGGTTTGAATCCCGGGGAAGACATGGTTGTTTGTAAATGAATAGTGCCTTCGCGGCATGGGGGTACTCTAAATAGCCGTCGAGCCGCAAGTCCTCTCGTGAAATTGGTGGAAGGGGGAAAGAAAGTTGGGAGGCCCCTGACCCTCCCCCAGGGTGTTCTTCAAAATTGGGTTGGAACCAAGCTAAATCGTACTGTCATGCCCCTTGCCATGATGAATTTCATGGGCCTGAATCTGACGCAGTCAAGATCAGAGGTGGTATAAGAAACAACAAACAACATCATGAAGAAACAGCGTGAGGGAGAGTGACATATTAACGTCGCACTACAAAGTTGCACGAGGGCGATTGGTGACGGACCTCGTAATTTTCAACCAATGTGAAGTGACAAGGATGACACTTGAGCTGCTACCCTCCTCTCCTAACTTCCACACCACACCGACGGGAGGACATTGAGTCTTGACAGATTTAACGTTCATCGGACTCTCCCACACGGTGGATCTTCATTGGTTTCACCTCCCCATTTGAAGTCAACAGGGTAATTTTAACACATTACTCCGTTAAACACTTATAGATTTTGAATAACAGCATTAAGTTACACCCTCTCCTTTCCCTGATGATATTCTCAAGAAGATACTAATCGTTTCATAGGGTTCTAATTAAATTTATTTATATTTATCTGCATAAATTGTGTAGAATTCATGGTATCCGACTAATGTGAAACAGTGTTTTTTATTGTTTGAGTTATAAGGTCTTTTGTGGCTTACAGACTATTTTTCTTTTTGAAGTGACAACTTCATTAGGTGTGTTTTCTGAAGATTGAATCTAAATCAAGCGTCAGGTTCGGCTGCGTTACGCACAATCGATTTTATCAGGCTGCGTTCGTAAACAGAGTTGCCAGAAACTTATGCGGCAAAGTAGCACGAAGAGAGAAAATAAGTAGCGAAAAGTAGCGAATCGGTTTTCACTTGCAATTCATAAATACAGTTTGGTTTTAATTTTATAAAACTGTTTTAAAAATACGCCAAAATGCTTTAGTTATTTAATACATTTAAAATACAAATTCTTCCTGTTAAGTATCGAGAATTATATTGAAGCATTTTTGGTGATGGAATGAAATCAACGCAGCAAGTCCCTCATTCTTCCAAAGTCATTTTGATTCTGAGAATTGACTCGAACAGTTCGAGCCACATTCGATTCCTTAATTTTGTCTCTCTTGACGTCACTCTGGAGAATAACGTTTCCATAGTGACATTACTCATGGGTAGGCTGTAAAGCTTTAAAACAAATATACCTAAATCTCTTAAAAATGGATTTCCAACTACATCTTTTATATTAAAGATGTGACACCACAAAACAATTTTCCATCATTTAATAGCTCAGATAGAAAAGCATCTTTCAACTGTATGTTAAAAATTTGTCTCTATTGATTCTCCAGAACATATATTTTAGATTGATATGCTAATTCTAATGGCAGATAAAAAAAAGGACAATTTGAATTTTAACAAATATCAGGAGAAAAATTCTTTATCTTTTTTAAAGTTCAGTAATTTGAAGAGATTCGGTTTAAAAGATGTTCACGTTAAATCTTGAGAAAATTATGACATCTTTGAAAGATTTCTTTAGTAGATTCTGTAGAAATTATGAAAATTTTGCTTGTTAGTTTATTCAAAAAGACATCCATAAAGTACTTCAATAGGTAAATAAATGCTTGTTAAACTCATGTCAACTTCGACATATATTCAGGGTAAATTCTTCTTCTTAAAAGAATAAGGGTATAATCTTTTAATTCTTTTAGTAATTTGAAATGATCAACATAACTTTGAAAGGTAAATTAATCCTCTCAAATTCTGCTAAAATTGGCAGCTGTAATTTAATACTACTTCATTCTCTCCTTGTAAGAATTTAAGTAAAGGAATAGTAAGACAAGTAGCTGATTGGAAAAAGAGGAATCTAGGGCAGTGTAAGCGTAACGGAGAACATTAGGTTCCCTTGCAAGTTCAGCTTTTAGACCTCAAGCCCTAATACGTACTTGGCGTCAGTCAAGCTTTGGGCCCCCTAGAATCCCTAGGCCTCCCCGCAATGCGATGGTGTACGTTACGCCCCTGAATTTCGGTCAAAACCTTTCAAAAGGGATTTAATCAGATTTTTATCCCATAATCTCTCTAGATGACAAGTGCTTACTTTTGTCGTTGTATGCAATTTTTTTATAAGTCCAATGATGAAACGTAAGTTAATTACAAAAATACATTTTTATTCTTAAATTCAATGCAGTACCGTTAATGATAATTATACAATTTACTTAGTTCTATAAGAATTTGTCCTTTCAAATTACTTTTCCAGTTTAATATTTATGTAGAAATTCTCCCTAAGCCTATTTCTTAAGAATATTACATGTTTCATTTTCATGCTGCTATCGGGATTTGAAAGTATTCCATCATTCCTTTTTTCTACCACTTGCAGTGGAAAAGAGTGGCGAGTCCCGCTTTGATAGGCTCCGATTTGTGGCGGTGGTGAGGTGGGGGAATTACAGCGTTTCGTAGTGGTGAAACATACCGCAATTCCATGTTTTGCTTTGGGACTAAAGTCACTTTTTTTTGCGATTTTTCCGAAAATAATCATTTTTGTCGAAACTTGCTCCAATATTTTTATACTTGGTTGAAAGTAGTAAAAAGTAGTGGAATCTTCAAGTGAAGTAGCATAAAATTCGCGAATTAGCAATAGGATAAAAGAAAGCAGCGGGAAGTTTCTTTTTAAAGTGGCAAAATTCGTGTAAAATCGCACGATCTGTCAACATTGTTCGTAAATCATGTTCGTGTTGGCGACACTCACTTTGTTTTAAATTAAAAATTTCTAGACACGCGTTTTTTTTTCAGTAAAAATTTCATGTTTACTTTTTTCCGCGAAGCTTCGTTTCCTTTATTTAAATATATATAGTTATATATTTTTTCTATCTCAACCGAACACATACTCAAGAACTATGTAGAAAAATTACGTTGTATTATAAAAATAGGTATGGGGGACATTTAATACTCAAAATTTATTTCATTAATCAAAATTGGCCAAAGCAGAGTCTAAAGTTTTGTCCAGACATTTGAAAAATTTCTGATTTATCAATTAAATTTATGAAATATTATTGATACGCACTTTCAGATTTGTAACAACGATACAAAAAAACGATATCTTTAAAAAAAACTTATCTATAAAAATATACCATTGATTTCTTTTTAAACATTTATTCCAAAATGCTTCTTTACAATGTTATAGTCTGAAATTTTTGTTAAAGAATGGGATTTACTTCTCTGATTTTATTTTTCTGTGAATTTTTAAACCAATCTTTTTTCTAATAGTGAATTTCGTTCTCAAACGTATCAAAATTCTTTAATTTTTTTAAAAATTTTGCATATATATGACGAAGTCGATGTAAATAATCTTCCTAGTAACGAAATCTAAAAAGACATCAGTGCATTCTATTAATATTTTTGATTAAAAGCCATTTTTTTATTTCCTTCGTAATTATATTTTTCTAAGACATATATTTTTAAGAACACATAAAAACGCACACGAATTAAATGTAAAATACATTATCTTGACGTAGTCTTGAATAAACATGCATGTATTACTCAAGTTCGAAAAAGAAAATGGCCGCATTCCTCTTTGCAGACAAAAGTAAACAAGAGTATCGAATTTATTTCCATAAATTAAACTCTCTTTCTTCGTTCAGAGCTCCATTTTGAGAAACAAAATTTGATAGATGTCTTCTGACAGTAAAATGTATATGCATTGTGATTTACTTTAGTAACACGAATAACGTTTTAAAATTAGAATAAAAGGAAAGTGATTCGCGATTTCACTAAAAAGAAGCTGACGTTTTGTATTAGATTTATCTACACAAAGAAACAAAACTGTGTTTGAACTAATGTTTTTATCTCGAGAATTAATTAACTTCTTTTTTAAAAAAATGTATGATTGTCTGAAATTCTATTGAAATAGATATTTTGATTTCAAACTGAAATGGTTTTTCACATGCATACAGTACTTTGGCTCTAATAAAGTAGGAAACGAGATACTGGATTTAATCAAATTATCTTTTTTTTCTAAATAATATAATGCGCACCATATAGATTGGAAAATATCAATGGAAAACATCAATGAAATCAATGCACGGTCACACCGAACTGCTGATATTCAGTAGCCACTGGAAAGTAACGGTATCATTCGAATGGAATGGTCAGCGCTCTTCCCTGATTTAAACCCCATACAACATGTGTCGGATACTTTGAGGAGATGCTTTGCGGCGCGATTACATCCTCCGGGAAACACCGGACAGATGCTGATTGAGGAATAGACTCTCTTACCTCAAGAACAACTGTCGGAACAATGTCTGGTGCTAAATATGGAGAGATTGTGCGAAGCAACCATTGCAGTAAGGGGTGGGCATATCTCATACTAAGAAACATTTGCTTTTGGTTCTTCCTCTTGGTGAGACAATTATGTGTAACGATACTATGAGTTCAATAAAGCTTTTTCAATTCCTATTACTAGCTCTCTCTCCCTCTCTCTATATTTATATATTTATTTATCTTGTTAAATTTTCAACCGTTAATAAAATACTTTCTATTCATCCATTCAAAGCAGGAATTGACTTAATTTTTGTTTTATTCAATACTATATGCATAGTATTCATTTTTGCGCTACTATGATTTCATCATCGCTTAAGTATAAAATGCTGTCTCTCATTTCTGAATTTCATGACTCTTAGATCATTTCTCGTGGAGTAATGGCAAAAAAAGCACATGTTTCTTTAGCTTTGCAGACCAGTGTACATAACAACATAAAAAACTTAGTATAGTACGGGTTCTTTTAAGAAGACTTATAAATATAAAAAAATTATAAGTTATAAAAATATTCTAAATTTTGTGGCATTGCGTTTCACTGTAAATAGTGACTATGGAACTTAAAATTAGTCTTTACAAGAATTCAGAAAGCTTCTTCTTCAACCATAGGAAAATTAAATGAAGTCAACACAATAGTATTCCGTGTGGTGACCGGAGTAGAATAGTCCCAACGTAAGCTCATGCGTGCCGTAAAGGCAACTAAAATGAGCAGAAGTCCAACCTCTCAGGGCTCTGGCAACCCTCAATTATGACAAGTGCAACTCTGCACTTTGTCATACACGACAACAACAACACAATATTATATCAAGCCTATAGTAAAACTGCAATCAATTTACGTTGCATTGCAAGATGTTTCTATATATTAAATTTAAGTATGTATCAGGACAGCGCAAATACACCCAGAAAGCTTTCCATATGCTCCTCAAGACGCCAAAAATGTTCACCAACATGGTCGTCAAGCCGTCAAACTTGGTCACCAAAAATCGTGCCAACTTGATTCCAAATAGATTGAGACATGTTTTCTGTACATGTTAATCATTGGAGACAAATATGTTTTTCTTATGTGGGAACACATCAAAGACAAATTAATAGAACTGTATAATGCACGTAAAATTACAGTTTTACAATTTGAATGATAAATATAAACAGTTGTATAATATGTACAATAGGAGTTCATCCGCCGTTAAGTGGACAAGGAGTACACCTCCTAGTTATAAAAAAGAAAAAGATTGAAAAAGGCAAACATATGAAATTATTTATTCAAATATCTTCAACTTTGCTCTGCCTGAAGAAAAATAAAAACATAAAATATTATAGAAATATAACCTTAATTGGTACTTACGTATTATCGTATCAATCGCCAATGTTCAAGGTGACTCGCCAAGTTGGCAACCCCAATTTTGCATGTGCCGCATGCACTGAATTGTCAATTATGTGCTTCGTTTCATATAATGTCACCAACAGGTTGCGATAATACGTAAGTACCCCTTATAAATTATATGAAAAATGTAAATTTAGTGACTTTAACTTTTCTCAAAAGGACTTATGTATTATCGCAACCGTATTGGCAACATTATATGAAACGAAACACATGGATGAATTAAGTCTATTATCAGTTCATCGCTAACAGCCTACAAGTTACCTTAATACGACATTTGAAATATTCAACTAATCCAGTACAAAAAGATAAGTTATTTTATTTACACACACACACAGAGAGAGAGAGTATTGTATAGCTTTATCTAGTACCTTTACGGGGAAATTGAAAGCGCAAGTTATCGTGTACACACTGTTCTTTCTCATCCTGTAGTCAGTATAGAGTAATAAAATCTTTTAGCAATAACCTTAATTACGGTTGCCAACTTGGCGAGTTATAAATAGAGTTGGTGATTGTTGTCATAATACGCAAGTACCCGATTTTTCTATAAAGATAAAAAAAAAGTTGATAATCACAAAAAAACCAAATTAGCTAATTAAAATAAAAAAGAAGATGATAAACAATTTACAAAATAAAGCCACAAAAAGTAACAAGAAGCCAAAAGTAAAAAATGGTATTTGCGTATTATCGCAACCAATTGGCGACATTATATGAAACGATGCACATTATTGCCAATTTAGTGCATACGACACATACAAAATTGTGGTTGTCAACTTGGTGAGTTATCTTGAACGCTGGCGTTTGTTACGATAATATGTACGTACCGTAAGATTAAACAAAATGAAAATAAAAGGCGATTAGAACTTCAACAAAATCGATCGACTAATACAGTGAAAATATGATATCCTTTTAATTTTGATATTTCATAATAATTGGGGCCAAAAGATATGGTGCATTTGCGCTGTCCTGATACACTATTTGAATATTGTAATCTTAGGAAATGTTATAGAAACTATTCAAAAAGCAGATGCAATAAAATAATTTTTAAGCCAGGATGAAAAATCGCATGACACAAAAGATACAAATATTCATAAATATAATATTAAACTAAGTATATACTAGCATGGAGTGAAATAATAAAAAAGACATCGATTTACAATGTACGAAAAGTTATTCCATTCACATTAAATGTTTTAAACTTAACATTTCATCAGATTCACGTAGTATCTCTTTACAATTAATGAACTTCATTATATTCAAACATAACTGTTCATAATGTGCCATTAGAAATAAACAGAAATATTCAATCATTATTGGAGGACGATGTTCATAACTTAAGTGGCATCTTCCTCTTCTAATTTTCATACCACATGAATATTTTCCAGACATATATCCTTTGCATCAGCATCATTTAGCTAGAAAGTAGTACTTGATTGAATTTTAATAAAAAAGGAAACAAATTATAGAATTTAAATATGCTTCCCTTTATGATACAAACTTCGAAGAAAATTACCTTAAACAGGATTTTTTTTTAATTTATAAAATTACAGCTTTACTTCGCTTTTAAAATATAAATTCATTTTCCAAAATCCAATTTCTTATTGCAAAATGAGAAATTTGTTATAATTATAGTAACGCAGAAAAACTGATTTTAATAATTTAAGCAAAAATAATTTTAATTATAAATTTTATTCAATCCTTTGAGTTTTGAAAACTTACAAAATTACATATTAATGTAATGTGTTTTGAATGATAAAATGGGATAAATTCATTTAATTAATACCTTGCTTTTCTTTAAAAAATACAATTATGTGTCTATTTGAAACAACTCAACACTTAATTTTTTATGTACTTCAACTTTAACTTTAAATTTCTTCTTTCTGATTGGATAAAATTCATAGAACACGAAAATTGAAGTGAATTTCGCCAGTTTGGCTTTGGATTTTAAAGAGTGAGGTTGCGTTACTTGATATTGGGAAAATCCGTGAAAAAAACCTAAAATACACAATTTTTTTGACTAAAACATCAAATTGATGTGTTGAATTTCTTATTTTATTTCCTTCTAAACAGTTTTCGTAGTATTTTTAGATTAAAAAAAATTATTTTGTATTAGATTTTCTTAAATCTTTCTTGGCGTGAAACTATGTCACTTTCTTTAACTGTTGAGGAGAATTTCTTTTCAGGAGTCCTTTCCATGGACTGGGGGCCCACCGAGGTCCACATCGAACAGATGGAATGGGAGTACTGCTGTGGGGGGGGCTGAACCCATGGATTGGGAGGACATACCTGAGGTAAGAGTCTCCAAGAAGGAAAAGGTGAGTCAAAGTTTCGACATCGAGGTTAACACTAATTTTCTTGTAGAGACAATTCCACCGGCGCCAAAGAAGGTGAGTCCACCTCTAAAGCCTAATACTGATCTTTCTTTTCAGGAAAAGGAGAACTTTCCAACTCCAAAAAAAGTAAGTCCTCCTTTAACTGAGATCGTTCTACGGAAGGTTCGATCAAGACCCAAGGTGAGTACTCCTGAGGTAAGTACTGTAAATCGAGTTATACTCAAGGCGCGCCGACCTATTCTTCACAAAGATTAGTTCCTTTTAAATCAACAAATTAGCAATATCAAAAGTAATTATGTCTCCACATCCAGAAGTTTAATCATGTAATAGTAATTTTTCTATAATCTAGTTTATATTTTGTTAAAATTATAAGGGGGAATGTATAAATATCCATTAAATGTTCCGCGTAAATAAAAATACCTTTATATAAACTGGAACTAATTTGATAGCTGGAGACATGGCGCTAAGTGCCGCTTGGTGCAATAAAGAAATCACGCCAAGCAGTGCTTGATGTTGATGGAATGGCGGCTTAACGGCATATTGCAATGTTATCGCCCGTCTTGGCAAACATAAACAATACCTTGGCGCGTATCTCCGGATATCAAACTAGCACCTATTAATTTTAAGCAAATTTAATTAAAATTTTTTTACAAAGTATTTATGCTGAATACTTTTTTTTCAATTACAATATTGGAAAGGCTTAAGAAAAGGCTATTGTTTTATTGTCAACCAGACCTATCCAAAAACTAGTGTTTTTATGAGCATTAAATCACATTTAGGATCAAATACTATTGATTAATATAATAATCCGATTACAACGTTATTTTTATATTAATTACCCTATCTTAAATGCTTTGATGATCGAAATAAAAAATTATCTAAAAATAAACTCCTTGAAGAAAAATCATATTTGAATATATTGTTTACAAACAGTTAAATTTTTTCGTCTTTATTACATTCTGACCCAACTATAGACTAATGCTTCGTGATGACTCAATATGTTTACAGTAAAAATATATAAAGTTTCTTAACAATTCGATACAAGGGAGCTTTTTATAAATTAAATATTGTTCCTCCGATATTATTAAGTCTGAACTTTTAGGTTATGGGCATCATGCAAAGAAATATCGCCCCACATTAAAAAACACGCAAAACTCTGCTCTAAAAATGAGTTTGCAGTTTATGTTTCGCAATGCGTAATATTGCCAAAGTTTGTGTTCGCGACAAGTAGAAAAGTTGTCGCCATCTCATGTTCCTTACAACTGATAAGTATAATTAAAATCATTGAAAAAATTAACAAATTCAAAAATATTTAAAAATCTTGAAAACAAAAATTTGATTTAATAATGCATCAAGAACGCTTAAAATGATTTCCAAAGCAATTATCATTAAAAAAGGTATCGGGAATATATTTTTTGCCGATTTCTTAAACAGATAACTTGACATCTTAATCCTCAAAAACGGGATTTATATATTTAGAAAGTGTAAGATTTTTATGGTATTAACTATAAGGTATTCACTCGAAAGTATTTTTGTACTGGTGAACTTTCTGAGAACAATGTATTGCTAGTTCGGCTCAACTTCCTTGGTGATTGTAGTAGTTAATGGGAAGTTTAACATCTCAGAGAGAGAAAGAGAGACAGAAAAAACCAAAATACGCTAATTTGGCAGAAACAGGAATTACGTGAGACGGATGAGTGGAATAAGGAAGGAAACTGAGCAATTTGACGTCGAAAATGAGCGGTATGGTTATAGCTTAAAAGTGTTTGTGATATTTTCGCTTATCTAAAACAAATACTGGTAACTGGGCACAATGTGCAATTACTAAATGTTTTCATTGGAAATTATGTTCATATAATTAATAAATATGGCGCCAATAAAACATTTTTAAAGATGTTTAGACAATTTTTTGTTTCCTTAGAAAGTAATAACTTTGAGTTTGTCTGAGGTGTAAAGATACAAAGATTTGAGATTAATAGGGTTTGGAAAAAAAAAAGACCTTTCTACTCAAAAATGTTGAATCAAACATAATCCATCAATTTACATAATTAGCCATGTTACAAATCATTATAATTTATTCACATAATGTATTTGGAACTTTTCCTTTTCGCCGGCTCAAGCGATAAAGCCGTCATAAATGGTTATCCCCCAAAAAAATATCCTGCTGGTAACATTCTTCACCACTTTTTTCAAAAACAATTGGGGGGGGTTCTTATCAACAACATATTTCTCATAATACATCAAAAATGGATTAAAAACCAATGAGAAATAACATTTTTTATGTGTATATTGTGTGTTGTCACCAATGACACCAACTTGGCGAGATATGCGCTAGTGACACGGAAAAGTACCAATTTTTTTTAAAGTGTGTTCATCCCCTCCTCCACACACATACTAAAAATAATTAAATTTTGCTACCCATTTGATTTTTTATTTCTAATGGTTATAAAAACACTTGGTACTTTGTCTTTTCGCCGGCGCAAATCTCACCAAGTTAGTACACTGCTGGACAATTGCTAAGGATGGATAACACTATCATCCATAGCAACCACAAAATGAAAGGAAGCAAAATGTGGAAAATTAGAATAAGTGCGGGATATTAGTAAGAAGAAGTATGAGTATGCAAATTTTTTCCACGTCTGTTCATCACGTGATAGCGTTCATAAGAGCTTTAAAGGTTTTGACGCGTGTGGACAGCTGTTGTTCAAGTCAAAGTTTTACAGGAAAGATTTAATAGACGAACTTAAAATTTTTTGGCATGTCTTCCCGACATCACATAGATGATTTTATGCATGGCCGAATTATTGGAAAGATCGAAGAAGGGCGAAAAATAACAGATGTTGCCAGGGAGTTCGACATCGCTCACAGCGTTGTTTCACGGCTGTGGAAGTCATTTAAAACTACTGGAATGTGTAGTAGACGGCACGGGGGAGGTCGTGTTAGAAGTACGACGTCTGCAGAAGACAGATACATCGTCCTATCAGCAAAAAGGAACAGGCGCACCACAGCTCAGCAGGTGGCAAATCAGTTTCTTGCTGCCTCAGGAAAGCAGATCTCCCGAAAAACTGTTGCTAGACGTTTGAGGGGAGGAGAACTATACGCACTCAGACCTGTTGTGTGTGTCCCATTGACCAGACAGCACCGTACTGCCCTTTGCAATGGTGTCGTGAGCATCACAATTGGACTGGTCAGGACTGGGCATGCGTACTATTCTCAGATGAGAGTAGGTTCAGTCTCTCATCGGATTGTAGACGCCAACTGATCTGGCGCGAGAGTGCTACTGCTTATCGTCCAGAAAATATCCAGGAAAAGGACCGATATCCGACATGCAGTATCATGGTGTGGGCCGGCATCATGATCAATGGCCGCACGCGCTTACATGTGGTTGCGAATGGGACTATGACGGGCCAACGATACATTGATGAGGTTCTACTTCCTCATGTTCGTCTTTTCCGTGGTGCTGTCGCTGATAAATTTGTTTTTATGGACGACAACGCAACATGTCATCGAACACTCGCTGTTTAGGATTGTCTAGACAGCGAGGGTATTCAACGTCTTGTATGGCCAGCGCGTTCTCCAGATCTAAAGGCCATTGAAAATGTGTGGGATGCTTTGGGGAGGCAAGTTGCTGGTTGAAACTATCCTCCGACAAACAAGAACACCCTCATCCGTGCACTCACAGAGGAATGGGATAAATTGCCTCAACAGCTGCTGGATAATGTTGTGCAAAGTATGGTACGACGTGTGGAATGTTGCATCACACTCCACGGTGGACATATCCCGTACTGATACCTTTCTTTTAAGGTGCCTGCTGACTTTTAGATACATTGTTCCATTTCTCCGTACGCAGATCAAATGAACATTTTTTTTTTCTTTCAGATGTTTCACAGCTTTTGTACTTTCCAGAACAATAAATATTCTTTATTCTAATGTCTGAACAGTGTGGCAACTATATTTTATCTTACTAGGCCTCATGTCTCGCTTAATGTTATGCTACATAGCAATTTGTGATCCGTCCTTAGCAATTGTCCAGCAGTGTATTATTGGCGACAACTCACAATATACACTTTAAATATATTAATACATATTAGTTCTCATTGGTTTTTCATCTATTATTCATGTATTATGAAAATACTATGAGTTTTTGAAAATGTGGTAGTAAAAGGTCACAGCGGTGATATTCCATTTGGCGTCGATAGCATCATTTATGGCGACTTTATCAGTTGCGCCAATGAAACGGAGATTTATCAAACAGATTATGTGAATAAACTATATTTAAGGATTTGTAGCATGGTTAATTATGTCAATTCGTGAATAATTTTAAGATTCATTATTCCTTTGTATAAAGGTCTTTTTTCAAGCCGTGTTAATCTAAAATAATTGCATCTATGCATCTCGCACGAATTAAAAGTGATTACTTTCAAAGGTAAACAAAAATTGTCTAAAACATCTTTAAAAACATTTTATTGATACCATATTTGTTATTACATGAACATAATTATATCATTAACATTCCAATGAAAACATTTAATGATTGTACATTATGCCCCATTATCAGTATTTGTTTTAAATAAGTGTAAAAATACTTATCAGAAATAATATTTTTAAGCTATAACCATACAACGCATTTTCGACATCAATTGCTTAGTTTCATTTCTTCTTCTAATCATCCGCCTCACGTAATTCCTGTTTCATCATCTTTGATGCCAAATTGGCGCATTTTGGCTTTTTACTGTCTGTCTGTCTCTCTCTCTCTCTGAGATATTAAACTTCCAATTAGCCATTACTATCATCAAAGAAGTTGAGCCAAACATGAAATAAATTGTTCTCAGAAAATTCGCCAGGATAAAAATACCTCGAGTTGTATAGTTATAGTGAATACCATAAATTTATCATACTTTTTAAATCCTGTTTTTGAGAATAAAGTTGTAAAGTTATCTGCCTCACGAGATAAAATATTACCAAAACTCATTTATGTAATTCTGAATGTCGTCTAAATTTTTTTTCCCAAAGTTTCAACAAAGCTTAAGAAATCTACGGCAAAAAACAATTTCCCGATACTTTTCAAAAGACATTTGTTTTGGAAACAATTTTAAGCGTTCTTGATGTATTATTATAAATTAAATTTTTAGTTTTTATATTTTTAAATATTTTTGAATTAGTTAATTTCGTTTTTCTTCAATGGTTCTTATCAGTGCTATATACTTAGGTATTTGGGATGTTTTTCATATGTGAGGAGCTAGACTTCAAAATCTATTTTTAGTTTGTAGTTATATATATATTTGTAAGTAGTAAAAGGGTCACTATATTGATTTTGTTGGATTGAAAGAAAGTCAATTTGTGTCCTGTTGCAAACTCGAAGATTGCAACCAAATGGGTGTTAATGATATTCACATCAGTGCTTGAATTCCAAAGAATAATATTATCAGAAAACACTGCAATATCAAGAAATTTTAGTTTCCATTTCTCTACACCGGCCAAAAATAGGTAGAATAGAGTAGGTCTTATCCATGGGAAATGCCCTGTACCAATTTAAAAGGATCCGAAATGGTCTTGTTAAGTTTAACTCTAATGGATCTGTGGTGCAGAAAGTTAGCTACCCAGGCCAAAGCAGAACCCCTAATATTGAAAGTATCATGTAATTCAACGATAAGTTTGTCTTTTAAGGCTGTATCAATGGCCTTAGATAAGTCTAACATGCTTACAAATACCAGATATTTTTCAGAATTGTTAGGTACTGAAATTGCTTCATAAAATAATTGTTTCCTAATAGAAGGTTTAATTCATCTTACTTGCATTACATCAGCAGCAAATGTGTTTTTCTTACTATGCGGCCATGTAATTGTATTGTACGAAGGTTTCTTTGTTAACAGCTTTCACAAATTTGGGGGTCGGGAAAAGATAAAATACTTTTACTTAGAATATTGCGATAGTTGTTTTTCCAAGCATTAATAAATTGGTAACTATCATCCTTTTGAATGATCAATAAAAGATTTTACATCTCTTGGCGATAAACAATGCCAAACTCATCATCAGTAAAATTGATAAATGCGATAATTGTGCAAATATTGAGAGTACATAGATTAAAATGAAAATATTAAATTAACTACAATATACATACTAAGTTTGACTTCCATCTATTTCTATTAATATTTTACTCATGTTGACATTTATATATCAATCCAATTTGACGCTTTTCAAGATACAGAAAAATGAATGCATCATACAAGGCTTTTAACTATTATTTATAAGTTGTAATTTCATGGACAAAAGAATAATTTACAGTATATAAATCACTATGAATCTGGTCACGTAATTACAAAGTTTATTTTACATTAAGCAATAGTTGTGGTATCAAACTGTGTTGGGGATTTTCTTATCTAAATGTCAATTTCGACTCAGTCGCGAAATCCATAACAAGTTTTAACACATTAATCCGATAGCGTGTATTATTTACAGTTTTACCCTCAGATAGTTATTTAAAAGAAATGTAAAAAATTCATTTGATTTTCCAAAATTAAAATCTAATATCTTGATTATGTAATGTTATAATGGACTAAAAAAATTATATTAATCTAAAAATGAATGTAACTACATTACAAGGAATTAAAAAGGAATAGAAGGTGGATTTAAAAAAGAGATATATCCAAGAGGAGAGAGAACTTAAAATATTTATGACGAATTCTTCCAAAACTTCAAAATGTGTTCACTAATCAAAAGTGGCAGCGTTGGTCCACTCCCTGAGCCCCACCAGAGGCCGAGCGCCGAAGCTCTTCCAACTGGGAGATGAAGATCATGCTCGTTGATACGACAAGATCTTCATCGAGCTGGTCACGTGGGGTTTCCCTGGTTCCCCCACGTGTTACACGAATGTGGACCAGCTACCTCTCAAGACCTCCAGGAAGGCACCCGGCACGCTCCCCTCATTTGTTTCAAAATTTCATGACTTCAGACGATGGAATAGCGTGTTTAGTTAAGGTATCCGACTACTTGCGACAACTTTTTTTTTAAAAAAACGGAAATATGAGGATTTTTTTGTAATTTTTAAAATTTTTTAGTATATTTTAAGGAAAAAATCTTAAAATTGAAAGCAGAAAAAAAATTTATTATTATTAAAATGGGAGAAAACTGGTAAAAATGTACAAAAAGTACATAAACGGGGCCCGCTCTGTACAAAATTTTTATGAGAAAATTCTCAATTTTTCAATTTTGATTTGTTACTTTATTATTCGTGTTTGAAATGACTTTCAGGATAAGAGATATTTAAATTTTTAAAAAACCTAGAGCACTTTTATCTTAGTGATTATACGAATTTGCTTAAAAAGAAAGTGATTAAATTCACATAAAGGACTGTAAATTTTAAAATAAAGCAGCGATTGATAAATCTGAAGATCAAAACACTTCTATTGTTATACATAACATACACAAAAAATTTCAGCAAATTTTTTTCAAAACTTTTTGAGCAATTGCTGAACTTTTCGCAAAAAACCCATTTTGAGTAAAACGCATTTTAAAGTTTGTCATCTTGTGTAAAGTTATGGCATCTGCTTTTACTAAAACACTTGTAATTTTTGTTCTAGTGAATGGAAAATAAAAAACTTGGTATTTTTATTAAGCTTATATGATGGCCTATAAAATAAAATCATAAACAAAATTTGTCAATTTTTGAAAAGAATCATGATTTTAGGTTAGTCGGATACCTTAATAATAACAAAGCATTTACTATTGGGTAGTCCCTATTCTAAATGATTTGTTGCAATCACAGTGTTTTGAAATTTGTTCATTTTTCCAAAAAGCGTGCCGGGTATTTTGTTGTGGACGCGCTGATCCTCGCCCCTTCCCATCAACGCACGACTATTTTCCTATTTCACCCGATCTAAAGACAATGCAGACGGACTCATTTCTTATAGGAGTGTTAGAGAAGGGGTTGTCGTAAGGCTCGACTTCCCCGGGGTTGTCCAGGAGGTCTATATCAGAAGTGAGAGAAGGAAGGACAGCCCTCGAGGCACAACAAGTAGCCGACCTCCAAGTGCTGTTCCTCGGGCAACGTTGCTCTTCGATTAAGAGCAGCGGCTGATTGGCTACTCTAAAAAGTATCTTTGAATGTAATGAGTCCACTCAATAATACCTTGATTATGTCATAAGGATGCATAAACTCTACCAAACCAACTATATAATTCTAATCGTATAACATTCAACTATTAAAAAGAGAAAACCATTCGATTCCCCAGTTTTTTTTACCTAAAACTAATATTTTGGAACTCCCAATAGAATTTCAGAAGGATTCCTTTGATCAATTTTCCCGTGATATGTTTGTTGTATATACAGTCACAAGCTGATTTAACTAATTTATCGGTACCGAACATTTCTTTCGTTAAGTCGGTGTTATTCATTATATCGTGTCCAAACAAAATACAGTTTTTTTTTGCACTTATCTTTTGGAAATTCTATAAAACGCAACTGCACAAAACTATCCTTGTTAGAAATTGCATGCGTTTCATTCAACAGCTGAAAATACTATTAACGAGTTAATACGCACCAGTTAATTGGAAATTTTAAAATACTGAGAGATAGATAGTTGACAATCTTTTTGAATCTTGACTCAGAAGAGTTATTTTTCGACTTCACACAGCCTGCTGCATGAAGTATGTTTTGACAATTTTAAAACAATTTACAGCATTAGAAAATGTAACCCTTTTGATTATCAATTTCTTAGTCAGAATCGTTATTCTTTGGGCCCGACAAACTAATTTGGAGTGGAGTGGAATGAGATGATAAATGAATTAATTTTTTGTCCTATTCAAAACTCACGCGAAGGTTTACACTCACGACTCATCTACGTCTGTGAATTCGAATAATGATCTGCACCCGTTCCTGTTGAAATTGCTGAGAACAAGAAATTTTTTTTTCTTATCCTGACAAAAATGGATCATTATTTGAAAAGAAAATTCAATTTTTCTATTGTAAATAAATAAAAAAAAAACTTTTTCAGTTGAAGAAATAATTCATTAATTCACGGTTTATTATTTATCAAACCGGGGTTTATTGTCTTCATGTTAATTATAGAAAAAAAATTATTAAATCGCGAAATCCGTTAAATCGGGATTCGTTAAATCGCTGTCCGACTGTATTTAAATGATTCATTTGAAAGCTTTCAGAACTTCAAGATTTATTTTTAAAAAATTTAAGAAACTAAGAAAAAATGTAGATGCGAGACGGGTATTATGGAATGCCGATGTGTTTTGACTCTCTCTCTCTGACTCTTACAAAATGTGAAACGCACTTTGCGATTTTCAAACATTTTTGCAAGGAAGTTTTCAAACATTTTAACGTTCTAGTTCAATTATTATGTGATGTATTACTGGGGGATTATGGAATACGAGGTATTCCATAATACCCAGTACATTCCATTCCAATATATCATTTGTAATAGACATCACGTGTCATCAACTAAAGAATAAGAAAACAAAGACGCGGAATGTGTTTTCTGTAACTGAAAATTCTCCGAATGTCAACGAGAGAAAATTTGGATTCAATGCTGCAGCTGTTTTCTGTGAGCTTACCTTGACTGTACTAGACTAAAACTTTTGTTAATAAATTCGAAACAGATATGACTTTCGCGTATTCTTAAAAATATGGATTTTATAATTGAAAATTAGAACGTTTTATGAAGTCTTGATTAGTTTTCCAATGGTTTAAACCACCGGTTCTATATTACCCGTCTATTCTATAATACCCACCACATTTATCATTTTTCTTGAAAATAATTTTTGATAACAACAAAATAAATACTATTTCTTTTGAACAACTGATAATTCATTGCAATCATTTATAGCAGCGTTTCTCAAACGGAGAGGGCGAGATGGGACGCGATTTTATATCGAAAAGTTGAAAACAAAAGATTAATTTAAAAAACTATTAATTAACTGAAAATAAACAAATAAAACACATTCTGATATAATAATAGATAAAATACACATTTACACTGATATGCACTGAAGTGCCACTTAATTAGAGATACCGACCTAGTAACAAGTTGGGCCTCTTCTGGCCTTGATAATGACTGCCACACGACGAGACATAGATTCAACAAGTTTCTGGAAACGTTCCACGGGAATGACAGGCCAAATATTGGTTAAAGCTCTCCATAATTCGTTGATGTTGTGGGATGGCCTTTCACGCCTTGTTCCAAAATATCCCAAAGAGGCTCAATAGGTCTTAAGTCTGGGCTTCTAAGTGGCCAATTTATGACAGAAAAATCAGAGGAATGCTCATCCAACCAGCCAGTAGCCAACCGGGACTTCTGAAAGGTAACGTCTTGCTGGAAAACTCCATTACCGTGCGGATAACAGACCAACATAAACGGATGCAGTTGACCACCTAGAAACTCTACGTACCATTGAATCTACTAATACATTGAAGGAGGTTGGTACATGCACCAAAGATCCCAAACAGTGCCACGAAAAAACACCCCAGACCATAAATGAGCCCCCATGCCCTTGTACAGTTCCAACCTTCCATGCAGGATCCATGGCTTCATGAGCCTGGCGCCATATTCTCAGCCTGCCGTCGGCGTTAATTAGTCGGAGAGAATCGAGACTCATCATTCCATGCTACTCGTTTCTCTACACTCTAGTCTGGGATTTCTTGCCCAGGCAAAGCGTGCAGCCGGATGGCAAGCATTGAACAATGGTACTCTCGAAGGTCGACGGCTCCCGGAACCCATACGGTGAAGCGAGCGTTGCACAATCCGCTTACTGACTGTACGACTGGCACCATCATTCAATTGGGTGGTAATTTGAGCTAATGTTTGGCTCTTCGTTGGCTACGCTCAGTACGTATAAGCCGTCTCTCACCAAGCACTGTCAAGGCTAATTGTCCTTTGCAGTTTGCCCGATCACTAGTTTTTGTCCACCATCCATTTATTCTTGATATACTCTTGGCACTATTGACTTGGACTATCCTAGCTGTCTGACGATTTCGAAAATTCAATAGCCCATGCGTCACGGACCTACGATTTGTCCGCAATCGAAGGCGTCTAAATGAGACAGTTCACCCATACTGGTAATTCCAATAACTAATTCAGAACAAACACAGTACAAGCTATATATGCAGTAACCACAGCGTTCTTACTTGCACATAAATGATGCACAGTGCTACATAATTTGTATAGCCCTTGATATCCCTAACTCAGTGGCACTTTAGTGTAATACACTTGCAAATATTTCAGTACTCCACAATGTATTTTATAATTAATTTAACAATACTAAGTTAAGAGCAATAAAAACAACTATCAATGACCCCATGGTCTTGTCATATATAAAATTACATATAAAAATGAACACTCATCTTGATAATTTGTATAGTTTATAATTAATCCCTCAACTGTCGATTCAAAGTTACGCGATTTTCTCATCAATGCCACCGTTTTCCCCGTATTGGATGTGATGTATTGGAGGGGGGAAGAAGTAAATAAGGAGATCCTCCGAAATAAGTAAATTTTTCGCAAACACTGCCAAGGTCCTTTTATTGCATTCCAAAGCCTTCGGAATGATTTTATGGATGGCAGTGTACAGAAAAAATCATACTTCGGAAAGATGTATATGTACGTGCGGGGTAATTAACGCTTTGGATGAGTGAGTCATTTATATACGCCGGTGGCGTGTAGAAGTTAAAGTCGTATTGTAGCCTTAGCGTCAAAGTATAGTATTATTGAAGTAAATACATTGCTATATTGTATGTGGGGTGATGAAAATTATGATTGAATATTTGGTTGCAAATACTGAAACTTTGAGAAGTAATGATTAAAGTATATATCTATGATGATTTGGGAAATTTTTGTCGAAAACCAGTACTTATTTTTAGAAATGTAAATATAGTATTCAATAACACCCGAGTCTCATATAATTCTAGTGATAGCTTGATTACTTTTACTCTTTCGAATGCGTTTTATTCCATTCGGATCAATGCATTAGTCTAGATTTGACGAGGAAAGCAG
This sequence comes from Trichonephila clavipes, assembly GCA_019973935.1. Classification (NCBI taxonomy): domain Eukaryota; kingdom Metazoa; phylum Arthropoda; class Arachnida; order Araneae; family Nephilidae; genus Trichonephila; species Trichonephila clavipes. Next base: position 571,425 of record BMAU01021177.1, on the reverse strand, counting down.
AAATTCCGTAGGATTAACAGTTGCGCTCAGGAATTCAAAATGGAACAGAAGTCTAGACAGGAGACAGAAGTCTTAACTTCTTATTACAGATTTAATTGAAGGGGCTTTGCTTTTAAACCGTGCCATTCTATATATTTATTTGAGAAATGTAGGCTATAGACCTTGTAACTCAAAATTGTGGTCGAATAATAAGAAGCACACCCAACTCTTTTTTTACACGTTTTTGAAGTGTGTGACACGGTACACAAATAAAACGAATTGAAGTTTTTGTGTTCTAGCACGAATTTCAAATGTTTTGGGAACTCGTGCCCTTTAGCTGAGGACGATTTGTTCGAGTTTCTAATAGTTTATAATAATAAAGAAGTCGATACACTGGCAAAGTCGACGGTGAATTTGAACTATTAACAGCTGATTTAATTCGCGAGGGCTGGAAATTTACCACAAGTACAGAACAACATTTTATTGCTCATAATCCTGACATAGAGTGTGCATTAAAATTTCAACGCAGTCTTGCGTAGCAGGATATTTATGTAATCAACTTCAGTAACCAAAAAGACAGCCGCTAGTAAGAATTTTAAACAACAAAAAGAAAAAAAACAGAGGTTGTTAATAAAAAACGAAGTTCTTCCTTTGAATCAAAACCGACAATTGGGCTTGACTTTTCTGATACATCGACTAATGATAGGGTTCTTAATCCAGTTCATAATAAACATGCACGTTTGTTATCAAGGAGTGATGAGCAGTTGTTAGTAGTTTATTTTCCTAATTTCAGTTTGCATTTTTATATGTTGCATGTACTTACAGCCTAAATTTTCACTGTACAATAATTTTAATTTTTTTGTAATAAAAATGAATTGTTTTTGTTTAATAAATATGTAAAGATGAAAGAGGGGTATTTGTGTGTGTTTTTTAGGAAATATTAAAAAGATTATTCAACTTACACGATTTTTTAAAATTGTGGGACATATCCCCAAATTCAACATTGCCACATGTATTTATTTTTTGCACAATTTTTGCGCACGTTTTCTAAGGAACGTATCTACCGTGTAAAAAAGAGTCGAGTGTATATCTAAATTTCCTTTGAATCTCATAGCTGCCTCGTGTACTGAATTTCGGTTACTTATAATTTCCTACAACGTTTTTACTCTTTGTAATGACTTTTTAATGGAATAAATAATTTAAGAAGTATATCGCCATCACGGAAGACATACAGAATATATCATACATTTTAACCGAAGAAAAAAAATAATAATCCACAATCTACATTTAACCCTTTAAGTGCCACCGGCGTATATATACCTCTCACTTAGCCAGCGTATAAAATGCTCGATCGTATATATACGTCTTTCCGAAATACGAAATTTCCTTTGCGCTGCTATCAGTAAAATTATTCCGAAGGCTTTGTAATGCAAAAAAAAATGAACTTGAAAGTGTTTGTGAAAGATTTATTTATTTCAGAGAAGTATTTTCTTATTTGCCCCCCCCCATCACCAATACACCGCTTATGCGTGTCTATGAAAAATGCTGGCACTGGGAATCTAGTCTCGTAACTTTTGATCGGCAATTAAGAAGTTAAAGAGACTAACAACGTTCAAAACCGTGATTTTGAGAAGGCGTTTAAATAAAGAGTGTTTTTTTCCAGGTATAGAAGTTTAAGTTGGCATTACTTTCCAAGATGGCGACCGATTTAACAGCTGTCAAGTGATTTATTCTCAGTTTGGTTTGGCAATTCATCAAAACGATCATCAAGCAAGGCGTAGATTCGTCGAATGGGCCCAAAACGAGATTGCCGTTGTTCCCGATTTTCCTAAGCGAATTTTGTTTAGCGATGAAGCGCACTTCTGATTGAATGGCTACGCCAACAAACAAAACTGCCGCATTTGGAGTGAAGCTAATCCACAAGTGTATGTCGAAACACCGTTACATCCAGAAAAACTGACTGTTTGGTGTGCTTTATGGGCTGGTCGAATCCTTCCTCAAAAACGATTAAGGCCACAACGTTACAGTCAATGGTGATCGGTATAGAGCCATGATTACTAACTTTTTCATTCCTGAATTGAACAATCATGATGTCCAGGAGCTGTGGTTCCAACAAGACGGCGCAACATGTCACACAGCTCGTGCCACAATCGATTTATTGAAAGACACGTTTGGTGACCGCCTAATTTCACGTTTTGGACCTGTGAATTGGCCTCCAAGATCTTGTGATTTAACACCGCTAGACTATTTTTGAAGGGCTATGTAAAGTTATTCGTCTATGCGTATAAGCCACAAACGCTTGACCATTTGGAAGGCAACATTCGCCGTGTTATTGCCGATATACGGCCAAAAATGTTGGAAAAAGTCATCGAAAATTAGACGTCCCGATTGGACAACATCCGTGCCAGCCGTGGCAGTCCTATGCCAGAAATCATATTTAAAATGTAATGCCACACAAGATTATCTTCCGAATAAAACAAAATTCATGTCAATCGAATAATACATCGTTGTTTTATTGCAATTTAAAGTTCTATACCTCTAAAAAAACACCCTTTAGAAAATGTTTTGATATTTGGAAACGCTTAAATTGTAATTTTTCGGTAAAGCTGTTCTAAGATTATTATTACAAAAAAATTATTTAAATACAATATTTTGGCAGAAAATGAAGAAAAAAACTTCTTCTTTTCTTTCCAAGACTTTTTAAATATAAAATTTAGAAGTATTTTCATTCATATTTTATTATACAAAATTAAAGAAATTTTATCAAAAAGAAGAAAAAAACACTTTCTATTTCAAATGATCATAAATTTGAAAATAATGTGCATTTTCAAACATCGTAGCTTAATCCCGGTATAGCTATATATATATAAGCAAAGTGTTATTATTCTAGAAGCATTTTGAGAATGTTTTGAAAATATATAATTCTTTCTTTATTCTTGGCCAAAAAATTCCAGTGAAATAATTTTTCTAGGAATAATATTCTTAGAACAATTTTACATGTGTTTTCTGATTCCACTCTAACACTAAATATATGTAAATAAATTCATTTATATACTTTCTCAAAATCGTGGTTCAGGACGTTGTCAGGACGTCTTATACTTTAATGGGCATGGTAAGATTTCGCAGAAATTTCTAATTAAGGATTTTCAAATTTTTGTTGGTTGCCTCCTATGTGCGTATACTATGTTAAATAGATTTTGTGCTTAAAATTTCATAAAAAGATAGCCATTTAATTTTTTAAACAAAAATTTTAAAATTCGTGAAGTGATTTTAAATGCTACTCCTTCTACAAAAATTTACGTACACACATGAAATTTGATTTACAAGTACATCAAATTATTTATAATAAAAGTTGGTATAAATTTTACGATAACATGATTGATTTTTGTACAATACTTCTTTTTATGAACGCATATTGAAAATTCATTAAAAATGTATAAATTCTGAGTTTAATTACTTTAATAAATAAGTATTGCTTTGATTAAAAAATGCATACCAAATTTTGTTATATGTTCTATGAGCAATAAGTAAAAAAAATCAAAGCATTAGACACAATAGAAAAAAAAACCGTAGCATTCTAAATGAAGACAGACTTTCCTTTTTATCTTTCCGAGATACGTAAGTTTAAAGTTTTGATTTGTCATAGGGATAGGAATAAAAACAAACGTAAAAGCTATCATAATTCTGCGTTTCTTAAGTTTAGAGCTTTCGAATTTTGTGAGGTTATCGAAGAGTGTATAAAAATAATCGAGGTTAAAAAATTTAGATTCGATTTTTAACAGATTTTTGTCAATTGAACCGTATTGTACCCTCTTAAATTCATTTTACTTTTATAAAGTTTGAAATTAATCACTAACATGTTTAGTATTGTTTAAATGCAGAGTGATTCATTAAGAAGTCTGCACTTTTCAGAGGCTGCAAAGCAGTAGCAATCAAACACGCATCACCTCAGCGAACCGTAAGATAGATGTACTCTTAAAGTTTGGGTCTCGCCACAGACGGAAGTGACGCATCATGTGACTAGTCGGTCGAAATGGTGACGTCTGCAGTGGAAAAGGCTTTTTGTGTTCTGAGTTTAGAGAACTGCCACGGAAACCACTTTTTTGAATTGGTTAATTCGGTAGTTGATGCTGCAGTTGAAGGACTACATTCTCTAATAGGAGTCCGCACCACCAACCTGGTTGGCCAACGTGTGAGATTACCTCGATAAACATCTCCCTTACCGATGGATAGGACGAGTCGTGGATTACTAAATGCCACTTATACGAGGATTCTTCCAACTTCATGATTTCTTCCGGGGATAGGTGCTACGTAAAGAACAAGGTATTTGTTTCTCCCCTTCCTGATGATCTAAAAAATCAGTGGCGTAACAGCCCATGAGGGCCAAGGTTTAATGAGCCCGACTCAGTTTTCGTGACTTTGGGTGCTACGGTTGTGACGGATCTTTCCGAGATCCTTCGACGAATCCTCTTAGGAAATCTTTGGGCTATCCCAACCAACCCTTCGGAAGAAGAAAATCGTGATATTCAAATTAACTTTATCCATATCGTCGAAGTTTTCTAGCTTGAATAGAGAGTAGGAGAGGAAATAAACCCGATTCAGGTGAGATCGTTACTGACGGCATCATATTTGAATTATTATGATTAAGAATTTATTAGTAGGAAGTTTTAAAGTGACGATTGTTCACTGACAATTAATTGATATTAGATTAAATCGGATGATAGGTTAGATCCTTTATAAAGTAAGGATCGAGTTTGGTAGTCTCCTAATCATTCGCATATTACCGTCGTGGTTCCGCTTTCACGGTTAGCATCGAGACATTCTCTTACTACTATTAATTGGATTTGTATCTTTTCATTGTGTGATGAATAAATAGATTGATTGGATCATGTCGAGTGTTTCTTCCCTACCTTCCACATATCTAGGTGCCCAAGAGAGTGGAGGTAACCTCTCACACGGTGCATGAGCAGATGTTCCGGTCAGATGGTCAGTCTGACACATCCTGACGATCTACGGAGCTGAATTGGCATATTGCAATCGCTATTGATGGACTTGATTCAGATACTTTTGACACATGCTTGAACGGAAATGTATAACCGACTTAATGTGTGTCGTGTGACTAAGGGTTCACACACAGAATATCCGTATTTGTCTCTAACAAAACTTAAAATAATTCCATATAATTGTGTTACAAGTAACATATAATATCTTAAATTGTTCTTGATTTATAGTGAATTGAATCATGTATACTTATTTAGGAATTATCCTGATAATATAGAAGTTTATGTAAATGTTTTCGCTGGAAAAAATACCGACAAAAAAGAAGGGAAGAAAAATGAGAATTCCTTCTTTATATTTTTCTAATTTTCCAAGAAATTCTCCTCGGTATATTTCGTTTTTGAAACATTCTTGATTTTGATTGCAACAAATTGTGAAAAAATGTTACTTGTACTGCCAGTCGCTGATTTTCTTTTTTTCTTTTTAATCTTCTTTTTTTTTTCTCTCAATGATTTCGAATTCGATCACATTTCCCCCCGTTGCGTGACCAATAACTAAAGTAAACAATGTTTTCTCTGAAAATGTTACATTTCTTCAAATAAAAAGACCTTCACAAGCAAACTGAGTGATTTTCTCGTTAAAATCTTCCTTTTAATTGGATTTTACAGATAGAATAAAAATGAAATATTTATTCTATTGGCCATTTTAAATTAATTTTAGATTGATTTCTCAACAAAACTTTTAAATAGCATTCCAGTCAAAGATTGTATTTAACAAGTGAGGATTGCACCGAAAAAAAAAAAGAACGATTTAGAATCATTTAGTAAATTATGTCAAGTTCAAAAAAACATATATAAAAAGACATGTAAGTCTTTGAAAAAGATGACAATTAACCAATTTCGTTTCAAAACCTTTGTGATAATAGATTCATATATACAATATTCTTACAAATTTTGTGTAAAGAATTTTTTTAAATAGTAAAAATGTAGTTAAAAATTTTCAAAATAAATTTTAAACAAAGTTTTTTTAAAGTGAAAAGAAATAATAAAAATTGAATGCACTTATTTTCAATTAAAACTATAATTCCTTAATTCAACAAAGAGCTTTGAAGCATATATTTTTTTTAAAAAATACAGAAATGAATGCTTATATAAGGAAATTTTTATTTAAATATCATATATAGAGCAATATATTTCATTATATCACTCACTTTGTTTATTTATATAACTCAATATTTCACGTATAATTATAAGCTAAATATTATCTCTTACACTAAAAGACTTTCAACTTTGACTAATAAAAGTTGAAAAAGGGAAACTTGGTTAGGTATATGACACGTTTAAAAACATTTAGAGAAAAAAATAGTAAACTAAAAAGTCTGTAAGCTATAACACTCTTAACACTGGCTGTTGTTGTTGTTACTAATGCCACCTGATCGGCAAAGGCCAGATCAAGGGCCACGAAATTCATCATGGCAAAGGGCTAAGAGACGCATGTCGTTAGCCATAGCTTTAAGCACCAAACAGATGACAGAACTATTTAGCTCGGTTCCAACCTCATTTTGAGGGAAAATGCCCTGGTGTTGGTCAGGGCCTCCCACCTCTCTTCCGCTTTCACCTACCTCACGAGAGGACTTGGTGCTCGATGGCTATTTTAAAGTAACCCCATGCCATGAAGGTACTATATGTTTACAAACATCCATGTCTACTCCGGGATTCGCACACAGGCCCAACGACACAGCAGTCAGCGTCGCTAACCACAATACCGGATAGGCGACGTTTTAATATGAACAGATTAAATTTGTATATTGGATTTTTTTTTATCTTATGATAAGTTCATAATTTAATTCCTCTCTTTTATATTTTCTTAATACAGCCTTAAACGGTAAGGATTTTAACTAATACGATTCAATAAGGGAAAACAAGATCCCTATATTTTTAATCCACGCATGGCTACAATACAATAATACCCCGAAATCACGTGATAGATGGGACTGAGTGATAGCCGCGTATGTCAGGATGTGATTTAGCATATAAATACATATAAATTGTTTTTAGTTAGGGCCGGAGATTAATTTAGAAAAATTCGCGTTTAGTAATATCTCAGATAACACAAAAACAAAATCGTAAATTGAAGTTATTTTGGTATAGAAAGTTGAATAAAATCTAATAAAGTTGTCTGCCGGTTCAATTGTTTTTTCTTTCACAAAATTTCTTCGTACCATACTAATAATTTTATTTCTTGTTTTGATTGAAATGGGTGTGCAGACTCAAGTTCTTCAATGTCTTGCTGTTGCTCATGCATTTCTATGAGCTGATCAACTGTCAGCTTCTAATCGTGGGAATCCGGCAGTTCTTGAACATCATCACTATCTACTTTTAAATTTATTTGCCTGACAAGATCCACAATTTCATCAATCCCATGATCAATTTTACCAGTTTTATCAATTTTTTCAACAAATAAAAGCTGAATCGATGAGATTTGAAAATTACGTAACTCCAGATTCGCGTAGATCAGGGTAGCGTAAGAGTCGAGGTATTACTGTACTCGCAGAATAATACTTCGTGTAGCAAAAGTTAATGAACGTGCACATAGTAACTTAAGATATAGATTGTTTCAGGGGACGGTAATTGAAACAGTGTTCGTCCTCTGAGCAATGTGCGCGATAGTAGTGCATGAAGTTAACAACCAATAATACCATATATTTCTAAATGAATGTATATATATATATATATATATATATATATTGAAGTTTTAACGCTTTATATTATTTATTTATTACATATAACTTACGAGTGCAATTCATATATAAAATGAAAAACTAATTGAAACAGTTTTACCTACAAGCTTACAAATGTTCAATGTGAGCCCCATTCATTACATGGCACACATCAGGTCGATAGAAAAGTTCATCCCAAATTTTGTTCAGTGTATGTCAGGTAATTATTGCAACAGCTGTTTTAATCTTGCGTTTTATGTCTGGAAAGTTAGCTGGTAATAGAGGTACGTACACACAATCCTAAATGAATCCCCACAGATAAAAATCACAAGGCATAAGATCGGATGAACGTGGAGTACATGTGAAACAAGCTTTATCGTGAGGCCCTTTGCAGAAAATCCATTGACCGAGTACAATGATGTTCAACCAATCGCGTTCGGAGAGATGCCAGTGAGGCAGTGCATCATCTTGCTGCCAAATGAAGTTATCTGGTTCACTTTCTTTCAATTGAGGAAAGAGCCATAGTGGTACATCCTCAAGATAGGAAGATCCAGTTACAGTTGGTTCTCCGAAAACGAAAGGCCCATGCACTTTCGGTCAAGATATGGCACAAATGATATTCAATTTAGGGGAGTCTCATTGCGATTCTCGTGAGGATTTTCTAAGCTCCAGATGAGTGCATTTTGAGGGATCGCGTGTTCACTGAGGTGTCCACTGGAACGCTCATGCACAGTAATAGCAGATTCTGTCTTTGAAACCTGGGGAACACAAAATGCTTTCTGTTCACTCGTTGCCCTTTTTCTACAAGCGGGTAAGGGGATCGGTGGGTAAGGGGAAAAAAATTAACATACGTTTCATGCGCATGCGCACGCATGCCGGCAAGCAAAACTGTTTCAGTTGGTATTTCATTCGATGTATAAGTTATAATAAGAAAAATGTAATAAAATAATATAAAGCGTTAAAACTCTGATATATATATATATATATATATATATATATATATATATATATATATATATATATATATATATACATATGTGGGAGACAACAAAGGGGTCCAAGACGTTTGTCTTTCTTCTATTTTATTTTAAAACTTAACAAAAATTAATTAAAAAGGTAGATAAGTTTGACAATGATATGCAAAAGGTAACGCCTGCTCGCGCACCTCTCGCGCGTTCTCTCTCTTTTCTCTTAAAAGTTCACAGTATCATCGTTTCAATTTTTGTTTCACTTAGCTGCGCCTGCGCGCGAAGACTGCTTGGCTTTGGCTGCCACAATCGGCCAGCCTGACTGTACGCTGTCCGCAGCGGTACGTCCCTTTTTTCCTTTTTCATCGAGACCAGAGGAGAATCTGAAACATACAAAAAAGACGGAACAGACAAGTACTATACGACAAATACATAGAGATTTAACATATCATAATTTTTCTGAACAAGACAGTTTCTCCATCATGTGAAGGCACCTCTTCGACATCCGGAAGGTTCCACAGGAAAACATTGTGTTTCACAGGCATAAGAACATCTTTTTAACAAGTTGATCTTTGGTTGAACGCATCGATATTTTCCTCTGTAGAGTTCTGAACGTCTGTTCAAAACCATTTCTATTTTTCCTTCGTTTCCACTGCCAGGGCTCAAAGATTTTCCGGAGCATTGTAAACCGACGATGTTTACTCTCCATAGGTGAAGGGTTATCAGAACAAGATAAACGTCTGGTTCTCTGACACACAGGAATATCATTTTCAATTTAATACACATTTTTAACTTAGTACTCTTAATGTTATTGCATTTATATTTCTTAACTAGAGAACTCAAATCATTTCTAGTATGAAAGTTTTTAAAATGTGGTAAATCAGAACTAGAGTTTTTATCACACTTGAAACAGAAACATTTGAATTAAAATGAACACCCAAAGAGGATCCATTTTCACTCAATAAAACATCGCTCTTTGCGTGGCCTAGTTTCTTTATTCCAGTTTATACACTGGGATGTATAATAATTTCTTCGGTCAAGGTCGGTGATATTGCCGTTCGAACACTTAGACCGGGAGAGAGTTGATTAAGAGAAATATTTATGGGTTTAACTTCTACCATTCGCTGTTCGCCAAAACATGAACTTAATGTTATGATTTCTTCGGAAGGCTGGTTCACTCTAATTAGTGAGGAATTTAAAACTGGGATCTGGCAACCTGAATCAATCAAGGCTGTTACGGGCTGATTTTCTACAAAAATGCTTACGTATTGAAGGTTTGCGAACTGATCGCTATTTTGTTTTTCGCTCTCGACTTTCAAAGTATTCACGTTTATTCTATTATGGATGTGGCTGTTAGATTCTTTAGGTTTAAAACGCTTCTCACAGTCTCTTGCGTAATGAGATGAATCACCGCATATATAAAGCAATTTTTATTTTCTCTTTCAAGATATTGGGGATAGTTCTCTTTAATCTTTGGTTTAAAGTTTTGTGATCTATTTTTAAAGGGGTCTTGGGTATATCCATAAGTAATAGGAGTTTCTTTATGTGATCCGCTTCTAGATGAAATATAAATATCGCACTCTTTAGCTAAATCAATAGGCCTGAACCAATCTTCTGCTTCTCGATTGCCAATATGAGTTGCGGTTTCCTTATTTAAAGTTTCGAACTGTTTTTCTTCGACTTTAGCTGCAGGATTTAAACATAATGCTTTATTTTTAGCCGTTTGAAGTTCGACTTCGTTTTCTAATTTTGCTAACTGTAGTTTAGCAAGTTCAATTTTCTGTTTTTCTAAATCCCTTTCGTTTCGCGATACCCTCTCATCTATACAGTTTTTAATTAATGTTTTAACGAAATCTGGATCACTTTCAAATGTACTACTGTTCTCAATTTTAGTCTTTAGTTTAGCTATGGTGTCCGTACTCTCCACAGTACCGTCTAGATCCTCAACAACTCTTATGAGATCCTCTTTAAGAGCGTTTTTATACATTTTAGAAAAATATGGAAAGATCCTATTTTTTTCTAGCTCCCTTGTTGCTCGCACGTACGATGTATCCAATAATTGAAGAAAAACGTTGATTCCACTGTGATTTCACCTCTTCGCAGGTAATATAGTTGAAATTTTTCGAATTGACACCTCTTCGCAGGTGTTTATGTGAGTGGTTCCAACCTCTACACAGGCGGATTATTCACACTGAGTTAGTTCCAACCTCTACACAGGCGGAATATTTGTCGATGGTTCCAACCTCTACACAGGCGGAACGAAGTTTGAAAATTCAACCTCTACACAGGTTAAAAGGAAGTTTCCGAAAAATGGCGGCGCGTCTCCTCCACGGACGGCTTTTTTTTTTCACTGTCCAAACTTTGATCAAAATCGAAATTTTTTCGTTCCCGGCCTCTACACAGGCGGGGTATTCATGCTGAGTTCAAACCTCTACACAGGTTGAACGAAGTTTCCAAAATGGCGGAGCGTCTCCTTCATGGACGCTTTTGTTCATTGTCCAGACTTTGGTTCAAAGTCGAAATTTTACCGATCCCGGCCGAGCCCCATAATTTGTGGGAGACAACAAGGGGTCCAAGACGTTTGTCTTTCTTCTATTTTATTTTAAAACTTAACAAAAATTAATTAAAAAGGTAGATAAGTTTGACAATGATATGCAGAAGGTAACGCCTGCTCGCGCACCTCTCGCGTTCTCTCTTTTTCTCTTAAAAGTTCACAGTCTCATCGTTTCAGTTTTTGTTTCACTTAGCTGCGCCTGCGCGCGAAGACTGCTTGGCTTTGGCTGCCACACACACACACACATATATATATATATATATATATATATATATATATATATATATATATATTTATAAACACGCTGTATTTCAAACACGTCACATTAAAAAATAACGTCACTAATTTTATTGTCCAGTGACCAATCGTCGAGAGAAAATTAGTGAATGTAAATTAGCAATAGAAGCACCTTACCTTGCTTAGGTTACTTGATTATGTAAAGGGGTCGTGTGTTATCCAACTAGTAAATGGCACTGGGTACTTCTTGATAGAAAGTTAAAATCATTATCACAGTCCAACTCTTATGACTCTGTACCCGGATGTGTTGTTTTCTGTTTTGCTTTCCGTCTAATTTAATACCTGCTGAACTTCTCGAACTGATTTGCGTAAGACCATTTCAAAATAAGCATTATTCGATGTAGAGTTTCTTCACTTTCTGGTCACCTCATGGGGATGCCTTTTCAGTGTCATATAGTTTATAGTAGAGATATTTCAACCATAAATTAACCTGTAAATTTAGGAGAAATTAACGTCAAAATCTGACATAAAATTTATGCGAATAGTGTTTGATAATTTGTGGTTATTGAAAGCTCATTAACAAAAGATCCCCTTTAATCGTTCTTAAATAAAATTAAAAGTAAAAATCTTTAAAGGAGCATAAGTAAGTATTGCTTTAAAGTCTATAGCAGGGGTCGGCAACTTTTTTTGTGGTACAAAATATGGCTACATGCTAACAACAAAATAAGTTTAAGAGAATTTTACTAATCTGCAATACACTGTATTAAAGAGTTTATGATAATAGTTCTTAATGTTAATCAAAATAATATGTACGTCAAAGGCAACAAAATGTTTTTTGAGTAATTAATTATTAGAATACATTTAATGCGAAATTCGTGAGCTTGAGGATTTCTGATAATTTCATTTATTTTGTGTCTTAAAAATGATAATATCGCCCTCATTTACTCATCTACATTTAAAAGTCACGGCCTTTTTTTTCTTTAATTTTTATTTCTGAATCATTTCATTTAAGGGTGAAAATCTAAATTCACGCGAATAAGATGTAGAAAATTGTAACAATATGTTTAAAGCTTTTTTGACCATCATGGTGAAAAGGAAACACGCCTCTACTTTTAATCCAAAATAAATTAATGGATTCTTCCGAATGTTTTGAAACTAAATCTGGATTATATTACATAGCAAAATTATATATATAGTTTGTCCTCTTCATTCAAAGTTAATTCCTATACAGATGTGTAGTGGTATCTAAATAAACCAGTAATAGACACCACGCAATGACGATTGTTTTGGCGTGATGGCTAAGATACTCGCTTTCGGACCGGAAGGTTCCCAGATCGAATCCTTTTTACATATGGTGACCTTGACTGAATTAAAAAAACGCAACTTTCTGAATTGTCGTGGCGCCATCTACATCCAAGATAAATAAAATAAATTAAAATAAAAAACAGTAAATTAGAGGAAGAAAAATAAATAAATAAGTAAAAATAAAATAAATATAATAAATAAATTAAATTAAAACACGCTCTCCGTAACAGACAAACAAAAAAATCGTTCGCCTATTCACCCAATCACTGGTGGGAGAGTAGTGTAGCGGTATCTAAGTAAACCAGTAATAGCCACCACGTGATGACGATCGTTTTGGCGTGATGGCTGAGATACTCGTTTTTGGAACAGAAGGTACTCAGATTGTATCCTTCCTACGCATGTATCCGTTATCCCAAGTGTATTATGAACTCATTCAAAATTTTTCTTTCCATCTATCCACGAAAGGTTATGTTAAATATAGCACAAATACCCTTAGATTATTTCAATAAAACGGCAGAAAGATTCGGTTCCGGATTTTATTTTTTTCTTCTCAAACTATAATTAATGATTTTGAAAAAGTTTAGCCGCACATATAAAATGCCAGGGGTTGAGAATCACTGGTCTATAGCTTCCTTATTAAGAATACCAGGACATGCTCGGAAGAGTAAAGTGCCAAAAATAAGGCTCTTTGTTTATGAGGCATTATCTTTAAAAATTTCCAAAAACCTTAGCTTTTTTTTTGTGTGATCTTAAAGATATTTTTAATCATTCTGTAGAAATACAAAATAATTTTTTAGTTAATTTTTTTTCTATCTAACTTAATTTGTATATAATTTTTGTGATCTGATAATGCATAGTTATGTTTAGGTACCATTTTTTAAAAAAAGTACACAGCTGGACAATTGCTAAGGACGGATAACACTATCATCCATAGCAACCACAAAATGAAAGGAAGCAAAATGTGGAAAATTAGAATAAGTGCGGGATATTAGTAAGAAGAAGTATGAGTATGCAAACTTTTTCCACGTCTGTTCATCACGTGATAGCGTTCATAAGAGCTTTAAAGGTTTTGACGCGTGTGGACAGCTGTTGTTCAAGTCAAAGTTTTACAGGAAAGATTTAATAGACGAACTTAAAATTTTTGGCATGTCTTCCCGACATCACATAGATGATTTCATGCGTGGCCGAATTATTGGAAAGATCAAAGAAGGGCGAAAAATAACAGATGTTGCCAGGGAGTTCGACATCGCTCACAGCGTTGTTTCACGGCAGTGGAAGTCATTTAAAACTACTGGAATGTGTAGTAGACGGCACGGGGGAGGTCGTGTTAGAAGTACGACGCCTGCAGAAGACAGATATATCGTCCTATCAGGAAAAAGGACCAGGCGCACCACAGCTCAGCAGGTGGCAAATCAGTTTCTTGCTGCCTCAGGAAAGCAGATCTCCCGAAAAACTGTTGCCAGACGTTTGAGGGGAGGAGGACTACACACACGGAGACCTGTTGTGTGTGTCCCGTTGACCAGACAGCACCGTACTGCCCTTTTGCAATGGTGTCGTGAGCATCACAATTGCACTGAACAGGACTAGGCATGCGTACTATTCTCAGATGAGAGTAGGTTCAGTCTGTCATCGGGTTGTAGACGCCAACTGATCTGGCGCGAGAGTGGTACTGCTTATCGTCCAGAAAATATCCAGGAAAAGGACCGATATCCGACATGCAGTATCATGGTGTGGGCCGGCATCATGATCAATGGCCACACGCGCCTACATGTGGTTGAGAATGGGACTATGACGGGCCAACGATACATTGATGAAGTTCTACTTCCTTATGTTCGTCTTTTCCGTGGTGCTGTTGGTGATAAATTTGTTTTTATGGACGACAACGCAACATGTCATCGAACACTCGCTGTTCAGGATTGTCAGACAGCGAGGGTATTCAACGTCTCGTATGGCCAGCGCGTTCTCCAGATCTAAACCCCATTGAAAATGTGTGGGATGCTTTGGGGAGGCAAGTTGCTGGTCAAAACTATCCTCCGACAAACAAGAACACCCTCATCCGTGCACTCACAGAGGAATGGGATAAATTGCCTCAACAGCAAAGTATGGTACGACGTGTGGAATGTTGCATCACACTCCACGGTGGACATATCCCGTACTGATACCTTTCTTTAAGGTGCCTGCTGACTTTTAGATGCATTGTTCCATTTCTCCGTACGCAGATCAAATGAACATTTTTTTTTCTTTCAGATGTTTCACAGCTTTTGTACTTTCCAGAACAATAAATATTCTTTATTATAATGTCTGAACAGTGTGGCAACTATATTTTATCCTACTAGGCCTCATGTCTCGCTTAATGTTATGCTACATAGCAATTTGTGATCCGTCCGTCCTTAGTAATTGTCCGGCAGTGTATCTATTAAATATGAAAAATATTTTTTGCACATATATAAAACAATACACAAAATATAATGAACCTATATTTTTAGTAAAATATGTTGATAGTTTTTTAAAAATAATTATATAAAACATTGTAATTTTGAAAATTCTATTTTTCTCTTCTTTTTCACACATAAAACAATTTTTTAAAAATAACTATGTACTACTTCGACTAAAAAAAGAGGCTCCCTATATGCACAGATATCCTGCATAGAAGTATAAAATAATTTAAAACCATACAGTGCAATAGTTTTTTTTTTTAAAAAAAGTGCACCTAAAAGCGAAAACCTATGCTTTGGAGGAAAAGGAAATGAACTAAACATTTTTAAACGTTTGCTTACATTTTTGTCAATTATTTTTTTCATATTTTAGGGTTACTTTATCAACGGACATATAACAGTTATACATTTTTAAATTTAGAAAAATGTGCACTTCTTTAATACTAAAATTGAGAAATAGATTTTTGAATTTGTAAGGCGTCTTGGTTTTTCTTAACTCAGGAATTGCGAAGTACTGTTTGAGTTGTATAAAAGTACTACGTTATTAGTATACGTTATAGAAATACTAAGATTTCTAAATTCAATGTATAAAAGCTTACATAATTTAAATTAAACAAAGCGCTTTCAGATTTTACAGATAGAGAACCAATTACATACAAGAAAGACGAGGAGTAATAAGTACTTTTCATTCGGCACTAAGAACAATAAATAAAGATTTTTTTAAAAAAAGAATGTATTTTTTTTTTTTTTTTTTTTTTATAAGAACAGGCAATTACAACCTTTTATATGAATCAAGACATAACACAAAAATCAAACAGGATATGTTATG
The DNA here is from genome assembly GCA_019973935.1 of Trichonephila clavipes. NCBI lineage: Eukaryota > Metazoa > Arthropoda > Arachnida > Araneae > Nephilidae > Trichonephila > Trichonephila clavipes. The sequence goes on along the minus strand of BMAU01021177.1, from coordinate 555,401 downwards.
CCTCACAAATATGTTAAGTTTGAAAGTTCTTCCCGTAAGTTTTCAGAAAATTCTTGTTTTTTTAAAGAAAAAATAGTTTACAGTTGTGTGTGTGTAGTAATATAGTTTTCAAATCTATATATAGATAAATAGATGTTATATATATATATATATATATATATATATATATATATATATATATATATATATATATATATATGACCTCGCTTCACTTCAGCATCGTTCAACCGATCACTATGAAAATTCGTAAGTATACGTATTTTTTATGGAGAAGGTTTTTGTGCTATCCTTTTTGCTGCAACTCCCCACCAGGTGACTCTGTAGTATATTATTTTCTGTTCCGTTCAATCAATCACCGTAGCAAATATGATCACCAAAATTATGCCAATTTGCCTGTTTCTCCAGAATTTCTCTATGTTTCCATTGAATCGCCATATAAATGTAAATAACGGTGTTGCTTGCTAATATTACAATTTTAACATAAAACAAATACAACTGAAAGTAATATTAACGTATTAAACATCCAGATATAAATTATTTACACTATTTTAAGCGTTCATTACACAAAATTCGTAACAATATGCTACTTTTGCTGAGCAGAGATCAGCTTAGAAAGGTGTTTACAAAATTCGACCCACAAAGGAGTTACTATTAGGCCTACAGACTAAAAATTTAGTAAATATGATTTTTTTGCTCGGCTGAGATAAGCAAAAAGCTTTTTTTTTCGTATAATTTACAATTAACTTAAAAATAACTCATTAGACTTATTTATTCTTTAATCTGTATTGTTTAATTTTTCAATTAACCCGCGCAAAGAACGGGTATACCAGCTAGTACATTTTATTTTAATTTAAGTTGAGCAATAAAATTCAAGTAAAAATCTATCCTTGATTTGTATATTTTTTACATAGAAAAAATAATTTACAAACTTATGAGGAATAAAATTACTTGATATGTATATTAAACCATTTTTTGGTTTCATTTGTTTTCGAAATTTCTAACCTAAATAAATTTTCTTTTTGGTTATGGAGTACTCAAGACTGAGTGAACCACTTTTAAGAAGCAACCGCTTAAGCCACTTATATTCCTTATCTTCTAAAAATCTTTTTAGCATTTCACAGAAAATCTCACCAGATAAAAATTCAGTGTAATCTCATAATCCTTTGAAAACTTCACTTACTCAAACATTATATTTCTGACTTTCTGAAAACTTTTTTTCCGACCGTAATCCCTCAGGGACATAAACGAGAAAATAATAGCGGCTTCTTAATCAGAATATCATGTCATTTTTTTTAATGCAAAGTCATTTCACATTCTTAGCCTCTGGGTCAGGACAAGATTTGAGATTCAATTTTTGATATTTTACTCATCGTCATTTTTACAGAGTATTTTTTTTTAAAAATATTTTTAAATTATAATAATTCCTTGCAAAAAGAATGGATTCAATTATTATTCTTTTCTTTTTGGAAGAAGAGTAGTTTCCATCGTTTAAGTGCTGGGGGGAACTTTCAACGTCAATGGTTAAACGAATAAAAATTTTATTTAAATGCTTTCTAGGCACTTAATGCAGGTGGCATACGTCAAGTTGAATTGTTCAGATTTTTAAATCCGGGTAAATAAATAAAATAAATAACTCCTTAATTTCAATAGGCATTACTAAGATAGAAAATTAGAGAGTTATTTTACATCTTTTTAAGGATCCTATTTGACTTTTGAAAAAAATACGCATTTTAATCAAGAAAATATTTCTCTTATTTCATTAAAAAATGCTTACTCAGATAAAAAAAAACACCTATTTCTTAATTTTGTTTAAAATCTGCCCTGTAGGATCAAGAAAATAACTTTATTTCATGAAAAGTTTCTTCTTTTGTCCCTTCAAAAATGACTATTCAGATCAAGAAAATCATTCTATTTTATTTAAAAAAAATACTTTCAAAATATCAAGGGAAAAAATTGTTCTCTTATTTCTTAAAAAGAATCTCTATAAAGTCAATAAAACTCCTCAACAATTTTCTCATTAGAAAACAAAAATCTGTCTTTTATTTTATTTTAAAATTGTGAATTAGTGACTTTTTTTCCTTTTATTTCATTAAACGAATTTAGGATTCGACTTGGAAGGAATAACAAAACTAAACCTTTATCTGAGAAGATCTGAAAGTAATAAGTATAAGTAACGTAAATGAGAGGCAAGTAGTAAGTAATGTATTAAAAATACCGCCAAATCAAAATCTGTTATCAACATCAATTATTATATTCGCAGAAACTACAGTATCTCAGCTTATTCTCCGGTAGTCCATTATTTTAATCCTAGTTGCAAAGATTTTACCAACTGCTTCGCGAGCAAATTTATGCGGAAACACGAATTAACAATAAAAGAAGAAAATCTCAAATTCGTATTTTTGCTCTAACAAAAAAATATACTGAAACAAAATGAATGACATTTGGTAATGCAGTCGGACCTCTAAGTAACAAAGTCACTAAATCCCGAAAAAAAGTTCGTTATACGGAAAATTCATTATATAGAGATTCATCTTTCAATTTTCTTGATAAACCACAGAAAACAAATATTTTAAATTCATAAACACTATAAATTAAAAAAGTAATTATTCACTCTTTTTTGTAAATTAATATATATATATGTATTATATATCTTACCTATCGAAAAAAGAAAAGAAAGAAAGTTTCTTTCGCCTTAATCCACTTCCTGAAGAATTAAATTTTCTCTTTGATGCCCAATCACTTACGTTTGGGCATTTTCGAGCTACAGGAAACGAAATAACAAGTACGACTGATCAACACTACAAATGAACGGAAACTAGTTCAAAGACACGGGGACACGAGACAACTACACATAGGATGAAGGGGGATATCGAACATGTTTCCAGTAAACTGGACAATGAAGGTTAAAAGCTGCACTTCTTGGATGAAACTCCCAGAATTCTATTGCTCTCGCATCTAATGGCCAATATTGGCATCTAATGAAACCAATTCAAGATTTATAACCACCATAACGTGTGTTTAAAGAGAGAACAACTTGAAATGCCCAGAAATACTTCAAAAAACAGGGAGAAAAAAATTGAACCTTAAAAGAAAAGCTCGTTATATAGAAAATGGACTTCGCTATTGGGAGGTTTTTTTACGAAGAAAATTGTGAAATGTTCTTGGTTCCAGAAAAAAGTTCGCTATATAGTGGTTCGTAATATGGAGGTTCGACTGTATATTTTTTATGTAATGTGTGAATAAATGTCCACTCTTTTCTTCCAAAAACACAGTTTCTGGTTGTGGCAAGAAAGGGTAAAAATAGCAATGCGCCTAAAGATTCAAGGAATTATTTACGTATAAACTATTTTACGTAAACAGGTTTTTTGTTGTAGTTATCCAACGTAATTTTGCAGTTAATTCAAGCGCATCAGTCGCCTCTGATATCTTTCTAAGATTGCAGCGTCCTGGTGTTTAAAATCACACAAGGATCATTGGTTGTAATTTTCGAAAATTTGCTACGAGGTCATGATCATGAGTTCGTTACCGGCGTTCACTCTGTCACCTCTTGGGCTTGAATCCTGTAGCCACTGAAAACCCACTATGCAGAGTGGTTGATGGACATTAAATCTGTCGGGGCTTTAAGACCTCAAGGTGTGGAAGTTTGGAGAATGGGTTACCAGCGCAAGTGTCATTCTCATTACTTGAAGAAGATTCATCACCAGAAGTTGTCGTGTAGCGTATATATATATATAGTTGATAAACAACCAATTTACCAAGACCAGCTGCTGCTAGTTCGAATTCTGTTTATTGTAAGGTATCTGCATACTTTTGAAAACAAGTTTTTCTAAAATGCCCTGTTATTAGAAATCTCATGTAATTTTGTTGGGCTTATAACACAAATTAACGAAAGATATCTAACATGAAACTATATAATAATTTAAACTGATTAAAATGAAGTATTTAAGGTAAAATTTGATGAAAATTGTATATACTGAATTTTAAAGCACTCTGCATGGAGTTCGAAGTAATATATGTTTAATTTTTTTTACATAACATATTTATCATAGTTATAAAGGCAACGTACTAAAATCTAAAATATGTTTACAATTACCGAACAATTATAGCTCATTGCGCATTTTCTTTTAGAAACTTTTGTAAATTTCATGGTGTTCGTAATAATAAGCTGTTAAAAATAAAAATGAAAAAAAAACCTCTTGAAGTTATATAGAGATTTAAATCCTTAGTTTATTACCTTTATAATACGTTAAATACTAGGTATACAAAATACGAAAGAGGTAAGTTCAAAAGATTTTTAAATATAAGGTTTTAAGCAACATAATTTTGACAAAAAAAATGCAATCTTCATAAACGACATTTAAAGTTTGGATTCTTATTTTACTAAAATAGTGCTTATAATATCAGATGTTTAAAATTCATCCCTTTAATAGCACAGACCTTCCTCGTTCTCTATCTCCTGGCTGCTTGATTCTTTTCCCCCACACAAGATGGCAATGATAAAAAAAATTGAATACCAGTCAAACATTGATTCTGAAATGTAGGCAGATAAAAACGTTAAATATGCCTCGTGTAGAATAATGGGAACATCTGAATGTTTGATTATTTTCACTTTAATATAGTAAGAAAGAGGTCCTAAGTCAGGCTAATCACTTATTCCAGTTGAGTGGGAAAAAATATCAGTCTAAGGCCCTTACATAAAAATCAAGAAGACCGTTATCAACGGTATTTGTATCACTCTACAACATCTTTAATTCAAACCAAAAAAACCTCCACTTTATTAAAAATAAGTTCATATATTAGTGTGAAAACACAAAGAGGAATTTTTTCAAATGTTGATCATAATTTTTTAAAATCTTAAACTAAACGGACAGAAATTTTGTTTAATACGAAAGATGCAATAAACGAATTAATAAATACATGTAAAAAGTAGGACAATTTTTTTAATAATATGGTAAAAGTGGATTAATATACTTAATTTAAACATTGTCTGCTCATTCTTGTTGTACCCCAATAGCACAATTTCGATAGATTATATATTAAAATTTTTTGTTACAATGAATATGCAGGAAATTAAGTAAAAATGTTCAGCTGTTACATTAAGAATATATTGTACAATTAGTGTATGGTATCATAACCAGCTTTTTATGAAAACAACATAATATTTACATAAATTCTATTTATTTTCTGCAAACCTAGAAAACTCATCAGATATTTATGCCACCCATATCAATATTAAAACATCATATAATTCTGCTTAGAAATAAAATGAAGTAGGAAATTTAAGGAAGAAACTTTTTTTATGAGATGTGTACGACGGATTTTTAAGGCTTTGATCATTGATTAAAGTAGTTGTTTCTTTACAAAAAATTGGGAAAGAAAGAATAGATGTTTATAATGATTGGATTTTAATTTGGCTTGTTATTAATAATTTAATAAATATAATCTGTTTATTCCACCCTTCATTCCTCTATAATACATTATATAACTTATATTTCTATGTGCATTTCAAATAAAAAAAAGCAAGTGTAATATAAAAAAAAAATCATATAATAAAATCAATATCATCTTAGATCAACAAGGAAAAATTTTATTTTAGCTATTTTTTATTAAATAGTTACAATTAATATAAATATGTAAATACATATGACAGAATCACAACATTAAGTGGTCATTAACTTTTATTAATTATCATTAAAGTATCGTATTTTCATCCAAAATAATCGTGTAAATAAAATTTAAATTCAACTGAATGCTCTAAAACGTGAGAAAAAAAGATTTTCAAGTTTTGACACAAGTCGCCAAAAAAGGATGCCAACGTGGCTGTATTTGTATTTCTTTAAATAATTAGTTTTTATCAATTAATTTTTATTAATTATAATTAAATTGTTGTATTGTCATACAAAATAATCTTGTATATAAAATTTCAGCTCAATTGAGCGCTTTAAAATGTATTTTATGAACGATTGAAAATTACACCAAGATAAATAAATAAATACATATATAGAGAGTGCGAGCTAATAGTGTAGGAATTGAAAAAATTGTTAAACTTGTGTCCTGTCGGCGCCAAGTTCTAACATCCCATGAATAAATATTTCTTATTTAAACTTAACTATGCAACGGAGTTTATTTGAACGAAATTATTTTTTGATATACTTTAATTCTCATCCTATAACTATATAACGGGGACCCCGAAACTTATTTTGACAACTGCGAAATTTCTGATCCTGAAAAATCTCCAACTAATCTAGATGACTTAGCTGTAGACTCAAGAATAAACTAATGTCAGTGTCAGTTTCAACTGATTAATCAAATAATTTATGCTAGACACATCTATGCTACAGTTGACAAATGATTACTTATCTGTCTAAAACTGTTAGGAATTCAGACTAACTAGAATAATGCCTCCACGAATGTAGATACTCTAAACCAGGAGTCAGTCACCTTTCGAGACAGAAGAGCCAAGTTGTACTAAAACAAGATAACTAAAGTATCAATGGACCATTTAGTCGCAGGGGCAAAGAATTCTATAGCCTGACTAACGCCATGTACATATTTGGGCTTGGAGCCCAAAACCTGACTTTACAGGGGCACCCTAATATTCTCCGTTAAGCCCTAAAGGTGAGGGATCGGTATACGGTAGCTATTACGATTTATGGATTAGGATTATGTTGTCCAATTTTAATTTTGTTTTTTAATGTTTATGTAAAGTTTTACTCAAAGTACTATTTTTCAGTGCTTCAAAAATTAAAAATCTTTGACGCCATTTTCATTTCTGAGGCCCTATTCAAGAGGACATCTATTATCAAAATATTATAATGCTGAGAAGTAAACTTTCAAACTCGTGAAGAAATTTTCATATCAATAATACCGTAGCTAATTAATTCGTTAATCTCATGTTTTCACAAAAAATTAAAATTGACTTTGGTTCTTTTTGCGTGTTAAAATAATTTCCACGCACTTTTTATTTTTTAATTTTTGTTTCTTAAGCACCTCATAAGATGTGGAATGTGTTTTTGTCACTTCTGTTGGGGGTTCAGTGTATATATTTGGTCCCTTCCCAAATGCTGTTGGAAATCATTTTGTGGACTGTCAACCCATTTCAGTATTTTTGCCAATAAATTAGTCTTTTATTATCTTAGAGCTCACTATAATAATTTCACTGATTCTTATTTAACTTTATTAAAGAGAAATATTTTAATACAGAAATAACTGTTTTGCACGTTTCAAATGTTTAAATGAATATGCAAATACAAGACGGCTGGGTGGAGTAATTGGTTTGTCACTGGCCATGTAGGCCCAAGTTTGCGGATTTAACTCCGGCCCATTTTGGTGGATTTTCATGATGCAGAAAACCGACAGCGTCTTTGCCCTATGATTATGCGGCAAGTTAAAGATACTTTCTAATTCCTTTTTTCCCTTGAGTGCCGGTTTGTCTTGGATGCTCTTTGTAAAATTAAATTCCTAGTATCATTTCGCATCGTCAGAGCTCAGATGCCTCCCGCTGGGGAGGGAACTGGTCGTCAAAATTACATTAAAGTATCCGACTACGTTCGGAACCGTGATTTTTTAAAAGCGTATACATGGATAATATTTATGATATTTAGCGTCACTTAGATTAGAAAATGTATATAAAGTTGTTTTAAGAATAGTATTACAATAAAAAATTATTTAAGTACTATATTTTGACAAGAAAAGACATAGAATGACCCATTTTCAAAATATTCTCCTTTTGTGAAAAAAGCTTCCATTATAATAATATTTTGCCTGTCTATATCCCAGATCTCTGTACAGAGGCTCAACTAGAATTTTTGAAATATATGTGGGTTTATTCATATTTTACGACAACAGAGGGGAGAAGTTTTAAGGAAAAAACACCAATAATTATTTCAAATGGTTGTAACTCTGAAAATAATGTGAATTTTTCAAAAATCATAGTTGAGCCTCTGTACAGAGGTTTGAGCTATATATATACAGGCAAAATATTATTATAATAGAAGCATTTTTCAATAAAAGGAGAATATTTTGAAAATGGGTCATTCTATGTTCATCTTTTGTCAAAATATTTTATTCAACTAATTTTTTTTGTCAAAATGTCCTTAAAACAATTTTATAGATGTATTCTAATCTAAGTGACACTAAATATCATGAAAATTATCCATTTATATGCCTTTTTAAAATCATGATTCCGAACGAAGTCGGATACTTTAAGATCATTTGTATTCCACATATATATGGTGCCGCATTAAAATAGGATACCGGCTGCCGGAATATACTAGATCTGCAATGATAAATATCAATCCTCAGCCACATTAGAAATTTTAAAAAATATGGAAATACAAGTAAATTTTTCTGTAGGTAATTATAAAGAACAAAAAACGGGAATAGTAATTTTTAATAGATGTAATTATTTTTTTAATAATACGTAGAGGTAGAAGTCTGAAGAGCCCACATAGCTTGCCGATCTCTATTCAAAACCTTTGGCTGAGTAAACCACATCTAAAAAACATTGAAACTTGGTTGAAATGAGTTCCGAATTTTTAGTTAAATGCTGCATCATTTCCACAGTTAATTATTCAGCTATCTATTTTAGTTTGGATGGACTTCGTTATTTTGAGCCATGATCAAATGGTGAGGACGACAACTGAGCTAACACACACACACACACATCCCTCTCTTCAAAATTCCAAACCACACCAGTGGCATTGAGAGATCTCAGAGGTTAGTTTAAGGGAAGATTCGAGAGAACCCTCCACAAATTACATTACTTTTAAACACAGTTGTCACTTAATTTTTTTGTGTCGCTGTACAGTAACCCCCGTAATGAAATAATCTATCAGAATATTCAACAAACGTGAAAAAATTACGCATTGCACAAATTATATTTGTCATTTTGCTTTTATTATATAGTTGTAATTTTCATCATATTATTTTATTTCTTGCGTTTTCAATTAATAAGGAAATAAGTCTTTCAATTTTTTTTTTTTTAAATCATGAAGGAGCCTTTTCGTATAGCACACCTCTCAAAATGTATTAATAACTAATATAAATTTCTCTTTCTTGTGTACATATGATGCATGCTATTTCCAATACGATAATTTTAAATCTCAGAATAAATACCAGTAGCACGATCACGTAATTCCATTTCATGTTCATAAACGATAAAAAAACAGCATTGAGGCATATAATAATGTTATTTGTATTTTTGCGTTGCTAAGCAACAACCCAGCGAAGCAAAAAAGAGAAATATAAATAATTATCAACTAATTGTCCGAGAGACAGAGAGGCAAAGGGATTGGTCTCAGGGGAAAAAATAAACGAACACAATCATTGTATTCATTATTTGATTAAAAGATATATAATTACATTACGGACTCTGTAAATGCATCAATTGTTACTTAATTAGTTCTTATTGCTTGCTGTTTAAACTTTACTCTCTCAAAATTATGATCAATCCCTTGTTAATTAAGTTTTTATTAATGTATTTAGTTATTGGAAAAGTCAATATCATAACTAATAATTTAATTAATTTTATTTTAAGTAAGATTCAATTTCTACTCTCTATCCGATAGCAGTTTCGCCCATTTTTTTTCCATAAAAAGCATTTTTTACGAGCAATGAATACATTTTTTCAACTACTTCTTGTTTTAATAATTTTTTTTCGCATTTTGAATGTTTTATTACCGGGGAGAAAACTTTAAAAAGTTAAAATGTTACAGAGTAAAACTCTTGAAGAGTTTAAGAATTTATCACGTTCTTTCCTGTTTGTATCGTAGTTGTTGTTCAGTTTTAGGGTTGCATGTGCAATTTCCAAGTTTTCTGATCAAGAAACGATGTATGTGAGAATATATTAAGAGTTTTCTTCAAAACGTTTGCCGAAAAATTTCAGAAAATAGAATGTACATTTTTGTATAAAGCATGTATTTTACAATACAAAGTGCATTTTCTTCATATGTTTGTCAGTTTATTAACAAATATATGTACATTTGTAAAAGAAAATACGTAAAACCAAAGAATTTGGCAACAAGAAGGAGAATGAACTGAATGAATAAAAACAAGTAGATGCACCTGTCTTGTGACCACATTACACGATTGAAAGGGGCCAATTCATGGCGGCCACATGATAAAGACACACACACACAAACATGTGTTCTCCATTGAATTCAAACAGACTTCAAACTAATTGTATTTGTTGTTCTTTTTGTAAAACTTGGGTAAAATTTCAAATTTCATAGTTGGGTAAAAATGTACGAATGTTATAAAAAATAAATTTCTTCAAAGGATTTTAAAGTTATATATATAAAAAAGAAACTTTTTTTTTATTTTAATCTTAAGTAAAATATTTTATGTTTAATCTTAAGTACTTTGAAATAAAATGCATTTTGTTTACCTATATGCATTATTGTTGTCGACAAATTTGTACTTTTTAAGAGAAAGTTTCAGAAAAGATCAAAAGTTGTCAACAACGAAGTACAGGAACTGTTAAGCTGGAAACACATGATTGCTTTTATCGTGTGACTATGACGTTATATGAAGCTTTGAGCTGTGAAAGGCTAAAAGCACAGGGTTATCATTATCACATGACTATGACGTCACATTAACTGAGCCCATTGTTATAAGTCGACTTTATTTTTCGAAACTCCAGAATACGTCTTTGATGAAGCATACAATTGAGACGCGCAAAAAAATTAAAATAATGTTTAAAGGTATAAAATCAGCAAATTAGTAATAATTATATTTCTCCCCCCAAAGTGGGTTTTTTAATATGGATATAAGAAGCCAATTTTTCCCCTAAATACTCCAATTATTTGTTTACACATCTTGAATGACTGCTATAATCAATAGTAAGCTGAATTTTCAAAACAATTCTGTTTTAATTTCTGTTATAATTCGTAATGGGTTAAAATAAATCTAGTGGAAATATTAAGCAATTTGTTTATCAATATATTGATGTATTATAGTCATTTACAGTTTTTCTACTGTTCAAGAAAGAATTTAAAAACAATCAAATTATTGAGAATTTGTAACGGTTGGGAGATTGCATGTTTATTTAAGGACTATTTTTTTTCTTCAATTAGCTTTCTTCTTGGTGTATTCTTGGGTTTTTTCACTTAAAATATATCTACAAGACAAAAATTGGGTGAAAAATAATTCTGAGGTCTCCGAAAGAGTACTTTTAAAAGGGGGAAAAATCATAGTGGGTTTCCATGTGTAATTTGAACAAAAAATAAATTTGATCGTTTAATAAACGAAATTTTTAATTTTTAGTTCTAAATCTGAAAATAGTTTTTAAAATGTATCGTAGGAATTTTATTTTTAAAAACCACAAATATTTAAAATAGTTTTTTTTTTTGCAATGCACTTCAATTTGTGCCTCTTCTCAATTTCATCTAATCATTAAATCTAGCGTTTTCATCAATTCGCCTACGTAGGAAGGACATTTAAAATTTCGTCAAAAGTAAGATGATTTCGAGATAATGACTACTCTTAGTCAGCGACACACACATAAATTTTTAGAGAGGGAGGGGGGCTCGAAAATCCACCATTCTCATATCATACCCCAATACTCCCCTCAGCATATTCTTTTGATTTTATTGATTGTCGGGAACAAAAAAATTAAAAATAAATCGAATAAATAATTACCATTAATTAATATAACAAATTATTAGTAAGAAATACTTAATAAAATTATGTACTAGGTTCATAAGATTATAATTAATCGGAAAAAAGTCAAAGGTGACGGCGTCCGGACACCCTGGAACCCTTTTTTGTGTGCACCAGTGCTGTTAGAAATGTGGTAATATGGATAGGCTAATTCAACCATTAATTATTATTATTATTATGTATATTTTTATTTATAAACTCTAATAAGACAACTTGCAATACTTCTACAACTAGAAAACTATTGTATCGATTAACATAAGACAAATAATCGAAGAAAATTTCATTTATATCCTCCCATTGCCAATCCAGGAACACAAATGAATTCAAATTTTTCCCATCATGCATAGAGAAGGACATCTACAAAGACTCGGAGCAGCAATAAACGAACACGCGACGCTATCTCTGCTCAAATCTCCCAGTCAATTGCCTTCTCGAGAACTCCTTATGGCCGAGAAGAGTTATTGGATCTGGAGAGAGAAGGAGCTCCAGGAAAATCGGGAAATAAGTCTATCTGATCAGAACCTTTTTACCCTCCGGAGATGACTTCACAACTTACCATCTTATTTCTATGCAGAATTTCTCGTTGAAACGGAATTAAAGAATTTCTTTTTTCAAGAGGTTCTGTTCTGAAGATGTTATTGTATTCTTACGCTTCGTACGTGAATCCTTTCATTTGGTTCTATCATAAGAATTAATAATTTATTGTGTTGTTGCGCTAATCAATCTGAATCATTTTTATTTGATTTTGTCTGAAGTGCTGTATCTGTCTTTAAACCAAGAGCAACGGAGGTTACTTAAAATACAGTATCCAAAAATAATGGCTTATTATTACGGAACTACCCATCGGAATGTAATAAATTGTTCATCCATGCATTGGAAAACTCTCCGAGAATTTTTGGGTCTAGTCCGATCGGCCACATGTGCTCACCTTATTCGGCAGTCACAGACGATAAAATTGTTACACTGACTTCATTAGTAAAAATGTGGAAGATACAGTAAAAGATGCAGTGCGTACTTTGATAAACATAATTTAAATCGGCCGTGGGACGTGTTCGAACAGAATGGGATGTCGTTAACGGCTTGCCTATTAGACTTATTAGGACTCCTACAAAATAAATCACGTACATGATCAACAGTGTCTTCTATCAAAAAAACTTAAAGATACTTGCCAGTATGAGATACCAAAGTTCCCGTCTCCTTTAAAGGTTTTTCCTATTGGTGGATAGATTTTAATGTCGGAAGAAGTCGACATTCAATTATGTTTGTACACGTCGCTGTATACGCGGGACTGATTTAAATTCTGTTATCAAAGTACTCACTGCATCTTTTACTGTGGCGTCCACATATTCACTAATGCAGTCAGTGTAAAAAGTTTATCGTCTGCGATTGCCGAATAATCAGGCACTTGCTCCAGATCGGACTATACCTAAAAAATGCCAGAGAGTTTTCAAATCCATGGATGAACAGTTTATTACATTCTGATGGGAATAATAAGCTATTGCCTTTCGATACTTTAAGCCCGGATACCCTGTATATTCAAGTTTAAATCTTCCTGTTCCGAAACCATAATTTTGCAGAAGCGTATAAATGAATATTTTTATATATATTTAGTGTTACCCCTGAATTATAATACGTATACACATATAAATTGTTTTAAGGATATTACAACAATAAAAAAAATATTTAAATTAAGTTTTTTGGTAAAAATGTAGAAACAAATGACATATTTTCCAAAACATTCTTCTTTTTTTGAAAAATGCTTCTATAATAATAATATTTTGCCTATGTATAGCTAAGACTTCTGTACAGAGCCTGAAAAAAGATCTTTGAAAAATAGAATTTAGGAGTGGATTTATTTTTATTTTAATACACCAGAGTAGATAATATTTTAACACGGTTTATTATTACAATATCTTGTAATTCTGAAAATAATGTGAATTTTCGGAAAGCCCTAGTTTAGGTGAAAGGAAAATGCCCTAGTTATATAAAAGCAAATTGTTATTATTATGGGAGCTCAAAATGAGAATAATGCCACTTTTTCTTCATTCCCCCCCAAAAAAAACTGCATTTAAATAGTTTTTTTTATAGAAATAAAATATTCTGAAAGCAATTTAATGTGTACAGTCTGGTGATTCTACCTCCCGATCAGCAAAGTTCAGACCTAGGTCCACGAAATTCATCATGACAAAGGGCTAAGTTTTACGTCTGTCGTTAGCCGTAACTTTAAGCAACATTCTGGTGACATTATGATTTAGCTCGTTTTTCCACCCCAATTTTGAGGAAAAACATCTTGGAGGATCAGGAGCCCCTCTCATTTCTATTTCCCTTCCACCAACCTTACGAGAGGACTTGCGGCTCGACGGCTATTTAGTGTATCCCATGTCGCATAGGCACAAGGCACAATACATTTACAAATATCCATGCCTTCTCTGGGATTTGAAACCAGGCTCTACGGCACAGTAGTCAGCGTCCCTAACTATTATACCGAATGGGCGATGTACATTTTAATTCAAATGACACTAAATATATATGAAAAAAATTTAATTATAAGCTTTTTCAGAACCACGGTTCCAAACATTGCCTTAGCCTAGTGTTTCTCAAACAGTGGGGCGCCCCCCCTGGGGGCACGATAACCTTACGAGGGGGGCGCGAGCATATCGAAAATAAAAATTTAAAAAATAATTAGTTTACTGGAATGAATTAAAACAAAATACTTTCAGACATAATAAAAAATGCACTTTTATTCTGATATAATTTATAAGCGCGCGCGATATTAAGTCATCAAAAATAAAAACTTCTTCAATACCTAATTAGCTATCTTTGATCCTATAACCAAATAAAAAAAAACTTTTATTTGATTTGCTGTAATCCCATGATGAGAAATTTTTTTTTATTACGCTTTCTTTTTGAAACTAACATACTACTCATTCAGAGAAAAAACAGATCCCAGACCCAGAATCGAAAAAATTTAGGAACATAAAAAATTCATCACTGTCATTATTTTTGAAATGCTGCACATTATAGCTGTAATCTGTTTGACCTTCTAATTTATTGGTACAGTTAGTTATGACCCCTCTCTTATGTGTTTCTCTGTTGCGCTTTTTTCCATGCAAAAGAGTCTTATGATGTTTGGAAAACCACGGAGAGCAAGCACTATGAAGGATTACTTGACCAAGACATATTTTTATAAGTATTCTCAACATATAAAGCATAACGAAAAACGTTTCACACAATTTTTTAGCAGTAACATACATATTATCGTAATGAATGTACTTAAAACCCGGAAGTGGTCGCGCGGGACACACAGATTTCGAAATCGTTAGTTCTGGCAAAACTGTTTATTTGTTACCAAAGAAATATTGAAATTTCTTGAAAGTAGGTAAGTAAACTTTCTCTTAATTAATTAGTGCTGCACAGAATATTTTATAACTAATTAATTAATACTAAATTAAGAACAAGTTTAATAAGTATTAACGACTTCCATGAGCTTGTCTTGGAAAGCAAAGTTTTTATAAGGAATGCTTATGATTAGAAATTGACCCTCTGAGTTATTTTTCTATATTTAGCAGATATCTATATTTTGTCTTCTAAGCAGCCACCGCATTTTGCAATATGTTCAATTTAAAAATTAGAGAAAGGAAAAATAACATAATAATTATCCTATTATTTTATTTATTTATTTATTTTGCTTAAAAGTAGTATACAAAATTTTTTCAATACTTATGTTACTAATTTGCATGGTTTATAATTAAGATCGCCTATTGTTGCTTTAGCGTCAAAGTGCATTATTATTGCATTGAGAACATTATTAATGTATAAGGGGGACGCAATAAAAATTGTGATCGAAAAGGAGGGCACCAGTATTGAAAGTTTGAGAAGCACTGCCTTAGCCACTTTATTTTGTTTTTGTGAAGATTTATTACTTACGCTGAAGAAACCTGGATTACTTATGTATATGATTACGTTAAAACATTGAAAGAAATGACAAAAATAATTAAAAAAACAAGAAAATTTCTTTATACTTTCTTGTTTTTTTCGTAAATGTAGATGTAGTCTAGAGGTCAAGGTATCAGATCATGGCAGGCATGTAATGAGTTTGAGACCAATACCACTAAACTAAAGAACCGCCGTTAGGGGAGCGATATATGCTCATTAAATCTGTCAATAGTCCAAATAGTTTTATTAAAATAGTCACAGTTATTATAATTATGTATACATATGACAGAATCACAATATTAAGTGACAAAATAGAAGGCGATTTTCCTTTCTATTTTCCATTTTTCTTTCTATTTTCCATTTTTCTTTCTGTTGGACTTTTTTTACTCTTTATTCATTAATTAAATTTAGTTATTCTAATAAAGTAGTATAGTAAAAAGAAATAACATTCTCAGAAGTTAGGCCATCCCAGGTAGGATTCAAACCCACAACCTTTGGATTAAAAATCCATCGCATTATCCATTGCACTACAAAAACGCAATGAACATCAATTAATATTAGAAAAAACTGTATTAACATCAAGTGTCCTCCACTACAAGTTGCCCATTAGCAACAACTCCCATGTGGACTTATACGAAGATAACAGCATCCAGAATTTCGATGCTGTCTACAGGATCTTTGGTCTTATTTAACTATTGCCCATCACAAGACACCAACCAACCATTGAAAGAGTTACAGTATAAAGTCACATAAATTGATTCATTTAAAGCTACAACAGTGTTTTTACACATGTTTGCTTTCACCAGCATAGTTTGAATCTCGATGATGCCAGACGAAAATGCATCGTTTAACTTCCGATTTCAATGCGTTTCCTATCATTTGAAAATTCTGATATTTCTAGTTCGATCAAATTGTTTAAAGTTTATCTCCCTATTCTCTCTCCCGAATCTCTCACTAAATTATTGATAGCATTTCTTAAAGGAAAATGGATTTAATAATACTTTCAATAAAAAAATAACATTCCAAAGTATTATTTAAATGAAAAATCACACTGCCTTTCACTTATAATTTTCCATTTATCTCATTTATATATATGAAAATGGATGTTTGTATGTATGACATCGCTTCACTCCAACACTGTTCAACCGATCACTATGAAAATTGGCGTGTATATGTATTTTTTTCTGAAAAAGATTTGTGTGTTATCCTCTTTGTTGCAGCTCCTCACCAGGTGGCGCTTTAGCATGTTAACTTCTGCACCATTCAATCAATCGCCAAGTTGCCAACGTAGTCGCCAAAAATGATGCCAATTTGCCTGTATCGCCAGCATTTCGCATGTTTCCATTAAATCGTAATTATAATGTAAGGAACGGTGTTGCTTGCAAATATTACAATTTTAACATAAAATAAATACAACAGAAAGTAATATTAACGTATTACATCCAGATATAAATTATTTACACAATTTTAAGCGCTTATTACACAAAATTCGTAACAATATGCTACTTTTGCTGAGCAGAGATCAGCTTAGAAAGGTGCTTTCAAAAATAGACCCACAAAGGAGTTATGTGGGAATTATAAATAAAAAAAAAGAAATCCTTTATATCAGCTATTACACCCACATACATACTTAAGATTTGACAAATATGATTTTTTGTTCAGCTGAGATATGCAGAAGGATTTTCTTTGTTTAATTTGCAATTCACGTAAAATTAAGAGGAGTTGGAAACCTCTCTCTTTCTCTATACTGACAATGTTAAATTGGCTATTTTCGATGTACCTTTTCTCAAAATCTGTTTTATGTACATGCTTGACATTTTTCATACTATTAAAGTACACCTCTCTCGTTATACTAAAATGAGCTTTTAGCTAATTTTGAATTTTTTAATAAATTATGAAATTTTTTATCAAACATTGCGGAATTTGACCCATTTTTTACTTAAAAAATTCGTAAAAAATTAAAAATTTTTGAGTTTATTACAAAAATCTCATTTTAGTATATATTAGACATCATTATAAATAATTCATAAAAAATTTACATACCTGTAAACAGTAGTTTCTCAGTAAAGGTACATCGCACATTAAAATTTACATTTTGAGGTAAATTGATTTTAATGTACACAGTGAGACTTCTAATCGACTAGGAAATAAAAAAATAAAAGGCTCAATTTAAAATAAAAGATACATGTTTTGGTTTATATTAGCCGTTACACTTTTAAGCAAAAACAAAGTAATTTGTTTACAATTTTCGCCATTAAAATGGGCGTGGCCCAAATTCAATGATTATTTAAAAATACATTTTAAGGGCTTCTAAATACCCTAGAGGTTAAAGTAAGGTATTTTTAGAAAGGTTAAAATCTATACAGTGTGAAAATGTAAAAATCTCAAATTGTCAAAAAAATAAGATTTTTGCTTTCCAACACCCCTTAACACATTAAAAAATTTTTATCCTTCAATTTCTAATTTTTCGATTCCTCTTTGCGAAGAGAAGAGAGAGAGAGAGAACGGGTATACCAGCTAGTAAAGTAGAAATTTTATAAGGGATTCAGAGCAAAATCAAACTACTGTTTCTTTTATTCTTCAGACAAATGCGATAAACAAAAGTCATCTTCAAAAAATATAATGCCATTTCTTCGTAGATTAATAACACTCCAGTTTCTTTTCTGACCTTTCCAAGCTTAATCTCAAATAAAAAGCTTGAAAGAAATATTGAACATTTAATAGAAGTTGAATAGCTCGGTAGACCCCATATTAGTAAACACTCCAATGGGTATATATTTCACACTATAGAACCTTAATGCTTTTCTTTCCGATAAACTGCAAAAAGTTTGGTTAAAAGTCTGCCACTAAAAGCGATACAAGCCATTAAATGGTAGAAGTTACCCATTCGAAAGGAACTATAAAACATTATTTAACAGTTTTCTGAAAACTATTACGTACGATATTTTTTTTATTATTTTTTTATTTGTCAATTTCTTCACCGATCACATGAGGCTGCTTTTCAAAAAACGTAAAATTTAGCTAGACTTAATTTTTCAATTGCGAATTGTGTCTTCCTGTGTTGAACCTGTTTAGTAACGAGAAACTTATAGTCGAAGAAAAAAATTCTAAAAATACAATTTGTTTAGGTACGAAAAACATTTTTTACAGTTAATAACTTCTTAAGACATGTACTATATCATCATTGCAGAGTGGATGTGGAAGTCGTTATTGTATAACATAACTAGATATTTCATGAATTAACTGAAAAAATTGGCATCCATTACTCAAATTATTAGTTTGCACAACGTAATTATTTTATGTAATAGCAATTGCTTAATCATTGAAGATTGCACGTGAAAGCCGTTTTATAATTTGTTTTATAAATTTTTTCAAGACAACATAAGTTTTTGTGCGAGCAGAACTAAGAAGCCGAATAATTTATATAATTATAATATGTAAACTCTTTTTAATATATCTATTGCCGCATTATATTCTGTTATTCTTTATTGTTCATTAACTCCTCTAGCAAAAAATATTATATTATACATTCCTTTTTTCTCTGTTCTTTATCAATAAATTTATGCGTAGTATGAAACGTATTTTTCGAGAGACTACTCATTATCAGTTAATTTCGATTTGTTTTAACGCCAGATAGTTTATTTTCACTTTAATTGTCTATAATTGGTAAATATAATTTCTCGTTATCGTATAGAATAATTAAGTAAAGTGCTAAATTATTGATCCATTACACATTTTAACCGATGGTAGTTATTTCACGAAAAACGTGGGTATTGTATAAAGTAACTGAATTATACACTTTAACCTTAACACCCATACTCACATCGACTCACTCCCATATGTGTGTGTGTGTATACATATGGGTATGAAAGAAAGAAGAAAAATAGCAATAAAGGGAGACCGTTATTGTATAGAAATATATCTGTGTAAAAAAATAGAATTGGTATTTTTGGTCTGGGGTGAGGAGACGCATAATACGTATTACTAAATAATCGCGTAACTAACCACTATGTCTAACTTTACCAACTAATCCTAATTTCAATAAATACACAGTTCCTAGTATTTTAATTAAATGGTCTTACCGCTCTAAATTAAGTAAGCAGTAATTCGCTTGAATCCTAACTAACATGGCGGTTATCCTTGTGGAATGGTATTCACGATTAACTTGAACACACTGCACGGATAGATTAAATCTTGTATGCGGGATTTCCTCTCACTTTAGCTTAAACACTTGTAAACATAGACCTCGTATATTCACTTCCCATAGCCACCCCGCGTACGCTAAACTTCTACTATTTATAAGATCCCTAATTTGAATATTTCACGTTTCACTTCTCGAGTTGGTTGGAAAGAATTGCCATTCTAGCCCCAAGGAAACCCAAAAGAAGTTTTAGTAGAAATCGCGACATGAACCCGTCGCAGAGTTACAATAATTATTATATTCTTACTAGTTTTCGTTCTATTAAAGTCATATTTCAGCATTTTTGGTATCTATTGATGGAAAATCTCACTGTATTAAACTTTTTTAAATATTGAAAACATATCACTGAGATGATTCTTCGGTCTCCGTAACTCAAACTTGCGTGGTGCTGGAGTTTACATGCCATCCTCTTTACTTGGCTGCGGATGAAAATAATTCAGAATTCACCAAGAGCCCTCATGTAATTTCAAAATGTGACATCAATCACCCGTCCATGTTAGCAGTCACATCAAATATTGACTTGAGTGCAGTTCCATTCCATGTAGCTTGCAGCAGCCACTATTAAGAAAAGAAGGTTCTCTTGATAGAATCCATATGAACATTCCTGACATCCAATATTTTTGAGTGCATTGCACACGCACTCTGATTGATTCGAAACATTTCTGAGAGAGGGTTTTTTTATCTAGTATTTCACTATTTATTCTGCAATATTTCTCAATCAGTGATCGTCACAGAGATGCAGTTGTAAGATGATGCTTGGACTTAGTAATTTTCTTTCATGGAAAGCCAACAAGGCTAAGCAAAGCTCATGAAGCGCATTAATGCCTTTATGATGACCACTGATTCCGTAATGTTAGAGTTTTGAAACCGAATTTTATTATTATTAGTTGTGGTCTAAAGAAATACCTTACTCAAAAGATGCTAACATACGCAACCGTTGCGTGTGAAAAAAATTGGCAATATCCTTTTCGGTATTTTTTTCATGCATTTGTTAGTGCAAAGTACGCTAAATGCTTTTAAAATGCAACATTTGAAATAAGGCATACTGTTTTCATTACAAGCAATTTATTGTACTGTGTAAATACAACACGAATTTTAGCTAATCGTATTGCAAAATACTGCCGTCATTTGAAATCTCTAGAAAGACAAAAACCTATTAAGGTTTCCTATGATGTGGTTGTTATGGGTCAAGATTTGGCCTATCGATTCGACAGATGGCTACTGCGGAAAACTATACTGCAGATTATTTTATCTATGTATATTTCTAGCAGACTGGGATGTCCATGTAACTTAGATATAACTAGTACATAAATAATTTCTAACAATAATTTGATTATGAGATCGTCTTCTGATACTCTGTTTTTCAAATCCACGCCACACCAATACAGGAATCCTGAACCGCGACAGTCATCAGTAACAACACATTTACGGTGTCTGCTCCAAATTTAGAAAACTCGAGCCTATTCTTCATTGATTTTGAGTTAAAAATACCAAAAAAGCTGCCGAGTTTCAAGTTGGAGGTCAAATTCATCATACCTTCAATTCTTCGTATGTGTGTGTGTGTGGTTTAGTAGAAAGCTTTTGTGATGTAGATGCAAGCTTTAATGATGCACGTTAAATCTGTCGAGATCTGAAACGTCCTCCCGTTAGTGTGGTAGTTAGGAGAGGGGGTGCCAGCTCAGGTGTCGCCCACGTCACTTGACCATGGTTCAAAATTACGTGGTCCGTCGCCAAAAGCCCTCGTGCAGCTGAACAGTGCGACGTTAATATACAATCAAGCAAGCAAGCTTTAATGACGCTTCTTCACTCACACAAGACTCAAGGCGACTTGAAAAATGTCGCCAATAAAATTCAACTTCAGCCATTTCGATTAATCGCTTAACTGTCGATGAAAAGTTATCCAATTCGTTCCCCAATCTCACCGCTTTTATCATGGGTGCGCGCATGCGTGGAACTGGAGGGAAAAGCAAATGCATAAATAAGCAAATTTTTCTCAAAAATAAGTAAATCCTCTCCTCAATCACTTTTAAGGTCGCTTTATTGCATTCAAAAGCTTCGATAGTTTTAATGATAGGAGACGTAAAGAAAAGAATTGTATTTCGGAAGGACGTATGTATAAACCCGGGATATTTAACGCGCTGTTTAAGTGAGACGTATATATATGCCAGCTAGTAGTTAAGGCATATTTCTTCTTATTTCTCTTGAAATATTTTTTTAAATTTTAATTTCAACTCTTCTTTCTTCTATTCTTTCAATGTCCACATATATCATTCGACAGCACAAATCTCACACCTGAATGGGATTAAACTCCCTTGGGGATCAGGTGCGAAATCCCTTGGAGGTCGAGGTGCACGAGGTCGCGGTTCTCTGATCACGTGACGAGGAGAGGGAGTTCGTTTCTTGATTCGAAGGTGAATCACACCTGACATGATCCAATTACTTCCGCTGCCATCCCCCCTCCTGAATTAGCCGCCGTAATTAAGGGCAGAGAGATAAAATAAACACGACTCGTTGCTAGGGCGACGGCTCGGGTCCGTTCGCCCTTTTGTGAGTTCCTCCCCTGAAATAGAGACCACTGTGGGAGAAAATTAACCATCAAGTGGTTCCGGAGCATTTTCGTTTCAAAAATTTAGTAGATTGGGGTGAGGAAATATGTCAATGGCTAACAATCTAAAGATTTAAAAAAAAATAGAACTCATGTTTGAATGCTTCTAATTTGGACGTTTATTTATAATTTATATTTTCGTTAACTACATTGTTTCTCAAAGTCTTTGTCTAATAGCTTCACAAATTTGATCCAGAATTTGAAAGAAAGAGGCCAGTTTGACGCTTGATTAATTGATTCATTATTTACCCCTTTACTGCCGATTTAAATTACGTGATTCGTTCCCAATGCCACCGTTTTTCACATATGCAAGTGAGTGCGATGCATTGAGGGAAAACAAAATACTGTAGCAGGGGTGGCGAATCTCTATGGGTCAACGTGTCATTTTTTCTTAAGAAATGTTTAATGAGGTATAGACGTGCCGTGTCAAATAATTTTGACTTGGGATTATTAGGAAAATAATAAAAAACTAAATACAAACAACTTAAAACTCTCTATTTACTACGGAAAAATACATTTTGCAGTACATGTAAATGTTTTAGTTATACGTGTAATTCAAATTTAAGTATCATTAGTGTGACTTCGGCTGTTGCTCATTAGGTGACAAACAGCTTATATTAGGTTTGTAAGATTATCTGGCGTAGCTAGTCTTTTGTGGGCCCAGTATAAAAATACATTGAGAGCTCTTTTTCGGGGCCCCTTAATACTTTGAAATTTTTTGCTTACGCTTGTTGGGGCTTCGTATCATTAATACTGCTGATATGGTGGCAGCTGTGCCCCTGGTAAGATGACATTTAGCAGAATGCATGCTGACCTAGAGTCATCTGCCGGAGGATTTTCTAAGCAATTAATTATTTTTTCTCTGGTTCGCTTTTTTGACGAAAGGATGTGTGATTTGTTTCAAAATGCCATTTTAAAGATAATATCTTACATGGCATTGTTCCAAAAAATAACACACACACCGTTCTGTAGCATTTACAAAGTATGTCCTCGGTCCACCAAGTTTGAAATTCTCTGTTACACTTACTTTCTTGCATTTTTTGTTTTACCATTAAATAAACCTTGTTAAATAACAGTTAAAAATCGTAAATATAACATAAATAAGCTTTAAAATACAGTTGTGTCAATGAAACTAATTATGCTATGCGTATACAAACTTTACATCATTAGTCATTGTAGTCCACAGAAAAGAAAATAACAAACGAGTGTGCGCCCCATGACAAATCACCCGCGTTTCTTCGTAATATTTCAAAGTGAACTTGTTATTTTGAGCTACAATGCAAAATTTTGACCGGTAGCGTGCCCAAAATATTGTGTTGCGTGTCTCTGGTTCGCCATCCCTGTACTATAGTAAGTAAATGTTTCACAAAAACTGTCAATGTCATTTTATTACATTCTCAAGCCATCGATTAGTTGTGATTATAGCAGCGCAAAGAAAGAAATCGTATTTTGAAAAAAACGTATAAATACGTCCGCGGCACTTAAAGCACTGATTGAAAGAGATGGATATATACGCCAGTGGCAGTTATGGGGTTAACATCTCACTACAAAGCAACACTAAGACTATTGGTGGTTGATTTCATAATACTGAGTCTCAGTCAAATGATGATGTAGACGTTTGAGTTCGACCCGCACTTCAGACGTTCCCTTTTCGCCAAGGAAAGGACTTCGAGCCTTTATGATTTAAACATCAACCCTCTGCACGATGGGTATTTAAGAAGTATAAGAACTCCAACTCACGATTCGACAGAAATAACGCCCTCCGGGATATCTTTACTGGGAAAACTTAATCTTCTTAAGACCAACCGATACCGGTCCATGCTGCTTGAAAAAAAAACATTGTAAAACTAAAAAAAGGAACCTTAATCCTATCACAATATCTTAATGGTTAATACGCATCAAGAATAGAAGCCTATCTATAATAATAAGTGCGTAATTAATTTTAACAGACAACTTTGAGGAATAACTGTACAGGTTTTAATCCTAAGCTAATTCCTGCCATCTGTTTCTGTAAAACGAGCTTCTATCGAACAAGTAGATTCTGATCGAAACAACGTATAATCTCTCCTTCATATTATAACACCTTATACTCGCACAATCTTAGCCTCTTTCTTTTTGACTTTATATCTCCTTAAATAGTAATCCTAATTTGCGCATTTCACAAAACGAAGTTTCCAAATTAGTAGAACAATAAAAATAATTTTCGGAGGTTAACTGAAAAAGCGTGAGAAACCATTACAATCTGAAACGAAAATGTGCAGTTGAAATAAAACGCCACCACCAAAGTCGCCAACAACTTTTTCCTCAGTTGTTACCCGCGGTTGACAGCTTTCGTCTTAATCAACCCTTGAACACCGAATACTAGATGGCAATATAGTCTACCCCTATTGAATATCAACCTCCACGTTGAGTCTCAGACACGCACACACGAGTCACATGCAGAGGTGCCACCAGGGACAGCGAACATGTTCGATAATTCGCCTGCCTCAACAAGAGAGTGTTTATGGTATAAATGGATAATAAAGGAGCGCATAAATGGATAATTTTCATGATATTTAGTGTCACTCAGATTAGAATATATGCATAAAATTGTTTTCAGGACATTTTGACACAAAAACATTTATTTAAATAAAATGTTTTGGCAAAAAATTAACTTAGAATATTCTTTTTTCCAAATGATCTCCTTTTGTTAAAAATGCTTCTATTAGAATAATATTTTGCCTGTATATAGCTCAGGCCACTGTTCAGAGGCTCAACTAGAATTTTTGAAATATATAACTTAGAAGTGGGTTTATTCATATTTTACGACAACAGAGGGGATCAATTTTAAGGAAACAAAACGCGAATAATTAGTTCAATAGGTGGTTATTCTGAAAATAATGTGAATTTTTCAAAAATTCTAGTTGAGCCACTGTAGAGAGGTCTGAGCTATATACAGGCAAAATATTATTATAATTGAACCATTTTTGACAAAAAGAAAACATTTGGAAAAAGGATTATTCTAAGTTAATTTTTTGACAAAATATTGTATTTAAATATAAATTTTGTTTGTCAAAATGTCCTTAAAACAGTTTTATGCATGTATTCTAATCTAAGTGACACTAAATATCGTGAGAATTATCCATTTATGTGCTCTTTTAAAATTACGGATCCGAACGTAGTCAGGTACCTTAATACAAGGAACGTATGCCAGTTGTAATAATGGTTGAAAAAAACCTCCCCTATATGTCACTCAGAAAGTGCCTAAACTGCAAAAAGGCTTTCTCCCTAGGAAGAGGGAATGTAATGACTACTCCCATAAATCACAACTAGCAATAGCAGGAATAATAGCGCTTATAAATGGCCCGATAATACCTTTTAGGCTCAGTTGGTAAAGACAGTGCAATGTCTATGTCTGTCAACTGGCAGATTATGTTAAAATAATCTTGAAGCCAAGAACAACAACTTCCACTTTAGTGCCACATTTGATGTCTTACTTGACGGTAGTCAATAACTACATCGAGTAACCATCATGCGAATACCAAAGGCGACCTTGCTAAATACGAATTTAATTCAAAGCATTTAATCTATATGATAGACCTAACGTGAACAAACATAAGCAGTTGAGTTTCAATATCTCGGACATTTCAACAAACAAATATGTTAGAATGTAGCTGAAGCTCTTGCCAATACGTATGCACCATTATTATTCGAAACATTACTCTGGAACTAATATCTAGAAAGGACACAAATGTATATATATATATATATATATATATATATATATATATATATATATATATATATATATATAGTTATAACTTCATCGACTAAATAACATTGATTTGAAGTAGCTGATTTGTTATCGGTAAATGTGACTTCTTAATCAGAAATCATTCTATAACATCCTTTAAAATAAAAGTTATGTGGATATTTATTATAGATTTAACATTGAGAGATGATACTGAGAATTGGGAGCAGATTCCTACACAGACCTGAAAGAATGCTCTAAGTCCCAGACGTCAAGAACAAGTATCCTGGATGTAATTATAACTAGCCTAACCTCGTAAGTATAACCAATTGAAGAGTAATTTAAATGTGGTTAAATTATCCGACTACATTCGGAAGCGTGATTTTGCAATAGCGTATAGATGGATAATATTTATGATATTTAGTGTCACTTAGATTAGAAAATGTATATAAAATTGTTTTAAGAATAGTATTACAATAAAAAAAAATAAGCACAATATTTTGACAAAAAATGAACATAGCATGACCCATTTTCAAAATATTCTCCTTTTGTGAAAAATGCTTCTATTAGAATAATATTTTGCCTGTCTATAGCTCAAACCTCTGTACAGAGGCTCAACTAGAATTTTTGAAATATATAACTTCGAAGTAGCTTTATCCATGTTTTACGGCAACAGAGGGGATCAATTTTAAGAAAAAAACGCCGATAATTATTTCAATGGGTTGTAACTGAAAATAATGCGAATTTTTCAAAATTCATAACTGAGCCTCTGTACAGAGGTCTGAGCTATATACAGGCAAAATATTATTATAATAGATGCATTTTTTATAAAAGGAGAACATTTTGAAAAAGGGTTATTCTAAGTTAATTTTTTGCCGAAATATTTTGTTTAAATAATTTTTTTTTTGGTCAAAATGTCCTTAAGACAATTTTATACACGTATTTTAATCTAAGTGACACTAAATATCATGAAGATTATCCATTTATGCGCTTTTTTAAAATCACCTTTCCGAACGTAGTCTGGTCCTCCCGTTGGTGTGGTGTGGTAGTTAGGAGAGGGGGGTGCCAGCTCAGGTGTCGTCCACGTCACTTGACCATGGTTCAAAATTACGTGGTCCGTCGCCAAAAGCCCTCGTGTTGCTGAACAGTGCGACGTTAATATTAACTCAACTCAACTCAACTCAACCGAACGTAGTCTGATACCTTAAAGGCTCGCAAAGAGATTTTTATGGCGCGAAAAAACAGAACATTTGTGAAAATGTCCACTATATTTGGATTGTGATTTATTTGCGAGCAAAGATTTCCTTGCATGAATATCAATAAGGGTAAATGCAGATGCCAGTTTGGTTAACAACTTACAAGCTGTAATGAAAATTTTAACACACACACAAGCGATCTCACTCCTGATTTAAAAAAAATCTACAGAAAATTTATAAGATACATTTGCCCCATCAACGTTGATTCTAAAGTTAAATATGCTTGCAGAGCTATAGAAGAAATGAAATTAGTGCAATGTAAATAAAACGAATAAAACTACCCCTATTTTACTAAACTTATATTTATTGATTGTTACGGTACAATTTATACCTTTCCTGAGATGCAAGGTTTACTAATGAATACAATTTATTAAAAGGTGCCCTCCTGTATACTCAGATTCATAATGGGGCTCTTCAGCGAAAACATTTTATTGCTCCTGATTTAAACTTAGGAATGATGTTTCGGAAATAAAAATGAATTCCCGTTTTAAAAAAAAAGACATGAAGGTTAAAAATATCAAATAATTTTAATATTATTCCATTTAGACCAAGCAAAGCCAAAGCAACTCTGCCCACCTCAGTTGTAGGATTTCAATCATCTATTTACGCAGCAAATAACATTTGGAAATTGTATTATAGGTTTTATATACACAAATATTTGAATTAAATTCAGTATCTAGTTGCTGAAAATATAATCATGGTATCCTCAATTCAATGGAACATAGACGGAATTAAAACACCAACATATTGAAGATCATATTTAGAACGCAGATATATGCACATTACGACGTTTGAGAAAATTAAAGATAGCGTGAGAGTTAGGAAATTAAATATTGGATTTATTTACGTCACAGCTATTAATTACAGTATATACATTTTCATTGAAGTTTTCATAATATTGTGTAATTTCATTAGTGTTCAGGATATGCTATTTTTGTGAAGAAGGAGGCAACACAACTGTTCTCTTCGTTGTTTCCCAAGGAATCCCCCTCCACTGCATAGTTTTGGGAAAGGGGGGGTCTTTCTGACACCTCGAATTACACTCGGAGTTTCTGGCTCGCAGGAGCCGATGTGTTTTATCACGGTCATAGGTTGCCGGGACCATGCAATATTTAGGGGTGCAAAGGAACGGTGTTATCTCATCCACAAAAAAGGCCGATTTTTGAGCTGCATGACGCGAAAACGTCACAATATACTCTTTAAGTTTGTACAGGTCTGCACGATGCGTCTAAAGGTGTGGGAAAAACAGAAGAAAACCTAGCCATATATTCAAAATAACTCAATTTATTCACAGTACCAACAACAACACAAATTCAATTAACCAAAGTTAAGAGATGCACCCAATTATCAAATATGGAGAGCAATTAATGAGGTACGCGATGTATAAGAAGGCTTTAAATAGTTAGAACACTTATGTCTATTCAATAGCTTTAACTTCTTAGCTACCTAATCTATTTGACAGATTCTAGTCTTGACAGATCGTAAACTTAACTATTACAATATCAGCTACTAAATATCCACGCCACACTTCAAGTTTAATTATTTACTGCTCCCGCTAGCAGTCTACCATCTCTCTCTCTCTTCTTACCTGAAAGTTTCAACTTTATATGCAAGTTTTAATTTGCATGGTCACGTTTTCTTTGGAAAGAAGCTATATAGTATGATAATTTTTGAATACCCGATATTTCCCAAGAGGATTAGTACTTTAAGAGAACGCGGATAAATCCGTTACAACATTTTATAACACAATTAAAGAATTGTCTCGTCTAAAGTTGATTAGTAACAAAGAATTGAAGAATTGGAAAGTATTTTTTGTGGTAATTCACATTTTCATGTTGGTTATGTGGTTTTGAGATATATAAAGTGACTGCCAACCCTAGGAGTAAGACTTCACTCCCTTAATTATTGGATGGAAACCTTTAAGAACTAATTGGAAAAATAAAAGAGAACTTTTATTTGCAGTCGACATAAGACGTGAGAAGGGGGTGACAGATGTTCGGTCTCAGACCCAATAAACTCAAGGCCACCAATTAGTTTCATGAGACGATGTGCGAGAGAAAAGCCTTCACCTTCACAATCATGAGTGACTCAGCTGCGAAAGGGGGAGCAAAATCGTTCCTATTTTTATCCACTTTCTAAAATTAATCTTTCTCTGTGTGAGTTCGGTTTTCGAATTCTTCCGCTAGACAGGAAGCAAGAAAGCAGGGTGCGAAAAGAATTTTTATTTGAACATTATAATTAACTGTCTGCATGCTTGGAACCTAAAATGTTCGAATTCTCCTCCCTTTTTTTGAGAGAGAGAAAAAATGTAAAGGAAAAGTTGTGAATCACGGCGCTTAAGCCGATCTTTATAAATCAATGCATGCGTTTCTCATAATTAAAATTAAAGCTCCTGGAGTTTAAAAAGGTATTGGGGGGAGGGTACCCAATGATCATAACGCTAATTTGTAAATCATAAAATTCACTACGGATTAATCTCAGTTCTTTTTTCACAGAGGAAAAATAAGCAAAAAATATCGTAGTGAAAAATAATTTCTTATTAACAGCCACAAATGGTATTATTAACAATTTGTAAACTATGCAGACGACTTATTTAAGTAAAAATGATGAACTTGAAACCCCGAGTTATCTAAGATTGTATGTTGTTTTTAATATTGCAACAGAAAAACGTTTTATTTATTAGTTTTCGCGACGTAAGTGATAGAAAACTAAAGAGCTGTCATGATATTCTAAGTAAAATAGCATTGAGGTCAAAACTTCTTTAGTTTGAACCTCAATGAAAGAGAAAACTTCGTTTCCTTTCTGCCGTTGGATAAATTATAAGATTTTCTATCCTGATGTCGGAACACTTAATATCAAAGCTAAGCATGATGTAAATGTCTATAATGGTTTGAATCAAAATAAATTTCCTTAACAAAAAGGATACAAACATCAGGATAAGTTAATATTTTAATAAAGTTTATCTGAAAGTGTATACAATTCATGTCACATTCCAGTCTTTTAGAAGCATATTACTCCTTGTGGAGAATTATACTGGTTGATATTTCTCTACCCTTTAAGGAAAAAATACTTCAGAATAGATTCTTTTTTATATTTAACACGCAAAGGAAATAGTGTAGAAGCATGTGATGCATATAAGTTGTAAAATTCCACTCGCAAAAGTCCTTTCTTCATATGTGATGGATGTCCCCTTACTGTCATCAGCGTTCAAGAGTTAGAAAGAAGATCAGCCATAATGAAAATAAATATAATTCATTAACAAGTCACAACAATCTAACAAATCTCAACAACCCAGGTTAGAAAATTCACCTATTAGTGAGTATTGGAGCAAAAGAAAGATAGACGAGAAAATTAATATTTAATTGTGAATTGAATCATTTACTTTTAGAACGTTTTGGTAACATACGTTCCATATATATATATATAATCTAAATTCTTTTCTAAGCTATACTACTTCAAGCCGCTATTATTCCAATTTAAATATCTAAATGACCAAAGCGTCAATTATCAACTTTAAATACTAAGCAATTATCCACAAGTCACCCTCGACTAGATTTCTACTATTTTACGTTAATCAATAACTTCTACCATCTAGCTCCAAATATTTCTCTCTCTCTATCGAATCTAAAAGTTAATGCTTAAATATAAGCCTTGATTTACATAAAACCACATCTTCTTCTTTGGGAGAAAGTTTTCACTAGAAAAATATTAAAAGAAACAGTTTTTCCCTGAAAGGATTAGTAGGAGGATCGCGAATAGACCCATTACACATATGTTTGCTAAAAATGTTATCAATAATATCTAGAATTTTCAAAAATTATAGTTTTAACTACACATTTTATTATTCTTTCCTAGAAATATAACACATAATTTTATCACAATGCACTAATCAATATTAAAGAAGAATCAGTAAGAGTAAATAAGTCTAGCTATATTTGAATTCATTTCTCATCAGGAACAAGAAGAGGGCTATTGGCGATGGATCTCGTAATTTTCAACCACAATCAAGTGACGAGGAAGTAAACTTAGGTTAGCACCTTATTATTCAAGCTTCCTCACTACACCAACATGAGGACTTGGCATCACGACAAATTTAAAATTCATTAGCCCATCTATATGGTGGGTCTTAGAGGCTCATAAGCACACGAATCTATGATTTAATAAAAGCACCACCAACCGCGAGTTCGGGGGATCATGGCTACTAGGCTACACTAAACTACTGAAGATTGACCTTGCTCAGTCAATATGCGCAGTTTAACCGAAATTGGCTCCTACGCCATTAAGCCCCAAACTCCCTCATTCTTTCTATCAGTAATATTAATTACAATACAATTATAGTTAATAACATACATATTTAGGATTCATATTATCAATTATAACGAACATGAATATAAATAATATGTATATGTGTATTTCTCTTACGTGGGGCTTACATTTAGTCGCATTTGAGTTCAACGTTTCGCAACATTGAACTATAAAATTCTGCACATATTTCTGAAATAAGCCTAAAAAAAGGAATTTAAAATTGAAACTTTTATTAAATCTAAAGGGGGGTGTTTGTGAAAGCAGAAATGGGATTGAGAAACTAAATGAATCCATACAAAATTTAATTTCCTTTACTGTAGTAAATGTGTACGAAGCGAAATAAAAACAGCAAAGAAAAACAAAACTAATAATTGTCAAATGAATATAGAACAACAATGTGCATTAAATGTGGGATCACGTAACTCGGTTGTTATGGTAACTTCTGAACATTTTATTGCGTTTTCAAAGAAATTTTTGATGCTGAATGAAATTTGAATTATAAAGTAAATTTTTGCTTAAATTTTTCTGTATTTTTTGTCGTTTAAATGTTTATGTGTTGTTGTTTTTTTAAAAAAATAGTTACATCCAAGCAGCATGTGGCATGACTTAGGCGTGGTTTAAATGTGATTGCTTACTGCTGCACATCACAAGTATGTTTTCTTTTTCTTTTAAGTATTTAGAATTATTCGTTTATTCGGCAATACATTATTTACATTAGTACAGTTTCTTTTCGCTCTGCTTCAGGAGCTCTCAGCGTATTAGTAAATTTAACTTAGTGCTTTATATATATAGATAGATAGATACTGTTTTCAAAACAATATGCCGGAATGATAATGATAGGAACAATTATGAATCAATGCATTTTAAACAATACTTGTGAACTTTATATGAGACAGCTATCCAGACTGCTTTGTATGACAGTAAGCCAGTAACCTTGATCTTGAAATCAAAGTTTGTATAAATTCGACGACTAGTGATTATAAAAGCGAATGCTAGATCCTCTTTATCTAAAGATTTTTTTTAACTCTGAGCTACTCTATTTATTTTATTAATTTTAAAATATATTTGAAAGAGTAAAAAAAAAAAAAATAATAAAACAGTCTTTTAATCTGTTTAAATTTCTCCAACTTCTGAATTCATTCATTAAAAAAAATATTTTAAAGGTCGTAAACCTCACAAGGTAACTATTGATATAACTGAAGAAATATTTTCAAAAAACAGAGAGAAAATATCTCAAGAAATTAAACAATGCTCTACTATCAAATATCGATAACTTTAAAATCGATGGTATCACATGTTCGATTGGTGATACACTCGATATTGCATATAGATACATTGAACGAAACAATAACAATAAACATCATACTATTGACAGGTTAACTACGGTTATCATTATCGATAGGGTAGTAGATGTGGATACATCTATCTACAGTATTTATTTAAGTTCTTTACCGTTATTGTAAGAATTAACTATATAAGCTACACTTAAACTAATTATATCAAGTTATAAAGTATTTGTTACAATTCGAAAGAAAGAGATCGAATTCAAGGTATAAAAACAACTCGACAATATATATTGTATAAAAATGTATTCTCAGTATTGATGACAGATGGAATTTTATCTACTTGCAATCACGTTGAATAAAATAAATACTTAGAAATGTTTCTTTTATATCCGAATCTCGACTGTCAGTAGTAAACATATATGTATGACAGACAAAAATCAATCAACAAATTGAATTCGAAAAACAATAATGATAATTTATTTGATATTATTGAAGTTCTTTTATATTGATAGTATCGATAATGATGACAGAGGTTTTAATACTATCTATTTACACTCTTTCCTCTCTCTCTCTCTCTACTTGTATATATATATATATATATATATAGTATATATTTGTACCGTATGTACCCACTTAAGTCTGTTGTCACTCCAAAAATTTATAAGCGACACGAGCTATAATCATAAAAGGGGTGTCTAGGAATCCTAAAGTAGGCATACGCTACACAAAAAATATGAAAACAGCTCCACACCTGATGGATACATTTGCATTTGGAGTATGCGTTCATATCTCAAAAACCGTACAAGATACAAGAAAAAAGTCAATTACAATATTGTTCAGCATCATCTATTTACTAGATAAAATGATGCAAATGAAAATCACAGCGCACACATGTCTTTGATAGCGTTGAACAAAACTGCACTTTACGGAAATGAGGCTTACCTACTTTCATGCTCAAAATACATCTGGGTAAGGGTTTGCAAATTCCGCTGCACTTTCTTCAACACGGCACGTGACACACTGTCACGAGCATCTGTAATACGATTTCCTGCAGTATAGATGGAAGGGCTGCATACACTCCTTTTTTGTTGTTTTCCCACAGAAAAAAGTCAAATGAGCTCAGGTCAGGTCACTTAACGAAAGCACCATACCTTATGACTTGCTGCTGGAATGTGTTTCGAATGTGCTGTGTGACACGCAATACCTTTTAAGGTGGGGACAGACATTAATTGGCCTTAGTGAACTTGATGTCGAACTTCGACTGCACATCTAGGATTATTCAGCAACCACAAATAGATGTTCAGCTTGTTGTGTATAATTTTAAGCACAAACCATGCCTCATCCGTTCATATGAAGTGGGCAAGAAACGCCAAGCGATTCATAATGATTTTGCATCAATCATAACCTCATAAAAAGACATTTCCTCTTTTCTTCCGTGTTATTTTGCGTTCCAATTGTTGGGGTTACAAACCAAATAAATATGCATTTTACGCCTTCTATTTTTGATATTATTTTACGGAAAGTGTGTCTGCTTTTACTAAACCGATTATGGCAAACAATTTTGTGATTGATATTTTTCGTGTATCTCATAATGTTTTTGAGATAAGAACGCTCTAGCTCGAAACATTTCCACCAGGTAACTATTTTTTTGTGTGTAGCTCATGGCAACCTATACCTAGAACTCACTTTTAGTATTATAGAAATGGTGCAGTTCATAATTTCATGAGGGGAAGGGGAACGGACTTAAGTGGCCACACTATATATATATATATATATATATATATATATATATATATATATATATATATATATATATATATATATATATATATATATATATATATACACTGCTGGACAATTGTTAAGGACGGATAACACTATCATCCATAGCAACCACAAAATGAAAGGAAGCAAAATGTGGAAAATTAGAATAAGTGCGGGATATTAGTAAGAAGTATGAGTATGCAAATTTTTTTCCACATCTGTTCATCACGTGATAGCGTTCATAAGAGCTTTAAAGGTTTTGACGCGTGTGGACAGTTGTTGTTTCAAGTCAAAGTTTTACAGGAAAAATTTAATAGACGAACTTAAAATTTTTGGCATGTCTTCCCCCCCACATCACATAGATGATTTTATGCGTGGCCGAATTATTAGAAAGATCGAAGAAGGGCGGAAAATAACAGATGTTGCCAGGTAGTTCGACATCGCTCACAGCGTTGTTTCACGGCTGTGGAAGTCATTTAAAACTACTGGAATGTGTAGTAGACGGCACGGGGGAGGTCGTGTTAGAAGTACGACACCTGCAGAAGACAGATATATCGTCCTATCAGCAAAAAGGAACAGGCTCACCACAGCTCAGCAGGTGGCAAATCAGTTTCTTGCTGCCTCAGGAAAGCAGATCTCCCGAAAAACTGTTGCCAGACGTTTGAGGGGGAGAGAGGACTATACGCACACAGACCTGTTGTGTGTGTCCCATTGACCAGACAGCACCGTACTGCCCGTTTGCAATGGTGTCGTGAACATCACAATTGGACTGAACAAGACTGGGCATGCGTACTATTCTCAGATGAGAGTAGGTTCAGTCTGTCATCGGATTGTAGACGCCAACTGATCTGGCGCGAGAGGGTACTGCTTATCGTCCCGAAAATATCCAGAAAAAGGACCGATATCCGACATGCAGTATCATGGTGTGGGCCGGCATCATGATCAATGGCCGCACGCGCCTACATGGGGTTGCGAATGGGACTATGACGGGCCAACGATACATTGATGAAGTTCTACTTCCTCATGTTCGTCTTTTCCGTGGTGCTGTCGGTGATAAATTTGTTTTTATGGACGACAACGCAACATGTCATCGAACACTCGCTGTTCAGGATTGTCTAGACAGCGAGGGTATTCAACGTCTCGTATGGCCAGCGCGTTCTCCAGATCTAAACCCCATTGAAAATGTGTGGGATGCTTTGGAGAGGCAAGTTGCTGGTCGAAACTATCCTCCGACAAACAAGAACACCCTCATCCGTGCATTCACAGAGGAATGGGATAAATTGCCTCAACAGCTGCTGGATAATGTTGTGCAAAATATGGTACGACGTGTGGAATGTTGAATCACACTCCACGGTGGACATATCCCGTACTGATACCTTTCTTTAAGGTGCCTGCTGACTTTTAGATGCATTGTTCCATTTCTCCGTACGCAGATCAAATGAACATTTTTTTTTTCTTTCAGATGTTTCACAGCTTTTGTACTTTCCAGAACAATAAATATTCTTTATTCTAATGTCTGAACAGTGTGGCAACTATATTTTATCCTACTAGGCCTCATGTCTCGCTTAATGTTATGCTACATAGCAATTTGTGATACGTCCTTAGCAATTGTCCAGCAGTGTTTATGTGAAGATCCCCTTGGACCTCTCACTTTGAGAACGAGAATAAATAGGAGTCAGATAAGAGCCAGTAGCCATTTTTATAAATAACTTTCTTTATTTGGTTATCTTTCCCAAATAGAATCAAAGACTTATTAACAAATATATCTAAATAGTATTATGAGGTTTTAAGATACTTTCCTTTAAATAAACTTAAATATTTAATGATCCAATTAATTAACAATTAAAATATCGATCACGCAGAGATTACCACGATAAGAGATCCCAGATTTATATTTAATGTTCTTATTGAACATTTAATTTTAATCTCACTCGTAATAATAAGCTTTAATGAGACTTTAATTAATATTTACCACACTACAGTTCAGCTCAGCTTTTCTCTGAGATTAAATTATCCAACAAGAAATCTTCAATAATAAATTTAACTTCACTATAACTTTCTGCTTCAATCTCTCTCTCCAACTGCTCTAACTTTATTATTCCGTTTGACTTAAATACTTTATCTAATCTACATAACAAGGAATCCTGTCCTCTTTTTGGAGTTGATTGGAAATAGGTAGGGAATTAATTTTCCTTAAAAAGGACGACTCAGAAGGTTAGTGATAAAGTTCCGTATAGATTTGTCACATTTATATATATACAGTGTGGCCTCTAAAGTATATATAAACTTCATAATACTTATTCCTCTGCCAACGAGGGCACTAATGGGTGTTAGAAATTTCTTAAGCTGAACCGAACATTATAATATTGATTATCTTTTGATATTTATAACTATTGATATTATAAATAGCTTCAAAATATTTGTCAGCATAAATTTTGTTGCTAAATAGCATCAATTTCATCTTTAGTTTTAATTTTTTTAAATTAATACGAATGCATTGACAGTTTCTGCAATAACAAGTCATTGAATTCAATTTCTTTTACTTTTTCGTCGCAATAAAATCAATATTTTTATCAGTAGTACTGCAAAGGATATAAGGATAAATAATTGAGAAATTTATTTTTCTGTTTGTTGCGTTCTTGGAAGGGCATACGAAAAAATAAAACCGCAAAGTTCTACAGTAAAAAAAAATAAATGAGAAATTTTATATTATTAACGCTATGATTAAGATTAATGTAATTTATAATTCGATTAGATTAACATGATGCTTACGATTATGATTACTACTAATAATATTTTTACGATTAACAGTCTAATAAGGCTTAAAATATTATGATTACAACTAACAGACACAGCATGGTTATTATTAACATTATATTTATGTAACAGCACTATTACGATAAACATGAGGTTGTCATGCCTAAGACTGATTTTTTCAACTTTCTCATTATTTATACTGCTCTTTAAATGGAAACCTTAGAATCAAATATCGTTCATTTTCTCGTCGACATAGTAGAAAAAAAATTTCTAACATATATTTCCTGACTGATTCTGAATGCATTTCTTTTCAATTTTAAGCTGAATATAAAATTCTTTATTGGATAACACATTTGTTAATTCGACTGCAAAATGAGAATTTTATATCCTACTTGTAAGACCATCCAGGAAGCACTTAACTCTAATGGTTTTGATCAAAAGTAATACAAAAAGAGAGGGTGGCATAGAACTTCATTGCAGAACTCTCGTAGCCTCTAACAATACTTAAGCACACAATTGCACTCTTTGTGTTTTTTGAATGGTATTTCTAACTATTTCAATATGTAAAGTCCTGGAGAAATATATGTTTCTTTCTGACATACAATAGAATTTTTATGAGTCGTTGGAACTTCACATACATAAGTTTTCGTTTATCGAAAATCTATACGTGCTCAAAGGGAGATTATTCCCCCCCTCCTCTACCGTTACATCGGGAAAATGCTTCTGTGAGAGGGAAATCCTATACATCGAGTTTTTTTGCATGGCTAATGGGGTTTTTCCCACCCGAAGTGTGATAATACTCTAAAAAATGTAACTAACAACATACATAGAATTCTTATCGAAATTATCATGAACTAGACAATTGGAATTTTTTCTCTCACAAAAAAGTAAATGAATACGATAATTACACTAAATCTGTTTTTTTTCCTTTCCAAAGTACGTTCAATGCATCCATCTCCAATACATCCAATTGTATCTTTTAACAAATGCCTGCTTCCATTGGTTTATTGATATGTTTTATGGAAGACTCAAAAATCGTAATTCTGTAGGTTAAGGACCTGAGGAATAATTTGTCAACACTCCATGGTCAAGCTGGGGTCAAGCTCAGATCTCCCCAGAACAGGGTAAAAGTTATTGGGGAGAAGCTTCAAGATTTTGAGTACTTTAAAGATAAAGATATATTCAGTATGAAGAGAAGAAATGTATTTATCTTTTAAATTCATGAATTTAGAAATCCTTGTGCCTTTTTTATATTTTGACAGAACCATAGTAAAATTATTAATATAAACAGTATAATATATATTTATAGTATAATAAAATAAGATACCAAATGAAAAAATAGTGTAATCTACAATGCCAAAGAAGAAAGAAATTAGAGTTCAAGAGACTAAGAAATGTAGATACAAAAGTAGTCTTTGGATTAAAATGAAGACCTATTATGATTTCTAGAGCTGTCACTGAATTAGGTTAGCAATTTACCGATATAAATATTGCAAAAGATGATCAAACTGAAAGAAATTAATCTAATCATTAATCAAGAATTTTCAATAATCAGAATATATTTAGAAGAGCAACTAATAATAGTATACAAAAAGTAAAAGAAAAAGTTAAAAGATGGTTGACTGAGTTCGGCAGCATGATTTGAAAGAAGCTTATAAATGATTATATAATTTTCTTTATATTTAGTGTCAGTTGAATTACAATACACATATCAAACTTTTTCAAGAATATTTTTTGCAAGGAAAAATTATTTAAGTGCAGTTTTTTTATGAAGAAAGAAGAATATATTTCCAAAACATCCTTTTATTAAAAATGCTTCTATAATAATAATTTTATATATGTCGAAATACTTCAGCAAAGCCTAAACTAGGACTTTTGAAATATGTACTTAAGAAGTAGATTTATTCATATTTTATTATATCAGAGAGCAGAGAAATTTTAACAGAAAACAGTTTTTATCATTTCAATTGATCGTAACTCAGAAAACATGGCGTGGATTTTTCAAAAATTCTAGTTCAGGGTCCACACAGAAGTCAGTGTTATATATGGGCATAATACTATTATTATAGAATACCTTTTCATAGAACGATAATGTTTTGGAAATATGTCACTCTTTCTTTTTTGTTTGCCAAACTATTGCATGGAAACTATTTTTACTTGTAATAATAACCTTAAAATAGTCTTATATGTATATTTTAGTTAAGCTGACACTAAATATCAGAATATTATTCATTTATACTCTTTTTCAAAGCCATGTTTTTTCGAACGTAGTCAGCAAACCTAATACCAAGTACAAAAAGCATCAAAAGAAAATTGATCGAATAAGATCACGTTCTTTATTACAAATAAAAACATCATATTTTAAAAAGATAGGCATTAATACATAGAGATAGCGCCAAGAAAATTCACGTGACATAGTCATGAGTTATAAGCGAGAAAACAATAACGATTTATCACCATAACAACGCCCATGTCTCAAATTAACCATCAAGGAAAGGAACTTAGAGTCTTAAACGAGCAAGCGTTCAGAGTCTTCCTAAATTACGATGGGAATACAGAATGATATTAAGTGAAGTGTCGTAATCGTTACTCAAGATAATGAGACCCGTCAATAGTAGCCCCAGTTTAATTATATACAACCAACCATCTTAATTTAGATTAGTGGCTAATTTACGAAAACAATAACTGTGAGCTGGTTCCTAACTTCTCTCTCTCTACACAACGCCAGAGGTGGACACTGAATCCAAGTTGAGGTTAGCATGGAGTACCTTCTTTTTTAACACGCTTTTATAAGTTTCACTTGTATATGTAACGGGATCTTTAAATTCGAATTTTACCCACTTTAAAACGTAAGATTAATTCGAAATTTTGTCTTGTCTAGGACCGATGACAATACAATAATTTCATAATTTTGTTCCATTGTCCTGAAAAAGATAATCATGAGACAGGGTAATCCAGATTTGGTGACAAATTAATTATACCATTTCCAGATTTGGCGACTAATTCCATGTACCATTTCCAGATTTGGTGACTAATTCTATATACAATTTCCAGATTAAGCGACTAATCCTAAATCGCATTTCCAGATTTGGTGACTAAAAGATTAAAAGTAACCCTAAAAGCGAAAACATGTTTTGCGTCATCAATTTCTTATCATAATATAAGCAATTGTTCAGTATTTCTGAAAATGGAAATAAAAAAAACGACTCGTGCATGTGAAAAAAAAAAACAATTTGTTCTTACTCAGGGATGGAAAAATCTTTTTGGTTGTGGGCCAAAAAAAATTTTTAAAGGGTGTGTGAATAAATGATAGTTAAAAAAACTAAAAATACATGCTTTTACTATGGATTGAACCATTAAATGAAAAATAAGTTATAGTTTTAAAAAACTAAAAAAAACACGCTTTTATAGTTAATCGAAGTAAAAAGTAAAGAAAATAATTTTTAATATAAGAATAAAATGATTAACGAGAAAATTAATATCATTGGGATAACAGCGGGAGGTGCTCTATATTAATTGTTATAATTCCTTACTAGTTCTATTCCGAAATGCGGAGTTAGTGTAAAAATGTAAAACAAAGCACCCCGCACTTTTACCCCATATTCATTTTATTCTTATATTAAGAATTATTTTCTTTACTTCGATTAACCCTAAAAGTGGATTTTTCTGTTTTTTTTAACTATATTTCTTTTAATCACAGCATTGTCTTTGATTGGAAGAAAACTCAAGACCACGGTTTAGAGCTGTGTCAGCCGAATGATCCTTTCACGAAATAATGACCAACATCGTATTTATCAAGTCATGAATTCGGATCCTGGTTCCACGAGTGAATGAGTGAGGGAATTTTAACGTCTCACTGTTCAGCTAGCTGCACGAGTGCTTTGGGTGCCTCGAAAGACCCTCCTTATAGTGATTAAATCTGTTGAGGCTCAAAGTCTGTGACGTTTTACGCATCTTTTCTTTAACAAGTCCTTTGGGTTATTTGGGCCAGAATTAATGGCAACTCTTTTCCAACCAAATCCAAGAAGCGAGATGTGAAGAAGAGATTCAAATAAACGGACTTTAAATATAGGATCTTAGAGTAAGCGGGATGGCAATGTAAAGGAATGTTAGACAATTGATGTGCGTTGTGGCAGTTGATGGTTATTGCAGTTCGTGGTTCAAGATTGATTAAGTTCTACGTCTCGTGGATAAACATATTGGTCTTCGCTTAGAAGTTAACCGTCAAGCTACATCTCATTGCAGATAAAGACAAGTAGCTTATAATATAAGGTAGGATTGATTACTTATTATTAGAATTGAGGATTAGGCGGTTCGCTTATTGAGATTGGTCTGAATTAGATTAGATCATATTATAAATATATATATGTGGGAGTCCGAATAAATCTTCGAATAAAAATCAGACTCTTCAGAAGGCGGGATTTTAGATTGGCGAGGTGGTTTGTCTAGGGGTAAGTATTTAAGGGTGAGTTATGAATTATTAATTGAATCTAAGTCATTTAAACACAAATACTTCAAAGTAAAAGAGAATTTATTCAAAGTTAAAGGGAAATATTTACAAAAGTGGATATTTACAAAGAGAAAGAAATACAGGAATTAGGTTAATTAAAAGTTGAGTTATACCTTTAGAAGACGGGGAAATAAACCTTTTCTCATTCTTGGATGTTAGGACTGGTGGTACCGCGCTGGGCGCGGAAATGCGGTAAAAGACGCGACGTGTTGAACAAGCAGTGGTTAGTTGGCCTCTGACGAAAAATTATTCAAGCCGGAGCTACGAATGCTCACTAGATGGCGCTGCTTCGGAATGCAGTAATAAATAAAATTGAGATTTATGGTCCTCTGAAAAGGATATGACTCAACCTTTTAACAAATGTTTCAAAGGGAAAATCCTACAAAATCACCCTCTCCTGACAGAGCTGGTCTCTCAGCTCTTACAAAATGTGGAGAGCTTAAGTACTTTAAATAGAAACTATTTTTAGTTACAACTATAAATTTGATGATTACTGGAATATGGATGCAATAAAGACAAATAATACGATTCTTAAAGATAATAAAAAATAAAATATTACAGATGAAAAGATGTATACCTAATATTCACAATTCCGGACCTAAAATAAAGCATATAAAAACAAAATATTCTATGTTGTGATCTACACTTAACTAAACCATAAAAAAATCCTTCGCATCAATAGAAAGATAATGAATAATACGAAAATATAATAAATATTACAAGTGAATATAAAATGATTAATGGAAACGAGTGTTACCATAGAACATCTATTAATTTCTCAAGAGGAATATGAGAAAAATTAAAAATAATAACAAATAAAAAAAATTCAATTAACCATAAAAATGTTTCATCAAATCAGCTGAGGTGGTGGTTGAGTTCGGTCCCCATCGTGCTGACCAACCTTTTCCACACTTCATACCTATCCTTAGAATTAACTTTTGTTACTTTGTAAGGGCCTAAGAACTTTTGGTCTTTGTTTCAGTCCAGCTCAAATTGGGTTCTTTGGATTGCTACTAAATCATTTTCTTTGTATAACGAAGCTTTCTTTCTTCTTCGGTTATACGTCTTTCTATTTTCAGACTGCAGGGTTTCGATGTTCTTTTTTGCATCGTTTCTTAAAAATTCGCGTTGTTCTAGTAATTCTTTCGCCATTTCTT
Organism: Trichonephila clavipes; assembly: GCA_019973935.1. Classification (NCBI taxonomy): domain Eukaryota; kingdom Metazoa; phylum Arthropoda; class Arachnida; order Araneae; family Nephilidae; genus Trichonephila; species Trichonephila clavipes. The sequence continues at coordinate 512,233 of BMAU01021177.1, read as the reverse complement.
CTAGAAGTAAGTCTTTGATTAGGATGTCTTCCCTGTTACGCATTTTGATTCCCACTAATAGTTCGAATGGTGTCCATTTTGTACTGCGATTTATAGTACTATTTAGTATTCACTGTAATCTATCGACGTATTTGTACCATTTCGTTGAGTCGTCTAATGATAGTTTGGTGAGAACTGGAATCAAAGTTCGATGAATTCGTTCAACTTGTTCGTTTCCTCGAGGAACACCTGTTGCTATTTGTAGATGTTGAATGTTTTCTTCATCACAGTAGTCGTTGAATAATTTTGAAGTGAACGCTGAACCTCTATCAGAGATAATTCTGATGGGATTACCAAAGGTGTTCTGCTGTTGTTTTAGTTTTTCGAGGGCACTTTCAGCAGACACAGTTTTGACGGGATATAGCCAAGTAAATTTGGTAAATGCGTCTACTACGGTGAAAATGTGTTGGTAACTTTTGTTTGTGGAGGGTAAAGGACCAATGAAGTCAACATGGTACGTACTTAAAGGAATGCCTTCCTTAGAAATAGGATTCAAAAACCCTTCCTTTTTGCCAGTTTTCTTATTAGCTAAGATACATGGAACACAATTAACTATTACTTTTTTAACGACGTTGGATAAATTTGGGATAAAAAATTCCTGTTTCACAATTTCTTCTGTTTTTCCTACTGAGAAATGACCATTTTCGTGAATTAATTTAATTAGTTCAGCTTGCATTGCTTTATGGGTTACAATTAATTCTCGACCATTTAAGTACTTGTAGAGTATACCATTTCGCTCAAAAATTCTTCTGATTCTTGCTTCTCTAGAAGTGATTTCAATGTTTGGATGTTGTCATCTTCCTCTTGTGCGTTTTTAAGCTTTGAAGTTAATGTATCATTGCATACCATCATTACGGGATATCGGCTAAGAGCATCAACGTGCTTCATACGACTTCCAGCTCTGTGCTCTATTTCATAATCGAATTCTTCTAATTGAAGCGCCCATCTGGCTATGCGAGTAATTAGCTCCTTTTTTGCATAGTCTTCTGAAATACTGAACAGTCAGTTACTATTTTAAAGTGTTGTCCTAAAAGATAAACACGAAACTTCTTTAATGCGTTGATAATTGCTAGTACCTCTAATTCGTAGCTGTCATACTTTTCTTCTGCTGTATTTGTCTTTTTCGACATGTAGTAAACGGGATGTAACTTTCCATCTTCGGCTTCTTGTAACAAAATTGCGCCGTACCCTTGTTTACAGGCGTCTGTATGCAGTTCTGTTTTCTTCCATACTTGTAAAGGTGCAAGATTGGGCCTTCGGACATGATTTTCTTCAATTTTTCAAATGCTTCTATTTGTTGAATCCCGAAAAAAAAACAAAGAGGTTTTCTTTTCTTGTTAAATCGCTGAGTGGTTTAGCTATCTTTGAATAATCGTTGATGTACTTGCGGAAATATCCAGTTAAACCAAGAAAACTTTGTACTTGTTTTATTGTTGTTGGTTCTGGAAATTTTCGAACAGCTAGTGTCTTCGTGGGAGATGGTTTAATAGTTCCGCTTTCTACAATGTGACCTAGAAATTCAATTTTCTTTTTTAAAATTGGCACTTCTTGAACTTAATTTTTAATCCGTATTTCTTTGCGACTTCAAAAATAATTTTAAGTTTTTCGAGACCTTCCTGTTCGTTTTTCGCTGGAATGACGAGATCTTCTAAATAACTGATTACATTTCCTTTCCAAGTAAGATCTCTAAATATACTTGATACGTAGCGTTGGAAAACTCCTGGACTTGTGCTTAGTCCGAAAGGAACTTTGTTGAATTCAAATTGTCCATCTGGGACGATAAAGGATGTATACTTCCTGCAATCTTCGTCAACATCGACGTGAAAGAAACCATTGCGTAAATCTAATGTAGAATATACCTTTGCTTCTTGCAAAGTATCTAAAACATCTTCGATGATAGGTAACGGAAATTTATCTTTCACAAGCTTCTGATTCAATTTTCTGTAGTCAATGCACATTCTCGAAGATCCATCTTTCTTTTTTACCATTACGATTGGACTTGCATATTCCGCAGAACTCGGACGTATAATGCCTTCGTTGAGCCATTCTTCTATCTGTTTACTTCTTGTCTTTCTGTGAAAGCTAGTCGACGAGGAGGTTGACAGACTGGTTCTTCGTCTTTTAAAATAATTTTCATTGTGACGTCAGTAGATGCTGTTTTTTCTGGCTTGTAGTCTTGAATTAACTTTTCAAGTTCCTTCTTGATTTGACGATTTTCAACATGACGTAGGTCTAGTTCTTCTTGAAGATTTTCAGCAGATATTTGCATAATCTGTGCATGATTCTCATATTTGTTGAATTTAACTCCTTCTTTAGTAAAACTTATCGATGCTTGTTCCAAAAGATCTGATGCAATAACTGCTTCGAATTTTAATTTATCAGTCGGTACAACATGCCAAGTTAACGAGTAATTTTCATCATCTATTTTGAACTTATGTTCAAAGGAACCGATAGTTGTCACTTGTGCTTCACCAATACCTGTGAGAAGCATCTTGTTCTTCGATAATTTTGTTGGATCCATTATTCTTCTGCTTGTGTTTTCTCGAAGCAAACTTACGGTACTACCACTGTCTATCAGCGCCGTGATTTTCACCTTTCAAAAAATATCTCTTTAGTACGTAAACCTTCCTTAACGATGAGTGTGCAGGTTTCTTTTGGAGGTTCTTTGAATTTCTGCGATTTTGAATAGTTCGTCTGAGCATGCTTGGAAGCATTGTGATTTGAGTGTTTCTCGTAATTTTTGTTGTAATACCCTTTCTGCGCGCTGTCTTGATATCTTTGAACAGATTCGTACTTGGTAACAGGGGCATCGTAATCTTTGTTGTAATTCGTTGACGCTGGAAACTTCTCATGTTTCCTGTTATACTCTAATTTTCCTGGTGCTTCATACCTGCGATTCTTTTCTGTGAATCTGAATTCTTGTTTCTTCACAAATGGACTGCTAGATTTTTGGTTTCAGAGTCCTTTTAAAGTCTTCGAATTTTTCTAGTTTTCTGCTAATTGAACAGGGGAGTTCATATTTGCCCATTCATCAAGATAATATTCTTTAAATTCAAAAGGAACTTTTCGTTTGAGTTGATCTGTTATGATTAGATCTGATAACTTGTTGAAAGTATCTATCTTCAATCCATCTATCCATCCGTTGAAGTAAGTGTTTAACTCATGGTAAAAATCAATCCATGTTCTTTCAGGTGCTTTTTGGTGAGTGACAAATAGTTGTCGAAACTTTTCTGGAGTTAGTTTAAAGCGTTTAAGCAGTAAATCTTTAACATGTTCGTAAGAGTTGGCTTTATCGTCAGGCTCTCTCGCTATGATGTGAGATACTTCCGTCGGTAACAAGCCTAACAGATGAGAAACCCAGTTTTCTTGATCAATATTTAATCTCTGCGCTTGACGTTAAAATAATTTTAGATAAAGACTGATGTCTTCTTTCAAATCAAAACGATGTATAAACTTTGAAATTTCTTTGACGAGAAATTTAGTATCACTTTCTTTGGATGTATCAGCGCCTAATTGGATTCTTAACTTTTCCAACACAAATTCATTTTTGCGTTTTTGCTCATCTAACCTCAATTGTTCGAAGCGTAATTTTTCTTCTCGTTCTTCAATGCGTAATTTTTCTTTTTGCTCTTCAATGCGTAAATTTTCTTCTCTGGCTTTGCGATCCTCAACAATCGTTGAGTGTATGTTTTTGGTCAGTTCTTCGTCATAATCTTCACTACCAATAATTAGATCTTTGAGTGTGGCGATGGTCATCGATTTATCGAATTTTAAATTTAATTCCGTGGCTAAGACATAAATCTTCGCGTCGACCTTTGCCAAGATACGCCATTTTAAAATTTAAATTTAACTTTAGATAGTAACCAAAAGAATAAACAATGTTGTCACGCGTTCAAACAAAAACAATGATGTTGTTATTAGCAATTCTTGTTTGCATTTACAAAAATTCTCAAGTTAAAATGATATTGCATCAAAATACACTAAATATACATTTAAATATTCAAATTCTATTCATTTAGAAATATTTTATACCAGTAACGTGTAAAGACAACAGTACGAGATAAAATACGTAATGCTTAATTTAAAGTAGTCAAATCATTAATTTCAACTAAAAACAAAACCTTTTTTTTAATATTTTTAAACCATTTGATATATCAGTTATCTCATTTCGTTATAACAAATGCAAAAATAATTTGAAAGAAAAAATAAATTAATATAAATCTTCTTTAGAAACAGTGATTAAATTTGTTGTGATATGAAGATTTAATCATTTAAAAGTTCTTTGCTGAAAAAAGCACAAACAATTAGAAGTTTTTCAATTAAGAAAAATCTCATATATATTTTTTATTACACCAATAAAAATAAAATATTTTTAGGATCTCATCAGCACATTCTAAGGATAAACACATGTTTAAATAGAAAGCATAAAATAAGATTATTCATGATCCTTCATCAATTCTAAAAAACATAGCATATTCTTTCAAAATATATTTCTCGAATACTCATAAAACTAAATTAATTGCCAAACTGCTGAAAGAGAAATGTTACACTATATGAGTCATTGAAATTGCGATTGCAACCAAATAGAAATGTTTAGGAATGGGAAGACATTAATCTCTTAGTTCAAGGTCGATGACGTAACTGAAGAAACGCAAACTTTTCATACACGCATAAAATTAATTCAATACGATTTGTTAATAAATCACATACAAATAAAACACTTGAATATTACGTACGACTTTCTTAATATTTTAAAAGATATACTTGTAGAAAATTTTAATTGATACGATTTCTATACACATAGAAAAATAGTATTTCAGAAAAACACACATCATATTTAAAAACATAAATTACTTCATGAAATCGACTACAACAATTTTTTCATAATCAAATTAACGGTGACTCACGTATTCTTTTAAGATTTTTTTCCTTTTGAAGAACAATATAAAAAGTACCTGATACAGTTGACGACGTGTGATTAATTACTTGAAAACAAACTTCAAAGGCTCCTGGATGTGTTCAGTGGACTTGTGAAACTCTTGTAGTTGTACACGGCAGAAAATAACGTGAAGCTCTGACTCCGGGAGTCGCTTTGTTTTATGCACCTAAATGTTAGTATGTTATGAGAGGCAATCCGCATTTTCGATTCAGTCCGCTTGTAAATTAGGCGTGCAGCCAAAAATGGGGGGTTTTTTAAAGAAGAAGAGAGTTAGAAGGTTATCAACTTATTATTTAGAGAAGATTTTTGAAATCAAATCCCAGGCGATCCTCCAATTATTTCTGTGGGAGTCCGAATAAATCTTCGAATAAAAATCAGACTCTTCAGAAGGCGGGATTTTAGATTGGTGAGGTGGTTTGTCTAGGGGTAAGTATTTAAGGGTGAGTTATGAATTATTAATAGAATCTAAGTCATTTAAACACAAATACTTCAAAGTAGAAGAGAATTTATTCAAAGTTAAAGGGAAATATTTACAAAAGGGGATATTTACAAAGAGAAAGAAATGCAGGAATTAGGTTAATTAAAAGTTGAGTTATACCTTTAGAAGACGGGGAAATAAACCTTTTCTTATTCTTGGATGTTAGGACTGGTGGTGCCGCGATGGGCGCGGAAATGCGGTAAAGACGCGACGTGTTGAACAAGCAGTGGTTAGTTGGCCTCTGCCGAAAAATTATTCAAGCCGGAGCTACGAAAAGCTCACTAGATGGCGCTGCTTCGGAATGCAGTAATAAATAAAATTGAGATTTATGGTCCTCTGAAAAGGATATGACTCAACCTTTTAACAAATGTTTCAAAGGGAAAATCCTACATATATATATATATATATATATATATATATATATATATATATATATATATATATATATATATATATATATATATATATATATATATATATATGGGAGACAACAAGGGGTCCAAGACGTTTGTCTTTCTTCTATTTTATTTTAAAACTTAACAAAAATTAATTAAAAAGGTAGATAAGTTTGACAATGATATGCAGAAGGTAACGCCTGCTCGCGCACCTCTCTCGTTCTCTCCGCTGCTTCTCTCTTTTTTTAAAGTTTCAGTTCTACTTTCACTAGTTCAAAAGTTTTTACAGTTTCAGTTTGTGTTTCACTTAGCTGCGCCTGCGCGCGAACTGCTTGGCTTTGCTTTTGGCTGCATGCCACAACGGCCATTCTGACTGTACACTGTCCGCAGCGGTACGTCCTTTTTTTCCTTTTCCATCGAGACCAGAGGAGAATCTGAAACATACAAAAAAAACGGAACAGACAAGGACTATACGACAAATACATAGAGATTTAACATATCATAATTTTTCTGAACTAGACAGTTTCTCCATCATGTGAAGGCATCTCTTCGACATCCGGAAGGTTCCACAGGAAAACATTGTGTTTCACAGGCATAAGAACGTCTTTTTTAACAAGTTGATCTTTGGTTGAACGCATCGATATTTTCCTCTGTAGAGTTCTGGACGTCTGTTCAAAACGATTTGTCTTTTTCCTTCGTTTCCACTGCCAAGGCTCAAAGATTTTCCGGAGCATTGCAAACCGTCTATATTTACTCTTCATAGGTGAAGGGGTGTTGAAGTTCACGGAACTCGTTTTCATGGCACCATTTACTTTCTTACACAATACTATATCAGAACATTTTTCTCTTATAATACTCAATTTTAACTTAGTACTCTTAATTTTATTACATTTATAATCCTTAATTAGAGAACTCAAATCATTTCTAGTATTAAAGTTTTTAACATGTGACACATCATAACTAGAGTTTTCTATCACATTTGAAACAGAAACAACATTAGGATAAGCATAAGCATGAGCACCTAAAGAGGATTCACTTTCATTCAATAAAACATCGCTCTTTGCGTGGCCTAGTTTTTTTATTTCAGAATATACACTGGGATGTATAATTTCTTCGGTCAAGGTCGGTGATATTGCCGTTCGAACACTTAGACCGGTAGAGTGTTGATTAAGAGAAAGATTTATCGGTTTAACTTCTACCATTCGCTGTTCGCCAAAACATGAACTTAATGTTATTATTTCTTCGGAAGGTGTTTGTACTCTAATTAGTGAGGAATTTAAAACTGGAATCTGGCAACCTGAATCAATCAAGGCTGTTACGGGCTGATTTTCTACAAAAATTCTTACGTATTGAAGATTTGAGAATTCATCGCTATTTTGTTTTTCGCTCTCGACTTTCAAAGTATTCACGTTTATTCTATTATGGATGTGGTCGTTAGATTCTTTAGGTTTAAAGTTTTGTGATCTATTTTTAAAGGGGTCTTAGGTATATCCATAAGTAATAGGAATTTCTTTATGTGATCCGCTTCTAGATGAAATATAAATATCGCACTCTTTAGCTAAATCAATAGGCCTGAACCAATCTTCTGCTTCTCGAATGCCAATATGAGTTGCAGTTTCCTTATTTAAAGTTTCAAATAATTTATCAGAAATTATAAGATCACATAGAGATTCAAAGGAATTAACTTTTCTTAACGAACAATAATATTGGAAGTTTGCCGTCGATCTTGCAGCAAATTGGATGTATGTCTCGCCTGATGATTTTACAGCATTTTTAAATGAGTTTAAACACTCGCGAGGGGTTAATTGGAATTCTCTGAGTACTATAGATTTTAGTTTTCATAGTCATTTAATTCCTCTTCTTTAATATACAATAAGACATTATGAGCTCTTTCGCCCAGAAGATTTATTAAAATTTCAGATTTAAATTCGTCATTTATTTTCTTGGTTAAAAATGCGCGTTCTAATGATTGGAAGAACAGATTAAAATTTTCAGATCTGGTGGGAACAGGAAGAGATAAAGTCCTAATACTTTTTATCATATTTTCTATGTTAGTTTCGAACTGTTTATCTTCGACTTTAGCTGCAGGATTTAAACTTAATGCTTTATTTTTAGCCGTTTGAAGTTCAACTTTTTTTTCTAATTGCGCTAGCTGTAGTTTCGCGAGCTCAATTTTCTGTTTTTCTAAAGTTACCTCTATTTCGTTTCGCGATACTCTCTCATCTATACAGTTTTGAATTAAAGTTTTAACGAAATCTGGATCACTTTCAAATGTACTACTGTTCTCAATTTTAGTCTTTAGTTTAGCAATAGTGTCTGTACTCTCCACAGTACCGTCTAGATCCTCAACAACTCTTATGAGATCCTCTTTAAGAGCGTTTTTATACATTTTAGAAAAATATGGAAAGATCCTACCTTTTTTTTTTCTAGCTCCCTTGTTGCTCGCACGTACGATGCATCCAATAAATGAAAAAATAAACTTTGATTCCACTGATTTCACCTCTTCGCAGGTTATATCGTTAGATGAAAAATAGTTATTGAAATTGTTCGAATTGACACCTCTTCGCAGGTGTTTGTGAGTGGTTCCAACCTCTACACAGGCGGAATTTTCGTCGATGGGTTCCAATCTCTACACAGGCGGAATTTTCGTCGATGGGTTCCAACCTCTACACAGGCGGAATTTTCGTCGATGGGTTCCAACCTCTACACAGGCGGAATTTTCACGCTGGATTCAAATGAAGAATGCAACCTCTACACAGGTTGAACGAAGTTTCAAAAATGGCGGCGCGTCTCCTCCACGGACGGCTTTTTTTTTTCACTGTCCAAACTTTGATCAAAATCGAAATTTCTTTTTTTCAATCCCGGCCTCTACACAGGCGGAGTATTCATGCTGAGTTCAAACCTCTACACAGGTTGAACGAAGTTTCCAAAAAATGGCGGAGCGTCTCCTTCACGGACGCCTTTGTTCATTGTCCAGACTTTGGTTCAAAATCGAAATTTTATCGATCCCGGCCGAACCCCCATAATTTGTGGGAGACAACAAGGGTTCCAAGACGTTTGTCTTTCTTCTATTTTATTTTAAAACTTAACAAAAATTAATTAAAAAGGTAGATAAGTTTGACAATGATATGCAGAATGTAACGCCTGCTCGCGCACCTCTCTCGTTCTCTCCGCTGCTTCTCTCTTTTTTAAAGTTTCAGTTCTACTTTCACTGGGTCAAAAGTTTTTACAGTTTCAGTTTGTGTTTCACTTAGCTGCGCCTGCGCGCGAAGACTGCTTGGCTTTGCTTTTGGCTGCATGCCATATATATATATATATATATATATATATATATATATATATATATATATATATATATATATATATATATATATATATATATATATTGTGTGTTGCGTATTGAGTCATCGTAGATTCTCTCATATTAATTATTATAATTATATTTGTTAAAAGTTTAAGTTTAATATCTTAATAAAGTCATATTAAGATAATGTTTGATCCGAGTTCTTTCGCTAATACTACACCTCTAACTCACGCTGATACTTCGAGGGATGTACTTCCAAGGGGAGGAACATCCTAAGTCCTAACGTAGGTATGTTATTGAATTTTTAAAAGTGGCATGTCAGCTGAATAACTATACTCGTCGTTGGACGGTGATTCAAAATTTCCTGGTCCGTCCTCAGGCCTAGTGTCCAGACAGGGGTGGCGAAACTTTATGGATCAAGGTGCCATTTTTTTTAAAGAAATGTTTGATGAGGTGTAGACGTGCAGTGTCAATTAATTTTAACTTTTGGTTATTGGGAAAATAATAAAACCAAATCCTAACAACTCGAAACTATTTTTTATTACAATGAAAAATACCTTTTGCACTATATGCATAGTTGTAAATGTTTTAGTTATACATGTAATTCTAACTAAATTGACAATAGTGAGACTTCTGTTGCTGAAGATTGGATGACAAATAACTTATATTAGGATTGTAAGATGTCTCTTTTAGTAGAATGCATGCTGAATTGGAGTCTTCTGCCAAATGGTTTTCAAGCAATTAATTATTTTTGTAGTGGTTCACTTTTTCACCAGAGGATTTGTGATTTGTTTCAAAATGTCGTTTTACAGACGATGTTCTGCATACCTCTGTTCCAAAACATAAAACACGCACCGCTTTGTTGCTTTTACTAAGCATGCCATATTTCTAGATTCACCAAGTTTAAAATTCTCTCATGCACTTACTATATTGTACTTTTTGTTCGAACTAGCCATGTTGAATAATAGCTAAAAATCGTAAATATGACACAAATAAACTTTAAAATACAGTTGTTTTAACAAAATTGACTATGCTATGCGTAGACAAATTTTGCATTATAAGCAACATAACTATGCGAGACATGAACAAACGAGTGTGCTCCCCTCCGTCTTGCGACCGATCACTCGCATTTGTTTGTAATACTTCATAATGAACTTTGTTATTTTGAAACAAAATGCAAACCATTTTGATCGCTCGCGTGCGCAAAACATTGTCTCGTTTGCCATTCATGGCACGGGTGCCACTTGTTCGCTATCCCTGGTATTAGGGCTGCTCAAATGGAAAGGGAATGCCTGCAATTGTGTTAGAATGATTGCATCTATAGAAGCGCCACCGAAAATGAATACAAAAGGGAGGTAGGAGATATACACCGCATACAAGGTGCAGTAATGAAACCTGTTCATGGTAAAGGAAATAGGTTAAAAGTAAAGTTGTGCTATTCACGGATGGTTTCTGATAGCGAAAGGAGAGCTGAATGTGGGCATCTAGCAGTGAATAGGGGCAGTCTATGTCGAGCACTGTTTAGTTCGAACAATTTGTGCAAAAGTTTTCGTGAAAGGTGGAAAGCGGTATCAAATCTCTATTACAATACCGCCCCAAATGTTGTCTCCCGTGAAACTCAGTCAACTTAAAAGAATTCCGTTGAAAAGTGTTGGAACACCCACCGTACAGTCCAGATTTGTCTCCCAGGAATCTTCCATACTTTTTTCCACAAAAGAGAGCATTGCGTTTCGTCCCGGACGATAAGGTGCAGGAAGCTGTGTAGGACTTCCTCGGGATCAAATATGATCTTTCTACAGCGAAGACATAAACCTACTGTCAAAACGATAAGATCTACGTTACAACACACATCGCAATTTATTTTTATTTCTAATAAAGGTATTCCTTTTATTCAACTTGTCTATTTTCCATGTTATCCCTTATAAATCAATCCCTCCATCACCCAACATCATAATTGATTATGATCGTCAGCGGTCATACGATCAATACCATCATCAACAAACCTTATATTTTTAAAGTATGTGACAACCCAAAATTCGCCGTTTTGCTGAAAATTTTCGAAACTTCTTTTATGCTTTTATTTTACAGCCAGTGCATATAAGATTCCAAAAACACACTATTTTTGTTTCTATGATATTTAGAAGCAAAGTTATAGAATAATTAGTAAACCGGAAATGGAGTTTACAAAACCGGAAGTAGATTCCTAAACAAAATATTTAAGATATTGAACTGAAGTTTTCAGAGCATGTTTTACTTAGTTCTATTTGTGTTTTGAATCAAAATTTAATCTATGTGTATATATTTATGTACTTTATTGTCTTATTATAAAAAATCACTAATTTTGTTAAAAAATCTTGTTTTTGCATAAAATTTTCAAACGTTTTAGTAATCTTTTAATTCCTAACACATATTCGGATGTTGTTCAGGTACTGTATAAATATTACTTGAATACATTTATTGGAATTTTGTGTAACTTCAATTTTTCATCAAAATTTCACTAAAAACGACAATTGTTATAGTCTATAAAACGCTCCAGAAAACAACAAAATATTGAAAAAAGTCGGAATTTGTTAAACATGAAGCTAAAAAGATATTGACCTATAAATATGGTCAGTTTAAAAAATGTACAATTAGTAGAAATATTTGTGTACTGCATTAAAGTCTTTCAATGCATTTTCTGAGAAACTGTTTTTCAATTTTTTGCTTCACGGTGAAGTTCACTACATGATTTCTGCATAAAAAAATGACCTTTTTCCAAATCTTTCAAGAGTATTACAAATCTGCTAGCCCTAAACACAAATAATGATGTTATTTACTGTATAAATATTATTCAAATATATTAGAAATTTCAATACAAGGCTTACCGTAACTGCAATTTTTCACTAAAATTTTCCTCAAAATTCCCAATATATCCAAAATTATTTCTAATTTTGTGGATATTGTACTTGAATTCCTAGTTTTATGTCCCATTTCAAATAAAAAAAGTGTTTATTTCGTTGAAAATTAATATATTTTTAAAAAAGTTCTACGACAAAAGTCCAATTTATATAAAAAAAAGTACTAGTTTTTGCATACAATTCAACATACACTATATTCAAAAGAAATTTAATAATCTATACCTATATTCATTTCTTTCATTTTTATTGCGCGCCTTATTGTTGTTCTTAAATATTATCCTTCGTTTTCAAAACTCTTTATTTTTAATCAATCTGAAAATGTTAGATCGATAAAAGAAAAACTAATCAAAATGAACCCAAAAGAAAAAAAAATAGCTCTAAACAAATTATAAAAAAACACAAAGGAGTGTTCTAAAAGATAAAACGGATACAATTTCAAAAAATTCAAAATTAAATAAATAAATAGGATTTGTTCTAAAGAGAAATATTCTAAATAAATAACGTGTTTCACACACACACAATATGCCACTTCAAATTTTTTGGCTTATCTTCAAAAACAATAATAATAATAATAATAATTAAACCTACCTTAATTTTCTACGTGCCGAGAGCGATGTTGAGAGTTCTTGTAATGAATTTTAGTTAAGAAAAAAAACAAGACGCGTAAAAGTATTGCAAGCCAACTGAATAGAACAAGTGAGTATATATTGATAAATGGCGAAATTCAGTCCTCGAGTTTTACATATTGCACGTGAGCCTAAGTCCGTTGCCACACAGCTGTATACACACATTAAATTAAACATTAGTTACTGTGCACAGTTACATAAATTAAATTACTTTAAAAGTGTTATTTTCAAGTTAGTCGTGAGGTGGCGGCTCGAGATGTGGATTCGCGATACAATGATTTATGGATGACTCTATACAGGCATCAGATCCTGTCTGGCCAAATCTTTTTTCAAACTGCCTCGAAATTATCGACAATTTAAAATGTTCTAAAGTACGTTCCCGTCAGGCCCCGAATTACAATCTACGACGATGACATCTGCTTCATTCATTGACTAATTGATGAAACTCGGAATTTAAATCAACAGAATGTCTATTGGGGATTGACCCAATTCTGAACCCCAATCAAATGACGAAGATGCCACTTTAACCCAGGAGCGGTCGCGCGGGGCACAGAATCACCCCAGGTTCACGAAATTATTAATTCTGGGAACACTGCTTACTTGTAACCAAATATATTGTCATTATCATCCTATCTAGCAGTCTTCAGGAAAGTGAAATGTATATTTGTCAGATATCTCCCTATTTTTTGGGAATGAAAAACTTTATTTTTAGAATCTTAAGGAACTTTTGAATGACTGAGTTCTCCGCGCGACTACTTTTATTCCAAAATGTTTTCTATAATCAGGCTACTACTTAGTGCTTTTGATAGATGTGTTGTTCGACTTATTATGTTTTATAAATGTAAGTGAACAGAACATAAAAAAGGGGGGAAATGGACATATGTGATCTCTCTATTGGATAACGTTGACATATCAAGCAAGGGAAGCACCTGATGAAATAACGGATATTAATAATGATAGCGAAAGTAAATTTTAGAAAAGCGATGGACACGAAACCCCAATGACATTAATTTCCTCGTTAATCATTTTATTCTTATATTAAGAATTTTTTTTTACTTTTTAGTTCGTTTCACTATAAAAATGTGTTTTTTAGTTCTTTTTTTTAAAACTGTAATTCATTTTTTTAAGTTCCGTTTGTGTGTGTGTGATTGGGTGTTTTTATCATATTATCGTAAAAAAATTGAAAAGTCCTTAAACGTAGGTAAGTATACTTTCTATTAGTTAAATTATTGACTGGAATTACAATTTTCATTGTGTACAGAAGTGCTTCTGAAACTTTCAATATACGCGACCCACTATTGAGTCATTATTTTCATAGCGCCCCCTCCATACAATACAATGTACTGAATTCAACAACACTATACTTTGAAACAAAAGCTACAATACGACTTCAAACTCGAATGTGCCACCGACGCATATAAACGTTTCGCTCAGTCAAATCATTAATTTTCTAGACGTATATATACGTCTTTCCAAAGTACGATCTTTTCTGTATAGTGCTTTCGATGCAATTATTCCGAAGGCTCTGAAATGCAATAAAAGTACTTTGACAGTGTTTGCGAAGAATTTACTTATTTCAGAGGATCTGCTTATTTATTCCTTTTCTCCTCCCCCTCAAAAGGCATCAAAATAGGCTCGTCTACGAGGAAAATGGTGGCATTGAGGAGCGAATCCCGTAACTTTTAATCGGCAGTCAAGGAATTAATATAAACTGTACAAATTATCAAGATAAATGCTAATACAAGCCCATGGGGGGGGTCACTCATAACTATCAAACTTGTCCTTAACTTAGTATTGTTAAATTTATAATAAAATAGACATTGCACACATTACTGATACATTTATAGGTATATTATATCAGTGTACAAATGTGTATTTTATATTTTATTATATCAGAAAGTGTTTTGTGTCTTTTACTTTCAGTAAATTAATAATTTTTTAAATGACCTTTTGTTTTCTACTTTTCAATATTCTCGCGCCTCCCTTGTAGAGCTATCACGCCCCCCCCAGTTTGAGAAACGCTGGTGTACAGCAAAAAAAAAATCATAAAGAAAGGATTGTGGGGACTCCGTCACCCCGAGCGACTACTAACGTTAGTATCGAGTGCGCATCTTCTCCTGGGTTAAGTGACATCACATTCTGAAGATTTCCACACCATCACATGATAGGATTTTGAATCCATAAATATATAACGTGCATCAGCCCTCTACACCTAAGAAGAGGTCTGGTTACTAAGCTGATTAAAAAAGTGTTTGGAAAACAGGAAGAACATCAAATTAATGTGGTTTATATTGTGAGTAAAAATATTTTAAAGAAAAATAACTTCCTTTCAATGTCAAAATTCTACAGAAATTTTGAAAGGCAACCCGTTTTTTAAATATGTATGTTTTTTACATACATACATGTGTTTGTGCCGGAACTATTAGCGATCCTTTATCTAATCCTCTTGGGAAATCTTTGGGCTATCATTCACGTTACTCACACCCAATCTTTGGGAAGAAGAAAATTGTGATATGTAAATTAAGTTACTATACATAGTCGAAGTTTTCTAGCTAGGAGTAGAAGAGGAGATAAACCAGAAATCAGGTGAAGTTGTTACTGACAAGTATCGTTAGTGAATTATTGTGAATAAATACTTATTAAGTGAGAGAGAGAGACGATTGTTCACTGAGATTAAATTGATATTAGATTAAATCGGATGATAGATTAGATCCTATATAAAGTAAGGATCGAGTTTGATAGTCTCCTAGTCTTTCGTGTATTACCATCATTGTTCCACTTTCGTGGTTAGTACCGAGACATTCTCTTACTGTTATTAATTGAATTTGTGTTATTTTATTGTGTTATCAATAAATAGATTAATTGGATCATGGCGAGTGTTTCTTCCCTACCTCCCACATATCTAGGTGCCCAAGAGAGAGGAGTAAACCCCTCGCATGTTAAAGTTGCAACTATTCATTCATTGGGCATTAAATATGTGTTATTTGTATTTTAGACTGAAATGTCTGTGAATTCAGAGCGCCATTCGGGGGAGAGAGGCAGGGATTTTTATGTCTTAAAGAGTATATTTGAAATATTTTATGTATGAAATTTTCCGTTTCAAATGCATCACAGTGTCTTTGTTTCGCCTTTCTTACGGAAACTTTCAGAATCGATACTCAAGGCTTAACTTAATCCCCCCACACAAAAAAGGGGAAAGAAAAGAAATAATTCTAATATAGAGATGTTATTGTCGTGTGTTTTTATCCTGGGATACATATGAAATACAAGTGAAAAACAGAAAGCCTACAATACAAACAAAAGAATATAGACATTTATTACAAATGATATGATCCCAGCATAGAACAGAAGGGGTGCACTGCCTTCCATTCAAGACGGGAATCCATTACAGGCGAAAGTTCGACTTTTTTTTCCGAAGAGAATACAACCAAGCCTTGCTCGGGATTCGAACCCGAATCCACTCGGTTACAAGCCGAGGATCTTATTTACCATACTGGATGGGCGGCTGTTTAATAGATTTCTGACTGAATAAAAAGAAAGTAAGGTGTTTCAAAATTCTGTTTTTGTGTGTGTGTTTTTCTTAAATAAATCATATGTTTGTAAAATTTGTTATCATTTTTTTATTTGTTTTGAAAGCATCCTAAAAGAAGCGGACAATTTATTTCTGCAACATTTATGTCAAATTGAAATAAACAAAATTTTAATGTTAATTGATATAATTATTTTTTATCACGTAACATGTCTATACATTAGTAACAAAAGTATAATAACACAATAATAAAAGTACTTTAACAAAATGTACAATAACTCGTTGTAAAAGTAATATTACAGTTACAATTTAAAAATTTGTTTTTAAAGAATAATTTACTCCTAATAATATATATATATATATATATATATAAGTCGAATTTTTTTAAGAAAAATATTTTCCTTTTTCTATTTACTCTGTCACAAACTCTTGGGTAAAAAAAGAGCACAGAAGAATCGAAACACATTTCATTTGAGACATTCTCCTTTACTATAGGGTAGAAGATTCTACACTCATGTCCATAAATTAAGGGTAATGAAGTTCAGGCAAAGAAAGAGACAGAAGAGAAACAAATTTGACTTATTTGTAAAGTATATTTATTAAATAAAAGGCAAAGAGCAAAAAGTATGCTATATGTCTGACATAATTAATAAAAAGTGCGATTTTTACTCCCTGGAGCAAATTTCAAAAAAGAACCTATTTACAAAAAACAGTATAACATGGTTAGTATGATGGTTAATACGGAGTATGTCTCCCGGACGATGCAATACAGGCCTTACAACACCTAGGCATGCTGAGTATCAAATTATCAATCTGATCTTAGGAATATTACACCACTCATCAAGCAATGCCCTCCGAAGTTCCGGTAGACAGGTGGGAAGGGGTTGACGGGCTGCAATTCATTGGCCAAGCATATCCAACACATACTCTATTGGATTCAAGTCTGGTGAGTATGCTGGTCAATCCATACGAGTGATATCTTCCGATTGAAGGCATTCGTCTACAATGTTTACACGGTGAGAACGGGTGTTATCATCCATAAACAGAAATTCAGCACCCATGGTGCCCCGAAACAAACGTGCATGTTGTTCCAGAATGACATCCCGATAGATGTGGCCTGTCATCATTACACTCTGAACATGCAGATCAGTTCTGGAACCAAGAATAATTCCTCCCCAAACGCGAGCCATCCTGCACCACCGTAACGGTGTCGTTCAATGGTGTTCTCTTGGCGGTAACAGGTACCTGGCGCTTTCCATATTAAAGTCCGGACACGGTCTGCCTTAGAACTGTCGTACCGGTAGCTGAAGAGAGCTGACGAGACAGGTCTGATGCTGTGCTCCGTCTGTTTCTTTTGGCAGTAACTGCCAAATATATACCGGTCCTCATTCAGCGTTGTAACTCAGGGTCGACCTGTGCTGTAACATCTACTCTAATTACTATCATCTTGGAATCGTTTCCAAAGCCTGGAGATGACACTCTGGGCGATTCCAAGTTCCTTGGATACTTCCAGCTGGTTACGTTCACATTCCAGTCGTCCAATAATTCTACCACGTAAAAAATCCTCCAAATGCTTCCTTTGTGCCATAACTATGTGGTTATTGTACTGAAAAGCTTTTAAAGCGCTTGTGAACAATTTTACTTCTTTGCCACCATTCCTTATTTACCCCTCTCTTACACTCTCGTCATTGTGACGTACCATCCGCACCATCTGGTGGTTTCCTGTAATTTGCATATTCTTCTTCAAGATGTGTGTGATAATTCTACAAGTGAAATTTTTATTTTAGAGTTCAATTCCTGTGTGATTCTGAATTACCCTTAACTTATGGACATGAGTGTATAACAACCCACTTCTTTACTCAATTCTGAAATAAAACGGTTGAAAAGAAAACAGTATTTCTTTTTAAAACTATAACCGTTTATAAACGTTGATTGTTACGCTATATATATATATATATATATATATATATATATATATATATATATATAAATCAGGGGTTCTCAAACATTTTCTTCTGGGCCACATATATATGTCAGCTATTTCAAGTGGGCCGGCCGCATGCATATGTTAAGTTATTTCACGCGGGCCGCAACATAAGGATAAGTGGGGGGAAGGGGAAGAGAAATGTTTTAAGACCAATATAACATTAGAAATTTAAAATGTGGTAAATTGATCAAAAATATTATAACTCCTGTTTTGATTTTTTAATTATTATTATTATATATATATATATATATATATATATATATATATATATATATATATATATATATATATATATATTTGTCAATAACACTAAATTAGTAGCATTTAAGAAGCACTCTTTTCCAATTTCTGCATCAATAAACGGTTTCATATGATTACCAATATTATAACAAACTTCATAGAATATCTTTGTTACTAGTGTGATATTGCCACTGATGAAATACTTTATTGCTGTTGCAAAGATTATTCAAGAAAGCCTATTTATCACTTCTTTAAAGATCTTCGAGGAAAAGTGATATTGAATGGTATTTTTTAAAACAGCGCTTCCTTGACAAATCAAACAATTACTGACCCATGTTTGTTTTTCACTGCAAAATAGTCAACCTCCCGTCTTGAAACGATATATTTTCCTTGAAAATTTTTCGCTTGCAAAATGTATGAAAGATAGTTAAAAATTAGATCCCCCCCCCATGCACACAATTGTCATCACTTCACTGCTGTCTGTTATCAAAAACCGTAGCCATTCCAAATACAAAAAGATTATCAATTCGTACCCGTACGACACCAATAACAAAAAGCAAAACTGATATGTTTGATACCTTGGAAAAAAAAACTCCCCCTCCCCAAATTTTTAATACGATGTTCTTAAATAAGAAAATTTCTCAAAGCAATGGGCCATTACCGGCCACTTTAAAAGGCTGTGTGGACCGCATGTTGAATTATTGAAAGATTCAGACATTTGCAACAAGTCTGAAATTACATTTTTGCAACTTTGATCAAAGAATCGAATGTGCCTTAAAATTCCAACATCTGAATGTATATTAAGTTGGGTACGAAAAAGTGCATAAAGAAACTGGAGAACAAAAAAGCAATAAAAATAATAACAGATTTTTTTTGTTGAAAAAAATCAATCCATCAAAAATATTATTGGTAGGGGAACATTTCATTGGATTCAAAACATAATATGGACGTGTTTGATCTATCCAGTGAGGAAAATTATTTCGATTTATCTCATTGTAGCAAATGAGTTTGTTAGTAACAAGTAGCAAACAAGTTTATATAATTTCAAAAATTTTTAGTTTAAAGTTTTTGGAGAAAATTGCTGTCCACCTCTCTTCGCTGACTCACCAAGTGCTCCTCGCAGACCTCAAGTATAGAGAGAAGCGTTGCTATTAACTATGATAGTGTTATGAAATTTCTTTAATAAGTGCTTAAAATAGCGTAAATAGTTTATATCTGGATGTGTAATGCGTTTAGATTACTCTCTGTTGTATTTATTTTATGCTAAATTTGTAGTGAGTGAGTGAGTGAATATTAACATCGCACTATTCAGTTACACGAGGGCTTTTGGCGACGGACCACGTAATTTTGAACCATGGTCTGCTAAATTTGTAATATTAATAAGAAACTCCGTTCCTTACATTTTAATGGCGATTCAATGGAAACTTGGCGAAATCTCGGCGTTAGAACTAAGTTGGCATCATTTTTGGTGACCACGTTGGGGGCCATTTTTAGCGAGTTCATGACCATATGGATTCTTCGGATCCTTCTCGAAAGATCCTTGAGGCATATAAAAACGGAGTCGCTCGTCAAAACTGAGTCAGTATTGTTTTTACTAGCGATTAGTTGATTTTGATTTGACCACGAAGAGACGATCAGCGATTAGTTTTTATATAGCTGTTGAGAAGGATGAGCGAATAATCTTGAAACATACTTGTATTTTAGACTGATTGTTGTATCTTAGCACCGTAGAAGGCGTGAGGATTGTTTTTGACAATGAATTTCCACCGCTCCTGAAGAACTGCCTTGTTCTTTGCGACTGATGGCATAAACTGATAGCGATCTAAGTAACAATAGCAAATTTGATTATCTGGGGGATAGCTTTCGACAACAAATTGAACTGAAAGATCACATTGAATAAATTTCACGCCACTTTCAAGGTAAAATATTTGTTTTAAAGTGCCCAGTTGGTTCCCTCTTTGGAGATATTATATATCAAATTTAGACACAACTTGAAAGACTTTTATCTTACCTTTAACCATTTATTGCTGTGAATCACTTATTTCAGCAAGTGAGTGAATATTAATGTCTCACTATTCAGCTACATGAGGGCTTTTGGCAACGGACCTCGTCATTTTGAACCATGGTCAAATGACGAGGATGACACCTGAGCTAGCACCCCACTCTCCTTCCACACCACACCAAGTCATTTGAGCTCTCCACAGATTTAACTTGCATTGTTCTCCTACACGGCAGGTCTGTAGCGGTACTGGGCTCGAACTAATGACAAGCCTGTCATGATCCTATACTTTGACCACTGGACTACTGCATCCCTATTTCAGCAAGTGATCTAATGTTTTTTAAAAAAATGAAACTTTTATACAAAATCAGCTACTGTGACTGTAAAATCGTTTGATGGCATGCTTTTTCTGATTAACAGTAAACTTATTAAGGTATCCGACTACGCTCGGAACCGTGATTTTAAAAAAGCGCATATATGGATCATTTTCATGATATTTAGTGTCACTTAGATTAGAATACATGTATAAAATTGTTTTAAGGAAATTTTGACAAAAAAATATTTAAATACAATATTTTGGCAAAAATTACCTTAGAATAATGTTTTTTCAAAATGTTCTTTTATGAAAAATAATTTATATATACAGTTGACAAAATGATTATTTGTACACCACTTTTTTAGTTTTTGATGAAATAAATACCCAAATTTTAGTTGCGAATTAATCCTGTACTTCTTGAATGCGTTTAATTGTTGTATACAAATTATTTTTCTTTTTAAGTGTAAAAGTAATCTGGAAAAGTGCGAACAAATTGTTGCAGAAAGAGTATTTGTACAGAATTCTTTTGGTGTAAGTATGGCAAAAGTGTTGATTAAACTTTTTTGATTCAACTTAGTTTTTCATACGGTTTTCTTAGTTTATCAATAATATTTAAATAGTTTCAGATTATATTTAAATTTACAGATATAATCTTTTGAAAATGGCTCCTAAAATCAAAGAAATTTCTTTAGATATGAGAAAACATATTACAGAGCTCCATAAAGAGGGAAAATTTTTAAAACCGTTGGTTACATCGTAAAAAAATTATTTCGAGACCGGCAGTGTTGAAAATAAGCCCAACCCTTGTGGTCCGAGTAAATTGACTTCAAGAGCTAAACGAATAATTGTAAGGCGAGCAACAAATAAACCAATGACATCAGCTCAAAATATTGCCAATGAACTTCTCTCTCTCTGTCATCATGTAACGTTTCAGTGTCTGCTCAGACAGTCAGAAATGTACTGCACAGCGCTGGTCTGAAAGCCAGAAATCCCAGAAAGAAACTTTATATTAGTGAAGTAAACAGGAAAAGACGTCTAGAGTTTGCCATGAAGTACAAAAATAAGCCCATGAATTTTTGGAAAAAGGTGATTTTTTCTGATGAGAGCAAGTTTGAGATTTTTGCACCACCAAGTATTCGAAAAATTTGGAGAAAAAATAAAACAGCTCTTGAACCCAAAAATGTACTTCCCACTTTAAAACAGGGTGGCGGAAACGTTATGGTGTGGCGATGTGTAGCTCATAATGGAGCGGGTAACTTAGCATTTATTGACAATAAAATAAATGCTTTAGCTTATATTAATGTGTTGCGACATAATTTGTTAGATAGTGATAAGAAATTGAGCACATGGAGAACACTTTTATATTCCAACAAGACAATCACCCGAAGCACACCGCTTTGGTTACTCAGACCTGGTTTCTTTATTATGCTCCAAGGCCACTTGAAACACCTCCACAATCTCCAGATCTTAATCCTATAGAAAATTTAGGGATGCATTTGGAGAATGAAGTTCGGAAAAAAAATGTAACAAGTAAAGTGAACTTAAAATAAAAACTTCAAGAAGTTCGGAACTCTATTGACACAGAAATCACAAAGAAATTATTTGAGTCAATGTCAAGGCGTCTTGAAGCAGTTATAAAAGCCGATGGACTGTTTACGAAGTATTGAAATTTCAAACACTAATTACATCTGAATGTAATAATTTAATTAACACACGATTTATTTCAACAAAATAATAACACGAAGTGACAAAATATTTTCCTGAAATGATCACAGCACCAAATGTCGGGACCAACTTGAATTATAATAAAAGATTATTGAATATTCGATACTGCGATCGTAGCGCAGTCTGCCGGATCCAATGTAAAATATTCCAAGATCAACAATTTATAAATAAAAAATTAAGTAAATAAACATTTCTAAACCGAATTATAAATCTAAACCATTCTCGAGTCCAATGGAACAGACAAAAACTGTCATCAAAATCGGTCCAGCCGTTTAGGAGGAGTTCAGTTACATACACACGCAGAGAAAAATTACATATATAAAGATTATTTGAAAAGATATTAATTAAAAACGCTACAAAGCGTGAATCGTCTGCATTTTCGTAACAATAATGACCGGGTTTGGCCAGTTTGGCTGAAAATCAATTTTCGACGCCTACTTACGTCTTTTTCAATTCCTACTATTAGCTCACGATCTCTATACATATTTTATTTGTTTGTTTGTTTATTTATTTATTTATCTTAGTGGAATTTTCAATCGTTTAAAAAATACATTTTAAAGTGCTCAATTGAGCTGAAATGAATGTACATGATTATTTTGGATGACAATAGAATAATTTAATTATAATTAATAAAAATTAATTAATTAAAACTAATTATTTAAAAAATTACAAATACAGCCACGTTGGCGACTTATGTCAAAATTTGAAAAGTTTTTTTTTTCTCACGTGTTAAAGCATTCATTTGAAAGGAAATTTTATATACACGATTGCTTTGGAGGACAATACGATACTTTAATGATAATTAATAAAAAATAATTACCACTTAATGTTGTGATTCTGCCCTATGTATATACATATTTATATTAATTGCGACTATTTAATAAAAAGTAGCTAAAATAAATTTTTTCTTGGTTGATCTAAGTAAGAATTGATTTAAAATTTTTTTTATATTACTTGTGTGTGTGTGTGTGTGTGTGTGTGTGTGTGTGTGTGTGTGTGTGTGTGTGTGTTTTATAACAATAGCGTTGTTACAACAATGCAGGTGAATGTTGAGTTGTATTTTTTGAATGTTTTTAATTAATATCTTTTTAACTAATTGCGATATCGGACCGAATCGTGAATCTAAACCATTCTGAAATTTATCTGAACCCACACAAAACATTTCATCCAAATCGGTCCAGCGGCTTAGGAGGAGTTTAGTGACAAACACACGCACAGAAGATTTTTACATATAAAGATATACTTCGTGTTATTATTTCTTTGAAATAAATCGTGTGTTAATTAAATTACTACATTCAGATGTAATTAGTGTTTGTATTATTTTTTGTGTGGGTTCAAGTGGATTCGAGAATCATTTAGATACCCAATTCAGTCCGATATCACAATTTGTTAAAAATGCGCCAAAATTATGTAAGGGTGCGTGAATGTTCATAAAAAATTCGTGGGCAATATTCCTGAGGCCACTATTTTGAGCGGCAAACTACAAGGTGAAATTGTACTTCTACTACAGATCCCAATGATTCTTTCTGACTCACCTACCCATTCACATGTTTGAAATTTCCTATTCGCTTGGTATTTGCTATGACCATTAATAAATCACAAGGTCAAACAATGACAATTTGTGGCTTAGATTTTGAAAACCCTTGCTTTTCGCACGGCCAATTATATGCTGCAAGTCCGAGGTTTGGCAAACCATCGCATTTGTTTGTTTATACCCCTCAAGGATTAACCAAAAACACTGTACATTCAATGCCATTACGATACATTTGTTTTTTGTGCATTAAAAAATATACCTATTATGAAAATAGCTCGAGTTTTATATTTTTTACCCTTTAATCAAAACAAGTTTAAGTTGTGACGGGCTCGCGCGTTTTTCTCATTAACATGTCCTTTTGCGTTCTTTGGGGCCAGAATAAATGGCAATTGTTTCCAACCAACCCAAGGAGTAAAACGTGAATGACAGATGCAAATTAGGAAGCTTTTAAATAACAGAGATTCAGAGTAAGCGGGGTGGCTTTTGGGGAGTGTTATGGTCGTCCGTGTTTCAAGTGTGAAGAGTATTTCGAGACGTTAAGTGACAGTCAAGAGAGGTTACCCGTGACAGAGGACCTTTAGTCAAGGTGCATACAATTGCACGCCACTGAACCTCAACTTCAGCTAGGATCAGATAGATTGATGCTTCGTTGGACATTAAGGTAGGAGTTACCATTTTAATATTCGGATCAGTGTTTACATTGAAATTGAGCTTAGTCGAGTTAGTTATTGATAGTGGTGCAGGTTACGTTATTTCGGTATTTTGTGTTTCGCCACCGTAGATACTCTCAAATACCATATTATTATCTAATCTGTTATTGGTTTAAGTTAAGATCTTAATAAAGTAATATTTAGGATATGGCAACTTCTGGTTCTTTATTTATTCCTACACCTCTAGCTCACGCTGATAATCTAGGAGAAGGGCACCCAAACGGAGCGCCTTCACAAAGTCTCCATTCAGAATAGGTTCTATATTCAACTTAGTTCATAGTAAATACATACTCACACGCAATCGATAGGTTGAATTGTGGTAACTGTACATGTGATGATGTCAGGTATTGTAACAACTTTCTTTATAAAAAAAGTGTGTGAGTACTTATGTACACACGTAAGAAGTTATACTTCTTTGGCGTAACAAGATTAAAATCTTTCTAAAATTCCTTAGCAGGGCAAGCTGGGCCAAGTGTGAAAGGCGGTCACGAGCTGGGTTAAAAGATACTAACCTTCAGTCAATTGGACCAGTCAAACCTGAGACAATCATGATTTAAACAAATTTAAACAACCACACACAAGGACAATAGGACCAATAACATGGGGGTATCAGGCTGTATCTGGAGATGAAGTGAGCCGAATGTGACATCTGAGACCTCATATTGAATGTCTCGGCGGGAAGATTCGTGCCTGAGAAAATTAAGACATCCGCCTGAAGAGCCCCGAGTTATGGTCATTTTAAAATAATTAAAACATTTAAAACAATTAAATAAAATAGAAGCAGGCCACCCAGCAACTCAAAACTGGTTATGAGCAAACACAAGAGGAATCCATTAGAACCGGACCGGAGTCTTTAGTTGCAAATGGGGCGGCGCTAGCTCGGGAAAGGAAAACGAAATTAATTCCCCCCGGAGTGGAACAACTGTGACGTAAATTGTACCCGTACATCCCAACGATACACAGAGTAGTAGGTGATCCCAAAGTTTCATCCTTCTATCTCTGTAATATCGTTACGTCATCAAATAATCGAACCCAATAGGAAAAACATGGGAATTTTAATTTTAGTGATAACGCCTCCCCCCCCTAAGCCCGTTATCTGCACACGAATTATAACATGATACAGCTCAACGAGGAGAACCTATGGTCCGAGTTTCATTTACGAATCTCACAAATCTTCGGAACCTACCTTGCGAGAATTAAAAAAAGATTATAACTTTAAAATAACTTGAAAATGTTAAATATAGGTAAAGAAATGGGGCTATGGTCCTGAAAAAATTTATCTAGGATGCTCATAAGAAGAACAATCGAATCCAGCCGGTGTGGTTGACCAAGGAGACATAGGATTCGAGTTATTTCTGGTAAAGCCCTGTAGGGGGAGGAAGCCAATTCCACGTAAAGCTCGCGCTAATACGAAATTATGGTGGACTTCCAAAAATAAAGTTCCAAGCGTAATTCCTTAGAGGGATTAACATGGGAGCATGATATTTTCTGCTTATACATTCCCGATGCCTACACAATAGAAATAAAGCAGATGACTGGATGTATCTCGACGAGTGGAACACTTGGTTCAATGTCAAGTCTGAGACTCGAACAGGAGCCACGATATTGTGAATTAAAACAAATTAAAAAAGTTTAAGACAATTATAAACTATGGCAGAAGTAGCCCTATGAGCATGAAATTTTGATAACTAAAAGAGCAGATAGAGAGGGATCAAATGAGCCAGGTCCTAATGGACTGCGAGGCTCGGGTTGCGAGACATTGGCCAAAAAGATGTAGAGGGGAGATACACAGGGGGGATGCGTCCCAACAGATATGGTTCATAACAATAGTTATTATGATCCCCCAAATATCAGTCCCATAGCACCAAAAAAGTTGCGTGTTAAAATATTACACAACAGTGTGCGCATGCGCATTGGTGTCTTGAAGTTATGCGCACGCATCCGTGACGGTGTCCGTATACCTTCACGACACCGATGCATCCGTGACGGGGTGAGTGCGCATCGTAAAAATTTACCCTCGTCCTTTTTCTCTAACGCCCAAAAAGAATAACTTCAAAAATAAATATACGAATACAAAAAGCTCTTATAATTTGCTACAATTTTAATAAATGTGTTTATGTTTATCGCGATGCGTTCGTAGTAAATACATCTATAATCATTTACTTGCAATTGATATTTAAATAAGTAAACTAATGTAATAAACTTATGTTTTATGTACATGAAAGACAAAATTTAAAGATTAATTTACTAATTTTTTTTTTAAATTTCCTGTAAGTAAATTTGGTTTAATAACAAAAAGTGTTCAAACAAATGCATCAAAGAAGCTCCGTAGACGAAGAACGATCTCTCCCTACTAGTAGTGACGTCACACATCAGTGCAATGTGAAGGTTCGCAGACACGGAGATTATAGCTCAGTAGTAGAGCATTCGACTGCTAATCGAGAAGTCCCCGGTATAAACCAAGGTGTCTCCTTGTTCAGGGAAGTGAAGAGAAATATTTTTTGAGGAATTTGAAGGCGGAAATGATCTGTCCCGTTCTAAATATTTCTAATCAAAGCATTTTCGTATCCGTTCCTTCGGAACGAAAAGCAAAGGTTAGCTGACGCGGGGGTATAGTTCAGTGTTGGAGCATTCGACTGCAGGTCGAGAGGTCCATGGTTCAAACCTGGGTGTCCTCTTCTTCAAGGAAGTGAAGAGAAATATTGTTTGAGAGTTTCGAAGGCGGCTATGATCTGTCCCGTTCTGTATATTTCTTGACCAAGCATTTTCGTATCCATTCCTAAGGAACACAAAGCAAAGGTTAGCTGACGAGGGAGTATAGTTCAGTGTTGGAGCATTCGACTGCAGGTCGAGAGGTCCCCGGTTCAAACCCGGGTGTCTTCTTCTTCAAGGAAGTGAAGAGAAATATTGTTTGAGAGTTTTGAAGGCGGCTATGATCTGTCCCGTTCTATATATTTCTTGACCAAGCATTTTCGTATCCATTCCTAAGGAACACAAAGCAAAGGTTAGCTGACGAGGGAGTATAGTTCAGTGTTGGAGCATTCGACTGCAGGTCGAGAGGTCCCCGGTTCAAACCCGGGTGTCCTCTTCTTCAAGGAAGTGAAGAGAAATATTGTTTGAGAGTTTCGAAGGCGGCTATGATCTGCCCCGTTCTGTATATTTCTTGACCAAGCATTTTCGTATCCATTCCTAAGGAACACAAAGCAAAGGTTAGCTGACGAGGGAGTATAGTTCAGTGTTGGAGCATTCGACTGCAGGTCGAGAGGTCCCCGGTTCAAACCCGGGTGTCCTCTTCTTCAAGGAAGTGAAGAGAAATATTGTTTGAGAGTTTCGAAGGCGGGTATGATCTGTCCCGTTCTGTATATTTCTTGACCAAGCATTTTCGTATCCATTCCTAAGGAACACAAAGCAAAGGTTAGCTGACGAGGGAGTATAGTTCAGTGTTGGAGCATTCGACTGCAGGTCGAGAGGTCCCCGGTTCAAACCCGGGTGTCCTCTTCTTCAAGGAAGTGAAGAGAAATATTGTTTGAGAGTTTCGAAGGCGGGTATGATCTGTCCCGTTCTGTATATTTCTTGACCAAGCATTTTCGTATCCATTCCTAAGGAACACAAAGCAAAGGTTAGCTGACGAGGGAGTATAGTTCAGTGTTGGAGCATTCGACTGCAGATCAAGAGGTCCCCGGTTCAAACCCGGTGTCCTCTTCTTCAAGGAAGTGAAGAGAAATATTGTTTGAGAGTTTTGAAGGCGGCTATGATCTGTCCCGTTCTGTATATTTCTTGACCAAGCATTTTCGTATCCATTCCTAAGGAACACAAAGCAAAGGTTAGCTGACGAGGGAGTATAGTTCAGTGTTGGAGCATTCGACTGCAGGTCGAGAGGTCCCCGGTTCAAACCCGGGTGTCCTCTTCTTCAAGGAAGTGAAGAGAAATATTGTTTGAGAGTTTCGAAGGCGGCTATGATCTGTCCCGTTCTGTATATTTCTTGACCAAGCATTTTCGTATCCATTCCTAAGGAACACAAAGCAAAGGTTAGCTGACGAGGGAGTATAGTTCAGTGTTGGAGCATTCGACTGCAGGTCGAGAGGTCCCCGGTTCAAACCCGGGTGTCCTCTTCTTCAAGGAAGTGAAGAGAAATATTGTTTGAGAGTTTTGAAGGCGGCTATGATCTGTCCCGTTCTATATATTTCTTGACCAAGCATTTTCGTATCCATTCCTAAGGAACACAAAGCAAAGGTTAGCTGACGAGGGAGTATAGTTCAGTGTTGGAGCATTCGACTGCAGGTCGAGAGGTCCCCGGTTCAAACCCGGGTGTCCTCTTCTTCAAGAAAGTGAAGAGAAATATTGTTTGAGAGTTTCGAAGGCGGCTATGATCTGTCCCGTTCTGTATATTTCTTGACCAAGCATTTTCGTATCCATTCCTAAGGAACACAAAGCAAAGGTTAGCTGACGAGGGAGTATAGTTCAGTGTTGGAGCATTCGACTGCAGATCAAGAGGTCCCCGGTTCAAACCCGGGTGTCTTCTTCTTCAAGGAAGTGAAGAGAAATATTGTTTGAGAGTTTTGAAGGCGGCTATGATCTGTCCCGTTCTATATATTTCTTGACCAAGCATTTTCGTATCCATTCCTAAGGAACACAAAGCAAAGGTTAGCTGACGAGGGAGTATAGTTCAGTGTTGGAGCATTCGACTGCAGATCAAGAGGTCCCCGGTTCAAACCCGGGTGTCTTCTTCTTCAAGGAAGTGAAGAGAAATATTGTTTGAGAGTTTTGAAGGCGGCTATGATCTGTCCCGTTCTGTATATTTCTTGACCAAGCATTTTCGTATCCATTCCTAAGGAACACAAAGCAAAGGTTAGCTGACGAGGGAGTATAGTTCAGTGTTGGAGCATTCGACTGCAGGTCGAGAGGTCCCCGGTTCAAACCCGGGTGTCCTCTTCTTCAAGGAAGTGAAGAGAAATATTGTTTGAGAGTTTCGAAGGCGGCTATGATCTGTCCCGTTCTGTATATTTCTTGACCAAGCATTTTCGTATCCATTCCTAAGGAACACAAAGCAAAGGTTAGCTGACGAGGGAGTATAGTTCAGTGTTGGAGCATTCGACTGCAGGTCGAGAGGTCCCCGGTTCAAACCCGGGTGTCCTGTTCTTCAGGGAAGTGAAGAGAAATATTTTTTTGAGAATTTCAAAGGCGGAAATGATCTGTCCTGTTCTGTATATTTCTAGACAAAGCATTTTCGTATCCGTGACGGTGTGCGTCACACCCGCGACGGTATGCGCGCGCATCGTAAAAATTCACCCTCATCCTATTTCTCTCTAACGCCCCAATAGAAGTATAACTTCAAAAATTTCATCAAAACAGTCCAGAGTGTTACAACTTATTCAAAAATGTTTGTAATTTTCGGATTTAAGACATGTGTATAGGACAACGTCTGTCGAGACCGTTAGTATATTATATAAATACAATCCACTTAAGTAATTTATTCATACATTTTTAATTAGTTAGACTAATTGACATGTAAATCGTATATACTCATATATATATCAGAATGCATAATTATTTAACCATGACCCTTTACAAAAAATATGGGCATTTAAAAAAGAGGACTACTTTAATGCCCGCATGCTAAAATGTCGTAAAAAGGACGCAATACATCGGGACAGGTGGATTCTCTAGTCCAGAATAAATCAGAAACTTTCCCTTCTATCGTGCGATCATAAGCGCACACACATTCCCCCTCCCCCTGATTACTATGCTCCAATACAGGCCATCAGTTCCTTGTCTCACCTTATGTATGAAAATCTCCCAATGTAATCATTATCTAGAGGAATCCTTTCTAACAAGAGAAACGTGTGGTTTTTCTATGGGTACCTGGTTACTGGGTCTCTTTTAGCAATAAACAGACCGACAGTCTCTCTCAAAAAAAGGCTCGTGACTCATACAAAAAAAATCCTCGAAGTATCGTTCCATTCTATCAAGCAACATATGCGACGGAGATATACGCGTTCCTTTAATTAATCTTCTTGGGAAATCTTTGGGCTCTCAATTCATGTTATTCACAACCAACCCTTCGGAAGAAGATAATCGTGATATTTAAATTAACTTACTATAAATATAACCGACATTTTCTAGCTTAAATGGAGAGTAGGAGAAGATATATACTCGAATCAGATGAGATTGATACTGAAGGTATCATATTTGAATTATAGTGATTAAGAAATTATCAGTAGGAAGTTTAAAAGTGACGATTATTAACTGAGATTGAATTGATATTAGATTAAATCGGATGATAGATAGATCCTTTACTAAGGTAAGGATCAAGTTTAATAGTCTCCTAATCATTCACGTTTTACCGTCGTTGTTCCACTTTCGCGGTTAGCGTTGAGATATTCTCTTTCTATTATTAGTTGAAATTGTGTCTTTTCATTGTGTGATGAATAAATAGATTGAATGGGTCATGTCGAGTGTTTCTTCCCTACCTCCCATATATCTAGGTGCCTGAGAGAGAGGTGCGAACCTCTCAGACATCAAACCGTTATTAGAATATCCAGAATTCAAGACAGGATAAAATTAAAGCATTGGAATACTGAGTGAGTAAAGTGTTTATTAATGGCTTTATAGAAACACGAGAGCTACTAGAGCCGGACCTCATAATTTTGGACAATGATCAAGTGACGAGGACGACACCTGAGCTGGTAGCCTCTTTTCAAACTTTCACCCCACGCCAAAGGAACAACTTTGTGCCACAACAGCTTTAACGTTTATCTGCTCCTCTGCATGGCAAATCTCATTTGTTAACATGTTCAGGGATGAAAATGCAGCTTCTGTCGTCCATAGACTAGAACACCCTGAGGTAGAAGTCTGCCTTGGCTCATGCCTATTAATGTTAACTAGGAAAAATGAAGTGACCTTCATCCCTTTGCTGGCCTTTCTAGGACTATCCACTCCCCAAGTACTTCCCTCACTCCTCCCAGGAGCACCCTCTGGCCACTAGCACAGGGATACTCCACCTTTTTTCCTGCCGAGCTGCATGCATATGATAGCTATTTCACGCTGCCCGTAACATGATCATTAATAAAGGGAGGGGGGGAGAAATGCTTTGACCAAGGAAATGCAAGAAATTTAAAATGTGCAAAATTGATCAAAGTATTTAAAACACCAATTTTGCTTTTTTTAATTATTATTTTTTATACTTTTTGTTATTGAAGTTTTATCAAACACTATGTCGAAAGTATATAAGAAACAATTTTTCACACACACACGTACGCACGCTCACACACACTTCTGCATCAGTAAACAGTTTTGTATGATTACCAATAATATAACAAATTTAATCGGATACCTTTGTTACCGCTGACTAAACACTTTGTTGCTGTTGCAAATACTATTCAAGAAAGCCTATCTATCACCTCTTGAAAGAGATTCGAGGAAAAGTGTTACAGTACAATTCGTGTGTACTGATATTTTTTTAATTACACTTTCGTGACAAATCAAACAATTACTGATTTTTCTCTACAAAATAGTCAACTTCAGAATTGTATTGAAACAAACTATTTTCTTCGAATACGCTTCACTTGCAAAACATGAAGGATACTTAAAAATTAGTTCCACCCATAAACTAGCCGCTACTCCTCTGTTGTCTGTTATCACTAACCGTTACAGTTACAAATCAAAAGAAAAAATCAATTCGCACGCGTATGACTTCGACAGCAAAAAGGAAAATTGATAGACAGTCGAACATCTATATAATGAACCTTTATATTGCGAATTTTTCTGTATAGCGAACTTTTTCCTGGAGCCTTGAACATTTCACGACTTTCTTCGTAAAATAACCTCCATATAGCGAAGTACATTTTCTATTAAACGAACTTTTTCTTTTGTGATTCAATTTTTGTTCTCCCTTTCTTCTGAAAAAATTTCAAGTTATTCTCTCTTTAACACATTTTATGGGGGTCATAAATATTGAACTGGTTTTATTAGATCCTAACTCGCCGAGAGCAATAGAGTTCTTAGACGTTTCATCCAAGAAGTGCATCCTTTAACCCTCATTGCCCAATTCACTAGAAACATCTTCGATATCCTCTTTCAACCTCAGTGGAGTTGTCCCATGTCCTCGTGTTTTAATTATAAAATAATGTATGTTTAATATTACTTGTATGCTTGCATAAAATGTCCTTAAAATTCATTAATTTTAGTATAAATTATTTTCTTAATATTGAGAATACAGTGAATTCTTCGACATTCTTTTTTCTTGTTTCTTTGCAGTTTATCATTCTTTCTCTCTTTTTTGATGGGTAAGATATGTAAAATAAACATATATTAATCTAAGAAAGGTGTGAATTAATTACTTTTTTTAATATATAGTGTTTTTGAATTTAAAATATTTGTCTTGGGTTGTTTATAAAGTATATTAAAAGAGATGAACCTCTATATAATGAATTTTCCATATAACGAACTTTTTTCGGGAATTTAGCAAATTCGTTATATAGAGGTTCAACTGTATTTGATTTCTTGACAACGAATTTCTCGCTAAATGTTTTATACATTGTTCTTAATAAATGGATTTTTCAGAGCAATGGGCCACTTAGAAAACCCCGCGGGCCACAGGTTGACTGCCCTAACAGAACTTAAGGGGTATAATCAGCTTATATATCCTACGAAAAGTTAAGTTAATTTCCCACCATCACAAAGTACATTTTGAATGAATCCCGTTTCATGTCGATATCTACAGAAAGGAATTGGTGCCAAGACTCTTGCAAAGGAGGGACAAGACCATCCTGTCCCTTCCCCATTAGAGCTCACGTATTTAGAATTATTCTCAAGGCAAAAGGCCTAAAATAAAGAAAAATGGTTAAAATCTCCGTTTCATAAATTGAATAAAAGCATGAGACCAGGGCTTTGTTTATATCTTCCTTGTAGCAGACAATCCAACACTTGTCTACCCGACTTGCCAGTGGGCACTTAAAAAGTCTTATTTTTTTCTGTAGGCAATAAGAGCAATACATTTATATGTAATTATTCTCTCTAGCATCATTTTAATAAACTTTTTTTTACTAATCTCTAAATAAGCTTTTAATTCTTAGGTTAAAAAATAACGCCCTAAACTTAATCTTAATTAACTAGTATTATTTTATAATACTAGTTAATAATTTTATCATAAATATCTTTGACGCCCATTTTACCCAATCAGAAATCTTGTTACAAAGGAGTCACGCAATCTTCACTGTCGGTAAAAAAGCAAAAGTTTTCTTGGGCTCTTCCCTTTATGTCCTTGTGTTTGTCCTGTAATATGTTGCTGCTGTTTGCTTTCGTCCGTTTGCTTTGGTGTTTTAGATGTTAGGATTTATGTGAACTGTTGAAATGTCCTGATCAAGAGTAAATAAAAAGTAACAAGTCAAAATTCTCCTCCAACATACTACGACTACAAAACACACAATATTTTTAAGAATCAAGAAAAATCGACGCACACAATACAGGGTATTACATATATATATATATATAGTTATAATTATAATAATAAACAATAATTGAAGTTATATGGATTTATATGTGTATCATAGGAGTTCAGTGGATGTCTGCAGACAAACCCAAAATTTGAATATTGTTTCCTAAATCGATAAAAGCAATTCTTTAAAAAAGCGAAACGAGTAAAAATTTCCATTCTTTTCACCTATTTAACTTTCAAACTTAACCAATTCTCTAACATGCAGAAATTCAGAGCTCTTTTTATCTCAAAATCCTTTTACGTCTTTTCACAGAGTGAAAACCACGATCAAAGAAGAAAGGGAAAAAGATATAAAAATATCCCCAGTTCCGATTTCAGTGACATCAAGAAAGCGGTGATATGACCCAAGAAATAAAAATAAGGATGTAAAAATGTTCTTTTTTTTTAAATGTCTGCAGTCCATGAATCAATTTATTCCAGGAGGAAATGGAATAAGTAATGGGGGTGGGAAGATTGAATCTTTCTTGTCTATAATGGGGGAAGACTAGTTTCCTGGGTTCTCTCTCTGTTTCGTCTGCATACCAAGAAAACCCTTTCTTTCTGCAAAAGTGTGGGTATTGATTTTTTTAAAAATGGAGAAGAGAAAGACTGGTTCTCAAATCTCATCTCTTGTTAAATGGTTATGCGTAAGTTATTCAGAGTTGCATGCTATAACTAAAAAAGGAATTTTTCCCTAAGAGTTGAAGTGCTTTTTCCCTTTCGTTGAATAAGAAAACGTTTTGCATCTCGTTAAGTTTCTTCGGTGTCGGATGTCGAATATGATATTCATTATTTTCACTGTTAATATTCGAAAGAAATATGCTTTTTTCTGTTCGAATTGTTAAATATAGAAAAAACTTCTTACGAACTGTTAATTGTGTTCATTTTTTTTGTAGAAGATTTAAAACGTCGGTAAAGAGAGGAAAAACTGAAATCACGCGTGTAGAGAATATTAAAACTTCTGAAATGCGAGTTGGTTTTAATTGTTTCGAATTCTTAATATAAAAAAATGGTGGCAGTTGAGTTTATCAAAGAGAGTTCAGCATTGTTTCGAGGTTTGAGAAAGCCGAGTTAATTAAAAGTACAGTTTTTTAAAGAGATATTTCTATTGTTTTCATTTTCGAATGTTTTCCCTGTTCTCTTCGTATTTATTTATTAAAGCAATTAAAAAATATCATTCATTCAGATGACTTGTACATTTTTTTAAAATTTTGAATTGAAATCTCTGTTACATGTTGTTTTAATTCTTCATAAGGAACAAAGAGTTGCTAAAAATCCTTGTAAATATGCTGAAAGGCAAATCTAATTAACAAAAATTTGTTTCACCTTTTTGTTGGGCCAATTATTAAACTTCTAATTTCTAGTTTGAAAATTAAAATTGCTTTGTTGCCTTAATTGTAATGAATGCCTAAGGGATTTAAAAGCAATATTTAATTAAATGGTGGTGAACGTAATAGATTACAACGTAATTTTGCCATGAAACAGCTGTTACTTCGAAATAAATTATAGAAATAATGCAAAATTAAATTTAAGAATTATTTTTTAATTAAAAAAGTGCAAAACTCTCATTTGTTTTAAATCTAGCAAATTTAAAAAAAACACATATACCTTTTCTCTTGTTCTTTTTAATTCAATGCATTTTAAGACCACATGTGGATCGCCTTTAATAAATTACTTAATCAAGAACAGTGATCGGCAACCTTTTAGCTGAGATATGCCAAACCAATCTACCAGTATGATTCAGCGTGCCACAATGTCTATCATTTCTTAAATAATTCGATTCACGCGATAGTGCAAACAGAGGATAGAGGTCAATGATATAGATTTACAGTTTTGTTATGTATTAATATTGCATCATTTGAAGATATTTATTAACATAAAATTTAACAGCATAAAATATAACTATTTCTTCAACAAAAAGTTTTAAAAACCTAAAATTGTGCATATATTGCGTATTTTTAAACATGTTTATTAAAATAAGAAATAGAAAATTTAAGATATATATGTAATTACCTTTGTTATACACTTTATAACAAAAAAAAACGACGCACCATGAAGTGGTTGCCTGATTGTAGTGAAATTTCAAATGTGAAGACTTTTGTACGGAATAAGCAAGTGATATAAATTTGGTGTCACACGAATGAATATCTAGACTACAGCGCATCGAAACCACGCACTCAGCAGGTGTCTATAAGAAGCGATTTTCAATATGAATGCCAAATTTTCTGTTGAATTGCAATTTAAGATACCTTCCAACGACTGGAAAAAAAATGATTTGCGCAGTATTCGAGCTCATTACGAGCAACTGTCCGAATTTGAAAGAGGTCGTATCATTAGATTGAAAGAGGCAGAGATTAGGCAAATCGGAGAATCGCTCGTCATACGAGTCCAAAAAATACGGCCATTAGAAGATGCTGACAAGAATGGGTGGACAGTGCCAGATTTCAGCGTCATGATGGTAGCGGTAGACCTAGGGCCACGGCAGATCGGGAGGATAGATTGTTTATAAGATCAACTGTCACAGCACCTGATTCATCGTTATCAACCATCAGACGTGCGACCAAGACGTGAGTGTCCACCATGACCATTCACAGACCTCTGATACAGCAAAATTTACGCTCGTGCCAATCGCTACGTCACCTGCCACTTCACCTGCACACTTTCGAGCCAGATTACGGTGGGACGCTTTCACTATTGCATGCCCACAGACCCTCAACTAGGAGTTATGATCTGGGGTGCCATTTCTTTTGACAGCAGCCGGACCGCTTTGGTCATCATTACAGGCACTCTTACAGCCCAATGGTGCGTTGACAACATTCTGAAAACTGTTTTGCTAACATTCCTTTTTCAGTACCTTGGCTTTATTTTTCAGAAGATAAGGCCAGACCACATGCGGCAGGTGTTGCTATGAACTGTCTTACAGCTTGTCAAACACTACCTTGGCCCTTCAATAGAGCATATCTTAGATATGATGGGAAGGTGACTGCATCTACCATGGAATGATGATGACATGGCCCAATGATTGGAGCAAATTCGTCAAGAAGTATCGCAGGAGACCATCAGGGTACTTTATCACTCTATGCTACGTCGTGTGGCAGTTTGCATTCAGGCAAGAGATGGGTAAACACCTTATTCAGCTCCATACTTTATAACTATGTAACTCTGAAATAAATCAAACAATTTTTCTGAAATTTTAATAATTTTCTACTGCGCTCTCATTGTCTTTCTACCCACCAATTTTTATCTTTATCAGACAACTCGTTCTTGGTGCGTCGTTTTTTTTTGTTATAGAGTGTAGTTAAATAAAATGATAAACAAAAATTTTAATACAGATGTAATGATTGCCCCGCTCTACTTTCGTATCGCAAACTCAGGAGTATAACTTGTGACTTTCAATTTGACACGATTCTGAGCACTCTGCAGACGCGAAATATTTTTCATATGAAGAAAGGAATTTTACTTAAATATACATATATAACCAATAGCGGAAAACAGAGCACACACACACACACATGCAATATATTCTCTTCAAACAATTAAATCTATCCAGCAATAACACTCAATAATTTACAAATCAGGTTGTAAATTTATCTTTAGATTTAACTTTCAGAATTTTTCGTAATTTCGTAAATCTCCATAATTCTGAAGACGTTTGTCAAATAAAACCCATTACAAATTTATCAACTTCCATCCAGTCAAAAATTGACAAATTTGTGAATTAATGCAGAGGAGCACTGAGAATTGTACAGCGTGCCTCACGTGGCACGCGTGCCGTAGGTCACCGACCCCTGGTCTAGATTGATTGATTGACTGAATATTAACGTCACACTGTTCAGCTACACGAGGTCTTTTGGCGATGGACCACGTAATTTTGAACCATGGTCAAGTGACGTGGACACCTGAGCTGGTACCCCCCTCCCCTAACTACCACACCACATCCCGGGGGGACGTTTCAGCTCTCGACAGATTTAACGTGCATCGCTGCCCTACACGGCGGGTCTAAAGTGGTACTGGGCTCGAACTCGTGACAAGGAAAGCCACGGTCCGATACCTATACCACTCGGCTACCGCAGTCACCTCCTGATGCCGTTGGTTGAGTTCGAATAATAGCCTGAGATGGAGATAGTACTTAAATTTATATTACAAGAAAATAAATATTTACAGTTAAAGTTTACACTAAAAGGTAATAATGCGGTTAAATGAAAATTACACCCTTGAAGGTGCTGCGGATTGATGCGAACAAGACCTTGCGTCCGTCCGTTGCGTTTCAGTTTTCAGAATGTCCCCGTACCGGTTCCAAAAAGTTTCCGTTGGGGTAGGAAAGCGGGAAAATCTCCCGCACTCAGTTACAGTTAAGTGAGGAGTGGAAAGTCTGGCGCACTCAGTTACAGTTAAGTGAGAAGTGTAGGAAACATACTCCCACCCTATATCCGAACTAGTTCGGATATATGGGAAGTTTGATAAGTTTATGGACAGGTCGTTTAAACACTGAGTCTTGGGTTTTCACAGTTGCAACACGAACCAGTCCGTCGTTGCCTGGATGCACTTGAAGAACTCGAGCCATTGGCCATGTACCAGGAGGACCCTCCTCTTTGATCAATACGATGTCATCTTCCTTCAAGTTTGGTTGTGCGTCCTGCCATTTCTTGCGAGGTTGTAAGGAGGAGATAAATTCGAACTCCACTTCTTCCAAAAGCCCCGTTTGATGTTCTGTAGCAACTCCCAACGATCTCTGTGGTTGGAGGTTGAAGGAAGCTCCTCTGGAACTGAAAAGAAGAACATCACCTGTAAGAAAATGTGAAGGTGTGAGCGTAGATATGCATTCTATGTCAGAGTCATTAACGTAGGAGAGAGGCCTGGAATTTAGTAATCCTTCGATTTGTGTGAGCAAGGTTGTTAACTCTTCAAAAGTTAATATGGTTTCTCCCAATACTCTCTTCAGATGAAATTTGACGGATCGAAATCCTGATTCCCAAATACCTCCAAAATGTGGTGATGAGGGTGGAATAAAGTGCCAATCTATTGAAGATTTGGATAAGTAGTAAGAGATGGCTTCATTAGTTGGTAAAGAAAGCCATAACTTCCGTATTTCGTCAAGTTTTCGACGAGCTCCAACAAAATTGGTTCCATTGTCACTATAAATGTGGCGGGGAGCACCACGACGAGCACTAAAACGACGAAGTGCAGCTATGAAGGAATCAGTTGTTAAGTCTCCGACTGCTTCAATATGAACAGCTTTAGTTGCTAAGCATACAAATAAAGCAATGTAACCCTTTGTAGATTTAGTCCCTCGACCTTTGTTGCATTTAATCAGTACAGGACCAGCATAATCAATACCGCAACTGAAGAAAGGTCTCTCCAGCGTGGCACGGTGTTTTGGTAAATTGCCCATCAGTTGTGGTGTTGTGGTGGATGTTTTGAATTTGTTACACTTTAAGCATTTTCTAATACATTTGTTAATTAATTTTCTACTTCCTACGATCCAATGGGACTGTCGAAGAACGTGAGCTAACAAAGTCGGCCCAGCATGTAAATGAGCAATGTGTTGTTCCTTGATAAGGAGTTCACTAATACTGTGCTGAGAAGGAAGTATGATAGGATGCTTGGAATTGAATGGAAGCTGGGAATTTTGCAATCTCCCTCCCACCCGTACTAAACCATGTTCATCTATGAATGGATGGAGGGAACGTAATGGACTTTTGGGTGGCAGAGAAATCTGTTTTTTAATGCTTCGTATTTCTTCCTGAAAGTAAAAACCTTGAACCCAACGAATGATGGTTTCTTCAGCGGTTTTGGTTTCCGAAAAGGTAAGTGAAGTAGTATTAATATGGGATGAACTGATCGATGATCCCTGAGATGCTATCTTTTACAGTTTTTAATAAATCTTTGGCAATAAGCAAAAATGCGAATTACTTTGGTGAGTGAAGAGTAATGTTCGAATAAACCATGAATTACATCATTTGATGAGTGAGTAAACAGATTGAAGATGGAGACTGATTTTTGTTCCGCTTCCTCATCCGAAGCCTCATCGCAACTGGATTCAGCCTTGGGCCAACTAGAAGTTTCTAGCCTTAGCCAGGGTGGTCCTTGCCACCATAACTTGCAATCAGGTAAGCATTTAGGATCAATACCTCGGGATGCAATATCTGCGGGATTTTCCTTAGAAGGCACATGTCTCCAATGCTTTGTAGGTAGAACTTCTATAATTTCAGATGTTCTATTTGCTACGAAAGTTTTCCATTGGCGAGGATGACCAGACAGCCAGGAGAGAACTATTTTAGAATCCGTCCAAGCGAATACATCAAAGGTATAATATTTTAATGTCCGTAAGACCGATTTAAATAGCTTGGATAGTAAATGTGCACCGCACAACTCCAATCGAGGAATGGAAACTTGTTTGACAGGGGCTACTTTAGTTTTTGATACAAGTAGTTGAACCTTTATTTTGTCGTTGTGTTTCTGCCGACAGTAGATTGCAGCAGCATAAGCTAATGAAGAAGCATCTGCAAAACCATGCAATTCTACTATGTTGTCTGCTGTAAGGATGACCCATCTGGGAACAGTGAGGTAGTTGATGGCATTAAAGGCCTTTTGAAACCTAAGCCAATCCTCTGTTAATTGTTGTGGAATGGGAGAATCCCAATCTGTTTTTGTAAGCCAAAGTTTTTGATAAAAAATCTTCATGAATACTGTACAAGGTGAAAGAAGTCCTAAAGGATCGAAAATTTTGGAAGATTCAGATAAAAAATACGTCTCTTTGTGAGTGGTGGTGTAAGTTCAAGCGATGGTTGGAAACCAAAAGTGTCATTGGATGAATTCCAAAATAAGCCTAATACTTTAGAACTTTCATTAGAATCTTTGGAAAATTCAACTCGTGCATCATGAGAACTATGTTCTGAAAATTGAGCGAGAAATTCGGTGGAATTAGAATTCCATTTTCTTAAATGAAATCCGCGAGTACTCAAAACATGAGCAATGTCCTTGCAAATGGAGATTGCGTTATTTGGCGTATCTGCTCCCGATAGTAAATCATCCATATAAATATCTTCCTGTAAAACTCGGGAGAGGTTGGGATTATCTTTATCATCGAGAGCGATTTGCTTAATACACCTAGTGGCCAAAAAGGAAGCTGAGGCTAAAACCGTAGGTGACAGTTTTTAGCTTGTATGTGCGAATGTTTTCAGTAGAGTTATTTCTCCACAGAATTTGTTGGTGTCTCTGATCTTCATCAGCTACTAAAATTTGACGGTACATTTTTTTCAATGTCCGCTGTAAATACAATTCTAGGAATTCTAAAATTAAGCAATATTTCAAAAATATCCCTTTGTAATTTGGGACCTACTCCTAGCAGAGAATTTAATGACGTACCATTTGTAGTTTTGCAAGATGCGTCAAAAACTACTCTTAACTTTGTTGTAAGGCTGGATGGCTTGATAACGGCGTGATGCGGTAAAAAATTCTGATCTTTGGAAGTATGGGATCTGGAATTTACTAAGCTCATGTGACCTAGCGATTCGTATTCGTTCATGAATTCTTTGTATTGTTTTTCAAAATCTGGGTTATTTTTAAATTTCCGCTCCATTGCTAATAAGCGAGAAATTGCTGCGGGTTTTGAGTCTCCCAATTCTGAATTTGATTTATAAAATGGAAGTTTTACAACAAAGCGTCCATCGGAATTACATGCATAAGTATTTTGAAAATGTGTTTCCACAAATTGCTCTTCAGAAGTTAATAATTTATCTTTTACGTTAGAATTTCTTCTAATTCCCAAAATTGCTTTAATTGATTGTCAATATTTGTACCATTAATGTGAAGATTTAGCATTGAATTTGAGTTTAAAGACTCAGTTAATTTGCCTGAAATTAGGAAACCAAAAATGGAATTTTGAGCGATTAAATTACTTTGAGAGCAAGTAATTTGCCCAGGAAGCAAAATAGGAAAAAAGTAGTCAGATCCGAGAATCATATCGATATTGTTTGAGATAAAAAATTTCGGATCCGCTAAGCAGGCATTTTTTAAATGAGAGAAATGTGTTTCGTTTATTTTTTCCGTTGGTAACGGAGCAGTTAGTTTTTCCAAAACATATGCTTTAACTGGTAGTTTGACCTTGGGGTCATGTAACGATACTAAATCTATTTCAACACACCCTCTAGTCATCGCGATTTTAGAATCTTGCAATCCTTTAATTTGAAATCTAGCGTTTTTTCTTTTCAGGCCTAGCAGTTTTAAACATTTTTCCGAAATGAATGTTGATTCACTTCCGCTGTCCGCCATAACTCGAACTTGACAGTTCTCCCCCAAAAATATTTTTAATGTTAACGATTAAAGTTGGTAATAAAGAAAAACATGTTTGTATAGAGTTCACGGAAGCTGCAACTTCTTTGCTTTGATTAGTATCATTTCCTGTCTGGTTTTGACCTTCAGCACGATGAGATTTATTTGCTGACATTGCGAAATTTTTAAAATTATTATCATGTAATAGCGAATGATGCTTTTTCTTACAATAGTGGCAAGTAAAAGTTGAATTACAATGTGACTCAGTGTGCCTATCAGATAAACAGTTCATACATAATTTTTGTTTATTAACAAGTTGTATACGCTCTTTAACAGACATTTCTTTAAATTTAGAACATTTGAAAACAAGATGATTCATTTTACAACAAGAACATTTTAAACTATTGTTAAATTTCGATTTATTAATATAAGGTTGTTTTTCATAAGTAACATTTTCATTATATACATATGTTCTCACAGATAAATTTTCTAAAATATTCTGTAGCTTGGCTTTGGTTTCGTAATATTTTGTTTCGAATTCTTCCATTTCAGAGGATTCGATAGGTAAAGCAGCATCCGCTTTATCAAATTTCGTATAAGTTAATTCAAGTTTCTCTAACTTGTTGCGTATATCATTTTTGTCAAAAGTTTGATCATTTTTATCGATGAAATTTATAGTTCTTGTAAGTGCAGCTTTCGCTCTGCCGCGAAGCACTGTAGCCGTTTCGGCATCCATTGTTGATAAAACGAAATATGGATGGAATGAATCAGTAAGAGAAACCAAAGTCAAACGTTGAATGAAAATATAAAATAGTACTTATCTCTTGTTTCTCTGAATCGTTGACGAATTTCGGCGGTGCCTCCAAATGATGCCGTTGGTTGAGTTCGAATAATAGCCAGAGATGGAGATAGCACTTATGTTTATATTACAAGAAAATAAATATTTACAGTTAAAGTTTACACTAAAAGGTAATAATGCGGTTAAATGAAAATTACACCCTTGAAGGTGCTGCGGATTGATGCGAACAAGACCTTGCGTCCGTCCGTTGCGTTTCAGTTTTCAGAATGTCCCCGTACCGGTTCCAAAAAGTTTCCGTTGGGGTAGGAAAGCGGGAAAATCTCCCGCACCCAGTTACAGTTAAGTGAGGAGTGGAAAGTCTGGCGCACTCAGTTACAGTTAAGTGAGAAGTGTAGGAAACACCTCCTGGTTCTAGAACTTCTATCAAATGAGAAATGACAAATTTGTGTATTAATGCAGAG
Source organism: Trichonephila clavipes (assembly GCA_019973935.1). Classification (NCBI taxonomy): domain Eukaryota; kingdom Metazoa; phylum Arthropoda; class Arachnida; order Araneae; family Nephilidae; genus Trichonephila; species Trichonephila clavipes. The sequence continues at coordinate 468,506 of BMAU01021177.1, read as the reverse complement.
GAGCACTGAGAATTGTACAGCGTGCCTCTTGTGGCACGCATGCCATAGGTCTCCGACCCCTGGTCTAGAACTTCTATCAGATGAGAAATACAATTTTTTACCCTCCAATTTAGCTTGAACAGATTCCTGCAATGTTTCTTTCGATTATATTCGATGGTATTGAGATTTCCTCTCCCATTACAGTTTGTAAAGAGTGTTTTTTTCCAGGTATAGAAGTTTAAGTTGGCATTACTTTCCAAGATGGCGACCGATTTAACAGCTGTCAAGTGATTTATTCTCAGTTTGGTTTGGCAATTCATCAAAACGATCATCAAGCAAGGCGTAGATTCGTCGAATGAGCCCAAAACGAGATTACGGTTGTTCCCGATTTTCATAAGCGAATTTTGTTTAGCGATGAAGCGCACTTCTGATTGAATGGCTACGTCAACAAACAAAACTTCCGCATTTGGAGTGAAGCTAATCCACAAATGTATGTCGAAACACCGTTACAACCAGAAAAACTGACTGTTTGGTGCGCTTTATGGGCTGGTCGAATCCTTCCTCAAAAACGATTAAGGCCACAACGTTACAGTCAATGGTGATCGGTATAGAGCCATGATTACTAACTTTTTCATTCCTGAATTGAACAATCATGATGTCCAGGAGCTGTGGTTCCAACAAGGCGGCGCAACATGTCACACAGCTCGTGCCACAATCGATTTATTGAAAGACACGTTTGGTGACTGCCTAATTTCACGTTTTGGACCTGTGAATTGGCCTCCAAGATCTTGTGATTTAACACCGCTAGACTATTTTCTGTGGGACTATGTTAAGTCATTAATCTATGCGGATAAGCCACAAACGCTTGACCATTTGGAAGACAACATTCGCCGTGTTATTGCCGATATACGGCCTCAAATGTTGGAAAAAGTCATCGAAAATTGGACGTCCAGATTGGACTAGATCCGAGCCAGCCGTGGCAGTCCTATGCCAGAAATCATATTTAAAATGTAATGCCACAAGATTATCTTTCGAATAAAAAAAAATCATGTCAATCGAATAATACATACTTGTTTTATTGCAATTTAAATTTCTATACCTCTAAAAAAACACCCTTTATATTGTTATGTTTAGTCTTGACCATTGAGGCCAACATAAATATCAAACATTCAGTGAGTGAGTCTCTATGAACGCCGCAATATAAAGCAACATCAGGGCTATTGGGAATGGACATCGTAATTTTCAACCATAGTCAAATGACGGGAGATATCACTTGAACTGGCATCCCTTTCTCATTCAAACTCCCTGTGACATCGACGATTGTTATGAATCCCCATCTTTCGATGAGTTTTATGGTTTCACCAGCTGTTCAAAGACAAGTACCACACCCATCGATTGTCCCTGAATTTTTACGATCCACCAGCTGTGGAATGACCAGTGCACATGGCCATAGGGCCATTGTTTATTGTCTGAACTCAGGGAGTGAAGACAGACTGACGGGTCGCCATAATTGTAAAATAGAGCCGGCGCCCCATTGACAATAGGCGAAGCCTATCTTAAAATAATCATGTCGTCTTTTCTAGTGTTGTGTGAAGGGGATACTAGGAACAGGTGGCGTGATGGACAAGTGTGTCCAGATGTTCGACAAGGAACTATGGCGCTTTGGGCCAGACGGCTCGGGTGTGTTTTGGCGTGTTATGCACAAATAGGACGAGGGAGGTCAAGAGAGACTTTTGTGACCTGCCAATGAGAAGGAACGAAGGGCGTGTTGTGAACACACCCCTGGTGTTTAAAAGGGTTCTTTTTCAGGGAAAAAAAGAGTCGGGAGAGAACGGAGAGAGAAAGTCGGACGAGAACGGACGGAAAAAGAGAAGAAAGAGAGTCGGGGAGAGAGAGATCGGAGCCCGCCTTGTATGGAGAAAAGGGCTGAGTCCGGGATTGGAGTGAAAAAGACGATGAACGCCGGTGGCGTTGAGAAGAGAATAGACTGACTACACCGGCTTGGCAATATTACTTCATTAAGAATTGTTTATCAAATAAACAATATTTTTTATATTATATTAGGCTGTACAAAAAAATTTATTGATGGATAGCTACACACGACGTTACATCCCACACCATGCCAATGGGTATCAAACATTCTAAGCAAGATATTATTTTTCATACAAACATTGTAAAAGAGTTGCATTAGAATGAGTATTCTGTTTTACAAGAAATTAATGAAAACTTTAAAAATACTCTTCTTTTAAACATTCATTATATATACAGTGATACAAACAATTGAAGATACACCTTACTTTTACTTGATAAATCCAACTTTCAATCGAAATAACACATTACTAGAAGTGCAAACGTGTTTTTATTTTCACACGTAACAAAAGGGTTAATTTACAGTAAAAATAACGAAAATCAACAAAAAATATCTAAAATTAAAAATTGCACAAGTATTTGTAATGAACATAGGCAGATCTTTACCTCAAAAAATTGAGGATACACCAATGAAATTTGTGTGACATATCACATACAAAGATAGTGTCAATATTTGGTTGTATGTCCTTTGGCTTTTATAATGTCCTCCAAACGTCTTGGTACCGATTCGACCACTTTTTTGGTGGTATCTGGAGATATTTTATCCCATTCTTCTTGTAACACTTGCTTTAAATGGGCTTTGTTCCTAATTTGGAGTTTTTGGACCGCTTTTTCGCGAGTGTGGCCCACAAATTTTTTATTACATTGATGTCAGGGGACTGTGGTGGTGTGTGCAATTGCTGTTTACAATGAAAAAGACACCACATTTTGACATTACGTGCCGAATGTTTGGGGTCGTTGTGTAGCTGGAAAATAAAATTTCCGTCTAAACCCAATTTTTTTTTGCACTTTCTTTAAGATTGCTGTTGAGTATATCTCTATAAAGCTTATGATCCATTATGTCATCTATAAAAACTAAATTTCCTATCCCATTTGAAGCCATACAACCCCAAACCATGACTGAGTTACCACCATGTTTAACTGTAGGACGTAATTTTTTTGAATCCAAAGCGGTGTTCGGCTTTCCCCAAACGGTGCGATGGCCATCACTTCTAAAAATGTTGAATTTAATTTTATCACCAAATATAACTTTCTTCCAAAAGTTATCTGTCTTCAATTGATGAGTTTTTGCAAACTCCAAACCCTTTTTATGATTTTGTAAGCTTATGAAAGGTTTCTTTCTAGCTACTCGACTGCTATATCCAGCATGTCTAATCACATTTCTCACAGTTTCAGCACTTACACTTCTACCCATTATTCGAGAAGTTTCTGCAGCTAGTTTGACTGCACTTAGTTTAGGATCAATCTTGATATCTTTCAAAACTTTCCTTTTGGCTACATCACTCAGAATACTTTTCCTTCCTCTTCCACTTTTATTTTCAATTAATCCATCGTTTTTAAATCTTCCAATGATTTTCTGGACACACGAGTGGCTTCTACCGATAAATTTAGCTATTTCACGATAAGATTTTCTTTTCTTAAATAACCTTAACATAAATTTTCTTACATCAATACTGGTCTCTCTCCGAGGACCCGTTTTCCATTTAAAATTGCGACTTTAAATTCACATAACTAACTTCAAAAAACAAAAGTAGCAGTTGAAAAAGTTTAAGATAAAATTGTCCAAACTTATAGGCTATTATAGTAGCAAGCAGAAAAAAATCTAGTTGTAGTTAAACAAACAATTCATTGGTGTCATTGGTAAAGATATGCCTATGTTTATTTCAAATACTTGTGAAATTTTTAATTTTAGATATTTTTTGTTGATTTTTGTTATTTTAACTGTAAATTAACCTTTTTGTTACGTGTGAAAATAAAAACACGTTTGCTCTTCTAGTTAATGTGTTATTTCGATGGAAAGTTGGATTTATCAAGTAAAAGTAAGGTGTATCCGCAATTGTTTGTACCACTGTACGTATACCTTCGGCAGATTTTCTATGAATTCCTTCTGACTACACTTTCAGATATTTGCGATGACTTTCATGACGAACCACAATCAATTTACAAGAATGATTATTCAATTTCTCAAGTTTCCGCGTCACTAAACGTACCGTTATAGCGTACCAAATCCCAAAGTATTTTGAATAATTGTCTTTTATGGAATCATGATTTGAACTTGTGATCTTACGTTTAAGTGCTCTTGGTTATAAAATTAGATTTCCACACATCAGTTGTTTTGAATGTTTTCACATCAGAATAATGCAAATTCTAGATTCCGGCTATTGTCTTGGATTAAACTAACTACAGTGTAACCAGGATTCAAGAAAGCAAAACTCATGAGTAAGACTAGAAACATATATGCAGTTATGTTTATTTAAACTATCTATTTCATGAACTTTCAGTTTGAACAACACATATAAAAGTAAGCAACTATATGAAGGGACAAATAATTCTGTAAACAGTAGCAGAAAATCTGATTTGCACCTAAAATAGGAGCTGTAACGGGTAATTCTTATTTAAGATTTGATGCATCTAAATTCATATCCAGTGGTATAAACAATAAGAGGAAGTAAAAACACGTCTCCCACTCAAAATATATATGTAAACAAAACTGATTTTATATATCTTTTCAATTCTATCTTGAGAAGAATTTAAGGGGTCATAGGGGTGTTAAATTTCTCTAGAGGTTTGAAAATATAAACAATTTTCAAACAGGTATAACTTCTTTAAATTTTAAGTTAAATAATTCGAATCTTTTACACATTACCTATAAAGGAATGGAGCTTCAGAAAAGTATAAAATGTTTAAAATATAATCATAATTTTAAAAATTATAAGCATATGAAAATAAGAAACTTTTCTATAAGAAATATTTATTAAGGTTTACGTCGCGCATGCTATTTTCTAAAAGAGTAGGTTTAATTACTAGTTATATAAGTTGATTTATAAAGACAAATGTATTCTTAATACTTTGTAGCTACTTTTATATAAATAGAATAATAACTTACATATTTTAATAAATAAAAAAAATACATTTTTAAAAAATATTTAAAAAATTGCAATATTTTACAAATATTTTGAAATACAAAAGATATATAATACTAAAATTAGGTAGGGTTTAAAAAGTATGATTCATTGTATAATTCTATAAAGTTTTATACATCAGAGGCTAATATTTTAAAAAATAGCGTGTGTGCAAAGCAAAAAATACTTAATAATTATTATAGAATTTTCAAATGCTTATGACTTTTAAAATTATTATTTTATTTTAAACATTTTATACTTTTTTGAAGCCCCATTCTATTTTAAATAATATGTAAAAGATTCGAATCATTTAATTTAAATTTAAAAGAATTATACCCGTTTGAAAATCGTTTATATTTTCAGACCTCTAGAGAAATTTAACACCTCTGAGACCCCAATCCAAAAACCAAACATACAATTTACATAATTTCTTAAGCTATTAGCATAGACCAAGAGTAGGCATTAAATCGATTGCGATCGACCGGTGAAGCGCCAAGACGTTTTGGGTTGATTGATTGATTTAATATTAACGTTGCACTGTTCAGGTATACGAGGGCTTTTGGCGACGGACCACAAGACGTTTGAGGGTGACCACATGAAGATTAGCAATTAGTAAATACAAATATATACAGAAATATTCCAAATTGGCTGACAGTATGCAGATTTAGTCTTCTACTGATTATGAGTACAAACTCGAAATAAAAATGTTTAATTTTTTAACACTGGATTGTCCAGGTAAGTCATTTTGACTGCTTTTTAATTTCATTTAGAAAAACAGATACATATATAACGCTCAATTTCTTAGAAATTTTTAAAATATATTTTTTCCAAGTGAAGTACATTTTTTTATTGTTAATATTTACAAATAACTTGTTATATTATATGACTCTAAATAATATTAAAAAATTAAAAGTTAATTTTTTAAACAAATGTCTTTACAAACTAATCATTCTTTCACAAAGCAGTCATTTTGACTGCTTTTGGGCAAAATAGGTACACACTAAGATCAGTCTTTCTAATGTTGATGTATTTTGAATTGTTTCGTAACAAATGCCTAATTTTTGATATTATTATATTGAGGGCTATTATTATTATGCTTGTATCTTGCACCTTGTTTAAAACGGGGTTTTAAAAGTTAAGTTTGTTTTATTGTAGTTATGTAGGTAAGAACATGTTCTGTATTCATTATTAAGTTGTAATAAATATTGTAGATCGCTTTCTTAGCTCACCACATTTATACCATTAGGTAAACCACAGCACCTTGAAAAGATTATAAGTAGCCCGTGCCCTAGAAAAGTTTGCATACCCCGGTATAGATCATCAGCGGAAAATAAACATTGACTCTCTACAAGATGCAGAATTGCTAAAACTTATTTTAACTAAACTAATTTTACTTGTTTTAAATGCAATCGCTTGGAATGAAACTATAAAAATAAGAACGAATCTTATTAATGTTCAAAGGAAAGTTATGTCTACTTTTTGATACACATTTTATGCATTTCAAATATACACCGAAAAAGTTAAGGTATCCGACTAATTTCGGAGATAAATTTTTCAAAAATTGATTTTCTGAATAATTTTATTGTTTTAAGGTACCCGACTACAGACGGAACGGTGATTTTAAAAAAGCGGATAAATAGATAATTTTCATGATATTTAGTGTCACTGTGATATTTATATGTTGATAATATGATGTTGAGTTATGTTATTTAGTAGATTAGAATACATCTATAAAATTGTTTTAAGGACATTTTGACAAAAAAAAATTATTTAAATACAATATTTCGGTAAAAAATGAACTTAGAATAACCTTTTTCAAAATGTTCTCCTCTTGTGAAAAATTCTTCTATTATAATAATATTTTGCCTGTATATAGATCAGACCTCTGTACCAGAGGCTCAACTATGATTTTTGAAAAATTCACATTTTTTTCAGAGTTACAACCAATTGAAATAACTATCCGTGTTTTTTTCTTAAACTTTCTCCCCTCTGTTGTCGCAAAACATGGATAAGCCCACTTCTTCCACTAAGTTATATATTTCAAGAATTCTAGTTGAGCCTATGTACAGAGGTTTAAGCTATATACAGGTAAAATATTATTTAAATAGAAGCATTTTTTCACAAAAGAAGAATATTTTGAAAATGGGTCATTCTATGTTCATATTTTGGCAAAATATTGTACTTAGAATTTTTTTTATTGTAATACTATTCTTAAAACACTTTTGTATACATTTTCTAATCTAAGTGACACTAAATATCATAAATATTATCCATTTATACGCTTTTGCAAAATCACGGTTCCGAACGTGGTCGGATACCTTAAAGAACATAAATAGGCTTAAAAAGCCATAACTATGAAATAACTAATATGTATTGCCCTTTTTTTGGAAAAAATTATTTTTAAAGGGAATTTTAGCAAAATTTTTTTAAGTTAAAAACGTGATAAATAAAAATAAATTGCACATTATGTCATTTTAACGTCATTGATATGCTTCTTGATCCCTCTGAAGTATCTGAAACAGCAGGATAAAAAATATTTTAAGAAATAAATATTTTATTAGAGAGAGCATTTTTTTAAAATTTGATGGTCATGATTTTTCGTCAAAGTTACTGCATGTTCTAAGCTAAAAATGGCTGTAAAATGTGATTAAATGTATCTGTTTTAAAACTTACGATTTGTTACACTTTGAAGGGGCCATAGCATATATGTTATAAATTTCATTGCATTTGGTTCGATTTTTTTAGAAAATATCCCTTTTTTCGTGCACAAATTATCATGAAAAGTTCATTCTTCAAAAAACGATTAAAAATATTTTTATTAGTTAGATAAAATAAAAGCTTTAAAAAGAACTTAAAAATTTCTCTAGTTTTATGTATTAGTCCTTCTTCCTCAATAATTAATTTCTTTTTTCCTTAATGACCCAAACAACACCAAATATCAAACACCTAAAAAGCACTTTCTCAACCTAGTCGGATACCTCAATTTTCTGATATAGTGTTTCTAAAGAAAAAAAGTCTAGAAATATCTATGCACTCATGTGAGAATTCCTTCATCATCGTGTGTGTGTGATTGAAAATTTTTTTTAAAAAAACTCAAATATTGTGCATGAAAATCTGACGTATAAAGTGAATAGATAGATTACAGTAGCGCTCTATTGTGTGCATATAACTGACAAATCCACCACATGTAACTATTTATGTAAGACGCCTCGAGAATGAGTCAGATATATAACTTTACGTCAAATTTATATGATAATATATAAATATCACTGATATGTTACCATACAGAGAAATATTATAGAATTTGTCAGATTTAGCTATTCTGTGGTGTTTGAGATGCTTTACAGTATTAGTTAGTAGCTTTACAGGCACAGTTAAAGTTTACGACAGAACTTTTCTGAAAACGTTTTTTACAATTTGAAATTTCCTATTTTATTTGTGATGAGTTCTGTTCACGCCCTCTTACTACTAATCTTCTTGGAGGAAAATACTTCTTAAACTGTTGTTTGAGTTTAAAACCTCCTTCCTTAGACAGAACTTGATTTTGGGCTAATTTTAGTGCTCTTTAAACTCTAGAACAGTGAGTGTTAGAGTTAGTTGTTATGCTGTTATTAAAGTGATATTAGCGAATCGACTATTGGAAATCCTTAGAGTTCTTTAAAAAAAGTTTCAATCCGGGACTTCCAGCTATATATATAACCCTGGTAAAATCTGAACAGTGCAGTTATACATCGGGCCTGACACCTGAGTTGGCACCACTTCTCCTAACTACGACTCCAACGGGAGTACATTTGAGCACTTGACAGATTTAACTAGCATCGCTCCTCTACACAGCGGGTCTTCAGTAGTACTGGGCTCGAACTCGTGACAAGTCAGTCACGATCCGATACCTGGACCATTAGGGTACCGCGTCCACACCAGTTACATCAGAAGACACGTAGTTAAGTACATAGTTAGGAAGTACATAGTCTTAGGAATTGAGGATAGTGATTAAATTTGACTGCTTCCTCGTTTTATAGCATTACTTAGTAGTAAATTGATGAATCTATAAATTAGTTTTTTACAACAATGGCTAATCATTTGGTGTCTAAAACTTTACCAGCGACCGCAGTATCGTGACATATATGCATTTATATTTCGAATAGCTCCTTATTTATCTAAATACATTCAAAATTTGGAATGTTGTGAATAAAATATGCAAGTCATAGAGGGTGTTGAGCGACTTATCATCAGGCGCCTTGTTCCTTTTAACAAGAAGATGTATTTATCGAAATTGGAAATGTCAACAATTGCTATAAATAAAAAAAGGAAAGAAAACTATTAAGTCACATAATTCGAATGAGCTTTTCTACACCTTTGTAGTAGTAATTTCCGATTTTTGTTTCTCTTTTAGTGAAAAACTAAAAGCAACAGTATAATGAAATCTGAATACTTAAAGTATGAAAGGCCATTGAAAGGATGATAATTAGTTAAGTTGATTACGTAAATATAATAAAGAAAAGAGGGAAAAAAAGTTTCAGTAGAAAAATATTTTTTTAAGAGATTTAATCGTAATTTATTCTATTTTTTTTTAACTCTAAAGAGAGTAAAAACTTTCATTTTTTTGTACTAGAAGAATAATTAACGTTCATTTTTAAGTCAGATTAATGGAAAGTATCTTTAGTTTTATAAGTTTAACTTTAATATTCTGTATCAAAGATTTCATAATTTTTTTTTATTTAAATAAGTTAACCGTTTAAGAAATCAGAAACAAAAGCAGCGATTGTCATCGTTTTTAACATTGTGTTTTGTAACTGTAAACAAAAGGTTGGATTTCTCATAAAAACGAAATATGAAATTAATTGCAAATAAATCTATGCTCTGAATTCTAAGTATCTGATTTTGTATTCTAAAACTAATCAATTCACTAATTTTTCCTGATCTATGTTTCTCCATGTATTTCCATGATACAAATGCTGATTAAGGTGATCAGTTTTTTTACGATGAAAAGGAGGTCGAAAAATTTAAGAAAAAATTACAACGTACATGTATGTAAAATTTAATAATTAAAACAAAATTACGCTTTTAATTATTTACTTCAACGAGTATTTTTCCATTGAATGACTTTTTTCTGTCGTCATATCATTTTCTAAAATATTGGAAATTTCGGAGCAAAATATCTCCTTCATACTGAATTTTAGGTTAAGCACTGCACTTATATATTAACATTCAATCTTGATTTCTCACTTGTCCAAAAATTATTATCAACTGAAAAAGCTCTCAACTGCTGCATTAGTTACAAGGCAGCACAACGTAAATTCAACAAGAATAACTAAATTTTCAAATAGAATGTGTTCCTTTTTGAAATGGTTTAAGTATTTTTACCCGTCTTTTATCAAATTCAGCATGTTAATTTTACAATTGTTCTAAATTATTAGAATTTATATGTACATTCACTTGTCTTTCTTCTTCAAACAGACCATTGTCATCGATTTTAATATCAGGTATTTCTTTCGATAAAAACTCAACACAATTTTCTATATCTGCCCAATTTACTTGCGATGAAGTCAAAAAATGCCATTAAAAACTATTATTTCCTGTGATATTTGTTTCAGACCAGTCTTCGACATATTGGAAGCATGTTTGGTTCATCTCTGAATACAGATATTAACAGATCAGTATTAAAATATTGAAAAGGAGGACAAGTAGGAGGACACTTTTCGAGGAAGGACAGGTCAGAAGGAAGGTGGACTGTCCTCCCTAAAAGATGACGATTGGTCACCTTAATATTGATACTTTATTATTTTTACTTTATTATATATTGGGTTTTTCTCCCTTGGCAAGTATAATTATTTTATAATTTTTATGAAGATTTTTCTGTGTGAAATTCATTGATTTCTGTAGTGCATATTTAAGCTTTCTTTGTTTATCTATTATACATAGAAATATTCGAATTTAATTTAGTTTGTTAAAATAATAGCTAGCTAGCACATGCTACTTACTAAGCCACCAAGAGGCTATTGTTGCACTCACTGTTCAAAAATGTCACGCGACAACTTTTCAAAACTTTATCTCAGTCGCATTATTTATCAAGCCCTCATAAATACAGAATGATTCTCTACGGGGCCGCCAAACTTGCAGGGTGTATAGGGGGTACAGAGACGACTCAGAATGACATAAGAATGCAGTGTCAGGAATACCGTAGTCGTGAGCTATGGCGCAAGGAAGTAGAAACAAAGAACAGAAACAGCAACACATTAATATGAAGCAGAAAAACACTTTTGAAAGGTTGTTCCACAACAAGTGTTCGAAATTACTAACCAAAAGTTGTCTGACAGGCCTGACAGCGACGCTATATGGAATACTATATGTTCTGAAAGATTCTTAGCATGTGATGAGATCTTTAACTGAAGGAACGGTTGGTCGTACGCCAAACTCTTCATGTGAACTAGGAATGGCGATTCTTTCCGAAAAAGATCAATATTTAAATCGATTCAAATCGTAACCTGATGAATTGATTCACAAAAAAATCGAGGTCTAAAAGACCGATTTACAAAAAGATCTTTTTTTTCAAATCTGCATTTACAATGTAAATATAAATCAATTTTATGAAAAAAATAAGAAAGATGCCATAACAAACGATCTCTTATCAGTAAAATCAGGGAATTTTTTAGTGCAGGGAATTCGACGATTACAATTTTTTTTATTACCATATCAAAGTAATAGGTAAAAAAAGACATTTATTTTTTAAATGTATTTGTTACATTAATAAGTTTAGAAAATAGATAATATAGCTTATATAGTTCCCAATGCTTAATATCTAAGGATTTTTAACAACAATAGCTTGTCAAGTTTACTGAGACCCAAGTGTTTCAGCTCATCACTTGCGATGTTGCCGGCAATCGAAAAAAGACGATCACAAGGAAAAGATGATCCCACGATACTCATATACATCATGGCTATTGAGTGAACGTGATGATAAATGGTTTTTTTTGTTCTTGCCAGAAAAGTATAGGATCATACTTCAGGAGCACAACTGCCTGCGATAAATAGTGCTCAAAAATAGTACATTCAACTAATTGTAAATAATTTTTTGGTTTATACCAAAACAAAAAAAATCGAATGTCGATTTTTTAGGATAAAATATTGATTCACTGAAACGATTCAGTGCTACATATCAATTTAAAAAATCGATTTTTTTTGGCCTCAGAAATCGACTTTTTGATTAAGTGATCTCAGATCGCCATTCCTAATGTGAACCCAGAAGAAGAAATCCATGCATGATAGGTCCGGTGATCTGGCAGGTCCATGAACCGGGCCACCACGACCTATTCAACCATGGCCAGAAGTTACGCTGTGGAGTCGACGGACGTGAATTCCGTAATGTGGACGAAACCCGTCATCGCTGTCGATTCAATGTTGTTGTTGTTACTAATGCCACCTGACCGGCAAAGGCCAAATCAAGGCCCACGAAACTCATCATGGCAAAGGGCTAAGTGACGCATGTCTTTGACCGTAGCTTTGAGCACCATACAAGTGACAGTACGATTTTGGCTTGGTTCCACCCCAATTTAGAGGGAGAACACTCTGGGGGTGGTCAGAGGCCTCCCACCTCTCTTCCCATTCCACCAACCGCACGGGAGAACTTGCGGCCCGACGGCTATTTAGAATACCCTATGCCGCAAAGGCACTATACATTTATAAACATCCATGTCTTCTCCGGGTTTCGAACCCAGTCCCTACGGCACCGCAGTTAGCGTCGCAAACCACTATTCCGGTCGGGCGATCAATTCAATGTACCTTTCGTTAAAGAACCAGACTCACCTAGCATTCTGTTCATACTTGGGAAGGTCGTGTCATGTGGAACGCGCCTGTTCGGGTAACTCTCCTGGAACAACCCCCGAGCGGTGTGCCCATTACACAGACTTTTGGGAGAATTATTCCAGAGCTTACCGAATTCAATGCAGCACCGCTGTCAGGCTGGCCAGACGACTTCTGGTCTTAATTTCGAACACCTGTTGCAGTACAACCTTTTAATAAATGTTTTCTGTCCCATTAATGCCTTCAGATCTTTTTGTCCGTTTCTTTGCGAAATAGCTCGCAACTACGGCATTTGTGACCGTGCATTCCTTTGGGATTCTAAGTCATCTCTGTATCCTCTACACCCTCTGCAAATTTGTCTCTTTGGTAGTGAATCACCCTATCTGTATTCAGATTCTCTGTGACGAATCTTTACGGCACCTTTCCACTAATACTCTTAGGCGTCTTTGGGGATTGTAAATTCGCGTATATTTCCAATCAGCTCTAAAAGAAGAAAATGGGATATGCAAAGCAGATAAGGTATTTAAGGAGAGCGTTGTAAGTTAGCGGAAGAGAAGGTGATTGAGCCAGCAACAGTAGTGACGAGGTTAGGAAGATTCAATTGGATTACGATATTGGAATATTGCTGTTATTATTCAGCGAAGTAGCCTTAGAAGGATTAATCTGCCTGTAGAGATCGGTAGTACAGCCAGGTGATATATTCTAACTTAGTACCTCTTACCACAAGAGTTAATATAATAAAGTTAGTTAAATCTTAGTGAATGATAATAATTCAAATTGCGTGTATTTCTCGGACCTCCTATTCTGGTAAACCCGTTCGATATTGAGCTTAGTAATTGATCCGTTTCATATTTCGTAATTTAATTTAATAGTGAAGATAAATCTCTTTGACGTAGACATATAGTTGAATATTTGTTATTAGAAGGTTGATATTTGAACTGAGTGAATAAATATAATTTATTATACAAATGGCATGTGGTCATTCTTTGCCCTCAAGTTAATCTTAGTGTCCAGGGTGGAACCCAGTGGGGTTCTCACACATCTCTTCATCTGACTTATTCTTTATTTCCTTTTGGCCCTTAACTTTTCAAGGCTTCGCTCTATCCTTCATTTCTTTTAATTACTTGTTAAACTCGCAAGGTACGAACTGCAACCTTAAGCTCACATCATCAGATTATTATAGTTAGCTGACGCAATAGTGCATAGTCTACCGAAACCCTCCAGTTGGCGTCGAAAAATTAAATCGTCCTATATTTAAAACATTCTCGGTTTCATGGGTTGAAATAAGCTGAGGTGCTTAGACTGAGAGAGAATAGTTTTGTCCTTATTAAGTTTCACCCGCGTGTTATCGCTGCTGCTTTTACGTTTAGTAGCAGATTTCTTTCTTCAATTTCATAAAAAAAAAATGACATAGCCTCCTGGATACTTTTGGACATTACTGTACCCAAGTAACCCGCAAATTTAAACATATATATGTCTCATGCATTGGAGTAATTCTTAGATTGACAGGACAAATACAACGTGCAGCTGTTTATCATATTATATTTTATTTCAATATTCAGCAAAGCCGTCTGTACTCCAGGCCATGACGAAACGAGTCCTATTTTTAGCATCGACAGGAGCCAGTGCGTCGTTTGCTCCACGTGATTCTTCGTAATTTTGCCGGAGTCGAAGTCAAAGTCCTTATGCCGGAGGCGGGTTGAGTTGTTTTGGTAGGTTTTACCCCAACTGACACTTGAAGGATTGGAGATTCATCGCATATATATACAAAATAGCATGTGGGCTGTTGACGACGGGCCTCATAATTCTAAACCACATCGATCAAGTGACACTTGATCTATGTGGCACCTGAGCTAAAATCTCATTCTCTAAAATTCCACATCAACATGAAGACATTCAGTCTCGATGGATTTAACGGGCACCACTTCAAGATCTTGGCTTTCAAGATCACCAGACCTTGACTTTTTGGCTGTGGAATTATCGTAAAAGTATTGTGTTCAGTGATAAGATTGGAAATTTTGCTCACTTGAAGGCACGGATTACGCAATACATTCAAAACGTGACCATTAAGGAACTCTTTGTTGTTTATCGGTTGCAACACGTGACGGAAAATAGGGGGCAGCATATTAAATGCATCTTACGCAAGTCCAGTGATATTGAGCAAGAGCTTTCATTGTTGTTTTTTATGTAGGGTTTGGAAAAAGAGGAATTAAAAATTGATTTTCCCATCCAGTGCGGTACAACTGTGCTGTGCTGGATAGATTTTCCCACTGTTACAAGTGTTGAATGACTTAAAAGTCATTTTTTTCGTCACCCCCCGAGACAATCGTGCTTATTGAACAATACAGTTAGTTTGTTTAATGTGCAACTCGTAGCACAATCGTCGTAATTCGATTCAAAATATCACTTAGAGCCGAATTCACTTTTCTTTTGCCGCTTACAGCATCATATATTGATACACTTAGGAATTTTGAATCTCATACTATACTGTTTCCCCCTTCTTCAAGTATATTCATTTTAAATTTTAAGTCATTCTGACCAGTTGTTCTTTTTTTACAGTATTTTAAAAATTGAATTTTAATTATAATCGCCCTGTATTTTAAAAACTGTATCATTGAAAATAAGCAGAAAACTTCAAACATTATTTCTAGATAATATAAATTATTAATATTTTCCAATTCAACATTAATTGCTTACTACTATGTAATCAACATTTTTTAAAAACAGTTGTAGTTAATAATTTTCAACGATAATACTTCAATGTAACGAAACATAGCTATATTAATCAATGAAAAAGAAACTTTATTAAAACTCTTAATTTTGTTAATTAATTCAAAGAAAAGTCTTCATAAAGCTTCAGTTTCAATTTAAAATTAATAAGATTAATTAACGTATTGATATTTACCTTTTATTTAATTTGACTAATTCTTTTTTCTAAGAAACGCTGTTGAGAAATCAATTTAAGTATTTGTTTAGTCTCGAAGAAAATTGTAAGAAGAAAAAGTGAGAAGATCAAAATTTTAAAGCAAATTAAGATTAGAAAGGCCGCTAAATACTCTCTCAATATTCATATATTTATAATAATCTAATAAACTCCCCAATAACTGAAACTAAATCTCCTTATTCAACTTAAGTGCGTAGAATTGTTTCTCGAGATATTTTCGAATGTAAATCACTTTTAACTTTTTGTGACATAAATGAAAAAAACTAATTGTGCTACTGTTGCGTTTGAAAGAGGGACAAGTGTATTTTCCCAGTAGATAATTGCTTTATGATATTTTTAATGTGAACTTTTTTCGCGTATTGTTACAATGATTTTTGCTAAACTAAAAATTTCTGAAAATGGAATCAGTGTTATACAGGTGATATTAGATATTGGGTAGATATTTCGACAATACATTTATTTATGAATTAGTGAGTGAATGCAAGTCCAGTTTCTGAGAAATAGTGTATCGTGCTTCCACACCACAGGTCCAGGGTTCAAATCCCGGACTGGACAAGGTTGGCTCAGCCTTTCATCCCTTCAATGGGTCGATAAATGCTTGCTTGGAAACTGAACATTGGGGGTTTCACGTCAGCCTGACCGTTTAATCGAAACTCTGCACATGCATCCCAGTACCTAAGATCTCGAAACCTAAGATAGGCAAAGTACGCCTCATCCCTCATGGACTGTTGCGCCACTGAGTTCAGTTCAGTGAGTGTGCATGTCTTATGAATTTCGCACTATAAAGGAACACGAGGGTTATTGACGGCGGAACTCATAACTTTGAACCATGGCCAACTAATAAGTATTACACTCGAGCTGTCCCCCTCTCTAAAATTCACACTAAAAACGGGAGGACTTTAAGCTTGGAGAGCTTTAGAGTTCTTAGCCCCTTTATACGATCTTCAGTGATACCAAGGCTCGAACTCATCAAGTGCCAGCCACGAGTCTGTTTTCTTGACGACTACACAGCCGCAGTCCCAACCCCACAGTTTAAGTCCTAAGCCAGAGTTTGCTAATTAATTTATATATGTCATTTTGTGCTGTTCTGTCTTTTTTATTACTTTGCTTCAAACTAGATACAAAGTATTATTTTTAAAGGAATATTTATCATAACGTTTTTTAAACATTTTTCTAGTTGTGCAAACATTTAAATAAAATTCTTAAAACTTTAAAAAAAATTTTATTTAAAAACTTAAATAAAATTATTATTATTCGCAGTAAACATTTACTAAAGACATTGTTTAATAGCTAAGTCAACCACATCGGAAATTTTGAAATAAATTCTTGTTCCCAAAATAAAATTCTTAATTTCCTCCCAACAGATAACAATCTACAACACTTTTGTGTGCCCGAAACCATACTTTAACTGGAACAAAGAAAGAACAATTATTTAATTAACGCCCTTTCTTTTTGTTCCAAATTTAGCCCCACACTTTCACACTATTCTACAAACTAAAAATAGTTTAGAATAGAACAGAAATGTATTTTTTTTAAACTCGCAAACACATGTGCTTGACCCTTCCAGAATCTCCAACAGAGAGAAGCCTACACACAAGATTAGCTGCGTTCTTCTCTGCGGGATAACAACGACAGGACTTCAAGCACTGTTTTCCTGAATGTTTGCATTGATTTGGGTTCCCCTCCCTTCTCAATATTCTTCTCTCATGACACGCAGATACGGCTACGAAATTGATAGATCAGATTTCATTCCATGTGAAATCATTTCACTGAGGACTTTCATGCATAATAGATCGGTTCATGCTTTACCCATTCTAGAAATAGAACGCGAGCCCGCCTTTGTTTGTTTTTGCGCCATTTGCGAACGATAACAGTAAGGCGATTAAGAAATGGTCGTCTGTTTTGTAAAACTTCTTTATTTATTTATCTACTTATTTTTTTAAACAAGACGTTTACAGCGGTTCTTAACCTGCAAAAGTAGAAATTCTACAATTAACGCTAAGTTTATTATATAAAGTCTTAACATTATTGTATGAATGCCTTAAGCCTATTTTGAATTCGAAAAATATTCGATAGTATATTAAAATTTAATTTCGTTCTTTGTATCATACAAAACTATCTTATGTGTATATAATTTATATCTAGTTTTAATTTGCTTTCATTGTCAATAACACATCAATACTGAATCGAATTCCTTTTTTTTTTACTTTTGAAACAAGAAGTTTACACAGCGCTTAAGCTGTAATGGTGTTAATTCTACAGTTAGCCCTAAGCCTATTTTATAAAGTCATCATCATTGCGTGAATGTACCTTAAGCCCATTTTGAATTTGAAAAATATTCGATTGCATATATATATACTAGCTGGTATACCCGTTCTTCGCACGGGTGAACTGAAAAATTAAACAACACAGATTGAAGGATAAAGAAGTTTATAATGAGTTAATTTTACGTGAATTGCAAATTAAACAAAAAAAGCTTTTTTGCGTAGCTCAGCAAAACAAAAAAAGCTTTTTTGCGTAGCTCAGCAAAACAAAAAAAGCTTTTTTGCGTAGCTCAGCAAAACAAAAAAAGAGAGAAATAAAACACCTTTGTTAAATTTTAAGTATGTAGATCTAATAGCTGATAAAAAAGGATATTTTTTTATTTATAACTCCCCTAACACTCTTGAGGGTCGATTTTTGAAAATACCATCCTAAGCTGATCTCTGCTCAGCAAAAGAAACACATTGTTAAAAGTTTTGTGTAATGAACACTTAAAATAGTGTAAATAATTTTTATCTGAAAGTATAATACATTAATATTACTTTCTGTAGTATTTATTTTATGTTAAAATTGTAATATTCGCAATCAACGCCGTTTATTAAATTATAATGACGATTCAATAAAAAACATAGCGAAATGTTAACGATAGAGTAAAGTTGGCACAAATGCCTAGCTACTTTCATAACACGAGCTTTATTAGAGCTTTGTAAGACCCGCCGTGTAGGGGCGCGATGCACGTTAATACTTTATCCAACCGCATTATGATTTACTGCATTTTTCATACAATATTTTTTTTGGATCACTACATTTAAAATTAAGGGATATACATAAACAAAATACTCCACTTTGGAAAATTTAATCCGTTAGAGCTAATAAATTAATTAAAGATATTCCACTGTAAAATTAATTATATATACCGTTCACTTAAAATAAGTAGTCAAATAATTTTTCTAAGGTCTTCATTAACATACAAAAATAAGACACTTAAATTTTGACAAACTATTTTTTCCGCTAAAATACTCATCATGGAACCCGTGGTGCTATATATCTTGGAAGAGTGGATTTCAAAGAATATTCCTGCTAAGTATTGGTAGAATATTTCTTTTAAGTTGGTGTGGTGTGGTAGTTAAGAGAAGAGGGTGCCAGCTCAGGTGTCGTACACGTCACTTGACCATGGTTCAAAATTACGTGGTCCGTTGCCAAAAGCCCTCATGTATCTGAACAGTGCGACGTTAATATTCACTCGTTCCAAAAGATACAGTGCAGTAGTTTTAATTATTTTTATACTTAAAAATGCAATATCTGCCTATTCAATTAAAATTATAGTGTTATAATTAACTACTAACCACAAACAAATTTTGAAAATTTGTCCAAAGGATGCAGTGTGAAAGAGAAAGTTTATTTACTTTAAGTATCAGAACTGATAAAAGCATTTATTTGGAAAAAAGATCAATTTTTTACCACCAAATGTGCATAATAAAATGTTAAAAAAAACATTAAAATAAAGAGAGATTTATAACAACATCTCCCTTCAAAACTTAGTTTGATTCTGAAATTAAAAAATAGGCATTATATCAGAGGAATTAATTAGAAGCGAGCACCTTGCGTAGCCAAAGCAAAAATGGTTTTTCAATAACAAAAGATAGATATATGCAGACGCGGTTTTTTTTTTTTTTTTTTTGCAGCGCATGCCAGAATTGCTAGCAGATGACAGAATTTTTTCCTACTTACTTGACAAATATCGTTATATTTTGGACACTTCATACAATATCTTTATAAACTATAGTTTATGCTATAAATTATAGCCTATGTGCTATTCTGATGTATAAGCGCTATATTACTGTAAAGTTTCATTAAAATCCATTCAGTAGTTTTTGCGTAAAAGACCAACAAAGATTTTCACAAACTTTCGCATTTATAATATATATTAGATATATGTATATATATTACAATTTAAAATTTCATTATTTATATTATACAAAACTATTTTATTTCTATGAATTATATCCACAGTCTTATTTTGACTTACTATTACATATCAATATCTCTATTACGTATCTGTGAATCCATTTTTTTTATTGAAACAAGACACTTACAGCTGTTCTTAACTTGGATTAGAGTCCTCAGTTAACGCTAAGCCTAATTTATAATGTTCTATTATTACTGTATGAATATATTTTAGGCCTATTTATAATTCAAAAAACATTCGATTAAACAAAGCAATTTAATTCCATATGATTTAATAATTCATATATAACTGTTTTATTTATGTGACTTATATTCAATTTTATTTTTTATAAATTTTCTTTTATATATCAGTACTAGGAACCCTGAAATAAATTACAAGTTTGCGATGTGTTTCAAACTAGTTCTAGTAATTAATACTTTCTCTATTTTCAACCGAGAAAATTCTATTCCTTTATGCATTAACCCATTTTTTACTTTATGTATTTTTTATAACTAAGAGGATAATTTTAAAAATCTTTTAATAATTAATTATATTAGTTATTGCCTATTAAAATAATTTCTGTTCTCCTCTTAATAACAGTATTATGAATAAAAAAATAACCTAGATTATGAGAAGAAAAAAAACATGCAAACTGGAGTTGAATTTTCATTTTCTGGATTAAGCAACATTTATCCGTCGAATCTTCAAAAAACATTTTAAACATAAAACTCGAAACTAATTTATTGAAGAATAGTTACGGCTGTCAGTTGTT
Source organism: Trichonephila clavipes (assembly GCA_019973935.1). NCBI lineage: Eukaryota > Metazoa > Arthropoda > Arachnida > Araneae > Nephilidae > Trichonephila > Trichonephila clavipes. The sequence continues at coordinate 447,810 of BMAU01021177.1, read as the reverse complement.
GCTGCTCGATTAGAAGATCCACTTAATACAGGCAGTAATCTATGCAATTTTGATCCACAATCAGGCGATGATATCAGCATTAAAACTAATTCCTCTTTCGCCGTTCCTGGACAACATGAGAACTTACGAGGTATTATAAGTAAAATATCAGCACAACTTTTAGTGCAGTACTTCCCCCAAGTGGTCCCCTATTTTATTCAGGAGGTCAGTGGGAAATTAAAATTGATTTTGGCGTTCCTGAACAAAGTTAAGGGGCCAACGCAAGATTTAATATAAAAAAATTGATTTATTTTTATGGAAATTTAAATAAATAACAATAAAATTCACTCGGTTATTCTCTATTGGGTGTTGTACCCTTTTGCGCGTGGACTGACTCAAATCCTAAACACGGATGAATTCATACTAATACAGGAACTTCTTATTGAAATATCCACAAATGAGAGACTGAAACCAATGTTTTGACAAGAATATATCACAAATTCTGTTTACAAAAACAGATTTCAATTTTATATCCTACATTATGGGTTATTGTACAGAAGTTGTTGAGTACTTTCCCGTCTTCCAATTTGGTGGAACATGCATTCAGTGTCGTAAAAAACTTCATCACGAAAAAAAAGGGAAAAAAAAAAGAAACCGATTAAAAACTAGAGCTTGTGGAGATTTGCAGTTGTTAGTCACAAACATTGAGTCGGTCATAAATACACTTACAACATCTCATTAAGTTCATCCAGGTCATTCATTTTTTTATTTTACTTTAAACACAAAAGTTATAATTTCATTAAATATTTCTTCAGCAAAATGTTTCTTTTTTTTAATTTGTAATTTTTATACTATGCATTTATGTAGCTTTTTCACTTGGGGAGGGGTACCATTGGAAAGTTTAGACTTTAAAAAGGGGTTCATGGGCAAGTTTTGACTATAAAAAGGGCCCACGGGTTAAAAAAGTTTGGGAATCACTGTTCTAGTACAAAAAACCATGACAAAAAAACTGAAAAATACTTACACTGTCTTTAATAATTATACATTTTTCAATTGTAATTTCAATGCAATAAACCAAACTATAACAGCATGAACATGATAAACCTTTTAAAGATTTTAAAAATATTTTCTTATGAAAAATGTTTTCAAAATTTTAAATATCTTTAAAAGGATCAAATGTGGTATGCATTTTTCTATTTTTTAAATAAAAAGTTACATTTTCACAGAAATACCCAATTCAACGCAATTGAAAATAAAAAAAACGAGTGAAAAGTAGTGATTTTGCTTAAACAGGTATAATGAGATCTAATTAATACAATATATACAGGTAAATAAAATAGGTAACAGATATTAATGCAAAGTTGCTTTAATCGAATGAAAAAAAGGCTCTGAAACGAAATACCTAAATAGGAAATATTTTTTGTATTAAAAAGCTCTACATAACGCAATAGAAACAACGCAAAAAAACCCTTTCTGAACAATGGAGGTAATGAAAAACCAAAAAAGAAGTAACCCCCTTCCACGTAAAAAATAAAATGGAAATGACTTTAAAAAACTATTTGCAGAAGGTATGTGAAAAGAAATTGCTTTTCGTAAAAATTTCTTGCAAAATTTTGAATCAAATTGCAATTTATTTTTGAAGGGTTGCATGTTCTCTGTGAATTCCTTGCGATTCGATTTTACATTAAGAATGGTTCTCTCGCTAAAATTGTCAACTTCAGTTTCTTAGAATTGCTCGATCGTCACATTGTTTACCATTCTATTCTTTGATTTGATACTTTAAACTATGCATTCAATATTTTCTCAGGTTCTATATGTTTCATCATACAATCTATGCATGAAAAATTCTTAGCTTTGAAATCTTTTCAAGAAGAGAGGTAGTTTATAAATGTTTTTAAAATGTATTTTGTTTAGTAGATGTTAAATGTGTTACATAAAAATTGTAAAATATGTAGCTTTTTTAAAATAATTATTTTTTAAAAGTTAAATAATGCTTTTTCTTGAATTAATGCAACAAAATATTTTGTGTTTATGGGAAGAGAATCCGTAGAATTTCTCGCACAGTAAATATTATTTATTTTTTTATTTCAATTCTTTATTTCAAACACATATGTAGCAAATGGAATTGAAATGAACATGTTTTTATCATAAGAAATGTCCAATGGGAGAAATTCATATAACGACATAATCACATGATAAGGGCAATCACCAGTATCCAGTCGATCAGCTCATTAATTCACGTGACGTTTTCGTCGCCCGACAAATGATATAACGTGTTTCTACCCAATCGGTTCATTCGCTTTGCTGTTGCCAATGTTTGTTTTTTGTAGAAACATTCTTTTAAAAAGTACATATTTGACATAAGCAATAACATACATAGGTAATCAGAATGCACTCGATATAAAAGTACATAAATAATATTCCTTCTGCTTTAACTTCGAATATTTTTTTTTTTGAAAAATTTTGGCATTTGAACATTTTTACCCAACAATCAAATCTGAAATTTTACAAAATTTTACTAGTTTTACGACAAGACCAAGTCTAATACCGGATTGTTTTGAATTGAATAAAAAACACGTGACAGTCAAGTGTGAATTGAGCCCATTGTAATTTAAATAAGATACAACACATCTAAAATTTTATATTCCTTTTAAAATCTCTTGAATCTATAAACTGTGAATGTTAAAAATATCTAGTAATATCGAAATAAGGATGTTTACCCTAACACGAAACGTTTCGATTAATCCATTATTTCAATCAAATACACTTAAAGAAACCCCATACAAATATTTTGTCAACTTATGTAGACAGAAACGTGTTCGTATAATGGGCAAGACAAACCATAGTGTTTATATGCCTGTGTTAAACTGAGGACAACAAAAAAATAAATGAGGTTTACATAACGGAATTGATAAAGAAATACAACGGCCGATCCAGTCGAATCGTTAGAAAGAGTTGTGTGTGTGTTCTTGTCTGCTCAGATCACGCAAACGATTTTTATGTACAACGACGTAGCATTCGCCTTTAGAGATTAAGGTCTTCTGTAGGTCAAAAGATTATTCAATTTTTTTCCAAGATTGGAGACATTTCTTTTGGAAAGAATCTGATTCACTTTATGGAAGATTTACGCTGCATGTCAGTAGCATGTACTCTTATAAAAATGTTGTTGCTAACTTTTACATTTTGTAGATACTTCCTTTTAAAAAAATACATATTTATCAACAATAAGAAAGAACATAAAAAAAGAAAATGAACTTTTCATTGTATTTATTTTTATTTTTTATTTATTTATTTTTAGTCAATTTTGAAAACTTTTGGAAGAATCTTAATATTTGAAGATGTTTACCCAATCATCATCAGTTTTTAAGATTTATCTAAATTTTACGAGTAGAAAAGGAAGTATAAATCTAATGTCAATTCTGAATGCTATGGAGAACACGTTGCTGCGTTTATAATACGACCATTATGAATTTAGCCAACTAGAGAATTAATTGTTCACATCAAAACTGAAGTAAAGGACCGAGAAATAATATTCGAGGAACACAAAAAGAGCTTTCTATGTACACACTATTCTAAAATATTTCTTTCACTTATGATAAACGACACACATACACATATATCACTTAGCATTAGGTAATTCTTTATATTCATAATCAAACAGAAACTAAATTATTCTATTTTGATTCCTTGCCAGCTTTGAAATTTAACTTTATCGTTTGGTTCAATTAATAACAGCTTACGAACACAAAATCGCCTGCGTAATTAGAATTCTTCTAGAAAAGAACAACTTTTGTCTTTAGAGAAGCGGATGGCACATCAAGAGGCAGATAGTTGAAAAATAAAATTTAAAGGAAAGGGAAAAAAGTTAAATGGAATCGACAAATCCATTCCGATGGGCCGAAGGCTAAAAGATTTCTTTCGATGATCATTGATGTTTTTAAAAGTAATTATGTTTATTTTTGTGCTTCCGTTGAAAAAGAGTAGTTAAGTCAAATTAAATTTACCCTAATTGCAAGTGTGGACTGAATAATTTGCTTAACCCTAATAAATCAGATGGAATTGGGCTCTTTTTTTAAAAATAGTTTCTTAAAAAGAGAAGAATAGTTTTGTGTAAATAAGAATGGTAAATACGATTCTTTACAAATAATTTAATTGTTTTGCTTTTGTGAAAATATACGAGATTTTTTCTGTTTGTAAATTGCCTCGACTGATCGTTATTCTCGGATAGTTTTCATGTATAAATTATTTAGTTTAATTTATAAATTTAAGAAGTGTAATGTGTTAAAAATGTAAGCTATTAATGCAACTAGTTAGTTATTATTTATGCTTTTTAAAGTTCAAAAATGAATATTTTTAAGACTGTATGTAACTCTATTATTTAGTTTGTTCAAGAAAAAAATTTAAATAAAAGTGATGCTATTTGTGAAGTAAAATTGTTGCACTTTCAATCCTTACTATATATATATAAAATAACACACATACGGACACACAGAGAGATAGCTTTATTCTATTGTAAACTATCTAAAGTTGAATTCAGCACACACACAATGAAATTTTATATTTTTAAATTTATTATCCATATTTATTGTCTTAACATTCTGAAACAAAATAAGCATAATTGAATACAACTTGTAATTCTTAAAGTTACTTTTAATTTAAATAGAAATGACACCCACACTACCGAAGTGAAATTTCAGCACTTTAAAATTCTGCAACGAAATGTTTATATTTTTAAATATATTAACAGCGTTTTTTCTCTTGCGATTCAGAAACAAAATAAACACAAATTGACTTCAATTTGAAATTTAAAAAGTAGCCTACACCGCAAAAATATTTTTTCCCGCTAAACTGAAAATTAAAGAAATATATTATGAAGAAAAATTCTATATTTTTAGGACTTCATCAAAGCTCTAAGAACTCTTAAAAAATATTATCTATTTTGGATCAGGAAAACTAGATCTCAATTTCAAGGTCAGCAAATCCCTATTATTCCCCCTAAAAAATACATGCACCACTTTTACTCTGATAGGACCGGACAAACATAGGAGACAACCTAAAACATTATTTAGCCACAGAGCGCCCTCGACACTCGCAAACACAAATTCCAGGTGTAAAATTCGAAAATTGGTTTAAATTCCCCTTTCTCGGTTCGGAGGACCAAAACTTAATATAAATAATCGGGACGGCATCGGAAAAGATTCCAGCAACCCTGCCAATCTGTTGACCTATCCGTTCCTACCAACCTCTCGGCGGAGTGGTACGGTCGCCAACGCGCTCACGAATCGTATCGACCGCCATCAGCTCAGACTCACCTAGGAATCGTCTGCAGTCAGGGGTGAGTACTCTTGCTCTACACCCTTCTCTCCATCCTCTCTTCTCTCTATCTCCCACACAAACGCCATTTCTCACGTATACCCCTGCATGTTCTCTTGACTTTGCAAAGAGTGTTGGACATGTTCCTACCCTCCCTCTCTCTTTCTCACTTCGTTTCGTACCGTCACCCCCGTGCCTCCACCCCCGAGTACTATCGTCTGCAAAAATGATGTTTGTAAACGTATAGAAGTGAGATTGAGACCGGTGTCTCTCATACTGAGATTTTTTTTATTTATTTATTTCTACCGCGATGCTGTTTTCTTTGAGATTTGGACATGGGCCATGGGGGGGAAGTGGAGGGGTATTTGCAAATTAGTTTTGTCACGAAAGAAGTTTTTCCTGAATAGACATTCATTTTTTTATTATTATTATCATCTGTCACTCTTATCCGTGGAGTGAAAAAGTAACTGTTGCGTTTTTTTAGGAGTGACAATTTCCGGGAAAGAAAAAAAAAGTATTTTTGACACTTGGATGGAATACTTCACGGTTGCGATTTGTGCTCGTGGATAAAATATTTTGTGGAAAATAAACCTTTTATTATGTTTAAATGATATGAATAAGGAAGAAGAAATACTTCTAATGATTTTTAAGTGAAAAAGGAGTTACGAAATGATAGCCATTTATTTATTGTTTTTTGAAAAGTTTAAAAATTACTCTGAAATCATAAGAGAAATTATTTTTTTAAAGGATTAAAATGTTTCCTACAAGTGAATATTTGTACAATTTTAAAGATTTAATTTCTCTAGGATTAAACTCAAATTGTCCAGTATATATAACTTTGTATTACGTATTTCTTTATAAATAAAATGAGTGTCTAAAAAATTATATAGATACTTTGCCAATGCTCATGGTTATAAATACATTAAATTCTTAAGCAAACAGTATTTAAATATCTTTAAAACAAGCCAAAATGAATTTAAAACAAAAACATTTTTTATTCCTTCAAAAATTTATTTAAGTATAGAAAGTATATCTGAATAAGTTGGAAAAGTCTTTTTTTAAATATATATAGAATATGTTAAATGCTTTCTATACGCTTATACACAGCTATAATGTGCATAAGTGTGGCTCAATTTAATTATATTTCTTTATTTAAACGAATATTTTAATAAATAAACAAATATTTATTCAAAGTGTGTTCAATCAATGTTTAAAAGTAATACTTTGAACTTTGATATTATATTTTAATCTGGAAGTTATTAAAAAATATTAAATTTTTCAAGGAATTTGTTTTTGCGCAACCCAAATTTTTTATGATTTTGTAGTAATTTGCTTTCAATATAGATTGCGTTATTCTATTTTATTTTTTCGGATTAATTTAAATGCAGTCTTTATTTATTTTATGAAAGATAAGTAAAAATTGTGTCACGCTTTTATAAATTTTGAATTGTTTCAAAATACGTATAGAAATACATCGCGTGCAATATTTACATTTTAAAATATGGAGATTATTGTGCCGCAAGGGAAATTAAACTTTAAGTTATTTAGAGTTTGACAAATTTCATTTTACATTTTTTTCTATTTTATAATAAAGAAAGAAGTATTAAACAAGTTAGAAGCAGTTACCATGGGAACTAGAAATAAAAATGTTTTTTAAACAAACTCGTTGCCTCTTATGTTTTCCTTAAAAATGTTTTCCGTTGTATGTTGTTTGCATGCATTTCTTTCAATTCTGCTGTACTTATGTAAATGTTTAATTAAGTGTATAATTATAAAATATTTTTATTATATTTATGTTGTTTTATAATATTGTTATCTCTAATTAAATGACTGTTTTCGGTATTATACATCATTTAAAAGTTTATATACCTGTTTTTATATATATGGTGTGTTATTTACTGTTAAGATAACTTGCAAATATTGTATTTTCTGTTTTCATTTAGTGTTTAAGCAAATTAGAGAAACATTGCACTTAAAACATTACGCTTAATGAATGTACTTAAAGTTTCAAAAAAAGTAAATATATATTATAAGTAGGTAAAACATGGATTAACTTTACAAAAAGAACTTTAATTAAAAAAGTAAAACTATGTAAAAAAAAATTGCTTCGATATTTTAAAAATCAAGAGTTTTGAAAAAACTTACAAAAATGAACATTTTAAAAAATTAACATATTTTAAAGTGTTTAGTGTTTATTTTATATATTTTTATGCGTAATTAATATTTCTCATTGCATAAAATAATTAAATTCCATGCACAGAAAAATCCCATCTTAACTTTCCGAATAGTATTTTCAAAACAATTTTTAATTGCAACTGTGTTCTAGATAATTAAGTTACTATAAGGGGGGAATATTAATGCACTTAATGGCTTAGTGCATGAAAATAATATATTTAATGTTTTTCTCTTTAATATTTCGACAATATCATAAGTTGAACGTTTTTTAATCGCTGTTTTGTGTCCGCACTACTTAATCCAATTACTGAAAAATTTCAAAAAAGGAACTACTTAAAAGATTTACAAAGTGGCAACAGTTTGTGACGCCAAGGGATTTTTATTCAACTTAAATAATATAACTTAATTATTAGGATCTTAGATTTTGATCACTCTTTTTTTAAATCATGTTTTGGCCCAAAATACGACGTCAAAGACTTTTTAGTATAGTATTTGTATGTATCAAATTCATTGCACGAGAAAAAGTTAGTAAAGCAAAGTAATGTAATAAAGGATAAATGCAAAACAAACAAACAAAAATTCATTTTTTGAAATAATGAGTTAAAAGTTTTCAAGTTTTTTAAAGTATTAAAGAAACTTTTGCGAGTACTTTAAACCTTTTTTTCATCTAAGGGAAATAATTTCTATACAACTTCTGTAGTTTAGTAATCTAGAGTATTTTTGATATATTTAAATATTACTGGAACCATAGAACTTTTCATGTAAACCTTAGGCTGATATCTGAAACAACTTTTTCTCAGCAATCATTAAATATGTGATTACTATTTCCCATATAATTTTTTGTATTGTTCTGATATTACTATAAATTTATTGTTTTATGCTTTGTAGTTGTTTTATTTATTTGTATTTTTGCAGCTTAGGCTTTTATAATATTTTTATTTTTCATTAAATTTCCTTCTGCAAATAAAAAAAATGCTTTTTATCAAAAATAAGAATTGAATAATCCCTTTAAACGACAGAAATACTTTATGTCTGTGTCGAAAATACTTAAGACTTGCAAAATTTCTAAAATTATAAATATGAAATGAAGCGAAAAGAGGAAAAAAATCTCTTACGTAACTTTTTAAAATGAAAGCTTCTTTCTCTCCATCTGAAATATGTCTGATGAAAAAATACTAGGAAAATATTCATTCAGAATTTAGAAATACTACCATTTAAGCTTGCTCTTTTTAAAATATTCTTTAAAAAAAATGGCTGATACTGCACAATCTATTTTTACCACTCATGTTCAATAAATGCTGAAATCCACTTCTCTCTTCTCCTATTTCCAGTCTTTCGTTGGGGATATTTTTTATTGCATCAAATCTTCCAAATCTCTTTTATTTTCGAAGTTATTCCCTTGTAATGTTCCACTAATCTTCAACATTACGAAACGTCCACGAATTGAAGGCACGTTTCTGGGAATTTAGGATGTGTATTATATAGACAGGCTGTTAAATCATCGACTTGACATTCAATCGAGATACATAAAAAGTGTTTATTTTGTGCGAATATTTTAAACTTTTTCTTACCTTTGCATATTTTGATTTAGTTTAAACTATCCGACTACTTGCGACAACTTTTTTTTAAATAGATTTATGGAGATTTTTTTTATAGTTTTTAGACTTATTTAGTACATTTTAAGAAAGAAAGGCTAAAATTAAGAAGAGAAAAATAAATTATTACTTCTGAAATGGGAAAAAGTGGGTAAAAATTACTCAAACGGGGTCACTCTGTACAAAAAGTTCATGAACAAATTCTCAATTTTTAAATTTTGATGTATTACTTTTCTATTCCTTTTTGAAATAATCTTTAGGATATAAGAGGTATTTTTAAATTTTTACAAAAACTAGATCACTTTATCGTAGTTATTGTATGAACTACTTTAAAAAAACAGTGATTATATTCACATAAGGGATAGTAAATTTTGTAATAAAACAGGGATTGATAAATCTGAAGGATAAAACTTTTCTACTGTTATACAGGGCATACAAAAAAATTTCAGCTAATTATTTTCAAAACTCTTTGAGCAATTGCTGACTCCGCTTGAGCTTATCCAAAACAACACATTTCGAGTAAAAGGCATTTAAGAGTTCAACAACTTGTGTAAAGTTATCGCATCTCCTTTTACTAAAACACTTGTAGTTTTTGTTCTAGTGAATGAAAAATAAAGAACTTGGTATTTTTATAAAGCTATTGAGAATGCATATTAAATAAAAACAAAAAATGTCAATTTTTGTTGTTTCAAGTCAAAGTTTTACAGGAAAGATTTAATAGACGAACTTAAAATTTTTGGCATGTCTTCCCGACATCACATAGATGATTTTATGCGTGGCCGAATTATTGGAAAGATCGAAGAAGGGCGAAAAATAACAGATGTTGCCAGGGAGTTCGACATCGCTCACAGCGTTGTTTCACGGCTGTGGAAGTCATTTAAAACTACTGGATTGTGTAGTAGACGGCACGGGGGAGGTCGTGTTAGAAGTACGACGCCTGCAGAAGACAGATATATCGTCCTATCAGCAAAAAGGAACAGGCGCACCACAGCTCAGCAGGTGGCAAATCAGTTTCTTGCTGCCTCAGGAAAGCAGATCTCCCGAAAAACTGTTGCCAGACGTTTGAGGGGAGGAGGACTATACGCACACAGACCTGTTGTGTGTGTCCCATTGACCAGACAGCACCGTACTGCCCGTTTGCAATGGTATCGTGAACATCACAATTGGACTGAACAGGACTGGGCATGCGTACTATTCTCAGATGAGAGTAGGTTCAGTCTGTCATCGGATTGTAGACGCTAACTGATCTGGCGCGAGAGTGGTACTGCTTATCGTCCAGAAACTATCCAGGAAAAGGACCGATATCCGACATGCAGTATCATGGTGTGAGCCGGCATCATGATCAATGGCCGCACGCGCCTACATGTGGTTGCGAATGGGACTATGACGGGCCAACGATACATTGATGAAGTTCTACTTCCTCATGTTCGTCTTTTCCGTGGTGCTGTCGGTGATAAATTTGTTTTTATGGACGACAACGCAACATGTCATCGAACACTCGCTGTTCAGGATTGTCTAGACACAGCGAGGGTATTCAACGTCTAATCAGCGCGTTCTACAGATCTAAACCCCATTGAAAATGTGTGGGATGCTTTGGGGAGGCAAGTTGCTGGTCGAAACTATCCTCCGACAAACAAGAACACCCTCATCCGTGCACTCACAGAGGAATGGGATAAATTGCCTCAACAGCTGCTGGATAATGTTTTGCAGAGTATGGTACGACGTGTGGAATGTTGCATCACACTCCACGGTGGACATATCCCATACTGATACCTTTCTTTAAGGTGCCTGCTGACTTTTAGATGCATTGTTCCATTTCTCCGTACGCAGATCAAATGAACATTTTTTTTCTTTCAGATGTTTCACAGCTTTTGTACTTTCCAGAACAATAAATATTCTTTATTCTAATGTCTGAACAGTGTGGCAACTATATTTTATCCTACTAGGCCTCATGTCTCGCTTAACGTTATGCTATATAGCAATTTGTGATCCGTCCTTAGCAATTGTCCAGCAGTGTATCTCAACAATCGTCAAATCTATTAATAATTCGCCAAGTTGGAAACACGATTTTTGGCGTGTCGTACGCGCTGAACTGGCAAGCAGGTGCTTCGTTTCATATAATGTTACCAATAGGTTGCGATAAAAGGTAAATACCGAAATTTCAAATTGTATAAAGATGTTCAAGTACTAGGAAGCTTCAAAAAAGAATTCCAAAATAAATAAAAATGTCTTACATTATACCGGTGCTTTTAAATCAATTGCATTTTGTTGATCGTTATTATTATTGATGAATAGATGCATTTTAAAATGAAGTTTCTTCAAAAAACAAAAATGGCAACAGCGAAACGCATGAAGTGATTAACTGGAAAATGGAACAGTTATCATGTGACTCTAACGTCACATGAATTAATGGACTTATTGGCTGTAAACATGGGATTGCAATTATCATGTGACTATGACATCACATGAATTTACCTATTAACGCACATTAATAACTATCAACACTCTCGCACGCACATGTCATTATTATTAATAACCCTTAAGATTTGGTCAATGTGATTAATTAGGCAGCATTTGAAGAAACTTTATCAAAGTTTTTATCAATCAATATGCTGCGATAATGAACATGAGTCATTGTATATATTAGTAGAACTTATAAAAATCGTGAACATAGAAAAGTATTGATTTTTTAAATTGTGTTTTAAATTTAAAATAACAGCTTTAAATGTTCTAATTAGTTTCCTTTCATATTTTATCACATCTATTCATAAAGAATAATTTTTAAAATCTATTGAAACATTTTTCTAAAACATCAGTTACAGAAATATCTTACTACAGGAGTTTAAAATTGTCAGGAGTTTAATATTGTTATTATTAATATAATTACCATAGCTTTCATTGGTAATTATATTAATAATAACATGGTCATTGGGAAAAATTCTCATAAATTATCCCCTTTAAACAGCTTCTGTTTATTGCTAATAATCGCCTATTATTATTAAAAGAGATATTTAATCACACTGACTCTAACATATATATATATACATTAATAACTCTTTTAGTTACTATACACAATATTTTGCATAAGTAAAAAGAACTGTATTTTACCACTATTGGTTTGTTTTAATGATACAAATTTAATTAAAAATAACTAAATTAGCTGTTGTCTATAAAATATACTTTTAATGCACCTTCCGAATACACAGACAAATTTGTATGTTAAATCGCTATTTTTGGCAATTGTGGAAAAAAACACCGGGTTCCCTTGGAAGCTGAGATTTAAATGTTAATTATTTTTATCTGTTGCCATACAAGTATAGAAAAAATAGATATTTTTAAAAAAATATCTATTATAAAGTCCCTTTATCAGAATCCTGGTTCAATATAGTTATGAAAATCAGAAATTCAGACTTTATTTAATCTTTACTTTTTCGATTATTACAAATTATTCAGCATTATACTAAAATTTAAATATTTAAGAATATTCATCTACATTACTTACAGATGTTCGACAATATGAAACACAAATGAATGAGTATTATTTTCTGTTAACAATTTCACAACAAAAAAATTATTTTACATTATATATATATATATATATATATATATATATATATATATATATATATATATATATATATATATATATATGCATACATACATATATATATATATATGTTAAACTGTTTAGTGTATATATATATATATATATATATATGTATATATATATATGCATCCTGTTTATTCTTACAAGAGAGGCAAACTAGAAATATTTAAGTCTAAAAAAGCCTTAAAAAATAAAAATAATTTATTTGAATTATACGTATTAATAATGCGAAGTGCAGTCATTATGATTTTAGTAAAAAATCTTTTGAAAATTTAAATCTTATTCCGAATTCCTTTTTCGTATTTGCATTTATTCCAAAGAATTTTTTCCTCTTGATCTTTTATATAATTATCCATTTATTTTCTATTTTAATTTTTTAAAAAGAAGTTTTTCTTTTAAATTTTAGAAATGATCAAAATAACAGGTATCCTTTGAAACAATAGCAAATAAATAACTTTGAACTAGTTTAAGGAAATATTCTATTTTATTTCATAATTATCTTCTAAGAATAAAATTCTTTTTTAAGTAATCCGGTATAATTTTTAATCTTTTATAATTTTTAAAATTAATTTGGATACGTAGATGTTATTTTACTATTCATTTATTATTAATTATGTGTTTGCGTACTTCAACTAATATTCATTAAAACATTTCTTTTAACCAAAACATTTTTTTTAAAAAAAGTAAAACTGCTGTGTTTTAATGAGTAAAATTAATTTGCACTTTTTTCTCGTTAAAATATTTAACAAAGAGATTATTTTTATTTATTTTAAATGTTTATATATAAAGTGTAAAAAACCATAAATTATATATATATATATATATATATATATATATTATTTAACTTTTATCAGAAAAATTTCGGTGACTATAGCAACGCATTGCTTATTAATTTTAGGCGTTGCGTCGGTTTTATATTTATTTTAAATTTTTATTGCATGAGCTTAAATAATTGGTTTAACATAGTTTTTAATATATTTTGCTTCATATTCTAAATTCTGATTTTCGTTTTAATCCCATTAAACAAATAAACTCATTTATTTAAATAAATAAAAATGAAATGTTAATTCTTTCAAATTTCCCTGGAATAAAATTATAAGAATGATTTATAAAAAAGAAAAGTCAATGTTACAAGAGTGTTTGATTTTAACATTTCCTTGTTTTATATTAGATTTTCTTTTTCTATTATGCCATTAAATGATGAGCAAGGATAAAACAAATATTTGGCACGCCTAAACTGTAAAAATTAGCAAATGAAATATTGTTTATTAAAGCCAAAATTTGAAACATGTTTCTATTGACTGTGAACCTTCTAATTTGGAACATTGGTTAAATGACAAGGACGACTCCTGACATCTCCGCATCCCATTCTCCAAATTTCAACACCTCGCCAACGTTTAACCTAAACGAATTCAACTTTAATCAACCCTTTTACAGAACGATGTTTTAAAGGCACTATATAAATTACGAGATATTTTAAAGGAATACAATTGTAATGAACTAATTTTGTAAGTCCAATAGAAAATAAAACAAGTAATATGAAAAAAAGAAAAAAATTAAGTCAATTCCTACTTTGAATGAATGAATATTAATGATTGAAAATTTGAATAATAAGATCTCTTTATATATATATATATATATATATATATATATATATATATATATATATATATATATATATATATATATATATATATATATATATATAGGGTTAGAGTGAGCTAATAGTAGGAATTGAAAAAAGAGCATGATTTTGGTCTGCATTGTTGTAACAATGCACAGCCGGTCTGGCTAGTTTGGCTGAAAAACAGGTTTTCGAAGCCAACTTTTAACTTTGTTTTAAGAGTTACATTGTTACAACAATATATACGAATTTAAGTTGGTGTTAAAAACCAGTAATTATTTGATTCATAAACTTAATATTTGAAAAAACTGTATTAATATCAAGGGTCATCCATTACAAGTTTAAAAAAAATTGTTTGAACTTGATTGGATGAATAGAAATTATTTTCTTAACGATTGAAATTTTGCACAAGATAAATAAATATATACATAAATATACAGAGAGAGTGAGGCAATAGTAGGGATAGAAAAAATAATTTGGTTTGTCTTATCTCAGAATCAGCCTTTTAATCTTTCCATTAACTTCATGTGGCCGTGGTCATGATCAGAAGTTCTTGTCCAAAGTTTCATGAATTCGAGCCCTTGCGCCACAGCATTTAAGAAGAGGTACTGATGTATGTTAAATCTGTCGTGGCTCAAAGTCCTCTTGTTGGAGTGGTATGGTAGTTTGGAGAGAGAAATACAGTTCAGGTTACGTACTCGTCACAGGTCCGAGGTTCAAAACGATGAGGCCCGTCGCCAATAAACCTCGTGTTGCTTTATAGTGCAATGTTAATAATATTAATTAACTTCAAGGTTAAAAAATTATCATCATTAATTGTAAAAGATTTATTATTGCGAGTAATATTTGACCAATGTTTAATTACTTTTGTTTAGAGTAGCTCTAACAATATATTAACTTGACAAAGCTTTATGATTATAAATTTTAAAAATTAATATAGTTTATTTTTTATTTCAAATACAATATTTTATAATGCTTTCTTTTATGTAAAAAATGGTAACCCGTTAGAAATAATTTTATAATATTGGCATTCTAGGATGCTCCATAAAGTTTATATCAAAAGAACTGATTTTTTGTCACCCATCCATTATAGTGGTTAGCGACGCTGACTGCTGTGTAGTTGGACCTGGGTTCGAATCCCAGAGAAGACATGGATGCTTGTAAATGTATACTGCCTTCGTGGTATGGGGATACCTTAAATAGCCGTCGAGCCGCAAGTCCTCTCGTGAGCTTGGTGGAATGGGAAGAGAGGTGGGTGGTCACCGACCACCCCTAGGGTATTCTCCATAAAAATTGGGGTGAAACAGAGCTAAATCATTCTGTTACATGTATGGTACTTAAAGCTGCGGCTAACGACAAGCGTCACTTAGCCCTTTGCCATGATGAATTTCGTTGGCCTTGGTCTAGTCTTTGCCGATCAGACGGCATTAATAACAACTAACAACAGAACTGATTTTTTATCACATTTTCTATATGACAGCCAAACGAAGAATATTATATTAAAAATTTGAACTCGGGAAAATGATGTTCAGGAATTAATATTTTTGCTATTTTTGACAGAAGTATTTAAAAGGTCTGAATTCAACACAATCTTTGCTCTCACTTCGACCATCGAATTCATTGCCCTGAATTGCTCCTTGTGTCCTTTTTTTCCATTGCACAACTGAATGTTACTTTCATCTTTACGAGTCATTGGAAATACTTCTTTACATCTTATATCAGAAATGGGCAAAATCCCATCCCATCCGGGGGTGCTGTATCCGGCCTTCTACAGATTTTAAAAAATTGTTCTCTCACTCAATATATATATATATATATATATATATATATATATATATATATATATATATATATTGAAAAATCGACTCACTTATAACGAGATCTCTGGAAATATTAGACCTCCAGACTTGAAATTTGGCAGGAATGTTTCTGCTGTTGAGTAAAAATCCATTAAGAGTGAGTTTTGCGAGACTCGGCTCCAAGGAAGGGGATGGGAGGTTGTAGAAAAGTTGTACACAAAAAATCCTGTTTTTTTTTAAATATTGGACCAGCAAGCTTGAAATTTGGCAGACATGTTTCTTTTGTTCCATAGAGATCCGTTAAAAATAAGTTTTTCTGAAATCGACTCTGGAGTACTATGGGTTTCTAATTGATAAATATACTCCTCTGTTACAAATTCCAGTCCTGCACTTTTAAAGTCCAGAGACGAGCTCTACAAAAATTATTTTTATTGCAATGGAAGGCTTAATGCTAGGGCATAGATATTAATAACTTAAAATCAATGCATAATCGCTCATTATCATAAATTATCCATTGAAGAGGGTGGCAATAAATAATATAGAAATTTTCAATCTGAATGGTTTTAAAGATTCATTTAAGGACAAGTTCCTTTTTTATTTATTTATTTATTATTTTTTATTTATTTATTTCTTATTCTTTTTTTTTGTATATGTGAAAAATTCTTTTAGAAATTCGAATATTATTCTTGTATATATGCAAAATATAGTAGCAATAATGAAGAAAAATTGATTTAGATACTTCTAACAAGTAAGAAAAATAGGACACGCTTTAACCCTTTATCTACCGGCGGTACTTATAAGTACCATTTACTTTAAAATTATCTTGAATAACACCACAATTTTACGAATCTGACGATACTCTTATCAGGAATATTCTTCTAAATCCACTCTTGTAAGATATATGGCAGTATGTGTTATATGAAAAGTATTTAAGCGAGGAAGGCGAATAGTTTTATAGAAGAAATTGCGTTTACAGCTTACAGCGTTTATAGCAGATTGTGAAGATTGCCATTTTTGTTCCGAAAAAGTAGCTAATGTCAAAAGGTAAGTGTCTTATTTTTTGTGTATGTTAATGAAGACATTAAAAAAACGATTTGACTATTTATTTTAAGTGAACAGTGTATATAATTAATTTTACAGTTGGATATATTTAATTAATTAATTAGATGTATCTAATTAAGGTATATGACTCCTTGCGACAACTTTTTTTTTTGAAAAAATAAAGATATGGGGATTTTTTTGTGATTTTTAGATTTATTTAGTATATTTTAAGGAAAAAATCGTAAAATTGGAAACAGAAAAGTAATTTATTATTATTAAATGGGGAAAAAACTGATGAAAATGTACAAAAAATTACATAAACGGGGCCCGCTCTATACAAAAAGTTTTTAAACAAATTCTCCATTTTTCAATTTTAATGCGTTACTTTGTTATTCATGTTTGAAATGACCTTCAGGATAATAGATATTTTAATTTTTACAAAAACTAGAGCACTCTATCTTAGTGACTATATGAAATTGCTTAAAAAAAACAGTGATTTTATTCACATAAAGGACTGTAAATTTTGAAATAAAACAGTGAACATAATCTGAAGGTCAAAACACTTCTACTGTTATACAAAACATTCACAACAAATTTCACCAAATTATTTTCAAAACTTTTTGAGCAATCACTGTCCTCGTTTTAGTTTTTCGAAAAAAACACAATTCGAGTAAAGCGCATTTTAAAGTTTGACATCTTGTGTAAAGTTATGGCATCTTATTTTATTAAAACGCTTGTAGTGTTTGTTCTAGTGAATGGAAAATAAAAAGCTTGGTATTTTTATTAAGCTAATAAGATGTTCTATAAAATACAGTCATTAAAAAATTTTGTCATGATTTTAGGATAGTCGGATACCTTAAATTTCCCAAAGTTAAGCATTTTTTTTATGTATAACCCTTAATTTTGAAGGTAGTGATTCCAAAAAAAAAATACTCCATGAAAAAAAACTGCAGTAAATGTGGTAGATAAAGGGTTAAAATACTCTCCCCCTTTGTACATAAAACTACTAAAAGGAAAAAAAATATTAATTTTATATATCATTTCATTTTCTTTAAATTGTAAATTAAGAAATGTGTAGAGTACCAGGTTCATATATCTAATTTTCATAGAGACTAAATATATTTCAAAATATACGTTTCTTAAATCTTTCTTGAGTTTTGTGATAAATTACATTGGCTTGATATACATTTTTTTCCTGGCACATTCTTAAAAACATTCCCCTCTGCCTTATATCATCGAGCACTCTCTTCGAATTTGATACTGAACACATAGGGTTCATTGTTAATGCACTATATTAAGTTATTGAGTACCTGAAAATCTTCATATATTGACAGGATCTGGATATTCAGAGAATATATAGGAAGCTTAGATGTTATGCGTGTCATTTGACCACCGTCCAGAATGATGATAGTCAGCGTATTATATATATATATAGCTCATAACACGCTGCTCTAGTGTAATATTCATCGTAAATTAAACTCCCACCCGCTTATCCGCCATCTTGAATTCGCTAAGGTAATGTTAAGCCTATACAGAGAGAGTTTCTCTTCCTCGAATCTAGACTACAATATTTATTTTAATTGATCCGTAAAAATAACAAAGAGGGATACTATCTGTTTATTTGCCTCTATTCCTCATGTTTTAAAAGTTTGTTGTATATATATATGAGTAAATATATAAAAACTTGCAGAGGGATCATTAAAATGTAAATAAAAAATATTTTGAATAATGTAAAGGGGCAAAAAACAAACAAACAAGGGGAGTTCCGTGTGTTTTCATTCCTTTGGGTGCACTTTATTGCATTTGAATAAATGCAATATTCTGGATTTGAGAAGCTTAATAAAAATTACAAAGCATTACAAGCCATTATCAACCTGCTTTCTTGGGTATTTCATGAAGTTGTATCATTATATATTGTGTTTAAGTTACTGTGTAATTTAAGTCCAAGTATTAAGTATTCAATTGTATTGAGAAAAAAGCATTCTTATATCTCTCCTCTTGATTTAAAAAGTGTAGGACTTGAAATTCTAAAAAGCGGATGAGAGTATGTTTATCTTTAGCTCCTTCAGGACCAAGCGATGTTTCCTGTTAAGCCCTTCCATTTAAAAATTCATATAAAATCATTTCTTTGCATAAAACATGCTAAAAAAAATTTATAGTTTATAATCATTCCAAATTCCATAAGTTGCAAATTAAGATCACTCTGGTAGGATCCCTGGCCACAGAACGTTGAAAACACAACATCACAAAAGATACCGTCACTAATAGTCACTAAGTGGACTACATGTAGGTGATTGTGTTCCTGAACGGGTTAACACCCTCGTAACCTCTTCTCTTTAGGAGTAGATTTTACCAAAACCCATTTTTAGCGGATCTTTACCCAGCGAAAGAAACATGCTTGCCAAAATTCAAATCTGCATGCCTAGTATTTCAGAATCAGAATTTATTGATCTAGAACCCCCTTTAACCCTCTTTTTGAAGTCGATTTGCACAAATCTAGTTCTAAGAGGGTATCTACTCAACAAAAAAAACGTGTGTCAAATTTCTAGTCTGTAGGTAAAATAGTTTAAAAGGGAGATTTTTCTTTCTGATGCCCCGCAACTCTCCACAGGAGTATATTTTCGCAAAATTCGTTCTTAACGAATCTCTATTCTAAAAAACAAACATGCTAGCCAAATTTCAAGTTTGTTGGCCTAATAGTTCTGGAGATCTCGAGATAAGTTAATGAGTGGCTAAATGAGTGAATCACTTTTTTCCTATATAGAGAGAGATTAACACGCGACCTTTTAACTGAATTATACCTGGGATTATGTGTGTTCAAATATAATATTAATTAAATCCATTCCAAATAAGTAAATCATGAGAACTATGTTTTAAATTCCTTATTCACTAAGCGGCCACCTTTACACGACCAATCATTTTTCTTCAAGAACCGTTTATCTTACAGACAATATTCGCTTTGTATTTCTTTCAGGGTTTTGTTTATACTTTGGATTAAGACCTCTCCCACACCAGAAAATGGAGGCATATTTGATATTTCTATACTTTAAAATTTTGTATATGTATTTATATTAAAAACTAACAGACACCCCACAGCAGTGTACCCAAATACGTTTGAAAAAAGGAATACTGAAACAAGCAAAAAAGTTGATTATTTAAAAAAAAAAGAAATAATATCATTTTTTTTAAATATGAGTTGACGTTGTTATATAGAACTACGGAATGTTATTAGCAATGAACCTTTGTAAAGATAGCAGTAAACTAATAGTCATGATACCTAACTCGTGGTTGGCGTTGTTGATTATTAACCTTGTTCTTTGAAGCTATACAAAGTCTATTGGCAACGGGCCTCAAAATTTTGAACCTCGGTCAAGTGACGAAAACGACACACCACACTAAGATGGGCCTCCAATCTACAAACTTCCACACCATGCCAACTTGAGGACCTTGAGGCTTGATATACTTAGCATGTATCAACACGCCGACTGGGTGGCGTGGTTAGTTTGTGGCTGGCCTTCTGCACCTAAGGTTGCGGATTTCCAAGTCGGTGGATTTTCACGATGCAGAAAATCGACAGCGGCCTATGATTATACGGCATGTAAAAGATACCTAGAGTGTCTGTTTACTTTGGGTGCTCTCGGCAAAATTAAATCCTAGAACGGGTTCACATCGTCAGAGCTCAGGTGCCTCCCTCTAGAGAGGAAATTGGGCATCAAAATTACCTGCGGCGATTGGTATTCGCCTATAGGGTGCCACACTAAAGAGAGATACCAGCTTCCAGGGAATGTACTGGGGGTATGCAATGGAAAAACTCCAATCCGTAGCCCATTAGAAATAAAAACGTGTATCAAACCAGGGGTCGGCAACCTTTTAGCTGTGGCGTGCCAAACCAATTTACTAACATGATTCAACTTGCCACACATAAGAACATTTTTGAAACAATTCGATTTCCGCAATAATGCATGCTGAGTCAGAAAATAGAAATCAACTAAATAGATTTATAGTTTTATTATGTATTGATTTTGCTTCACTTAAAAATGTTTCTTAACATAAAAAAACAGGATAAAATATAACTATTTCTTCAACAAAATTTTAAAAATTAAAATTATACATGCAATTTTGTATTTTTAAACATAATTTTTAAAATAATAAATAGTGAACATAAAATATAAGTTTTACCTTTCACTGTAGTTAAAAAAAAAGGTAAATAAATTTTTTAATGCGAACCTAGTGCTGGCTTCTCTCTACTTTTATATCGCAAAATCAGGGGTACAATGTGTGACTTGAAATTTGACACGATTCTAAGCATTCAGTTGTTATACAATTTATGTGGGGACTCGAAATACTTTTGATGTGAAGGCAGTATGTACAACCAAAAGCGAAAAGCAGAATACAAACTATTTTCTCTCTTCCAACAATTAAATATCTCCAGAAATGACATTCGATAATTTACAAAAGAGATGTAGATTTATTTTTAGAGTTATCTTTCAGCTTTTTTTGTAATTCCTTAAATGTTCATAATTCACAAAATGTTTGTCATATAAGGTCCATTAAAAATTTATCAACTTTCATCCACTCAAAAATTGACACATTTGTTGAGTAGGGAGGATTGCCACTGAAAATTGTACCGAGTGCCACATGTGGCACGAGGGCAGTATATAGGTTGCCAACCCCTGTTTACGAATATTAAATATAACTGTAACAAAAGTTATCGTTCGCTTGCCAAGACTTGTTCAACATACTGGCCAAATTTATTGGCCATCAGAATAATTAGTGAAGGTTAGTTACTGCAATAATGTGAATAGTGCAGTGTGTCCTTGAGAATTGTACCGCGTGCCGACCCTTGCTCTGTACAATAGATCTTAAGTAGCACCCGGACTCGAACCTATGATTCAACAAAAACAAAGCTGGACCCGAGTTCGTAATTTTAATGCTTCACCCGACAGGGTCATTGGTTGATATTTGAGCCCTACCAGAGACTAATGTTTCCAATTAAAATATCGACCTCTGGTCCTGTTAAAGATAAACCATCCTCCTCTCATGCATCCATAAACAAATATTGACTTACTCATTTAATTAGACCAATTAACTTCAAGCACATAATTAAAACACTTAACTAGCAAAAATAAATCCTTTTTCTAAATTTAAAAATTGAGCAAATAAGCAATCTACGACCAAAATTAGTGAGAAAGCACCATCATCTTCGCCTCCTGACTTCACTTCTCGGTTGCAGTTAGAAGGAATCTCGGAGGAGCAGGTGAAAAAGAATGAAGAAACAAGCGCCCCCGTATCAATTAATTGCTCGGCACAGTCCTTCCATACACTAAATAGGAAAGGATGCAATTAATTCGAACGAAGATTGCCCCCGCTCGCGAGCAATTTTGACATTTAACCACCAAACATTCATTATGATGATTGCCTCGCGAACAAAATGGCGTTGCTAAACGTTCCATTTCACTGTCACGCGGCAGAGCTATTTAAAAAGAACTGTTGCCATGTTCAGATTAGAAAATAAAATATTTAGATTTAGAGTAAAAGCAATCTTGAAGGATTTTTTTTTTTTTGTTTTTGTTTGTATTTTTATTTCCTTCAATCGGTAAGCTTTGTTCTGAGATTTTAAGTGGTTCTTTAAATATTGAAAATGAGGCGTTTAATTTGTGAGAACTGAAGTGTAACGGTGTTCTGATCTCTGTAATTAGTGATTAAGTTAATTAATATTTCAGCTTTTTTAACTTAATACGATTTTCAGTCAATTATTGTCAGCAGGGGGATTTTGAATGATATATTTATTTAACAAAATAAATATATATTAAACAATATTTATAAGAAATAGGGTTAGTGAATATTTTCTAAAGTTGCACTTTGAAGTTACTCTAGGGTTATTGGTGATGAATCTTGTAATTTTGAATGGCAGTCATGTGACAAGAACAAAACCAGAGGTGGTAGCTCACTCTCCAAACAACCTTACCATCCATAACGTGAGAACTTTGATCCCTGATAGATTTAATGTGTATCAAACTCTCTATACGGTGGGTCTTTAATGGCATTAGGTCTCGAACCCGTGAACTGACAAAATCGTATGAAAAATAAAAGGACTTTTCCAAATTGATCAAAATTTATTAAAAATACTTTGCAACTGTGCGCGAGCGTCATATATCTGTACGTCGCACGGGTGAATTGAAAAATATAACAATCGAGATAGGTGCATAAAAATAATTTATAATGAGGTCAAAAATTATATATAATTAATATTTTAAATCAGTTTAATTAAACTGCAAATATAACTGTAAGGACAAAAAAGGTTTAGTACACAAAATAGTGAAGAAGAATAAATATAACTTAACTGATATTTCACATGTTCACCTTGTGAGCGACTTACACCTGAAGTTTCTCCCTCACCGTCTTGCCTACCTCAGGGAGTGTGAGGGATGAAAGCAGAACCAGAGATTTCCGTAACCACAATTATTTATTTAGTCAAACAACTTAACAAACAATAATCTATTTTCAAAGTGAATGCCTAATGAGTGGCACGGAGAAAGCAAAGATTATTTAAGCAAATATGCGAAATCTACTTATTTAACTTAACATAATCGATCGTTGATTACTAACCCCAAATCTACTAATTCAACACAGTGGCCAAACACCACTCTAAATCTTTGCATGCGAAAGTAAACTTTATTCAATCTCATCTGCGTAGCGAATGCAACTGCTTCCTACCTCCTCCTATAATTACCAAAACTCTGACTTTATATAGTCGAACTAATATGAATACCATGGTTTCTTCTTGAGAGGGACGGCTGTGAATTAAACGCGAATGCTAGCCCAAAGATTCCCCAAGAGAATTAGTGAAAAGACGTGTATGGATTCGTCACAACCATCAGCCGATATATAAATATTATTTAAAATAAGGGAATGCATAAACATTATCTTTTACGCCACTATGGGAGACGATATCCACACAAAACTCTTTCCGAGCGGATCTCTTCTCAATTAAACAGATATAGCTGTCGAATTTCAAATCTATACGTCTAATGATTCAAAACGAAAGTTTTTGCCTGTAAATCTCCGCAACGCCCTTCAGAGTCGATTTTCGTAAGACCTATTCTTTAGCCGATCTCTATTCAAAAGAAGTATATGTCTGCCAAATTTCAAATCTGTAGGCTTAAAAGTTCCGGAGATTTTGTGATGAGTGAGTTAGTCGTTTTTCTCCTATATATACATGCATATATATATATATATATATATATATATATATATATATATATATATATATATATATATACATGCATATATATATATATATATACATGCATATATATATATATATACATGCATATATATATACATGCATATATATATACATGCATATATATACATGCATATATATATACATGCATATATATATACATGCATATATATATATATATACATGCAGATATATATATATATATACATATATACATGCATATATATATATATATATACATGCATATATATATATATATACATGCATATATTTATATATATATACATATATACATGCATATATATACATGCATATACATATATATATACATGCATATATATATATATATATATGCATATATATATACATGCATATATATATATACATGCATATATATATACATGCATTTATATACATGCATATATATATACATGCATATATATATATATATGCATATATATATACATGCATATATATATACATGCATATATATACATGCATATATATATATATACATATATATATATATATATATATATATATACATGCATATATATATATACATGCATATATATACATGCATATATATATATATACATATATATATATATACATATATATATATATATATATATATATATATATATACATATATATATATATATATATATATATATATACATATATATATATATATACATATATATATATACACACACACATATATATATATATATATATATATATATATATATATATATATATGAAATACTTTCTATAATATTTCTGGAGAGTGGTAAAAAAAATAACTGTAAATCGTGGTGAGTGGATGATACTGTAAAAAACGAAAGGATAGGGTGTAGCCGTTGGACGTGATTACTGTATATTAGATACATTTTCTATACTGGTTGATGTTGCGTATTCAATGTTATTGATGAGGCAGTCTTTTAATTAGTAAATCCTGCTTATTGCACATCTAGAAACACATAGGAAAGTATGACATAAAGCATGGACGACACTACACAGAACAAAGAAACTACGACTCTACGCAATGCAGCCGGCTACATGATTTAAGACACAGACAGAAGAGAGAAGAGGTTGGGATTTCCAATGATCTCGGTATTTAAACCCAGCTGGACATCACATGATTTGAGGGGAGGGAGGAAGTAGTTCCAGAAGTCCCCGTCAGGTGGGTAACTAATTTAAATAATTAATCGGTTGTCCTGAAGGACTGAACCATAAATAAATCAGTAACTATTAAAGATTAAATTACTAAGAATTATTGTATATACATACATACAAACAGTGAGAGATTTGTGTCAATATAATTTTTTTAATATGTTTTTAAATATGGTAGAACAACTTACAAGTCTATTGGTTTGGTTTATGAAACGTGTCTGCTTGATTCTGGTATTGACTCCCTAATTTTAGGGTATTTGGCGTTGGTATATGTTACACTTATTGGTAAACTAATTTAAATTTTGCAAAGCTAGCAGTGAAATTTATGTGTCGAGGAGGCATGAAGACGAAAAACAGTTTCTTAAAATTGGCCTTTAATAATCAATCATAAAGTCACTTTGCTCGTTACTGGAGCGATAAAAAAAACAATAAGTTCAAAAATCAACATTACCAGAGACATCCGATTCGAACCGTCTTCTAATATTGTAAAATGAATTTCTAATCTAAAAGGGTGATGCAACCTGCAGTTGCATTGCCAACCAGCCGTTCTCTCCCTCTAAGAGTTAAACCACTCACACCCTTCGTATATTTCTGTTTCTCCTTTCCTCTTTTGAAAAACTAACATGAGCCGAGTTTAAATACTCGCTCGATTTGCATGGCAGTTGCTGCCAACCACAAATCACGAAACTCAAAAAGATCGGGTTCGAATCGGTGTGCTTACTTTCATTGAGATCATGGAACGGGATTGGAAAAACAACACAAGGAGATCATAAAAATTTGGATCCGACTTTTTAAATGTCTAACAGTATATATAAAAGTTAATATTGTTGTCATCGAATTGTTTTATTCATCAATTGTAGCTATTGCTTCTACATAGAACATTAGAATAGCTGCCAATTTGATGCAGACAGAAAAGGTTTTAAAAAAACCTTTCCCCATATTTTTGCACTTAAGTGAATGTTATTTTAACAATTACTTATTGTGTACTATTGACAATAATTACAAATACTTAAATAATTAGTAAAAACATTTAATATTTACATTTTCATTAGTTAGAAAATTTATTATTGTTTTTTAGTCATTAATTATTCATGTTGTTGTTGCTAATGCTACCTGTGTGACGATGTCAGATTGTGGCCCACGAAATTCATCGTGGCAAAGGTCAATGTGTACGCTTGTCGTTAACCGTGGCTTTGAGCACCATTCAAGTGCCAGTACGATTTGGCTCAGTTCTGCTCCAATTTTGAGAGAAACACCCTAGGAGTGGTTAGGGGCTTCCCACCTCTCTTCCTCTTCCACCAACCTCACGAGAGAACTTGAGGCTCGATGGCTATTTAGAGTACCCTCATGCCGTGAAGGCACTGTACATTTACAAACATCCATGCAATCTCCCAGATTCGAAGCTAGGCCCTACGGCACTGCAGTCAGCGTCGCTAACCGCTATACCGGATGTGCGTGTGTCCATTAAAACATAAATATGCGTGGTTACTGGTTTGCCTTAAAATTATTTTGGAAAATAAGCTATTTTTTTATGTGTAAGAACCAATTGAATATCTTTATAACTATAATACCAACAAGGTAATACAATATAAGAATGCCTAGGAGGAATTACTTATGGAATCATTTTAATTCACTGTCGTTTCTCTTTTCTTTTTCCAAAAAAATAAAATACTGCTGTATAACTTTTTTTTTTCCACATTATTTTCTTCTCAAAAAATGAAGTATACACTTATATGCCACAATCTTTAATATTCTTAATGGTCTTGTATGCGTGGTGTTTCTATAAAAAGAACACTATTCAAGATTCTAGGAACATGTTCTAAGTAATACATACAATGCACAGCTAAAATATATTAAAAAGGGAATGTTTTAATAAATTCCACTTCTTAATCGACCTCGTACAACGCAATCACATTAGAATATTATACTCTTGTTTGATACATGCCTCACTTTCCTTACACGCTTTGGTTTTATCATGATTAATACACTTTGTAACCCTAGGAAGGGAGCAGAAATCTAATTTTTTACAAATAACTAACGGGTGAAAGTGCGTTCTTTTCAAATTTTAAAATGCATCGATTCACAGCCCCACCCACATCCCTTGATTCAAAAATTCATGCAAACTGAAACCGTATAAAAGTATTTTTTTAAAAAAAATTCTTCCTGTTGACATTATAGGATGAGTGACGTGCATAGACCTATTTTATGGAGGGGTTTTACATTAGAAAAAAAAAGTAGCTGTAGAACCTAAGGAGATGTCTAAGTTTAAAAAATACATTTCCGTAGGGGTCAACTTTCCTCCTCTTCCTTGTGTCCGCTACTGTATAGGGCTATAATGAACTGTAAAAATGTTTGTGCATTCATATATCATTTAATTTATAACCGTTATAACTTAGTACTTCTGTATCACCTCAAAACAACAATAATTTATTTTTTTATCTTTTTAAAAACAACTTAAATATTAAGCCTCGTGAAAAAAAAACAAATGGGTTTGTGTACCTTTTTTATTTGTATTGTTTCAAAACTATTAATCCGAATCATTTTATTGAAAAAAAGGAACATTTAGATCTGGTCATCTCAAGAAAGTGTTTCGAAAATCTTGTTACAGGTTCTATATTTCTCATCATTGTTAATTGTGAAGATTGTATTCAATGAAAATTTATATTTCCATAACTTTATTTTTGTGAGTACAATTTGTTATTTCTTAAAATTTTTGAGTTATTATTTAGGTTGAGTTAAAAAATAAACAAAAAGCTCTCGTAGAAAAATATGACCGAAGTAGCCTAGTGGTTATTGTCACAAACTCATGGTCGATGTATTATGGATTTAACCCCTGATTCCAATGTAAATCCACCATACAAAAAAGCTGATTTTGGTTAAATATGTTAAGGCTAAAAAAGTCCTCTCGCTTACATTATGTGGTAGTTAAGAAAGGAAGGTGCCAGCTCAGATGTCGTCCCCGTCGTATAGCTTTCGTGTTGCTTTTTAGTACGAAGCAAATAAATAAACCCAACTATTTTTACACGGTCTTTTTTGCACGATTTTCAAATAACATGATACACGAATTTAATGATTTTTTTAAAAAAATAATTCTTCGTTTTAGCACGAATTTCAAACAAATATAGGTGTTTGTGCCCTTTTGAAGAGTACGATATAATCAAATTTACAACATGATAAAAATGAAATCGAGTGAGTAAGTGATTGAATATTAACGTCGCACTGTTCAGTTACACGAGGGCTTTTAGCCTGGACCGCGTCATTTTGAGCCATGGTCAAGTGACGTGGACGACACCTGAGCTGGCACCCCTCTCCTAACTACCACACCACACCAATGAAAGGACGTTTCAGCTCTCGACAGATTTATCAAGAATCGCTGCCCTACACGGCAGGTCTTTAGTGGTACTGAGCTTGAACTTGTAACAAAGCCAGCCACGATCCGATACCTATACCACTCGGCTACCGTGGCCACAAAATGAAGATGGTGAAATTCAACTATTAATAACTGATTTAATTCGCGAGGACATTTTTTTTGCTTATGATCCTGACATAGAACGAGCATTAAAATTTTAAAGTTATATTGAGTTTTGTGTAGAAACAGATCAAGAATTGTAAAAAAACCTTGAGAAATCAAAAAAAAACGTCCTTAAAAAACCGAAATGTTTCATATGAATCCAAACCAACAGTTGTGTGAGGCATATCTGACACCTTGACACATCTAATGATGATAGAACTTTTGATCCGGTTCATCCAGTTCGTAATAAATAGTGATAGCAATATCGGACAAATAGTTCAATAGAGGTATTAGGTATTTTTTAGATCTTAATACCGGGACACCGGTTTTAATACCGGTAGTAGAAATTTTAGAAAAAGAAAGAAAACTCAGGGGGTTTTCTTTGTTTTATTTGCCAGTTTTGTTAGAGAGTGTAAGTATCACAAAAAATAATTTGTAACTCATAAATTATAAGAGTATATAAAGAATCACAAAAAAGTAAATGATCGTCTTATTTATTTGAATCACAAGAGAGAGAAAGTGTGTAAAAATATCCAAGTATTTACCTCTAAATCCCTCATCTTCAAATAAATCGATTTCTCGTCGGGTTTTGGATAGATCTAATTTCTGTGTTGTACTTTAGTTGACTGAATTTTTTTTAGTTATCACTAAATCTAATTTTTGTTCAAGAGACAATTTCTTTTCACTATCGATATTAGTGTCATTATCATTTTCGATAACTGTACCGAATTCTTTAGAATATGGAAATGTTTGTGTGTAAAAATAAATTTTAAAAAATTTACTGTATTCTTGATCAAATTTGAATTGATTAGTGTATTTTCTTCTTTTTCATACTTCTGTGCGATTAGTTATTGTTATTCATTAGTGTGGGTTATTATTTATGGTATCTATATACACTCTCAGGAACATTGAAAATAGCGACCCAAGAAGGAAACTAAGTACAATCGCAAAACTTTGCAAATAAGTACAGCGTAATGTAATATGCAAATGATCCAAGTTTTGTGCCAATACGCATGCTCATACACGCTGAGGTGGCGCTGCAATCAGAAAGAGGGTGCTATATAAGCCAGCGCAAATTCGAAGATTCATAAACTTGACGATTACCCGCCGATTGTAGGAAGACTTTGGTAAGCGAAACATCCCAGGTAAACGTACTAGAAGACATTTCTCCCAGTTAAGCGAGTTTGAGAGAGGCCTGATCACCAAGATGAAAACTGCAGGCTGGTCGACGCGCCGCGTTGCTGGCCAGGTGGATCGTTCGGAGTGTGCCGTTAAAAATTGTTGGGAGCAGTGGACACGAGAAGGTACCCACGCGTGGAAAACCGGGTCTGGAGAGACCAGTAAGACCACGAGGAGAAGGAATCGAAGGATCGTGCAGCAAGCACTTGTGGACCCCACAGTGACTCGTTCAATGATATGAGCAGACGTAGGCATAGAAATTGTTCCACACACAATCTCCAGACACCTTGCAGAAGCAAATCTTAAATCCAAGCGCCCTTTCCGTTCACTCCCTTTAACACGGGAACATCGGCAACTGCGTCTACAGTGGTGCTAAGCCAGATCAATGTGGAATGTCACAGATTGGCAAAAGGTTGTGTTTAGTGATGAATCCCGGTTAGTTTTGGGGACAGATGATAACCGTGTACGGGTTTGGAGGTGCCCTGGTGAGCGGCACAATTCCCCTCACACTGTTCTACGTCACACTGCCCACACAGCTTTTGTAATGGTCTGGGGGCCCTAGCCTATGATAGCCAGTCCACTTTAATTGTGATGCGTGGAACCTTAATGGGCCAACGTTACGTTGATGATATTCTTCAACCCCATGTAGGACCTTTCCTAAATGGTCTCCCGGGGGCAATTTTCTAGCAAGATAATGCTCGTCCGCATACAGCAAGAGTTGCTCAAGACTTCCTACGTCATTTTCAGACTCTTCCATGGCCGCCCCACTCCCCCGATTTGTCCTCTGTAGAGCACGTGGGGGATCAGCTAAAACGGCAGATGCCATCGTGTCACTCTGTACATGATTTAGAGTTGGCTGTTCAATATTTGTGGGCCCATCTGCCTCAGGACAACATAAGGTGTCTAATCAACTCAATGTCCGACCGTGTGGCGGCATGTATTGCAGCTGGAGGTGGTCCAACGCGCTATTGAAGTTGTCCAGTATTTGTGTCGTTGCACACCCTGTATTCGTTTAATTGTCTTGTTTTTGAGATCAAGTTAATCTCTCATCTGTGTCATTATGTGCATTAAATTTCATTTCAATCCGATGCTTTCTTCTTGGGTCGCTATTTTCAATGTTCCTGAGTGTATAATGAATTTGAAAAATGTTTTAACCCTTAAAGTGTGATATGCAAATGCAATGTGAATAACAAACTCACCAAATTAGAAAAAAATATCGAACTATTTCGCACTTTCTTCACAACTACAACCTTGTTTTCACAGATACGAATATTAGATACTACGTGTGTGTAGTATCGCTCTGAGGTATAATAGGCTAGTTTTTGCCCGCTTTCTAGGATGATTCACATATTTTATCACTTCTCTTGATTGTACGATGCAACTTTATATTCACAACCCAGTTAATTTCCCCGTTCAGGATACATAAAACTAAAAAGTATATTTTTTTGCTCTGTTGGTTATCCCTGAACATATAATGGAGGCAATTACAAAAATTTCTAGTAAAAACCGAAAAACCGGTATTTAAACTTGCGAATACCGGTATTACAAAATTGCTCAAAAGTTATTCGGTATTGCAGTCCCTAGTAATAAACGAACACGCTTATTATCCAGTAGCGATGAATAGTTGTTAGTAGTTTTATTACTAATTTCAAATTGAATTTTCATGTGTTGTACGTACTAATAGATTAAAATTTCGATGTGCAAAAATTTATATTTTTCAATAAAAATAAATCATTTTTGTTTTATAAATATGCAACATGGGTTTTATTACTTTTTTGCACGATTTTTGGGGAAAATATTTGCAAAATTTTCCACCTGCACGAATTTTTTAAGTGTTGTGGGATATATCCTCAAATTTACCATACGTCACATGAATTTTTTTTTCTGAATTCGCAAAAGTCTCGTTAATTTCTTATAAGGAATTCAGAATGTTCTTTCTTAGTAATAGTGAATTACAAAGTTGTTTCGAATAGTTTCCTCAAAAAAAAAATTTTTAAAGAGATTTTTTAAAAAGGTATGAAATACAATATTCTTGAATTTTTAAACACATAGAAATAATATTTCTATTTAACTTGGGTTTTTTTCGAGATATGTTTTCATTTCGTCGATTCTCGTTGGAGCGAAAACAGCTCCTGTGTATTTTTTTTTTTTTTTTTTTTTTTGAAAATTTTTAAATCACTACTATTTAAAAGCATAGTTTCTATAGGATTTCAAATGTTTAGAGAACTTTAAATAATACACGCTCAAAATTTTTATTACCATATTGCTTTTTTACAGGGTTTCAGTTTCAAAGTTCGTTTGATCTAAGCAGCAAATACCGTTTTATTTTCCAATTCCCTTCGCATAATTTTTCGCTTATATAAGTCTCTCAACTTTTTAAATTATACAATAAGTCCAAAGTAAAATGCACGAAGAAATGTAAAATTATTCTATTCCATTGGAACGATTTTATTTATTTCATACATAACTAGTTAAGAATCGTTTGCTGCGCGTAAAAAGAGCTCACGTAAAAACTTTTGGAATTAATTTTACTAAACCCCGATGGTTGCTTAGCAACGGAAAAAATGTACCGGCTTAATAATGTGATCGGGAGACATGGGTTTCTTCTTTTTTTTTCTCTGCGAAGATCAAGGTTTTCGAATGTAAGAATTTCCATGTTTGTTTTGGTAGGGGATAAAAAATTCTATATTAAAAAAAGCTTCAGAAAACTCGATCGTATCAATAAAAGTTTTTTTGTGTTCCGAACATGCTTATGTAAGTTTCGTTTTTCAAAAACCCTTATTGATGCTAAAGTACTTTTTTCTTGAAGTGTAGTTCCATCTCTCTCTCTCTCTCTCTCAAAAGGATATTAAGTCAATATTATTCCAAATCAAAAATATTGTGTAAAAAGATATTAATGAGCAATTTTTTGTGATATTTATAAATCTGTGTTACAAAATTTATCGCGATAGCCATGTTGTAACTATAAGATATATTCCATGCATATAATTTTTTCTAGTAAAAAATAGCTTTTTAATTTAAAAAAAATAATAATCTAAAACTTATTTTTAAGACATTATTTAAAGTAATTTTTATCAAATAATTATTTATAAAATGACTACTAATAATATATTATGTAAAATTATAAAACACTTATTTGAAACCAGAATTTCTGTTTAATTATTTAAAATTACTAAGTATAATTAAAATGATTATTAATTTAAATCATTCTTATTTAAAATTATTTTTAAGTAGTTATTTCAAATTAGTATTATTAGTTAAATATATATATAAACTATTCAGTATTTTTATAAATCCTCATTTTCATAATCATTATGTAATTATTATTATTAAATCCTAATTCTACGTTGGTAAAGGACTGCTATTTGAAGTTATAATTAATTAATTACTATTCAGAATCATTATTATTGAGAATGGTTATTTAAAATTCTTATTAAATCATTATTCGAAATTACACAGCAGCTGCTATTTAAAATTTTTACAACTAAGTCATTACTTAAAATTATTAAAGGACTATTATTCACACACACACAACTATAATTATAAATAATTAATACTTTAAGTTACTTAAAAAAATATCGATTTATTAGCTTTTACACATCTACTTTGTACTGGGTTTTTAATTACATTGTATGCATATATATACTTTTTTTATAAGTTATTTTTACCTAAACCCTATCATTAAGTTTTTTATTTTATTTAAAAACTGATTTCGCTTCTGGATTTTTTAAAGATAGACTTGAAACCCCGAAATGAATGTATATTTTCCTTGTACACCCTTGTAACCCCTACGGAATCCAAATTTATAAACCCCATTTTTAGCAGCTCTTATGAACAAAAGTAACGTGCTGCCCAAATTTTAAGAATGTAGGTGTAATAAGAATGTAGGTGTGTTCCCGTAACTCCCGGCATTCCCCCTCCCTCCTTGGGTATCAATTTCCGCAAATCCCATTCTTAACGGATCTCAACTCAAAAAAAAAAAAAAAAAAAAAAAATGCTTGAAAATTTTAATTATATAGGTCTAATAATTCACAAACAGGATTGCTTACCTGTAGAACCCCCGCTAACTCCCTTGAGAGACGATTTCCTCGCAACCCCTTCTTAGCTAATCACTATTCAACAAAATAAACATGCCAACGAAATTTGAAGTCGGTAAGCCTAATAATTCCGGTGATATTGCGATGAGTCACGTTTCTCGTACTTATAGGATAAGCACAAATGATGACCCGATTTTTAAAAAAAATCATGTTATGATAACTACTGTACATATTTCAATAAGTGATACATGAATGCAAATAGAAATACACAATTTTTTTCTGTTACAAATATTTGATGTGTTCTTTTGTTAGACAGTCAACGTCTAATCTTCAATCAGTACATTCCATACATTTTGTAGCATCACTCTATCAGTGGCTCGTAATTCTACATAAATGCTTCCTTGTAGTCATATGTCATCTGTCGTGTCAATTGCAAATATGATACGGCTTGAAATTTAATTCTTTTCGTAAAATTTCCCATACCATTTTCTGGGGCATAACAAGTTTACAGACGTCATATTTCGTAAACTTCTGTGGACTTTGAACAAAACTCTACCTCACCCTTTCCACTGCTTCTTCCGAGACGCTTAGCTGGCCACTGCTTTTCTTTTTACAAAGAAACATGATTTCTTAACGCTTGAATGTTCTTGTTGGTTGGTGTATCTTTCCCATAGCGATTTCTAAATGCACGTTGCATCGAAATAACTGAAAAAGCCATGCATGTTATGACACGAAAAAACTTCTCTGTCATTGTCCCCACGTTTGGATTTCATTCATTGCGATACTGAATGTGTTGTTGATCATTGATGGGGAAAAAATCTTGATACATTTCTCTTTACATCCATGTACCACTTATTGTAATACGAGGGTTGGGGCAAAAGTCGTGGCAACTATTTTTTTTTCTTGAAAATGTCAATCCGATTGGAAAATGTGACATATACAGACGAAAGGACAAGGAGTTAACTTCATGTGTGGACAATGAATAGCACTGAAATATCATAACACACTAATTAATTACGGTAGTATACAGAGCAATATGACCTTCACGGTGCAAAAGAATGACAACACGGTACCCATAAAGTTGACATGACCTACCTGGGCCTAGTCCCCTGCTACTGTCACCACAACGATGTGGGAGGCGCTGAATACCATCAGCGTCAGCATTTACCGCACCACGTTGCTCATCACTGGTTGACACACGTCCTTGTTGAAACTTTCCTACCCACCGTGCTACTGTACGGTATGGTAGGGCATTCTTCCCAAGGGCTTCCACTAATTCACTGTGCCATTCCATCGCATTTCTCCCTCGGAGAACGGCTACTTTGATGTAAGCACGCTGCTCAACACGGGTTGCTTTCATATCCCACGACACTCATCAACTGACTGATTTCACAGCTCTAGCTGCGCTACTACCAGCTATCACGAATACATCTAGGCCAGGGGTAGCCTGGGGGTTAGAGCATTGGACTCCAGAACGAAAGGCGTGAGGTTCGATTCCCGATGCCACCAAATACCCTCCGAGTACACACGGAGTACGTGCTCGTTAAATCAGTGGGTCCGAAAGTCTTGTGGACTGAATCACGAGTGCAGGGAACTGGAGAATATTTCCCTCCCCTCCAGTCCCATGGCAAAATTGTTGAAGTGGAGATATGTGGTGTTGCCATCTATCGTCTCTTCGGGAAATTTCGCCGAACTAATTCGTACTATCACCTGTATGGTGCACAAGGCCTAGGCCAACGACAGGCGTACTTCTAGATCCTTGCCACGATGAATTTCGTAGGCCTCGTTCTGACTACGTCAGACAGGTGGCATTAGCCTCAACAACACAACAACAGAGACATCTGTTGTTCTGCATACACACCATGCCTGCAGAACTTCCACAAGACATATATACGTGTGTGTTCATATATCTACAAGGGAAAAAAAATAATTGCCATGACTCATGCCCCAACTCTCGTACTTGCAGTAATTTTTAAAATATGATTTTTTAAAATCGAGACCGTCATTTGTACTCATCCTGTAGATTAAGACTATTATTTTCTAATATTTTACGCATACAATTTTTAATAGGAAATTAGTCCTTTACCTACAAATGATTCTACGCACTGAAATATTTGAAAATCTAATATATAAAATTATTCCACAAAAGGGGCACGATGGGAGATAAACAGAGAGAGACTAAATGGAAATCCGAAAAGCGACGTGACTGGCAGTAAATGAAATTTCCGCCCGATAGCCATCTTTCTCGTCTACAGCGGAGATTAGACCATTTGCCCAATCAGCGGAATTAAACCACTCGCGAGAAAGTTATAACCCGATAATTCGATTTCTCTTAAATTATTTCCATCGGTGAAGTTTATACCTCTCTATTCGCGCCACCCTGATTTATGAACCCGCTCCCCAGAGATTTGATAAATGAAAAAGAACGACGCACGGCCAAGCAGAGGGATGTTTTCCATTTTCACGCCAAACCAGGGCCGAAATGACGGATGGAACGGTTTTGCTGGATGGTCTTTCGCGTGCCGCTGCTCTGGTATTTATATGTGTAATTAGAGTGAGTTCGGGGGTAGTCGGTGCCCAAATTGTATAGAAAGAAGCCCTCATGCTATTTGCGATCACAACAATTATTTTTGAATACTTTTTTTTTTCAAATTACAACAAAACATAAAAATATTTTTGAAAATATCTATGTGCTACATAACAATGATATTTAAACTAATTTAAAAAAAAAACTTGGATAGACTGTTAATTTGAGTTTATCAAAATAAAAATAAACTTATGTGTTTGCTTTTGCCAGTATTGAACTGAATTTATTTATATTAGGTTTGGGGGAAGAAATCCATAATTTTTGCATGAAATTCAAGACTATATTTATCATATTTCGGATTGTTCGATTTGTGTCAAATATGAACCGTTTTGTTGTATAATTTGTTGCCATTTCAAAGGTAGCCTCATAATGCCTCTCTCATAGAAGTCTTAGTTCTTATTGACGAAGAACTCTAGTAATCGATTTTCGCAATCTTCTTTCTTGATCCCAATTTCTTACCACTCAGAAAGTTTTGCAATGCGAGAAAAAGGTGATAATTGCTTGGTGCCATGTCCGAATTGTATGGTGGATGCATTTAAACTTCCCAACCAAGCTCCCAGAGTTTCTGGCGAGTCACTGCAGACGTGTGTTGCCTGGCGTTGTCCTGATGGAACACAACACCTCTTCTGTTGGCATATCCTGACCGTTTCTGGACAATCGCTAGCTTCAAACGGTATATTTGTTGACAGTAGAGATCTGAATTTAGTGTTTGGCCATACGGATGCAACTCATAATAAATTATGTCTTTCCAGTCCGACCAAATACACAGTGGAACCTTCCTGGCCGTTAGTCCTGGTTTGGCCACCGTTTAAACTGCTTCACCGCGCTTTTACCACGATCGTTTTTGCACAATGTAGTCGTATGTTACCCATTTATTACCCTCAGTCTCCATCCGCTTAAGAAATGGGTCGATTTCATTCTGTTTGACCAAGGCTTCGCAGAAGGAAATTCGATCCATCATGTTTTTTGGTGTTAATTGGTGTGGCACCCAAACATCGAGCTTCTTTTTGAATCCAGCCTTGCGCAAATGGTTTAAAACTGTTCTATGGTCAGTTTTTAGCTCCTGGGCGATGTTACGACTGCTAACATGCCGGTCAACTTCGATCATTTCTGTGATTTTGTCGACATTTTCGACAACGGGCCTGACTGTGCAAAGTGCATCTTTAACATCAAGAACGCCTGAACGGAATCGACGAAACCGAAATTGCAATTAATTAGTTTTACAGTACCGGCACCATAAACACTATTCCCAATTTCAGCCACCTGGCTTTAATCTGCCTTTATCAAAGAAAAACTGCAAATTGTACCGAATTCTCTCTTTGTTGACTTCCATTTTCAACACCATGTAACTCACAACTGAATGGACCAAACAAAAAAACAGCAAAATAATTTTTAGTGTGAAATGTCGCCTTATCAACGAGCATAAATTTCAAATTGTTTGATATATACTTCATGAGATATCGGCACTACAACCAACTACCGAAAAAATAATGGATTTTTTTCCCCACACAACCTAATATATATATATATATATATATATATATATATATATATATATATATATATATATATATAATTCAATGCAAAGAGCAGTTTCCCCACAAAAAGGGAGGACAAGGTAACATTTAAACAAAATAAAACTCGCTTGATACGCTATGTATTTGTTTCATGTTGTTGCATGAGTATGTATTTTTTTTGTGATTGAAGTCTAAATCCTAAAGTTAAGCTTCCGAATGTATTCAAAAACATTCCTATAACTCTCCCATTTTTTTAAAAAAGGACAGGACTTGAATTACTAAAATGGAAGTATATTTATATTTTATGCCCTCATAACTACCCTTTGAGAGTCCATTTCCATAAAGAAACGTTCTTAAAAGATACCTGTTCATTCAAAGAAACATGTTTACCAAATTTCGAGTCTATAGATCTAGTAGTTCAAAAATGAGGAATTTTCTATCTATTACGCCCCAGCACACAATGCCTTCCTCCTTGCTTGTAATGGATGCCTGCCAGTTGCGTTTTTAAAGGATCAACAAACGAACATGTTTGTCAAGTTTCCGGTCTTATAGCTCAGAAACTGAAATTTCTGTCTAAAACACTTTATTTTTCCCTTAGGGGTAGATTTTCCCTATAACCATTCTTAGCAGATTTCTGCTGAATAAAAGAAACATACCTGTTGAGTTTTAAGTCTAGGTATCTAATAAATCTAGAGGTCTCGTGATGAGAGAGTGAATGAATGAGTTGCTGTCCTATATATAGATACAGATGCATTATCGAGAATAAAATTGTGAAAGAAATTAATCGACACATATATTATAACTGAAAAACTAACTTTCTTGGTCGTTAAAAATTCTGGACCTACCAATACAAGATTTAAGATTGCATCAATTAAGCATCTTATGAATGATATGGTGTTTATGATGTTATCATTCTAACACCCTTTTTCTTATTGAAACGGAAAATTAAAGCCATTACCAAATTTACATTTAACGCGAATTTTTTATTATTTCTCCAAAACGTCTCTTTCAAATATGGAAGGGGCGTTGCAATAAGGAACCTCCCAGACCCTAACGCGTCTTCGAAAGATATATGAGTCATCTGCACAAATTTAAGTTGCACACATGAACGCCTCTTCACTGGATAGTTAAAAAAACTGTGTGTGTGATCCCGAGTTCGTTACCATAACCAGTCTTATTTTTTCATTTCATATTATTTTCTTTCGCAAGTATGGGAAAATCAACAATAGTTTTTTTTGTCTTGAATTGTTTGAAGGTTATTTAAAAATAGAAATTTTCCCTTCTTTATTTTTCCATTATATGAAATAATGATTCATCTAGAACAGGGGACGGCAACCTTTTAGCTCTGACGTGCCAAACCAGTCTACCAATGGGATTCATTCTACCATACTGTAAGACATTTTCGAAACAATTTAATGCCCACGATAATGCATGCAGAGTTAGAAAATAGAGGTCAATAATTTTGATTTACGGCACAGTGGTCGAATGGTAACGTATCGCGCTTCCACCCCGCAAGTCTGGGTTCTATTCCCGGACTGGGAAAGATAGACTCAGCCGTTCATCCCTACTGCAGTGGGTCAATAAATGAATACCAAGCTTGCTTGGGGTCTTAAGACACCGATGTATCGTTTGAGACTGACCAGCTGATCGGATCATCTGCTCATGCACCTCAGCGTATACTGGGCGTCACGTATACTGGGATGGGCACATTAGGCCCTGGCCCCCATGAGGTGTTGCGCCACTGAGTTTGATTATATAGATTTATATATTTATTTTTATTAATTTTGCATTATGTAAAGATATTTCTCAGCATAAAAATAAACAACACAAAATGTAACCATTTCCTCCCCAATAATTAAAATTTAATATTGCACATACATTTTGTATTTTTAAACCACTTCCTTAAAGTAAGAAATAGACGACATAAAATATATATAACTATTTCCCTTTATTACAGTTAAATAAAACAAGTAATAAAAAAATTAAGTCAATTTCAACTTAGATCAACGAAGAAAAATTTTATTTTTGCCTCTTTTTTATTAAATAGTTACAATTAATATAAATATGTATATACATACGACAGAATCGCAACATTCAGTGGTCATTAATTTTTATTAATTATCATCAAAGTATCGTATTGTCATCCAAAACAATCGTGTCTATAAAGTTTCAGTTCAACTGAATGCTTTAAAACGTGAGAAAAAAAAAGTTTTGACCGAAGTCGCTAAAAAGGAAACCAACGTGGTTGTGTCTGTAATTCGTTAAATAATTAGTTTCACTCAATTCTTTTTAATTAATTATAATTAAATTATCGTATTGTTACCCAAAACAATAGTGTATAGAAAATTGCAGCTCGAACGAGCTCTTTAAAATGTGAGAAAAAAACCTTTTCATGCTTTAACACAAGTTGCCAAAGTGGTCGCTAAGTCTCCAAAAATGATGCCAACGTAAATGTATTTGTAATTCTTTAAATAATTAGTTTTAATTAATTAATTTTTATTAATTATAATTAAATAATTGTTTTGTCATCCAAAATAATCATGCGTATAAAATTTCAGCTCAATTCGCTTTAAAATGTATTTTGTTTACCATTGAAAATTCCACCAAGATAAATAAATAAATAAATAAATATATAGAGAGGGTGAGCTAATAGTAGAAATTGAAAAATAAATAAAACATTTTATGCGAAAACCTAGTGCCGCTCTATCATATCGCAAAATCAGGGGTACAATTCGTGATTTTCAATTTGACACGATTCTGAGCATTCTTTGCAGACTCCAAATACTTTTCATGAGAAAAGGTTTTTTTTAAAAAATCTGTAGAACCAAGAGCGAGAGAAAAGCAGAGTGCATGCAATTTCCTCCCTTCAAACGATTAAATCTCTGCAGCAATGGCATTCAATAATTTTCAAAATAGCTGTAAATTTATCTTTAAGAGTTATCTTTCAGATTTTTTCGTCATTCCGTAAACGTCCATAATGCTGAAAATGTTTGTCAAATAAGGTCCATTAATAATTTATCAACTTCCATCCATTCAAAAATTGACAAGTTTGTTGAAAAGTGCGGAGTGCCACTGAAAATTGTACCGAGTGCCATAGATTACCCCTGTTCTAGAATATTAAATATAATTATAACAAAAGTTGTCTCGTTCACTTGCCAATACTTGTTAAGAATACTTATCAAATCCATTGACCTTCAGAATAATCAGTGACGGTTAGTTACTGTAATAAGACAGTAGACGTGTTAGAGCCAACT
This sequence comes from Trichonephila clavipes, assembly GCA_019973935.1. Taxonomy (NCBI): domain Eukaryota; kingdom Metazoa; phylum Arthropoda; class Arachnida; order Araneae; family Nephilidae; genus Trichonephila; species Trichonephila clavipes. Next base: position 406,167 of record BMAU01021177.1, on the reverse strand, counting down.
TTTGCTTTTTCTGATTATATTCTTTGCTATATAATTGTCCTGAAGTAAAGTTGAGTTGTTCTTTTATTGACTATTTTAGAATTCATGAGCAAGTTTATGGGGGTTTTTTCAAATATCTCTTGTCATATTTGTAAGGTGTTTTACTTGAAAATTATGTTTTACGCACACACACACACACACACACTCTTTTACCTTCAATTATCGTCTACTTTAAATTTACATTAAATTAATAACTTAAATGTTTTAATTTATCTGATTATTATTTTATTTGCCGATTTTTTTTCTTCCCAATAAGGCTGCATTTTGGCAACTTAGCCTCTGCACAAGCGGCAAGTTCCCAAAATAAGGGAGCTATTTCAAGGTGGCACCATCTAGTGGCAGCCTCAATACCACATTTGGACACTTGGATTAATTTTTTAATTGAAGCTTGTGAAGGTCTCCTAGGACCTCACTTTGAGAACGAGAATAAATAGGAGTCATGTAAGAACCAGTAGCCATTTTTATAAACAACTTTCTTTATTTGGTTATCTTATCCAAATAGAATCAAAGACTTATTGACAAATTTATCTAACTAGTATTATGAGGTTTTAAAGGTAATATCCTTTAAATTAACTTAATTAATTAATGATCCAATTAATTAATTTATTAAATAACGATCACGCAGAGATTACCACGATAAGAGATCCCAGAATTATATTTAATAATGTTCTCATTGAACATTTAACTTTAATCTCACTCCTAAAACTTTAATGAGACTTTAATTATAAATCTATAATTACCAACGGAATCTCAACTCTTCTTGAGATTAAATTATCTCCAACAAGAAATCTTCAAATCAAATTCACTATAACTTTATGCTTCAATATCTATCTCCTACTGCTCTAACTTTACTATTTCGTTTGACTTAAATACTTTATCTAATCTGCATAACAAGGAATTCTGTCCGCTTTTTGGAGTTGATTGGAAATAGGTAGGGAATTAAATTTCCCTAAAAAGGTCGACTCAGAAGGTTAGTGATAAAGTTCCGTATAGATTTGTCACAAGCTCTCATCGGATGCTAAATATTGCCGTTGTTTAATTTTGACGAGAGTACCAGAACCAAATCCGATACATAATTATTCGATATATAATCGATATATTGCCTATATATAATCATTTGGTATTACAAGTTGGGTTACTAAAGGTGGCATCCCTTGGAATTTTTCTGCATTTAAGATTCTACGAAGATTTATTAAAGTTTGTGTTGATTATTGAAATTGGATACGATTACTTTTTTTCAATTGATACCATACTTATAGTAAGCTCACGGATTCTTGACTAACTGTCACAGCCTCCCACTATCCACCGACACCCTCTTCTATTCCCTTTTTTAGATCTTATTTTCACATCACGTTTCTTCTGTAAAAAGATGGGAGTTAAGACATGCAAAAAGAATCCCATGTTAGTTTCATGAGAGAAAACCTCGTGAAACACAATCCGTGGTAATATACTATTTATTTCAAAGTAAAGTACTAGTTGCACGCCGCAATTGCAGCTATCCTTCATCATATTTTTTACAAAATACAGAGTTTTCTGAAGTTTTGCTGAGTGAAGTTAATTGAGATAGTGACACTAGCTTCTGTGCCGAAGGACTAGAGTTTGAATCCCCAGAGAAGACATGGATGTTTGTGTGTGTTTTTGCACCTGTGCGGCAAAGGACATTCTAAATATTAAGTGAATTGAAAGTCACCTCGAGAGGTTGGTGATAGGGACAAAGGGGGATACATCCAAACCTCCCCCAGAAGTGTTCTTGAGAGGAAACCTCGCCAGAAAGCCCGTTGCTAGTGTAATAATAATACACAGGTTTAAATAAATCTAAGAGCTTTTCATAGTAATCGCTACAAAATGCAACAATGTATCGAAAGATAAAGGGGAAAGTGTTATAAATATTTATTTCTTTTTAACTCTATTTCTAATAACAAAACCTAGGCGAAAGCTGTGACACGATTGACTTTTATTGTAGAACATTATTAAATTTTCGATAAAATTAGTGTCATTTAACCTCTTAATTGTTGTCAGTGTATATATATACGTCACGTTTATAGCGTTAAATGTCCGGACGCATAAATATGTCTTTCCGAAGTATGCATATATTTTTGCTTTGCTATCAGTATATTTGCGTTTTTTACCCACCGTATGGGGGTAAATCGGAGGGTCTATGGGAAAAGCAGTGGCACTGGGGAGTGAATTGCGTAACTTTTCATCGGCAATTAAGGGGTTAACTAAAAATAGTTAGCCTTAAAAAATCTTTAATAAAAAATTATTCTTAATGTTCAAAGTATTTGCAAAATAATTCCACTTTTAAACTGCGGTAAATGTATATATTCCTATTCAGCATATTCAAAGATACAACACTTGAGTTAAAATTAAAAATACTTTTCATTACGCTGCTACATAAAAAAAAAAAAGAAAACTGCGCGGAACTCTTGCGTTAAAAATAATCTTCCATCATCATTTAGATAACAACAATGTTACTCCTGCAATGTTGTTTTTCTGATTTTACAATGATACACAAAGCATCCAAGCACTTAAATTAAATGGTTAATTCAGACTCAAAACCTCCGACCACAAAATTATCTCCTGGATCTTTTGAAACGCTCAGAAGTCTTTCAAGCCTCATTGAGTTCGCAGGTACTTTCTCCTTATATCCTTTGAGGACAATTTTCCAGACTTGAGTCTGCTCTTTTTCTTTCCGAGAGTGTGTTCCTTTTTTTTTTTTTTTTTTTTTTTTTTTTTTTTTTTTTTTTTTTTTTTTGCTTCTTCTTTAACCGAGGCCACTGTTTCTCGAGAAACCCCTCGAGAACGCTTTTCAATGGGACAAGGCTTTTTTTTTCGCAGACGCCATCTTGTTTAGGCGTTTCATCGAAAGAGAGAATGCTGCTTTTCGAATTTTATTCCGAGTGAAAAAGAATTTAGAACGTGCATTTCTTGACAACTTTTGTTTCTGAGACGAGAAGGTAAAATCGATGTTCGTTCATTTTTATATCTGTTTTTCTTTTCGTGGAAACTGAAGGTCTTGCTTTCCAAATGCAGGAATTTTGGAGTACATTTTTCAAACTTTTTGTTTGTAATTGGTCTATGTGTTGGATTTAGTTCCAGGATTGGAATTGCATATTGGGCTTTGAGTTTTAGTTGTTGCGAAATTTCCGTTCGATCGTCAAGTTTTTAAAACTTTTGACAGCATTTTAAAAGTCACGCGGTTAAATAATAACGACTAAACTTTTCAGATCTTTTAGAATGCTCTTGAGGTATTCCTTTTACCAGTGCTTCTCAAACTTCCAATGTTTGCGACCCAATATTCAATCATAATTTGCATCCCGCCCTCCTTCATACAATAGCGATGTATTAAATTCAATAATCCTATGAAGTTAAACATATAATACGGCTGAAACATCTTAAGCCCCCAACGTATACAAACGTCTCGCTCAGCCACTGTATTTATTGCCCTCAGACGTATATATACGTCTTCCCGAAGTTATATCTTTTATGTTAACTGCTATCCATAAAATTATTCCGAAGGCTTTAGAAAGCAATAAAATGACATTGACAGTGTTTGCGAAGGATTCACTTATTTCAGAGGATTTGTTTATTTGTTTCTTTTCTACCACCCACCCCCCTCAATGCACCACATACGCTTACCTGCTTGCTAAACGGGGGCATTGGAGAACGAATCGCATAATTTTTAATCGGCATTTAAGAGATTAATTATAAACCATACACAAATTAACAAGATCAGTGTTCATGCTGGCATATAATTTTATATATGACAAATCCATAGGGTCGCTGGTAATTATTAAACTTGTCCCTATCTTAATACTGTTCAGTTAATTATAAAATAGATTGGGCATACTACTGATAATTTATAAGTGTATTGTATTGTAAATGAGTACTTTATTTTTTATTATGTCAAAATGCATTTGTTTGTCTACCTTCAGTAAGTTAATAACTTTTTAAATGATTTGTTTCGACTTTTCAAGAGGCTCACCCCCTTCTTAGGGTTATGACGTCTCCCCTATGGAGGCGCGTCCCACAGTTTGAGAAACACTGCCTTTTACTGAAGTTGTCTACACGTAATATTATGAAGTAACGGTCTGTTTTTTAATATTTCTGAACAAATCTTAAATTCTTAATAAAGTTTAATCTGAGATACATACTATTAATTAAGTATCAATTTTTACATATTAAAGGCTGTTGCTTTTGAAATTTGATACAAAAATTTCTCATCTTCACTATATATATATATATTCTAGCCATTACCATTCCATCAACGCATTGAATGTATACAGTGGCGTAGCGTACTCCAACCCAATCCCCGCATTGCGGGGGGAGGGAAGGGTACTTACAAGAGCGCACCAAACCTAACAAACGTCTTCGCAAGATCCGGCTTGGTGCCCAAACTCTGACTTTGCAGGGGGAGGGGGGCTAATCATTTTTGTTACGCCATTGGCAGAACACTAGGTATGGTTGGATTCGTTTCCATCATTGTTTTCACAGAGTATCATTTTTTGAAAATGCTTTGAGTCTTCCACGTGGTTCATTTCGTAGGGAAAAATCACCAAACCGAAATTTTTCAAACTAACGCTGCTCCTTTCGATCGTTAACAGTATTGATCTTCAAATACTTAGTTTATTTTGCGTATAGATTTTGCAGCATTGATACCAAGTTTATATTATTATAGAAAAAAATTACCCAACTATCGGTTAAATTCATATTCAGTGGCGTGACGTACATCCATCAACCTCCGCGTCGCAGGGAGGAGCAGGATTCTAGGGGGCTCAAAGCCTGACTGACGCCAAGTTGCAATCCTTCCTAAGATCCGGCTTGGGGGCCCCAAAACTGACTTTGCAGGGGGAGGGGGCTAATATTCTTCATTATACTACTGTTCATATCTACAAAATTCAAAATAAATAACAAAACGGGACACTTTTGAGAAAATCTTTGCTGAAATGTGACTCTGGCAATAGACAATACAACTGTAAACAAGGTTACGAAAAAAAGCATAACAAAAACAAAAAGACATACATTCACATGTAAAGAAAATCTGACAGTTCAAATGTACCAAATTAATAGTTACCTCTCGCATTATGTTATTTTAGCTCAGGGGTCAACAACCTTATAGCTAGTGTGCCAAATCAATCTACCAATATAATTCAGCGCGCCACACAGTAAGAAGTGTTTGACGCATTTCGATGACAGCTGTAATACATACAGATTTATGGAATAGACGTCAAAAATACAGATTTGGAATTTTAATGTACAACTCAGAAAACAAAGTTCGTTGAATGAAGTCAGAACATTCGATTTGGCAACACTAGAGAAACAAAACGCTGCACATGCGTAGCGGCAGTTGTTGACTATCTGGTCCCACCGTTGTTCAGTTGATCGTCGTTTGTGTTCTGTGTAAGACTTGTTTTACAAAGTTCTTGTTTGGTGCGTTGGTTCTTAACTGAGAACAGGAAAATGATGAACGAATAAAGGATCAATGTAAAGTTTTGTATTAAGCTTGGCAAGACACCGACAGAAACTTATTCGATGCTGATACGTGTTTATGAAGATCAAGCACTGCCCATGAAATGTGTGTACGAGTAGTTGCCGGTTTTTCAGAAGAACGAGAAAGTGTTTCTGACAACGTCCGTAGCGAAAGACCAGTGACCTTCATCTGTGAGGAAAAAATGGAGAGAGAGAGAGAGGACGTCAATAAATTAATCACGAAAGATCGTCAATTAACTGTGCGCACGAAAGCTGGAATATGAATGCCTCGACGTACATTGAAATTTTGACTCGTTTCATAAAACGTCTACACAGGGTACAACAAGGTTCATGGTTTTTTGCTCACGACAGTGCTCGCCCTCACGCAGCCAATATCATCAAACAGTTCATGGCGAAAAAAAGGGGTGGTGCAAATTGAACATCCACCATTCTCACTAGATCTCAATCCTCCAGACTTTTCCTATTCCCACTACTCCAACTCGCTTTGAAAGGAAAAGGATTTGATGATAGTCCTAACATCCAACAAAACGTGATGAGGCTTTTGAACTCCACTTTTTGCTAAGTTTCCAAGACATGTATAGCATATCTCAGCGGTGCAAGGTTATGGGAGGAGATTATTTCGAGAAGGAAAGTAAGGTAACTTTCGCTAATATTTCAACTACGTTAATGTTACAGGACTATTCACCGAGCTTTATTGTCAAAGGTTGTTCATTAATTATGCATCATTTGAAGATATTATTAACATATAAACAAATAACACAAAATAAAACTATTTCTTCAGCAAATAAAAAAAAATTAAAATACTTATATATATTTTTTAAATATATTTATGAAAATGAGAAGTAAACAAGCAATTAAATACACATTTATTAATTATTTAATTAACTATTTATACAAAATAATTAAATAAAGACATATATTTTAATGCAAGTCCTGTCCTGCATCGCCGTTCTTCATATCGCAATATCATAGGTATAAACTTTGACTCTCATTTGATTCTGAAAATTCAGTAGTTAAACAATTTTTTTCGAGACTCAAAATATTTTTTATATGAGAAAAGATTTGTTCACACATAGACATGTAAAGCAAAAGTGGAAGGCAGAACACATGCAGGTTTCTTCAAACAGTTAAATGTCTCCAGCAATGGCATACAGCAATTTAATTTAAAACAGCTGTCGATTTATCGTTGGTTTTATTTCTCATTTTTTCGTAATTCCCTAAGGGTTGATTTCTATAATTTTTAATATCGAATTTATTTCAATAAAATCTGTTTTAAAAAATTATCAATTTCCATTCACTCAAATATTGACAACCTTGTCGAAAGGCACATAGTATCATTTAGAATCGTACCGCGTGCCAAATCTGACACGCATCATCTTTCCCTTAATAAAAAATCAAAGTATGTTTTTTTATATACCCCTTATTCAATTCCTACTATTAGCTCACTCTCTCTATATATTTATATATTTATTTATCTTGTTCAAATATGCACAATCGTTAATAAAATAATTGCTATTCATCCAATCAAGTTCAAATAAATTTTTTTAAACCTGTAGTGGATGATTCTTGGGATGTTAATACAGTTTCTTCAAATATTAATTAATTAATTACTGGTTTTTGACGTCAACTTAGATTCGTCTCTATTGTTGTGTGACTATTTAATTTTTAAAACAAAGACAAAAGTTGGCGTCGAAAACCCGTTTTTCAGCCAAACCGGGTTTGCATTGCTACAACACAATGCAGAAAAATCATGATCTTCCTTAAATTCTTACTATTAGTTCACTCTCTCCCTATATATATGTTCATATATATATATATATATATATATATATATATATATATATATATATATATGTATATATATCTTATTCAAATTTTCAATTGTTAATAAAATACTTTCTATTCATCCATTCAAAGTAGGAATTGACTTAAAAAAATTTTTATATCATTTTTGTTTTCTATTTCTATTTATTTTTTGATTATTTTTAATACTATATTAAACCCTAGAATATCATTTCGCATGCACTCTATTGGAATAAATATTGTTTCAATGCTCGAAACATATCTTTCCAAAAGCGCGCGCTGTGTTGCTCCTTTATTATATCCTATAAATTTTTGCTCCTGAAGTTAGAAATAAACCAGCTTAGTCAAATCCTATAGAGATAAAAAAGTAAGTCAGAATCTGTCAATTTAACTTTCTCGATCACTCTTCCTTCCAAACAACTAATTACTCATACCGATAAATGACGGAATGAGTGTTGTAAAGTTGTAAAAGGTGGGTTTTACAACCTTTTAAATAACATCTCGTCTCGGGGGAGCCGTAACTGATTATATTCCCGCCGAGTTCCGGCATAAATTACATGATTTTCTTGTCGTGCTTAAAGAGTCCAGCAAATATAGCCATCGAGAGAGGTTGTTGATCATGTGCGCGTGTCACTGTGCCTTTTACGTACTTTGCGAGGCTCTATTGTGTCGAATTCTTGAAGAACATTTCCTCTTTTCATTAGAGTCCTTACGTAAGACTTTGTCTTAAAAGAGGCTTAGTAGAGGCTTCACTCGTACTAAGATGTGCTTCGTCGTTGTATTCGTTCTTAATGTGCTTCAAGTAGAATTTGCTTCAGTTTTTGCTGTTCCTTAGCCACCGATATTTGGCTTTTAATAAATTGAGCAGCTCATCATTTTGTTCATGTAAAGATTCGCATCGGCTTTCACCCATAATGAATTTGCTTTTAAAAATGTTTTATACCAAAGAAAATTTGTTTTTAACATTTTATTTCATTTAAGATTTTGTTTTGTTTTGTTTTAGATAGCGAAGATTTTTTGTTAACGTGACTAAATTGTTACCTTCAAAATTCATCTTATTAAGGAGGTTCCCCATGTGACGGCCTGTTTTATAAGAAATTTTAAGCAATTTTAGGATTAGGATAAAACGATAGAACTTTACTTTTTTATCATTTATTTATATGTATCTTAAGAGTATGTATATAAATATTTAGCCAAAAATATCCAATAGAACGTAAGTTTTAGCGCTCTGAACACACCCACCTCGAAAAAGTGGACGCTCACTTCCTCCATCATTCCGGCTGATTGGCTATCTCAGTGCTTCTCATACTTTCGATACTTGCGACCCAATTTTCAGTCACAATTTTCTTTGCGCCCCCCTCCCTTCCTTTCCAAACAATATATATATATATATATATATATATATATATATATATATATATATATATATATATATATATATATATAATGTATTGAATTCAATAACAATAATGTACTTCAACGTAAATCTACAATATGAATTTAGTTACAAACCGTACAAATTATCAAAAGATAAGTATTACATTTTTTATATAATTTTATATATGACAAGCCCATGGAGCCACTGGTAATTGTTAAACTTGTTCTTAGTTTGGTATTGTTAAATTAATTACCAAATACAGTGTGTGGTACTGATACATTTATAAATATATTCTATCGGTTTAAATGCGTATTTTATTTTTTATTATGGCAGAATGTTTTTTGTTTTGCTTCCTTTCATTAAATGAGTATTTTAAAACAATGTTTTATTTTCGACGTTTCGATAGGTTCGCGACCCGCCTCCTCAAAGGTTTATTACGCCTCCCCCTAGGGGGCGCACCCCACAGTTTGAGAAACGCTGGCTTTATTTGAAATTTTAAAAAAATTAACGGCGTTTTAATCTATAGGTTCGAATACACGGAATGAAGTATACTCAATTGAAAATATCAAAAATTGGATTTTTGCTAGGTCTCTGATGAAAAGATTTCAAATTTCATGGAGAGTTTTGTTATGTTTTTGTTATAAAAAATAGAAATATTTCGAATTTTGATTTGATAGCAGTTAATTTGGTGCGTATGAAGTCTTTCGGTAAAACCATTCCTGAAATATGATGGAAGGCAGTTTGAAAATACAGTTTTGAGGAAACGCGTTAAAAGTTTCAAGTCCGATTACTTAGCGTACCGAACAGCTGCTTCTTTATAACGGATTCAATTTTTAAAATAATGATTTTACCACCGTATTCTAGACATGTTAAAAAAGCAAATTATGAAAAAAAAAATTTTATTATTTTTTTAACCCATTACATGGGTAAACCCCCTAAAACAATTAAAATTGTGCCTCAATAGTATAGAAGGATAACCACTCAACTGTCTACTCCGTCATCTGATCGGGTATACTAATTGTATATTTATAAAGGACTCAATTCATGTGACGTCATAGTCACATAATAAAAGCAATCAGTTAATCAGTTCAAGCTCTTCGTTGTTGCCTACTTTTGATCTTTTTCAGAAATTTTCTCTTAAAAAATACAAATTTGTTAACAATAATAATGCACATATAGACAAAAAGCATTTTATTTAAAAATACATGCATAAATTAAGATGTTTTTCTAGATTTTAAAATATTTTGAAGAAATTCATTTTTTATATTATTTGAACATTTTTACCCAATTATAAAGTTTGAAATTTTACCCAAGTTTTACAAATATAACAAACAAGTACAATTAGTTTAATGTTTATTTTGGATTCAATGGAGAACAAGTGTTTGTCTTTATCATGTGACCGACATGACCCATTGCCACACATTCATCCAAATATTGAGATAATAATTTCGAATGCTAAATAAGTACTAAAAATTTTTATACTATATATACACTACTTGAAAATTCTTGATAATTTCCTTAATACAAACATCTGAACTATATTCAAGTATATTTTGCTTGCTCTATTCCATTTAAAAGAATTATATATACATACTAGCCATTATCAGTTTATTTCGCAGGTTGTTTCATGATGTTGTATGACTCTATATATTGTTTCCAAGCTATTTTTGTATAAATCCTAGCATTATGTCTTCGATTATATTAAAACACATTCTTATGCCCCTTGATTTTTAATTTAGAAAGGACAGTATTTGAATTTCTGAAACAGAAGTCCATCTGAAAATCCATTCTTAACGGATCTTTACTCAAGAAAAGAAACATATACCTTTTCCAAAAAAATTTCAAGTTTGTAGATCTAATACTTCAAAATCAGCAATTTCTATTAATCACGCTCCCTTAATCCCTCTTAGGATTCGATCTCTGCAAAATCCATTTTTAGCGAATCTCAACCCAAGAGAAGAAGCATGCTTTTTCCAAACTTCAAATCTGTGGGTCTAGTATTTTAAAAACATTAAATTCTGTCTATAATGCAGCAACAACTCCTCTTAAGAATCGATTTCCACAGAGAGCCTTTTCTTAACATATCTCTATTCTTAAACAAAAGGAACGTACCTGCCAAATTTTAAAACTGTAGATCTAATAGTTCCGCAGATAACATGATGCGTGTTTAATTAAGTGAGCGCGATTCGCTTTTCTCATATATGTATATATGTGTGTGTTGATGGAGTGTGGAAGCTTGAAGAGGGAGGTCAAGCTCAGGTCTCTCTCATTGCTTCAAAATTACAACTTCCATTACCAGTAGCCCTTTTGTTGCTTCTAAGTAAGGCATTTTAATAAATAAATAAACTGCCTCTTTCGATTTCATATTTTATGCTATTAAATTTATATATATATATATCCATTTTCTATATTAATTCACCAAATTCAAAAGAACGGGTGGGATAAGATTCGCGTCTTTTCTATATCGCGTTGCGAATGCAATGATGGATTACAAAAAGTTAAATTTATACTGCATCGTTATATGTGTAAAAGATATATATTTTTTGCGTTGTTTCATGTCATAATTTATATTCTGCTTTCATAGTTTTATCACATTATATGAATTTAGCATGTAGCCTTTCTTGCAAACAGTATGCAAGAAGTGGCGTAATTTTTCTATCTGTAGAAAGGAGGAAAGCGACTCACGCACTCATCACGAAAATTCAAGGTGAGTGAGTGAGCGAATGTTGGATTTTATGGCGCAAAAACCAATTTTGGCTAAGCTGCGTCAAATAAGATCTAAGTATAAAACAAATTAATCGAATTTTAACTCGTATATTTAATGTAATTTGAAGCTAGTTCTGGACGTGAAAGGAAGAAAAGAGGAAATTTACTAACAAGAAGGTGGGTCGAAAAAAAGAGAAGCATCACTAGGGTACCCCAGGGTCGTGACACTCGTGTTTACCACAGACAGTTCACCCTGTGGAAAAGGGAAAAGATCACTAGGAAACCTAGGGATTGAAACACCCGTACTCATCTAAAGAAGATGAGGCCCTTGAAGGGCACAAAAACTCCGGAACTACTGGCTCAGTAGATTTGAAATCTGGCAAGCATTTGTTCCTTTTGCTGAGTAGAGATCGATGAAGAACGGACTTTGCGGAAATGCTTTCCCAACCGGAGTCAAAAGGTCTTTTTACTTAACAATTGCGGTTGTAACGTACATTCCCAGCAGCGGTCGAAAGCTTTGGTGGACCCGACACCTACACGTGCATCTTGCAGCTGCAGCGCAACCCCTTTTTGACCCCCGAGGAATCGAACACCGTCGACCGGAAGATGAGAGAGATGCTTTGAACTTACACGGGAGCGGTGGCCAACGAATCCTCCTCTCACAAAATATTGGACTCTAACAACCTATAATTAAGTTTAATAACTTTAATGTATCATTCTGTAAATAATATTCAATAGTTGTGACGTAAATAAATTCCATATTTAAATTAACCAAGAATACGCTACCGTTATTCTTTCAAACGTTACACGGTTTTTTTTAACTATTTTCACCCACTAACTTGAAATATGGCAAATGTGTTTTTTCTATTGAGTAAAGATCTGCTAAGAACTGGTTGTACGAAAATCTTCTCCGGGAGGAGGGGGAGCATTATAAATAAAAACAATTGCAGTTTTCAAAGAATTAGACCAACGAACTTGGAATTCTACAGACATGTCTCTTACATTCACAGAGCATAGCATGTCTCTTATATTCTCAACATAACAACTTACATTTTGACGGATAGAGTTTTCAAAAAATGCAATAGTTCGTATTTATCACTTGAGATGTATATCCATACACGCGAAATCTGAGATATTTGATTGGTTTTGTAGATCATATTCCTCCCCCAAAAAGTGGCGCCTACAAAGCTTGTTAATTTACGAAAATCTCTTAGCTGTGACCTAGAACTAAGTTTGGCAAAAGAAGAAAAGATAAACATCATTTGACAAGGAGAGACGGATCGAAAAAAGGAAAAAATCTCAATGACATTCCGGGAATGCGTCATTCCCGTTTAGATCCCCTGGGAAAATAAAAAGAACATTCGAGTAACTTGGGCATTTGAAATCTTGTACTTACGTTTGAAAAGGTAAATTGCAGAGGTTTCTTTTATTCAAATAATTATATTTTCCTTCTTCGGTTTCATTTTTTTTCGCTTGGTTAAATTCGAAGTGAAATAAGAAGAAAAGCATTTGATATTTTTAATTGTCCCATTTTTTTAGAAAGGGGAAGTCATTTCTATTTCCGAAACATCATTTTTAAGCCTTAAACAGGGAGGACGGGCAATTCTCTTGGCTTCAGGACCGCATTGTAGGATGCAGGAGGGCCGCCACTTTGTACAATGATTTCATTCATTAGATAACTTTTCATCTCAGAAAAGGTATAAATTGTATCACAAAAATCAGTAAATATAAGCAAAATAAAATAGTGACACAGCATTATTCAATTCACTTGTGCTAATTTCATATCATCTATAGCTGTAAGTATCTTTAATTTTAACATCAACTTTAATGGGCGGTAGATTATAGAATGTTTGGCACAATTTACCGCGCCTACGGAGATGGGTTACTGTTTTTTTGGTAGAAAGTGAATGACCCTCGAGCAGGACGATGAGGGGTGAGAGGGTCCTTTGGTTTGGAAGCACGAAACGTTGAACTCTGAATAGAGTGTGAAGGAGAGCGAATTATTTTGATTGTGGACCAACACACAGCACGTGGTCTGTTGCACCAAGAAGAGATAGTTTCTTCGGAGATGTTTTAACGCGACGGACTGTGTTTTGTTTGATTGTATGAGAAGCGTTGAGAAGTAGTTTAGAAAGTAATTGATATGTATTACAGTACCCCTATTACACTTCCCTGCAATTTTTTTTTAAATTAGGAGTGAGATGGCTTGTTGAAATTCTTATCACAGCTTGCAAGTTAATATCAGCCAACTTTTAACTGTATATACTCTTCGTGGTCTTCATACAAGGAAAACCTTTACTCGCAAATATATGTCAACTCAAATACAAAGAATATTTTGACTGTCTTCGAGAGCTACATGTGGCACGCAAGCTGCTATTAGCCCACCCTTGATTTAAATCGTTGAAAAGGTTTCCAAGGAGATAACTTCTATTCGAATCAATCTCCGACCAAGTGCCGATATAAGCTCATTTAGGGCAGAAGATCTACAGGCCTCCTTGGCTCCAATCGAAATTTATAGCTAGAAAATTTGATTAGGTCTAACTTCTCCGGACCCCTGGTTAGCACCCTCAAGCTCCCAATTGTTAAACCAACATTGCCCCAATCCCTAAAATGTGTTATCTAAAAATAAGTTTAAATTATGAACATAGTGTTAACTACATCTAACTATGTACTACAGGTGCGCTTTTTATAAATATATTAAGTCAAAACGAACCTCGTTGCCAATAAAATTTACAATTAGTGGGAGTTGGAAAAAAAATGAAATGAATTCAAAATGGCTGATAGAATGAAATGTAAATCGCAAAAAATAAAGAAACTAAAATAATATGTATTAAAACCCTCATACAATCAATCATATACGTATCAGTGGCGTAACGTACACCCCCGCAACCACCGCATCGCGGGGGGCCCAGGGTTCTAAGAGACCCAAAACCTGACTTTGCAGGGGGCCCAAATGTTCTCCGTTACGCCACTGATACGTATATATTTTCAGTAACGATAGTAGACAAGCAGACAACTTTATCAATATTTTCAGGGATGCATTTTTTACTCCCTATAAATTGTTTACTTTTACTCGCCTTTTTATCTTATTCTCGAGTTTTTTCTTGTTTGACCATGTATTGATTTAAAGTGTCCTAAAAACCAAGAAAGCTGCTTTTAAAATTTTCACATTTCATTATTCGATTTATCTGACATAATAAAATAAAGTTGTACGACGCATTTTTTTAAAAAAAACTACCCTAAGTTATCTAATCATTCAACTAGGGCAAAAAAGTACCACTTTTACTACTCCTTAACTACCCATTTTTTAAAATTCTCTGTGCGAGATAAAACACGTTCGATGGAAGGAAATTTTTTAAAAACATTTCTTTCCCTCAAAGCATTTTTCTTTAGAAATTTTCTTCCTTCTCATCAAAAGTGGCAATTTTTATGAAATTTTTATTCCATGCTAAGAAATAAAGAATACTGAAAAGTTGACTTAAGCATTTTTAAAATGAATGAAAATCGTAATTGCGGTCAGTTTCTTTCGTCAGAATATAATCAGTTTTTTATTTCTAGAAGTTTAAATATTGAAAGATCACATTTCCAAAAGGATGTCAATATTAAATGTGTTGAAACTCGTGAAGAATTTAATAGGTTACTCTGGAATTATTAAAATCTTTAATCTGAGTATTATAATCCGCTTTCACAACTTTTCGATTTTTTTACTAGAAGGATAAGCTGAAAAAAGTAATCGGGACATTTTGAGAATTTGATCATTAAAACTCTAAATATTGCTTTTTTTCTTTTAAAAAAATAATTGCAATCTAAGAGAATTCCATTCTATTTATTATTAAGAATAGAAGCATTCTATCAAACAGACAATTTTTCTCCCTTTTTTTCTTTTCTTAAGTCACGTGATACTAGAATACTGATTCAAAATAAATTTCGGAAAATATGAAATTGTCTTGAAATTTAATAAAAATGGTTAAATGTTTTTTTAGCAAAACTGAGATTTCAAACCATTATGAAGTTTTATAATAAAAAGTTCTTTCTATGCATTATACAACGTAAGAACAAAAAAAGAAATTAATACTTGATTCTATTAAAACAGACAGTTTTTACTCTTTTTTCCTCGTCGCGGGATGATAGAATATTGACTCAAATAAAAGTTCACAAATTGTGGAATTATCATGAAATTCAATTAAAATAATTTCCTATTTTCTTATGCAAAAGATCAAGTTCTCGAATTATTAAGTCGCGTTACAATAAAAATATATTTCTATGTAGTTCCCGACGTAAAAACAAAACAAAATAGATGCTTAATAGCTGAGATTATGGTAATTTCTTTCGAATATAATTTGAAGAAAAATGTAGAATTTTAAAATGTAGTTTTAATCATATTTTAAAGTCATCTTTAATATTTTATAGACAAAGGCAATTAAATTATCAGTGATTAGTTGTAGAGCTTATGCACACACATAAAAAAAGAACTAATTTAACACACTCTTATAAATTCATTTGCATAATAATTAGACATTTAATTAAGCTTTTCAAGTAGATTAAACTGGCATTTCCGTTCTTAGAACATGTAGTTAATTAATATATTCTATTTCAATCCAAAAATTCCCTTAATTGACAAATTAGGTCAAAGATATAATTATTCATTACTAATAATAATTTTGTCATTTAATTGCTTAATCGTTCTTTTGGGCTTCAATTTTTATTCTAAATATAATTAAGTTTAACTATTATACTTCAAATATGTATAAATTATAAGATTATTAAAGTACAGCACAAAACAATAGTTCACTTTATTAAGGCTTTGTCCAAAAGCTTCTCCTTTATGAGTACTTTTAATTAAATAAAAAGCGCTTTAAATTTAAAAAATTTATATGTATATATAAAAGCTTTTCTCTTCTCTTTGAACAATACTCTTTGACTATATTTTTAAAAAAGAGGTATTGTGCATTCCACATTGATCTCTTGAATTTTATATAACGTTTTTAAGGTTCGTGTTAAAACCTTAAGCTCTCCTGTGCTTTGAATTTTGAAATAATAATTGTAAGGAATTATTTTTCATACCTATGCCTGGATATGAGTTATTGTATTGGTTTTTAAAGTCAAAATCCATTAAATAATTACAGTAGAGGGTATTTCTGTTTATATATATATATATATATATATATATATATATATATATATATATATATATATATATATATATATAATTCCCTCTAGCATCCTTTAAACTAACTCTTTTAATAATATTGAAATAATCTTTTAATTATTTGGTTCGAAACTAACACCCTGATCTTAATCGTAATCGATGAATATTATTGCATCAGAAATCCCTGTCCCACCCATTCTATCCAATCAGAACTACGATTACGTAATCATCACGCGCTTGCACTGTTGGTATAAAACCAAACACCTTGTGTAATCGCGCGCTCTTCTATCTTCTCTCTTTGCCGTCGTCATGTAATCATTTAAAAAGCTGCTCTCAGTGTCTTTGTGTTGTGTCCGTCAAGATGTCACTTCTGCTTGTCTCCTGTCCACTATGCTTTATAATCGTCGCAAGTTGTCTCGTCAACGTGAACATGGACCGTAAATATTTCCTAAGTTTTAAAGTGTGCTTCAAAATAAAGAACATGTCTGTTCACCACTGAAGATGTGTTTAATGAAAACCTACTAACACTCGAAATAATACTACACTCGGCCAATATTTTACACACACACACACATATATATATATATATATATATATATATATATATATATATATTACCTTGATCTGTAGAACAGATTTTAAAGTATCTCACTGTGTGTGTTTAATCAAGTCACTAAAATTATTAAGAAATTTACATTCAGAATTTTTTAAAAAGAGAAAAATATTGAATAAAAGAAAGAAATCTGCTGTTGTTTTTTTAATTTCATTTATAGAATAAAATGGGTTGTGTTTTCTAGTTCTAAAAATGTAAAGAGGGAAATAGCATTTATTTTAGAAATTGAAATTGATAAGTAAATGAAGGAATGGACATAATTTAATCCTTAGGAGTTGGCCCCAATAGGACTTTAGGCTTATGCTTGTTTCTTCTTTTTTTTGTCAATGATTGGCACTACTCTGTGGTGATGGACTTTGGGAAGAGACAATGTGGTATTTACCTGCTTAAGGCAGAGGATCTGTGTGATTAGGAGTGGGAGTTTATTAACGTCGCACTGTAAAGGAACACGAAGACTATGGGTGACGGACCTCGTCATTTTGAACCATGGTCAAGTGACAAGGACGACACCTGAACTGAAATCTCCGTCTCGAGTTTGCTACCATGGCCACTTTTCGAGCTTCTACATAACGCCAATGGGAGGAATTTGAACTTCGACAGATTTGACGCGCATCAGGTCCTCTACACGTCGGATCTTTATTGGCATCACGGCTCGAGCTCATGACAGCTGGCCATGAATCCGCTACTCCAACCATTTCGCTATCCCAGCGGTTAGGAAAATAAGGGTGGAAAAAGAAACCTTAAGCCCTTTATATCAGAAAACCATATAGTACGATGAAGTAATTGACGTTTATAAGTTTTAAAAGAAGCGAGACGCTAACGCTTTTGACGGCAGCGGTAATTTTTAATCTAACAATAAGTAAGATGCCGACGTTTCAAGTGACATCTTACTCTCCACACTTCCACTTAACGCCATCAGAAGACTTTAAGCATCGATAAAATTAAACCTGTATCAGCCTCTCACCAGGATGGAATTTCAGGGCTACCAGGACTCAAACCCGGGGCTTAAAAATGCCCGTCACGAGTTCGCTACCATGGCCATTAGTTTACCGTGGCCGTATAGGTTTTGACAGACTGCATGTTGTCCAGAAAACTATTAAAAGTGAAAGAAACTTCTTGTGAATGATTTTTAAACCAAGCCTATTTAAGTGACTAGTTCTTTAGGCTTGACTCCCCGTCCTGTATAGGTTAACCGTTTATTTTTTTATTTACTTACAAAATTGGGCATTATATTGATTATTTAAAACACAAAAATATCTTTATGGGTGTATTTCCCTATTGACTGTGATTTTTTAAAAATTTTGTTTGAACCTAAATTACATAATTTGGAATATTTTTTATGTAATAGACATATCTTTAACTTTTCACTTATGATGCAGATTTAATGGCTATGTTTCGTAAATAAAATTATTCTTTTTAATATACTATTAACATTTACCTCAGTTTGTTATTTTCACCGATAGGATTTCAAAACATATTAAAATTCATCATATATTATATGCTCGTGACAAAAGAAACAGTTTTCAGATTAGTATAAAAAATTGCTTATTTTTGTCAGCAAAAAAAGGGGGGAAAGAAAGAAAGAAAATTTTGAGATTAGTTCGTTTTTTAAAATAATTTATTCTGAAAATAACAAATGTGAAAGCATCTGGTAAATAAATGTAGAAATATAATAACTTTCTTCTCTGACGAAAAAACGAGCATTTTTAATACTTATTTTAATTAAAATATGAATAACTAAAATGATACTCAAAATATGTGATCTCTGATATAAAATGTTTTTACAAGCACATGAAATTTTGCATTTGTGTTTTCAGATTTTACCGCGAAGTTAATTTAATTATTAATATTTAAAATAAAACTTTAACTCGTGTGAAGAATAGAAAGTAATAGGAGTCGGATTTTAAGAAACGGGAAAGAATGCAAAGTTATTCTCAATTCTCAATGCATGATCGCTATCAATATAAATTAATTCTTTAAAAAATTGAATTTAATTATGTTTTAGAATTTTTTTATTCATTTTTAATGATATTCATATACTTTCTCCGATTTAAATGTTCTTCGGTGTTTTTGTGATAATGAAAATTATTTTAGTTTTTAGAGCTTGATCTTTTTTTTCTGTAAAATTTCTGTCATCGTTTAATTTTTAATCGACTGCTAGCTTTAATATTCATTGTGTCTTGTAAGAACAAGAATGAATATTTTAATTTATATACATTCTCTCTTTTAATGCTTCTCATATATCAATAAGATACATGCACTTTAATTTTGAAGTGTTCCACGATTCGAAAAATCTGAATTCATGATTATGCTTAATAAAAGAACCTGAATTCTGTATTCATATCTCTCTAGGGTATTCCTCTCTGGGTAGTAAAAATAAATTCAATTTTGGACGTTTTTAAATCAGTAGAAGTGAGTAAAAGGTTCTTTGGCACAGGGCCCATCTAAGAGTTCGAATGCAACAGCTCTTACATGAAGCTATGTAAATAAAGGCCTTTTAAATAGGGTGGTGAAATGAATGATCATTCAATTTTGTTGTTCCGTTTAGAGAACATGCTGTTCTGCTTCACATCTGGGCAAAAATTTCTTTTTTTTTACTTTCTTTTTCAGCCTTTTAAAGGTCTTTTTTTAATTAATAGAACACTTCTACTTTAACTCTATCGATCTTTTTCGGAAGTCGAAAGAAAAAAAGGTTAAAAAATTCATTTCCGGAACAAAACTGTTTTTATTTTTGTTACTTTTGTAAACATGATATTTTATATTCATTTATTTTCTCTATAAATATTACAGCTGTTCCTTCCGATTCGATAAAAAATTAAATGATTTCGATTTAGTTTTTTTTTTAGAAATCTTGTTTCGGCAACAAAAATGCTTTTCATTTTAAAAAGGAAATTCGTTTTAAAATTCTTAATAAATGTAATCAAGACATAGATGAGGAACTACTTCTAAATATATCAATTATGTTTTATCTTGTTTTAAACATAAATAGAAATTAAAAGTATCCCAGATATAATTGAAATAAAAAATATGCTTAAAACACAAATATGTTGATTCCACTTTTAAAACTTAGGTTTGAAAACGACTGATGATGTTTTATTCTTTCTTTGGCTATTATTTTGGCATTCCAAGACGACAGATCATGATAAACAATTTTTATGTTGCTCCCAGCTGGCATATTTATCCTCACATCTCTTCCCCTTCCACCAACCTCACTAGAGGACTTGCGGCTCGACAGCTATTTAAAGTCCCCCCATGCCCCAAGCTCCATGCATTTACAAACATCCGTGTCTTCTCCGGGATTCGAACCCAGAGAAAACGGCATGCAGTCAACGTCGCTAGCCATTATACCGGATGGGCAACATTTCAAACGTAAGGTAATTATAAATTGGGGGAAAAATCGTTGTTTGTTTAATAATAGTGGAAAGACTTTACAATGGAATTCTGGTATCAGTTTCTCTGACTACATTTTCCCAGTGTTCTTTCAAGCAAAAAATGGATCAATATTTTTTTTGACCAAAAAAAGTTTATTGTTGAATTTGTATTTGTCGCAATAAAAATACTTCACACTCTAAGCAAGTCTAACACACAGCTCTTCTGTTTTAGAAAAGAAAAATATAATATATTTTCCCTCTTTGTTGTGTGCGAGGGTAAATTGTTTATTCCTTTGGAAAAACAGTACATCTTTCATGTAGCTAAGACATACTTTCTTGATGGCCTAGAAAAAGATCTCCTAGTTTTGACAACTAGGAACTGGAGAACACTAGCAGGAAGAAGGCTGGCCTGGAAAAGGTTTCTTGAGAAGGCCAAGGCCCACTCTGGGCTGTCGTGCCGCTGAGGAAGGAAGGAAGATATACTTTCAAATCAGGGGCGAGTCATTCTTTCAGCTTAAGGAACAACACACTGCTGGAGCTGAGGATACTAGAGGGTTACCCTTTTTTAAAATGATTGCATTCCATAGTTTAACTTTGCATCTCAAAAAAGGTATAAATTGTACTACAAAAAACAATAAATATAAGTTAAATAAAATAATGCAGTTATTGTGCTATATTTATGTCATTCATAGCTGCAAGCACGTTTCATTTTAGAATCAGCTTAATGAGAAATGTTAAACTATTATACTTTTCTACAATTTTTTAAAATCAGGAGTGGGATTATTAGTTGAAATTCTCATCAGAACAACAAGAAGCAAGTTATTGTCAACCAACATGCATATCTACATTTACTCTTATGGGGTCTCAGGAGTGTTAAATTTCTCTAGAGGTCTGAAAATACACACAATTTTCAAACAGGTATAATTCTTTTAAATTTAAACTAAATAATTCGAATCTTTCACACATTATTTATAAAGGAATGGGGCTTCAGAAAAGAATAAAATGTTTAAAATATAATCATAATTTTAAAAATTATAAGCATATGAAAAAATAAGAAAATTTTCTATAAAAAAATATTTATTCAGTTTTTTACATCGCGCATGCTATTTTCTAAAATAGCAGCTTTAATTACTAGCTATAAGTTGGATTTATAAAGTTAAATGTATTCTTATTACACTGTAGCTATTTTTATATGAATAGAATAATAACTTACATATTTTAATAAATAAAAAAATACATTTTTAAAACATATTTAAAAAATTGCAATATTTTACAAAAATATTTTGAATTAGGTAGGGTTTAAAAGAGTATGGTGGATTTTATAATTCTATAAAGTTTTATACAACAGATGCTACTATTTTAGAAAATAGCGGGCACAACGCAAAAAATACTTAATATTTATTATATAAACTACAAACTCTAAAGGACGGACGACAAAGAAGAAAAAAGGTCGAAAATCGTCGAACGGTTAACTGAGAACGAGATCCGGGAGTCATTTTTCGAAAAAACGTTCGAGTGACGAGGACGTAACCCCAGTTGGAACCCATCTCGCGAACGGTTGGTCGTATCTCGATATAAATCACATATTCGGAAAGCTCGCGTCGAGAAGATCCGGGAAAAGTATTCGTTTAGGTACGCGGCCCGAAGGGGGCGCTGCCGGGGCTCCCGGATAAACGTTTTCCTCCGTTTTCCCGGACGCACCACTCGCTAACCGAGGGGCCCATCGAAAAACGCTTTGCAGATTCGGAAAGATCTCGTCGAGACGGTCGGGGAAATGTATTCCCTTTCCTCCCCGTCTCCGAGGAAGGCCCCTCTAAGTTGGGGGCCGAAAAAAAACCGGATTTTCGAAGAAAAAAATAATAAATTAATAAATTTTAAATTTAAAAAAATAACTACGTGAAAAGGTGCAGAATCGAAAGACGATTCTTCCCGTGCAAAGATTTCTTAAAAAGGTGCATTATTAATAAAGTTATAGCAGAAACACCGTTTCTAAAACGGGGACTTTGGAAAAATCGTTCGGGCCTTTTTTTCCCCCTTTCATCGAGAATACGGAGACGAGTTACTGTGCGATTTCCACGAAACGGGTACCGGAGCGTCCGGTTTTTGAAGGCCTTCCTTTCTGTGCAAAAAGCAGGATCGTGAGTAGAAAAGGAAGAAAGTTATTTCAATACCTGTTTGAAAATTGTATATATTTTCAGACCTCTAGATAAATTCAACACCCTTTATTGATCTTCGCGCGCGCGCGTGCAAGACATTTGCTTACAAATATGTCAACCCAAGTATAGAGAAAGTTTTCTGGGCAAATTTTTATAAACATGGAAATTTTTCAGCAGACAAAGATTTGTAAAAACACAGTTAATATCTTCTCATTATATATTTTCTTCGCACCGAAATCTGACTGTTCAAATTACTGCTCGTCACAGGTACTGTACTGAATATCGGAAGTAATAGTCTATGAAAGCAAATTGAGAATTCACTCTTCCTGAAATCTTTTTGTGATTCGTTCTCCAAACTTTGCAGATGATCTCTAATATTTTAGCAGAAACACTTGTAGGTAACATGTTTTCCTAATAGTAGAATATACGAGACAAATTTCTGATCGCGCAAGTGAAAGATATCCCTGTTCAAAGCGCATTTTCTGACTATCTTAGTGGGCTGTTATTTGCTCACCCCTGTTTTAAAGCATCGGTATGAAAATGTTTTTCAAAAATGCACAGAAAAACAAGACCTTAAAATCAAATCAAATAGTATATGACGGGAATAAATAACCGTTAACATGATAGCATAATTATCTTTGTTTAAGTATTAGTCAACAATATATATATATATATATATATATATATATATATATATATATATATATAATCTCGATTCAAAATACTCTTCAATCATCGAAACAAAAAAAAATTAAGATAAATGCTCTGAGCTATAAAATAGAAAAATAACGAAATGTAAATTAATACATTAATAAATTATTTGAACGAAACAAAATAATTGTAAACGAATATATTGTTCAAATAAATACAGAAATGCAGAATGTTATACACGTAAAAGAAAAAGGTTTCTTAGAAACAAATCTTAATGATTGTTTTGGTACAAATTTTAATGTAAATCCTGGTACTCCCCAACCTTTCTAAACCTGCTTAACTTTTTTCCCTACGAACTTTATGAATCTGTTACATAAAAGCTTTAGAGATTATCGCTTATAAAGACAGTTTTTTTTTTTGGAGGAGGGGGGTATTTTTTATTAATTTTTGTAATGGATTTAATTTTTTTTATACCTTGTATGCAAACTATTTACCGGTTCTCTTTCTTCGAGTCCTTTCTCTTTGTCATATTTGTACACTAACTGAGCAATTTAAAAGCTCCAATATTCAAACATAAATTTAAATTCTTGAATTTTGATAAACATTTAAGAAACAACAAATTATTTTACAGAAATTCCATACCAGTATTAAAGCAGCAATCTAGAACAGGTGCCTTATAAAGATCTAGACGTGCCAGAAACAAGACAGGTTAGGAACAATCGGGGTAAAGATGCGTAATCGATTGAAAGGGCGAATCGATAATGACTTAAATGGAACTAATTTGGAAAGGGGGGGAGATGTAGCTATTAGACGTTCGTTTAAAGCGATGTCAGGAGGAAGAAGAAACTTTCCCGGGCAATTACGCGATGGAAATAGACAAGACGACGCACAGGATTTGTATTTCAGAATCAATACGGGCAGGTGTATTTATAGTGGTTAGTTTGTTGCATGAAAAGTGGTTTCAAATCGCACCCCTCCCCCATCCCCTCTTTTTCTTTGGTCATTAGGAAAGAAAGATCGTTAATACTGAAAGCTTGCTTGATTACCCGTTGATGAGGAGGGATTTTAAATTGATAGCGAATGGCGTCATAAGCAGTTGGCTTTCTGTGACGATAGGGGAAGCTTTAGGCTCTGAAGGGTAGAGGAGTTTCCTGGAAGGGTTATGGAAGGGACCTGGCCCGCATTCTTATGACGTTAGGATCGAAGCTCTTACGTAACCGCTCAAAAACCGATCACGTGTTTGCTTAGGAATATGTCAATGTACCTTTTTTTAATAGTCTTAATAGGAAAAGAATAACCAGGTATGGTAACTTATGTTTCCAGGGCCTATTCAACCGTTTGATCATTGTAGTCAGTGAAGTTGTGCTTTCGAATTCGAGTATGTAAAGGTAAGAAGCTCCATAAAATATAATTTTATGTCAAATATGGGATTTATTTGTATTTGAAATTTAACAAAAGATACAAAATATACATTAATTACCATTTATAAACCTCTAGATAGAGCAACTATAACTTTCGAAAAATTATGCATGATAATTTTGGTTTTAAGTTTTAAGTATATATAACAAATATAAAATAATATCAAAGGTAGACCAAGAGAACTTAATAGTTACAATTTTAATTCTGGTTTTATCTCGGAACTACGCAAATCATATTTTCTTCTACCTGTTTAATTTGCATATAATTTGGTTTTCTGTTTAACTTATAAATACATATGTATATGTATAGCCAAACTTTTGAGGCAATTTAGCAACGAAAGAATAGTTCTTCCTTCAAAATGTCCACCTTTGAAGATTTATACATCCACTCAATTAAGAAACTTTTATAACAGTCGCATTGTATAATCTTTATGTAGATATCAGATTTTTAAAAAATGGAAAAATTTATTTTATAATAAATAACACTCATTTACACTGCAATACATAAGCTTCTTTTATTTTAAATTAGTAAATCTTTGACACCTCAATTGCTACTTCAACTCACAGCCATTTGGACTGTAAAATAATAGAATTTAATCTATTTAAATGCTTTCATAGAAAAATAGCTCTTTTTAGAAAAAAATAACTATTGGCTCTCTGTAATTTTTACAATCTCGTTTTTTAGTGGCATTATCATATACACATTTGAGATAGATCATCCTAGAAAAAAATTAGGCTTTTACACACGTTGAACATATTCTTGTAAGGAGTTTTTAGTTTTAATATTGCACTGATGCCATTTTGAAAAACGCTTTCTGTGGTTCTATAATACAACTAATTTTTTTCAGCTTTTATCTTGGTTACAAATTCACAATATCTTTTTAGCGGGAAAAAATAAGTAAAATGATCCAAAAGACCGCTTAAAAATGGAAACTACAGTAGAATGAGAAATATTAAAGAAAATTTTCGTCTTCATTTGATTTGATTTAAATCTCGTCAGAGCTTTTATTGCTATTTTGGCGGCCATCCAACATGAGTTAAGGGAGAATTAGCCTGGGGACTCGTAAAATGATATGCATGGTGAAAAAAAGAGATTAAATATGATCTCTGAGAGAAATGAGAAAAACTATTCGAGAAATGTGCAAATATTGATCCATAAAAAGAGAGAAATTTATTTATGAATAAGAAGAGAAATCGAAATGTCCAATCTGGTATTCAGAAAAAGAAATGGAATACTCTATTATTAGCGCTAAGAGACAAATAATACTGCGTATTAAGTGTGTGCGATTGTACGTAATCACTAAGCAATTAAATTAAATTTCTTAAAAGTGATATAAATAATGAAAGAACTCAAGATTTTTGCTCTATTCTCTTCAATGTGCCTTTTGGATTAGTCAATGTTTTGTCGATATGGAATATTTCAAACGTTATATTTTAAAAATAGGCCACGATATTTCATTAACGGAAATGAAATAATACAAAAATAAGAAACAATTGGATATTTCACAAAATTGATATATTTTTGGATTTTCTTCAATTTTTTATATTCTTATGATTAATTTCATCAACTTGGAAGTTACTTATCTTATCCTTAAAGATATTTAAGAATATTCTCAACAATCAGGTGTAAAAAAAGAAATCAAATACGATTTTTTAAAAACGCATATTTGAGAACTTATTTTGAACACATGAGCATGACATGAGTTCAAGCCCTAGTGCTTCTGAAAACCCCCATTGTAGAGGGGCTGATGTTCTTAAATCTGTCGAGGCTCTAAATCTTCCCGTGGGCGTGGTATGGTAGTTTAGAGAGATGAGAGCCAGCTGACTTGACCATGGCTCAAAATGACGAGATCCGCAACTGTATATATACTTTCAAAATATTATTTAAATCATGTTGCATGATTTGGGATTCAAAAGGATTATTTAGTTAAGCACTGACTCATTTTGTGCTGATTCTTCTCTTTCCCTCCTTTTTTTTATAATTATATTCACGAAATCAGAAAAAAACTTCAAAAAATGGACTTACTTTCCCTTGAAAGAGACTCTCAAGAGATATTACATACATACAGAGTTAGTGTTTTGTATATAGTAATATCTCTCCACAAACAGAGGGTTCTTTTTTATTACTTTAGAAAAAGAAACCGTGAGCCCTAAAACTGCGTTTCTTCCACCTCCCCCTTTTCTCGGAATGTGTTATGTCTTTTTAACGGCTTTCAGAATAAATAAGTTGACAATTCGCTAAGCCTGATGCTCGTTTATGTTTCCACTCTCAGCAGAATAAATAATAACGTTCGCTGATTGTTTATGCTAGTTTTTAAGTATTTTCTGAGTTTTCCCATGACATAATACAGGAGATTTTCTGGGATTAAAATTTCAGCGTTGTTTGCATAAGTTGACGAATGTAAATGTGCAGAGCATTTTTAAAATATTTTTCTTCATTTTTGGCATGAAATTTTTTTTTGTTTCGTTTTACGTTTAAAAAAGCTCATAAAAGATAATGACTTAGAAGTACGATTTATAAGATAGGGAAGAGATAAAAATCTTTGTCATTTTAAGTAAAAAATAAAATAATTAGAGTTATTTTAAAAGAGGTCTGGTTTTGAATATTGCGTCTGGTTTTAATTCGTGTCAGGATGACCACCTGACCGGAACATCTGCTCATGCACCACAGGGCTCAAGGTCACGTATACTGAGTTGGACACAGTAGTGGGGCTGTCACACCACTGAGTTGAGTCTAGTTTTAACAAAGTTAAAATTATATAGACCAGGGGTGGGTGGGCGTTTCCATGGTGCGGGCTACTACCAAAGTTTTTAAGGTATTGCGGTCGATTCAGTGTCGTAGATGTGGCCATTCTGCATTAAAAATGTATATTTTTTTAGCAATTTTTTGGACATTTTACCTTTTATTATTAGAATGTGGAGCGAGGCTGTATTCAATGCAGCGAGCAAAGAACGTATATGAAGCAACATATGCACTTAATTTGTTCACTGCCGAGTTTCGCACCATCGCGGGACATGATATCAACACACGAATCCAATCTTATGAAAGTGAAGGGTGTGGGATGATGTATCAATAGCCAATCCCGGGCTATTGCAAGAAGATCTGATCATCAACATATATTCTTCCCTTCAGACGGCGTGTGGGGAAAAAATTCATTTATACGGTTTGATCGCATTGATTGATTTTTTCTCCTACTGCGTTATCGTGGTCTTCCAATGAAGGTACATGTGCCGTCTACGCATTTATTGAATCCTTTCCTTCTGTAGACACAGTCGCATCGATTTTGAAAAGCCAATTCTCCAGTCAAGCAGGCGTCGATGTTTCATAAATACATTTCTTTTCGTATGCGTGTCATAGATCTTAGGAAACGTGGTCACCACAAAATGTCTTGGTGGTCCACCTGTAGATCGTGATCGACTTAAAGTCCATCTCTGATATAGACAGAATAGAACACATTTTGATATTCTATATAAATGTCAGAAACATTACTTTTAGGAATAAAAACAGAATATATTTTGGCGATTGATCTTGGTTCATTTGCTTATGAACACGCTCATGTGAGAAGTAACAAGAGGCATAAAATATTTAAATAACCGAACACATATTTCTGTGCAGTTACATTTCCTGATATTACAAACGAATCCTAGTTGTAGATGACGCTCCAGTAGCGCAACGGAGCATTTCCCACAATATAGTAGTAGCACATGTGATCAGTGGCGTCACGAGAATATTAGCCCCCCCCCCTGCAAAATCAGATCTTAGGCCCCAAACCCAAATAAGTACTTGGTGTCAGTCATGGTTTGGACCCACTAAAATCCTTGGGCCTCCCGCAATGCGTGGGTGTACGTTACGACACTGCATGCGATGACATGATTTTGCTATTGGAAAGGAAATTTAAATAATCAAGAGCCAGCAGTACAAATTTAGGACTTATCAATCTTGTAAATTTGCTTAAATATTTAAGTCCCCTTCCCCTCTTTAAGAATTCTATAATTCATATAAGTTAAAAAAGAAGAAAGGGAAATTGAGGAGGGGTATTGGGGAGGGATTCCTAGAGCTCAGTTATAGGGCAAATGTAACTGTTTCTTATGAGGGCATCACAATATTCCTATAACATTCTGAAAAAATAAAGACGATGAGCGGTGGCATTTACAGACTACTTTCATAAAGGGATTATATTTTTTTTAAAAAGTAGACGAAAGCACAGAGACATAATCTTTATGCAAAAATTAAAAATTTGTTGGTTTACGGGAAAAATTTGAACCCCCTCCCCTTGAGTACGCCATTGATGCTGAGATTGGTAATTGTCTAACATCGTTTCATTCCATCAATATATATTGAAGCGGCAAATGGCATAGAATGTTGTCAGTTAAGTATGTCCACATCACTCGTTATTGATTGGCAGATATATTGCAAAATGGAAGTCACACGCATACTTATAGAGGTCATAAAAGCAAGAAAGTGTCTTCAAAAGCAAGAATTTGTGCCTAAATAGATCTTTCACTCATAGCTAAAGATTTTCATCCGTGTTTGTATCAAGCCATTGCAAAATTACTTAAAATGTTCATCAAGACCAATCGCAAGAAGCGTTGTTAACTGATATAATGCAAATGTCGGAAAAATCTCCTTCGGTATCAGAGTAAACGAAGTGCATGAAATTGCTGGAAATATGTACTAATCAACTTAACAAGGCTATTCATTGGAAATGGTGGCTCTTTTTGACCAGAGGAGTCAATTCCCTTTAATTTAAATTAGTCTTACATTACTACAACACTCCACCAGTTGCACAATATTTTGATTATAACTTTTACCAGTGGCGTAACGGAAAACATTAGGCTTAACAAACATTAACCTCTGCAAAATCAGATTTTGGGCCCCAAGCCTCATCTTACGTATTTGGCATCACTCAGGCTTTGGTACCCATAAAGTCCCGGGTCCCCCCGTGGTGCGGAGGTTGCGGGGGTGTACGTTACGCCACTGACTTTGATACATAGTCTCACTTAACCCCTAAACTACATCTGCATCTTGCGATCAGCTTTTATTTTCAGAATAGCATTTTATTGAAAAACTTGTGCTTTTCTAGCACTGCAAGGTCTAATCAATGCCTCATGATCCGACTGAAGGAATATTGTTTGTATAATTGTGTATTGAAAAGTTACGTCCGTTTTTGAAATAAAAAAAATATTTTATTTTTTATTATTGATATGTACTTGACAAAATTTCCAATATTTATGTCCGCTCTGATCATTTTTGAAATAGACTTAATGACCATTTGGATGACCTTTGCAGAAAGTATGCAATGGGACACTTTCCAATCCCCTTTGACACTCCGAATAAAAAAAATGTACGGAATTCAGATTTAGATTCACATAAATATATTAAGGAGTTAAGACAGTGTTTCTCAAACTGAGGGGAATGCCTCTCTAGGGGGGGGCATGATGACCCTGCGAGGGGATCGCGAGCATATTAAAAAGTCGAAAGCAAAAAGTTTAAAAAATTACTAATTAACTGAATGGAAGCAAAAAAAAAAAATACATTCTGACCTAGCAAAAATAAAAAATACATTTAGACTGATATGATCTACTTATAAAGGCTTTATTACTGCACAATGTATTTGATAACATATTTATCAGTACTAAGTTAGGAACGAGATTAATAATTATTAGTTACTCCCTTGAGCTTGTCTTGTACAAAATTTAATATTTATCTTGATAAGTACGGTTTATAATTATAATCGTATTGCAGCTTTACGTCATAATACATTATTATTGAATTCAATGCATTGTTATTCTA
This sequence comes from Trichonephila clavipes, assembly GCA_019973935.1. Lineage (NCBI taxonomy): Eukaryota > Metazoa > Arthropoda > Arachnida > Araneae > Nephilidae > Trichonephila > Trichonephila clavipes. The sequence continues at coordinate 375,599 of BMAU01021177.1, read as the reverse complement.
TGGAGGAGGGCGCGATAAAAATTATGACTGAAAACTGGGTCGCAAATATTTAAAGTTTGAGAAGTACTAAGGTAAGATATTCATAAATATATCTGCAAATATTTCATAAGATATGTATACACAAGTATACTGATAAAAATACTGTTAAAAATGTAGGGGGAAATCTAAATTCTTTTTTACATAACACTAGCTGCTCTTGAACATTTCTATATCGTTATCCTATTCCCTTCTGTTCTGCAGCTTATGTATAAATAATGCTGTTAAAATGTAATACAATAGAATATATTTTGGACTTTTTTTTAACCAATTCTGCTCATTAAAATAAACGGTAACCAAATTTTAATCCATAATCGTTTATACTAGGTAAGGAACCGTGACGAAAGGCTATTGAAACTAAGGAATAAAGATAAACGAGTACCCAAAACACAACGGAACGATTATTTTTGGTTAATATGTGTAAGAAGTTTTTTAATGAGATTCGGAAATTACTTTCCTGTAGAAATTTAAAGCATTCACGAGAAATCTTTCTTCCAAACACACATCTTGTACTGTAACCGTGAAAAAAAATAGCACGAACGGTTGTGTTTCCAGAAGTGCAATGGAAATATAAAATAAAAAGGAAAAAAAATTCTCTTTTTTTGTGTGAATTATATAAAGAAAAAGAAGCACAAAAGATATAAAAGTGGTGGGCAAAAAGATAAAATAGAACATTACTTTTTAAAATTTTATTTGTAAGCCCCGATAATGTGTTTTTTTATTTGCAAGATAAAACATGTTCCCCCATTTTTTTTTGCAAGGGAACGTGGGGGAAGAAACGTAATGTGCAACGCAGAAAGAAAAGTGCGAAATTCTATGGAACTAGTCTCTTGCACCGACATAAAAAAGAATGGAATATAAACATAAAGTTACTATTTTTAGTCATATAAATCTACAGATTCGAATTTTGTTGCATTCTTTTTTTCCGGCCTATCCTTTGTGAGTATGAATTCAGAGATTCCATTTCTGTGGTATCACGTGACTGATTTCGCCAATTCAGTGAGTGTTGGCGAAATTTTTCTCTTTCTTTTACTTCAAGCTTACGTTGAGTTAGTAGAATAAAACTATATAAATCACCATTTTCACAAGAGGGTTGGATGATAAAATCAGCTATAATTCACACCCTCTTAACCAGCCATTGATAAATCGAGTGCTGTGTTTTTAGGAAATATTTCATTCAGTAACCAGTTAAAAAAATATTTATCTGTAAGTTCCTTTTTATTCGTTTTTAAATGATTTATTGAATAAAATTCAATCTGTTGTTTTGTTCCTGCAAAATTAATTATTTTTACTCGAATTTTTGTATTCCATAGCGTGGAAAACATTTTAAATTCAAACTTAAGGAAAAAACAAAGACGAATGCAGTAAAGACAGAACAAAATGTTTACAGTTCTCGACTTAAAAATTAGAATAAATATGTGAATATTAATACCTATGTTTAGTTACTGGTTTATTCACAGAGCTTCTCAGACTGTCAATATTTGTAACCCAATTTTTAGTCATATATAATTTTCATCGCTCCTTACTTTACAATAATAATGTATTGAACGCAATAATAATGAACTTTGACTAAAGCTACAATACGACTTTAATTATAAACCTTACAAAAATTATCAAAGCTATGTATTAAATTTTGTATATAATATTGAATATGACAAGCCCATAGGAATCGCGAGTATTTATTAAACTTATCCTTAGTATTGATAAACTAATAATCAAATACATTTTGCAGTACTCAGATATTTATATTATATCAGTGTCAATGCGTATGTTTTTTATTATTATTATGTGCATTTATACTTGCATTTTGTTTTGCTTCCTTTCAGTACATTAATAATTTTTTTTAAATAATCTTTTATTTTCGATATGCTCACGCACCCCCTCTTCTTCCACGTAGGGTTATCACGCCCCCAGGGGGTGAGCTCCACCGTTTGAGAAACGTCGAGTTAGTTACTTCAGTAGATAACACGATAGCTGAATCATGAAAAATGCCTCCAAAATCAGGAGTGGTCTCATGAAGAAACATACAAAATATAATAATAAATTTAAATTTTTGTAAATTAAAACCATAAAAAAACTAAATTACTCATTAAATCGCTTGTTCTATAGCTTTTAAAGTACATATTTCTACCTATTCTTTTTTCTAGTCAAATCTATAACTAGGCCCACAATTATAAATTTTATGCTCACTAGACTTACAGTACAAACTGATTAAACAGACAACATAACCTTTAGTGGAACTTGTCAACCCTGTATCTACCGCATTATGATTTGCTGCAGTTTTTTTTCATTCAATATTTTTTTTTGAATCATTAAGTTGAACATTAAGGGATATACATAAACAAAATACTCAACTTTAAGAAATTTAATCCGTCAGAGCTAATTATTTAATTAAAGATATTCAACTGTAAAATTAATTACATACACTGCTCACTTGATATAAATATTCAACTCGTTTTCTAAGGTCTCATTAACGTACAAAAACAAAATAAGGCACTTACCTTGGGACATTAACTACTTTTTCGGAACAAAAATGGCGCTGAAAACGGCGTCAGCTGAAAACGCAATTTCTGCTTTAAAACTATTCACCTTCCCACTAAAATTCTCATCATAGAACCCGAGCTGCCATATTTCTTGAAAGAGTGGATTTCAAAGAATATTCCTGCTAAGTATCGTCAGAGTATTCGAAAAAATGGTTGTTCTATGTAATTTTAAAATGAGTGGCACTTATAAGTATCGTTGGTAGAGATAAAGGTTTAAAGGTACATGTAAGTTTATAATTCGGTGCATGCTGTTATAGGCAGTGCTGTCAGATTCAAGAAATTAAAATTTGTTCCAAATGAGGACCGCTGATTAGACTAAATTCATAAGATGTTAATAGTTTGGGGATCGCCTCTTTTAAAAGGCAGATATACACTGGTGTGCAAAAATTAAGGACGAGACGGTTTTTTCAATATAACTTTGTACAAAAATTTTCCAAATCAACACATTTAATACCGTAAGATCCCCAATACGTAAGGACATGTGTAATATGTAAGCAACACTTACTAAAAGAGAAATCAGAGGGATAAAAAGAAGCTTTATTGAAAAAGTAGCATGGAGCGCAATGCGACTGAAGGCCGAAACATCCCTGTGATGGGTGTTCAGCAAGAAACATCCGGTCTTTAGTAGGGGATATGATCTCCCCTGACTGCTAGGCAAGCTTCACAGCGTCTGCCCATGCTGAGAATAAGGGTGTCAATGCGTTGTTGAGGCATTGCTGCCCATTCGTCTTGCAGCGCCAATCGAAGCTCCCGAATCGTTACTGGTGGTAAGGTTCGAGCTGCCAAGCGTCTGCCTAGAAAATCCCATACATGCTCGATGGGATTGAGATCCGGAGATCATGCCGGCCAATCCATACGTTCAATATCCTCACTCTCTAAGAGCTGTTCGGCAGCTACTGTGCGATGACATGGTGCATTGTCGTCCATGAAAAGGAACTGCAGACCCATAGCGCCTCTAAAAAGACGCACATATGGAAGAAGATTCTCATTACAATAACGGGTCCCGTTGACTGAACCTGCGTCGAAGATGTGAAGGTCTGTACGACTACCAAGCATGATGCCTCCCCAAATGAGAACACTGCGACCTCCATACCTGTCCCTTTCAATGATGTTCGAGGGATGATTGCGGCTTCCCCGCTCTTTCCAGATGAGTATGCGATGAGAATCGCTACTCAAACTGAATCTGCTCTCATCTGTAAAGAGTACTCGTCCCCATTCATTGTCTCTCCAATTCCGGTGTTCCCGGCACCACAGAGAACGCCTATGGGAAGGCGTTAAAGGTACACACCGTACAGGGCGTCGTGCAAACAGACCACCACCGTGCAGTCTTCTGGCCACGGTAAAACGCGATATCGGTCGTCCAATCGCCTGTGTCGTGTGTCCAGCAATTTCTCCCGCTGTCTACCGCCTGTTTCTTCTGGCCTGTAAGACAATGTACCGGTCATCTGCGGGTGTGGTTCCTCGTGGACGACCACTACTGAACCCCCGGATAGCTGTTCCTGTAGTTTGAAATTGTCTCCAAAGTCGTGAAACGATGCTGTGAGCAATTCCGAACTCTGCAGCCACACTTGTCACACTGCGGTCTTCCTCCAACTTCCCAATGTTTCGACCTCGGGTAAAAGCATCCAGATGTCGTCTAACAGATTGATTATTCGCCATTTCTCGCTAAGGCAGCAACTCGGTGTGATTTTAACTGTTATACGGCGTGCAATCTCTTTGCCAGAAATACTGATCTTACACCGACAACATGCTTTTATACTACTCAGACACTCCCCATTACGTCTACCTGCATATCTGCACATGTGCTACCGTACATCACCTTAATTAATCTCCTGATTGGTCTTTCTCTCCGCTCTGCCTCTTCGTTCAGCTGATATGCTAATTTTTCGACTTCGTCCTTAATTTTTGCACACCAGTGTATGTCAAAGTATTAAACTTAGAACGAAAATTTATATCTCGGCATACCATAAGGTTGCTTTGTCTGTGGAAATACACTGTTTCCTTTTAGTTGTATAGGGAAATTACGTGTATTAGTCTTCTATATAATTTAATTCTGGCCGTTTTATAACTCAACCAAAAATACTGTTTTAAAATATGTATAACTGATAATTAGAAATACATATCAAAATTAAATGAATTATAAACTGATAAATGTAATATTTAAAACACATAAAGCGAGATATTTCTGACATGAAAAAAATAAAATACTTCAGCGTTTTTTCTGTATATGATAATTATTTCATTGAGATATGTAAAACATTAACATCATTATTAAGTTAACTTGACCTTAATTTTTTAAAAATTTTCTTCCTCATAACAGAATATGACAGTGCTTTATAGTAATAAAACTTTTTAGGGGAGTGTCAACCAATTGTGAGGTCCTCATTTTTTTCTATAAAAAACAATACTTAATGCTATTGATGCAAGGAAATTCAATTACTTTTATCAACTTATATAAACTTATTTTCACAAAACTGTAATTGCTTAGTTGGTTGGTTCGTTAATTACTTACGGGTTTTCGAACATCACAAATGATACTGGAAACGGTTTTCGCACAATTTTAATCGTCAGTCAAAAATCTGGAGTAGCATACCTTGCAACGGATTTCAACGCGCATTGTCCTTAATTAATCTCTGGGGCAGTTTTAGCACGATGTTTATAAGTTTATAATGAGAGTCTGGTGTTGAGAAAGAACTGTGTGATATGCAAATCTTCCTTATTATTTTGGAAGAATGGTAGCGAAAATGGAAATGAAGACAGGTAGAGGTAGTAGGAGTGCCCTACAGAGATTACTGCTGCAAGATATTCAGAGCAGCTAGAGACGGCCCGCTCCGTCTGTTAGAAAAGTCGAAGCCAGTGCAGAAACACTTTCCCCTAAGGACGTCACGTTTGATTTAAATATAAAAATGTTTGATTTAATGAATTTTATAAATTTTTGATTGGAACTTACGTAGGGACGTCTTAAGGTATCCGACTACGTTCGGAACCGTGGTTTTAAAAAAGCACATAAATGGATAATTTTCTTGATATTTAGTGTCACTCAGATTAGAATACATGCATAAAATTGTTTTAAGGACATTTTGACAAAAAAATTATTTAAATATAATATTTTGGCAAAAAATTAACTTAGAATAATCTTTTTTCCAAATGTTTTCCTTTTGTGAAAAATAGTTCTATTATAATAATATTTTGTCTGTATATAGCTCAGACCTCTGTACAAAGGCTCAACAATGATTTTTGAAAAATTCATATTATTTTCAGAGTTACCACCAAATGAAATAATTATTGGCGTTTTTTTTCTTAAAATTGCTCCTTCTGTGGTCGTAAAATATGAATAAACCCACTTCTAAGTTATATATTTCAAAAATTCTAGTTGAGCCTCTATAGAGAGGTCTGAGATATATAGAGACAAAATATTGTTATAATAGAACCATTTTTCACAAAAGGAGAACATTTGGAAAAAAGGTAATTCTAAGTTAATTTTTTGCCAAAATATTGTATTTAAATAATTTTTTTTGTCAAAATGTTCTTAAAACAATTTTATGCATATATTCTAATCTAAGTGACACTAAATATCATGAAAATTATCCCTTTATGCGCTTTTGCAAAATCTCGGCTCCGAACGTAGTCGGACACCGTAAGGCGTGGGCCAACTGGACCCAGGGCCCCTGTCGCAATGGAGCCTCGTTTCGTTCTCGACTCAGATTTAATAAGATAATAATTCGAATAATTTCAACGGTCAAATGTTATTTCCGGCTGTATTCTCCGAAAAACTAGGAATTTTGGACGATATGTCAACTGGTTACATGTGATGAGCGTCGTCCACGTACAGGTTTAGGCCTACCCCCAATTCCATCATTACTCATTCAATCAAAAGGGGGCAATCGGTCGAGCCTGTTTGTGTGATTGTAAGTCATGCACATTTATTTGTTTCGGATTTTTGTTTGTACTAGTATTTGACAAGTATTGAACTAGTATTTGACAAGTTTTGTAGTAGTAATTGACAAGTTTTGTACCAGTATTTGACAAGTAATCTATGTACTGTCTACTTTTAAGAGTCATTGGTGGGGCCCAGTTGTGTAGGGGCTCAGGGTCTCAAGGACTCATAAGACATTCCTGAGCCTATATATATGAAAAATGTTAAACAGGATATATGAAGAATTAAAAGTTCATGAAGTGATTTTAATATAATACTCCTCCCCTACAATCACTGACGTACACACATAAAATAATGGTAACTAAAATATCTGTCAAACTATGTAAAACAAAACTGGGTATAGGGTTTTGATAGTATGCTTGAAATTTATGAATGAATGTTTATGGAAAATTGATTAAAAATGCATAAAGTCTAAATTCGACTATTTTTTTTAAAATTAAGTGTTGCTTTAATTTGAAAATTTAAAACTGAATTCTGTTTCGAATAAGAGTAATAATTAAAAATTATTGAAACATTTGTCACAGTAGAAAAAGTCTTAACATATTAAATTTGCATAAAAACAGTGAACATTTGAAGTCTTAATATTTTTTTAATGAAAACAAGTGATTACCTTAAAAGATAAATAAAATACAGACAAAATAAATAAAGTAAATCTTTATATATAAAAATCTTCTGTGCGTGTATGTATGTCGGTAAACTCCTCCTAAACGGCGGGACCGATTTCGATGACATTTTTTGTGTGGGTTCAAGTAAATTTGAGAATGGTTTAGATTCACAATTCGGTCCGATATCAAAATTAGTTAAAAAGATATTAATTGAAAACATTCAAAAAATACAACTCAACATTCACCTACATTGTTGTAACAACGCTATTGTTATAAACAAGTAATATTAAAAAAAAATTTCAAATCAATTCCTACTTAGATCAACCAAGAAAAAATTTATTTTAGCTAATTTTTATTAAATAGTTGCAATTAATATAAATATGTATATACATAGGACAGAATCACAACATTAAGTGGTAATTATTTTTTATTAATTATCATTAAAGTATCGTATTGTCCTCCAAAGCAATCGTGTATATAAAATTTCCTTTCAACTGAATGCTTTAACACGTGAGAAAAAAACCATTTCAAATTTTGACATAAGTCGCCAAAATGGTCGCTAAGTCGCCAACGTGGCTATATTTGTAATTTTTTAAATAATTAGTTTTAATCAATTAATTTTTATTAATTATAATTAAATTATTGTATTGTCATCCAAAATAATCATGTGCATTACATTTCAGCTCAATTGAGCGCTTTAAAATGTATTTTATCAACGATTGAAAATTCCACCAAGATAAATAAATAAATAAACAAACAAATAAAATATGTATAGAGATCGTGAGCTAATAGTAGGAGTTGAAAAAGACGTAATTTGGCGTCGAAAATTGATTTTCAGCGAAACTAGCCAAACCTGGTCTTTATTGTTACGAAAATGCAGACGATTCACGCTTTGTAGCGTTTTTAATTAATATCTTTTCAAATAATCTTTATATATGTAATTTTTCTGTGCGTGTGTATGTAACTGAACTCTTCTTAAACGGCTTGACCGATTTTGATGAAAGTTTTTGTCTGTTCCAGTGGGCTCGAGAATGGTTTTTAGATTTATAATTCGGTTTAGAAATGTTTATTTAATTAATTTTTTATTTATAAATTGTTGATCTTGGAATGTTTTCCATGGGATCCGGCAGACTGCGCTACGATCGCAGTATCGAATATTCAAAATCTTTTATTATAATTCAAGTTGGTCCCGACAGTTGGTGCTGTGATCATTTCAGGAAAATATTTGTCACTTCGTGTTATTATTTTGTTGAAATAAATCGTGTGTTAATTAAATTATTACATCCAAATGTAATTAGTGTTTGAAATTTTACTGAATTTTACTCAAATTTTACTCAAAATGGTCCATATTTTGTTAAAGCTTATTCATAAAAATTTGGAATTTTTGAATTTAAGATGTGTGTACACAGGACAACGTCTATCGGGTCCTGTAGTAAGATATAAAATATAAATAAGATAGATAATTTCGAGATCAATCTGTTCAATGTTTTTAATTGTTATCCGGATGTGAATAAAAACGAATATAAAAGTTATAATTCGGTCTTATTTTTGACTTAGAAACTTCAAATTCTTTGAGGTTTTAGAAAAATATATAAAAAAAATAATCTGGACTAAAAGTTTCGATTTTATTTGTTGACTGATTTTTGTCATTTGAATCGTATCCTGCCCCTATAACTTATGAACACGCGGCATAAATATGTGAAATGTTATAATTATTAATTAGAAGGATATTATAAGTAAATTTATCTATAACATTTAATTGATTTTTTATTATTGATTTTAAAGGTTTTGAATATATTAATTGAAGATTGATTCTTATTATGTAAATGTCTTTTATTATCAACGAAGCAATTTCAACAAAATATAATGGGATATCTTCACTTCTGAACTATATGAAATGCGATTTTTGAACATCTCCAATTATGCTTGATATTCATAGTCCTTGTTAAATCAATTTTAACATTGTTAAATCAGATTATTTTATCATGGCACTGTATTTAAGGAATATCGATCACTTTTCTTGAACATTTGCATCTTCGAATTCTCATTTGAAGTCTATTCTTATTATTTTTATGAAATTTCAGAAATATTTTATAAGGTTTCAAAAGGAACTATCAAGTCTCAGTTGACTTAGTAAATATTTAAAATTTGTTTCTAAGTGCAATTTTGGATGAAACATAACAATATTTGCTAGTTCAGATTTTTGCAATGCTTTTCTTGTGAATGCAGTCGACTACTACTTTGAACTGCATTATTACTCATTATTGTACGTGTTTTATTTAAAGCTATAATTTTTAAAATAGAAATCGGAGTTTAATTAAGTTAAATAATTTATAATTATTTTAGAAATTATTATTCTACTGATTCTAAAATAAGTCAATTTGGCAAGGAATATTTTTTTAGTATTTTTAGATATTTTTTTAAAGAAAATATTTAATTTTAGCAACAAAAATGAGTGTGTGATTGAAAATGTGACTGTAGAATTTTAATAATTATTTTTGAAGCAAAACAGTTGAAGAACAAGAAAAATCTAAAAATACATTAAGCTGGCACTTTTGAAAAACACTAAAACTAAACTAAACACTCAGAAATAAATCCATGTTTACATTCACAATGCATAAGTATGAAAATACTCCATAAAAAAAAAAACTCGACAAAAATAAAAGTTTGCTCATGGTTTGTGACTGACAACACTCAAAAAGATTTAAATTTCTGTAAGCCTAATTGGATGGCAGATGTAGTATTTGGAGCCAAACTTTCCATCCAAATGCAAATAAATATATCAATAAATATTTTTGCTATATTTAGGATATTAGTGTAGCCTTAATATTTAATAAACTAATTAACAATCATTGACATTATTTCCTGTCCTATCGACAATAAACATTTATTTTTCGAACAATACGAACACCCTTATGAGAGAACCACATTTATAATATTATCAAAAACTAAAAGCGAATTCCTCTAAGTATAAAATACAACTTTAAATTAATACTGATGAATTATAAAAAAAAGATTTTATTCCATTAAAAATGTGTGTTGTATTTGACGAAGATTTTAACTATAAAAATTTCACTTAATGTTCCATTTGCTCTCGTGATAGAGTCAGCGGTCGCATTAAACCTTATCGTTCGCCGCGGGCCGAATGCTATTAAAGTAATGAGCGTAACTTTGGATAAATTTAATGACTGTTGATAGGTCAATGGAATTTCGCATCGCAGGAAATAGTCCTGGACCCCCTAATCCAATAGATGAACCGTTTATCAATTTTTCTGGAAACAAAACTCTTCCATTAATAGTAATTGGATTAATTAGGGTAAATTGAAAAGGCCGTTAATCTTCAGTATATATCAGGATTAAACTAAATCCGGTATATTTGAAATATGCATATATTACTGGCATTAAATTGAAAATCCATTCTCTATTGAATTTAATTTTTATTCATATAACAGTCTAAAGAATAGTATGGGCTATTGGCGATGTATATTGTAATTTGAACTTCGGGACATTGATAAAACCTAAACTAGTATCCAACTCTCTAAATCTCCACACAACTCCAATTTGAGGAATTTAAGCCTCCAAGAATTCAACACATGTATTTGCCTTTCTATATTGTGGGACTTAAGTCTACACCAGGGCTCGAACCCATGACTTGACTACAGGTATTAACCAGATCGTGGTGTGTTTTCTACATGTTTTTGAATGGTATGTTTTTTACATGTCGTCTACATGAAGCATAATTTTCTTCGTGTTGGCCGATAAGTATTCATTTTCCTTCAAACGGAAAGACAGTTAGCAATGTTTTTCAAAATCTTCTCTGTAACTATGGATGGTGAGATGTACATCAAAGTAATTTTATCATATTATCTTTTAGACTTCTTTAAAATCCAGTGTTAATACAAATTTTTGTCCGATGGCATCAGGATTTGACCTTGCTTCTGGAAATCTGTTCTTGTAGTTTTTTTTTTTTTGGAAATTATATACATATTCATTATACATATACATTAGCTTTACTAGGGCCGTTGTCTTCTGTGATTCAAAAGCGGCAATTTTTGCTGTGAACTCCACCTCTCCTCCTGCCTCTTTAAGCCTTCTTGATTGTAAAAAACTGCTTCAGAGTCTGTCTGAGTACTCTAAGCAAATTGTCTTGCATTGGATCCCTAGACACTGCGGTGTAACTGTTAATGAGTTTGCGGATCACTTAGCAAAGAAGAGAGCTTCCATTCAACAGGTAACAAGGAAAGCTATCTCTTTTACCAGTGCCAGGCGTATCATTAAGAAAAAGTTGAATGATCTCTCTTCAAGACGATACGCTGGGAGAAATTCCAATAAGATCTGGTGGAAAAATTTTAAGGATCTTCCCATGTGGCTAAAACGTAAAGCAGTTGCTGAGTTTCATTTGACCAATGGACACGACTGTTTCCTGAAACATCTACATAAAATTCATGTTACACAGGCCTGCGCACTCTGCGATTTTCGGGAGGACATGGATGCTGACCGCATTTGCCGCTGCCCAGACCTAAAGGGCTCCTTTTTGTACGACCTTTATTGGCAAACTAGGAACTTATTCGGTTCATAGACTTTTCTCGCCATTTTTATTTTATTTCTTCCCCCTTACTTTGTATATTTTTGCCTGTTTTTGTTTCTACTCCCTTGTGGTATAGTGGTCTTCTGTAACCCTGACAATTAGAAATGAAAAAATATATACATATACATAGTATATTTTTTTTATAAGCAGCTCACTTAATCAATATGATACACATATTGTTTATCACCATATTTATTTACATTGTGCTTATTCAATTGTTTGTTTTTGGTAACAGAATAAGAATTCTTTTTAAAGCAAAATATTGTAAAAAAAAATGCACTTTCAAAAATTTTTTAGGTTTGGTAATACAGATTAATTACAGATAATTAGTTTGGTAATTCTGTTGCATCTCGGTGCTGTTATTGATTGCACATTAATTCAAATTAGGCCACTTTTATGCATATTTTTATACAGTATTTCGGTTTTAATTAACGAAGATTTATATGTATATACATTTGACAGCTTTCTTTGAAATGCTTTATGATCTTTAAGCTGATTTTTGTTTATCTATTTCAGTTTATTTATCTCAAAGACAGCAGCAGTTCTGCTATTATTGCATTCCTCTTACAGTTCAAATTCAAATTTCCATTCATTCATTTTTATTTATCTTTTTGTGCAATAATTTTTTTCCTTTAAATTCAAATATATGTTTCGGTTAAATAATTCTTTCATTTGAGGCCAAATTACAAGTTGTTGAAAATTATTTAAAAAAGTGTACATTCATTAAAAAAAAATTATTTTAAATTTTACATATTTTGATACACTATTTTGCTTTGTTACACTAAAAATGCGATGGATTTAGCCGAATATTTTTTTAAATTAAGCCGTGAATTTTTAAATAAATTTTGACAGTTTTATATCAAAGATTATTCGTTTTATTTTAACAGAATGACTTGCGTTTTGAAAGAATAAAAATACATATATGTATAATCAAGCCACATAAAAAAACAAGTATTAAATCAGTTTCTATTAAGTCTAACAAAATAAATAATATGTTTGTAAGAAAAGCATAGTAATACAAGGTTTTTTAACATATGAAAAATTTAAAGAATATAAAATACGTAATATATCTACTAAATGTTGCTTGCATCGTAAAAGTTACACAAAGTGTATCATTAAAAGCTTTAGAATTTTCAATACTGATTATACCGTCTACCAACTCATCAAATAAAAAAACCACCGCTAAATCCCATGATATACAACCAATTGGAGAAAATTATTCTCACGCATATAGTAACAATAATCTTATTCGCGCATACATATGACTCTTTCGAAACGTAAAACATTTTATTCTATTTAAAATATTTTTTTTTTTTTTAACCAAATTTAAACTGAACATTTAAATTATACAAGTCGAAAATTCTCATCCATATTATTATCGTCTACTTGAATTCAATAATTCCTGTAACACTAATTTATCTTTAATTTATCCACAAATACATAATCGTTTGTACTTAAAGTTATGTTCCTTAAGTAGGTATCATTTGTACATATTCTAAATGTGCTTGATCGATCGAAAGAAAAAATTATACTGGATAATCAACGCTGGAGTTGATCTTAATACGAATTTAAATTTTGTATATATTTTCAGGATATTATTCACTTGGAGATCTTTTTCTTTATTTGAAGGATTATAAGAATAAATGGCGTCCATGGAATAAATTTTGGCTGCTATTGTTCGAAATGACAGCGTTAGGGAACGTCTTTTGACTAGACGAAATTTGTCAACGGTATAAGTACTGTGATAGTACCGGGTGTTTCTAAATGAATATCGGAGTTTAAACGCTTTACAGCATTTATTACATATAACTTACAAGCACAATTCCTACATCGAATGAAAGAGTTACTGAAACAGTTTTACCTACAAGCATACAAATGTTTAATTTGAGCCTCATTCGTCACACATCAAGTCGAACGACGAGTTCATACCACATTTTGTTCAGTGTGTCTGAGGTGATTCTTGCTACAGCTGCCTCAATCCTGTGCCTTAAGTCTGGAAAGGTCACCTGGTAGCGGAGGCACGTACAAACAATTCTAAATGAGCCCACACAGACAAGAATCACATGGCGTCAGATCGGGTGAATGTGGAGGCCATGCAAAACAAGCTTTATCGTGAGGCCCTTTGTGGAAAATCCATTGGTCCAGTACAGTAACGCTCAACCAATCGCGTACTGAGAGATGCCAGTGAAGCGGTGTACCATTTTGCTGCCAAATGAAGCTATCTGGTTCACTTTCTTTCAATTGAGGAAATAGCCATAGTTATAGAGCTTCAAGATAGGCAGAACTAGTGACAGTTGGTTCTCCGAAAACGAAAGGCCCATGCACTTTCCGCAGAGATATGGCACACAAAACATTCAATTTAGGTGAGTCTCGTTGTGATTCTAGCACCTCGTGAGGATTTTCTAAGCTGCAGATGCGAGCATTATGAGTGCCCACATGTCCACTGAGGTATCCACAGGAGCGCTCGTTGCACAGTAATAGCAGATTCTGTCTTTGCAGACCGGGGAATACAAAACGCTTTCTGTTCACTAGTCGCCATTTTACTACTAGCGTGGTGATTGGTGGAGAAGGGGAAAACATTAACACATACGTTTCGCGCGCATGCGCACACATGCCAGCAAACAAAACTGTTTCAGTTGGTCTTTCATTCGATGCATGAGTTATACCTGTAAGTTAAATGTAGTAAATACTATCAAGCTTCAAAACTCCGATATTCATTTATAAACACCTTGTATTGAGTACGTACCGAATTTTTGAATTATTATATCTTGAGTTACATCCCGGTGAATGTGCTAGGTCTGCAATGGTAAAACACCAATCTGCAGATTCATTGGAAACAAAGTATTTTGAAGTAATTGATAGTTAAATTTATTCCTTATTTTTTTTTTATTTCTTTAATATAAAATTATATGATTATTTAAAATTTATCTGAGATGTTAAGCTAATAATGTTTGCCAATATACAGAAAAAACTATATTTTTATATCTGCGTACATAAAAATAAAACGCAATCGCGAATATACGAAATTCTAAAAATATGTAAGATGCTTATCTGAGCTGTGCGTTCAAAAAGTAAAATCGAAATTGAAGCGAAGGAAGAGATGATTACATTTCAAAAAGTTTCCATACCCAAAGAAATCAATCTCAAATAAAGTACATCCTTTTTCCACGGAATATATTTTCGAACATTTAAATTTCTTTGAAAAAGGATCTGGTTACACTTGGCAAGGACACGATTTCGAATTTTTGTATCTTTAAAAGTGTTTAAGAGAGAATTTTATACTTTTTCTTCCCTGAATGGAACGAAAAGTTTTTGGTAAAAATATCTCCTTTTCCATGCTCAGAAGAAATTCGAATTTAACGAAAATTACTCCGGCAGAAAAAGATGAACGGTTTCTTAAAGCTCTCGTTGCTATCGCACGCGTTAGTACAAAAGAGGGGGGAAGAACTATCTTGCTTATATATATATAAGTTAAGTAGTTGTACTCTTTTTCCATTTTATTATTAGATAACTTACGATTCTCTTGCGAACGAGTTATCGTTATTTTATTCAGTGAAGATATAAATCAAGTAAGATCAAATAATAAAACTTTTGAAATAATTTAATACTTTTCATAAAAGTTGAAGAGAGATGTATGAATGCAATAATTCATAGCTGTATTTTCGAACTTTTTCTGAGTTCAACATAGAATACCATTAGAATTAAACCGTATAATATGTTTTTAAATCCTAAAATCAAAATTATGTCATACTTTGAAAATTTGAATCATAAAATGTTTCTGTTTAATTTTTAATGATACTGGATTTTCTTTCTTGCGGATTTTCATTTATACCTTTCGCGTGTACCTCTTTAAGTGAGGATTAAAATTCGGATATAATCAAAACGATAATAGCTCAAATTGGAACGGAGAAGACTGCGAATTATTTAAATTTATCGATGTTATTTTTGATGTATTCAATTGGTATGTTTTAATATTAAAAATAGTGTAAGTAAAAATAGAAATTCGAATTATATCTAAGCCACTCTAAGAAACTAAGACATGTTTTAGTTTATTGTTTATACTAGAAAATTATGTTTCTTATACACTAGAAAGTATGTTTCTTGTACTGTTTTGGGTATATATTGCCCCCATTTAAGCTTAATTAAAAAGATATATTATTTTGGACGTCAAGTTTCTTTTCAAGATTTGATGTGAGTCTGTACACTGACATTTCATGTATCTCGTAAAAAAAATGTGGATTTTTTTGTATTATATTTTAAATGTTTGATTCTGATTAAATTTTTAAAATTTGAATTGACATCACACGGCATATCCAGGACAATTCAATTATGTATTTTGTGGATGATACATTTTAATAGCAAAATTCTAGTTTATTTCATAATTTTGGTGACTGAGAAAAAAAAATGGTAACTAATTGCGCCAACATATCTGTTGATTCTGTTCAATATGAGGACAATTTATTTGCTAAAAAGACGATTAATAAAAGTTTCCGCTATTTTAATGTATGCTATTTATCATACAGGATTTGAATTGAATTATGCTTTGCGCTCTAGCAAATTTAGTTTTATTCAAAGCGTCGCCAAGTGTAACAATGAATTTTTTTTTTTCTTAAGGCTCTTATGTAGTGTTAGGTGAGTGTTATTTAAACATTTAAATAACACTCACCTAACCATTCAGTACTTTGCTTATTGATAAAAGCATTTGGTTAATTTTAATATTATATTAGATAAAAAAAGTGTGATTAGATCCTATTATAGTCCACACTTTTATTTGTCGAATTATTGGATATAATTTAAATATAGAAAAATAAGCTACTCGAGCAATTTTTTGTCAAATGTGAGAACTAAATTAAGATTTTACTTGAAGAGTGATTTAAAATAGGACTAAACATTTCAGAGCAGTATCAATCAATTGTGAGGTCATCATTTTTGTCTAAATATTTTCAGAGTTTTAACCATATATTACGTTTGGCATTCTATTTTAATTGAACCCTGTAAGAAATCTGGAAAACTTTCTGATATAACTCTTTGTAAGAAGAGGAAACGTTAGGCTAATTTTAATTACATATTTTTATTTTTAGAACGTTTTATTAAAGCTAATTATTACTGTACTTTAATTCATTTGTAAGGAGGAAAAACGGGTGAATTTTTTATAGAATTTCTAGTTTCTCGGATTTGTATTCTAACTAACATCAAAACCAAAGTTTTATTTGAAACAACGTTTTAATTATTAAAAATTGCATACATTAAGTATAATGCTGAGTACTGTTATGAACGTTTGGTTCTATAACATTTAAAAAATAGAAAAGTTACTTCAACGAATTCAAAGAGCACGTTTATTCCATTAGGCTTAGCTGAGCTAGCATTAAAACATTGCAACAAGTCTAATCAAAATATACCGACTGTTGCCAATCGGGTAATCTGAAGGTGGTTACAAGAAATTGTTTCCAGATTTACAAATATAATTACAGTTAGATTACATAAAATACAAAATATAGTAAATTACAAATGCCTAAATATAAAATTCATTTTTCAAATTATGCTGTATAATTTTATTATATTTTTGTGTGTTGAGTTGATAATATTTGTCTCAACAGTTCCTTATAGAATATAGCTTAATATATGTAAAAATCGACACTTTACAACTACCTTTATAACAATAGAAATACTATGCTGTTCGAATTAATTGGTACAAACAAGTTTTTCTTGTCTCGGTATGTGATTACCAGTGTTGTACCGAACCTCCTCAAACCGGTTATATCTGCCTGGAGGTAGTGTAACGGATCGACCTTAACTATAATTTACTCGTTTAACTGGTTTTAGTGTACCAGTAGCTCAGTTATAATCTTTTTAGTGTGGCAGCTGGGGGTTATAATTATGTGTTCCATGTAGTACTTGTTAATTTGCTAGTACAAAATTGGATATTACTCCGAGGAAACGTTCTAAAATAATTTCTCTTAATTAACACACTTATATGCCTTGCCTGTGCGAGATATAGCTACGGCAGTTGGTGCGTGGACAAATCAAATGTCTCATGAATTTTAAGAACATTTTAAGATTCCGAATCGCCTTCTCCAAGAAGAAAAAAATAACCGTTTGAAAATGGAAAATTACTCTTATGTTCTGATAAAATTTTCATAAAAAAAGCTAATTTAATCCAAGAAAGACAAGCAAGTTCTTCGAAGGGATTTATTGGTTAATGGTGTTGAATGGAATACCTCAAATGTACGGAAAAAGGTTTCCGGAAGTTGGCCATTTGGTAAAACTAAGGAAAAACCATTTCTGAATCAAAAAATGATGAAAAAAACGTTTATCATGGGCCAAAAAGTACCAATCATGGACTGTTAACGACTGAAAGAAGGTGATTTTCAGTGATGAAACACATTTATTTATGTAGGGATACAAATCGAGTGTAGTTAGACGAAGCAAACCTGACTACTGCTGCCAGATCATATCCAACAAACAGACTGTAGAATACCCTTCTAAACTAATGTTTTGGTATTGCTTTTTTTTTTTACAAAAAATGGTCCTGGAAGCTTATTTCCTCTTAAGGTATCCGACTACATTCGCAACGTAATTTTAAGAAAGCGCATAAATGGATGATTGTCATGATATTTAGTGATTTTCTTAAATTAAAATACATGTATGGAATTCTTTTAAGAATATTATTACTACAGTAAAGAAAATCATTTAAATGCTATATTTTGACAAAAAATTAACTTAGAATGACCTATTTTCAAAACGATCTCCTTTTATGAAAAGTGTTTCTATAATAATAACATTTTGCTTATATAAAGTAAAGACTTTCCCAGAGGGCCTAAACTAGGATTTTTGAAAATTTCACATTATTTTCAGAGTTACTACCAATTGAAATAATTATCGGCCCTTTTTTTCTTAAAATTTCTCCCCTCTGTTGTATTAAATATGGATAAATCCACTTCTAAGATGTATATTTCAAAAATTTTAGTTCTGGCTCTGTACAGAGTTTCGAGCTATATACAGGTATATAAAATATTATTATTATTAAAGCATTTTCCATAAAATGAGAATGTTTTGAAAATAGGTCTTTCTATGTTCATTTTTGTCAAAATATTGTATTTAAATAATTTTTTTATTATAATATTCTTAAAGCAATTTCATACACATATTCTAATCTAAATGACACTAAATATTATCCATTTATACGCTTTTGCAAAATCTCGGTAACGAACGTAGTTGGATACCTTAAAGCAGTGCTTCTCAAACTTTCAATACTGGTGCCCCCTTTTCAATCACAATTTTTATCGCGCCCCCCTTATACATAATAATTTACTGAAAGCAATAATAATGCACTTTTACGATAAAGCAACAATATTTATTATAAACCGTACAAATTCATGACATAAATATTAAATTTTGTATATGTTACTTTTAAGCAAAAAAGTTAAGTAATAGGATAATTACTAAATTATTTTTCCTTTCTCTGATTTTTAAATTGGAACATATTATAAAATGCGGTGGTTGCTTAGAAGACAAAATATAGATATCAGCTAAATATAGAAAATGAACTCAGAGGGTCAATTTCTTATCTTAAAACTCCTTTCAAAAACTTTGCTCTGTAAGACAAGCCCATGGAAGTAGCTAATTATTATTAAACTTGTTCTTAATTTAGTATTAATTAATTAGTCATAAAATACTCTGTGCACCACTCATACATTAAAAGCAGTGTTTCTCAAACTTTCAATACTGGCGACCCAATTTTCAATTATAATTTTTGTCTCGCCCCCTGTACAACAATAATGTATTTACTGCAATAAAAATGCACTTTGAGAGAGACGCTAAAGTTACAATACGATCTTAATTATAAACCGTACAAATTAATACGATAAGTATATTAAATTTTGTGTATATCTTTTTATAATATATATTTTAAGAAAATTACTTAAAATATATATTACCTAGAATTATGTTATTTTCTTTTCTCTAATTTTTAAATTGGAACAGATCGCAAAAATAATGTATTTAATTAAAGATTTATTTCCTTCAGCATTCATTTCTCAAAGTACAAATGTCATTAGAAAAATAGTCTAGTCAATGTCGCTCTCTATCATATCCATCACATCTGGCATTATAGGGTACGTTTGCGTGAGTCTGAGCAACCTATCGGACGTCTGCGCAAAATATGTAAAAATGCTTTTCCTCGTGCAATTCAGTCAGTTTTGGTCGACTCGATACTCCTATAGCTACCGAATCTAGCTTGAATGTACATTTTTTTTAATTTCCACGTTAATTGTAATTCACGGTAATTAAGTATTTACGGCAGTAGATTAAAACAATATCATACATACATTTTTAAGTCGTAAGCAAACATTCGACCATAATAAAAAGAATCAACAAGTACACAGACGAACGAGCATGGTTCCTGAAAATTAAATCAAGGCGATCTTCTCAAAAATACTTAAATTTTGGATTTACCACTACTGAAGTAAATGATGGAAAAAAGCCCCAGCTCGATATGTGTTAAAACTTACAAATCTGTAGAACAACATGTGAAAGTTGTTTTTAAAACATGTAAAATCATTTAGCTATGTTGGCAAATAATTTTAAAAAGTATTTTCTGGATGAGGACAGCTAGGTAGCAAGTTACGAGTGGATTAGGGGATCTATTTCAAGATACTTCAGAAGGGCTCTCAACTTCCGAAGAAATCTTCATAAATTTCACATCCAGTGAAAAATTAAAAGGCAATTTTGTAATAAATCGCTCTTTGAATTTGGGGTAGAGGTGGATGAGGAATTATCTGTACTGAAAACAAAAGCACTTCGTATACTATTACCATTTTCAACATCCTACCTTTCTCAAACCGGATTTTCTGCAGTGGATGCCTTGAAGACAAAATATAGATCTCAGCTAAATATAGAAAAATAACGCTTTAAGTGTCAATTTCTGATATTAAACCTTCCTTTGAAAAACTTAAAACAAAAAAATAAAACTTTTAAAAAAATAAAACATTATTCTTGATATAATAGCTGAACTGTAAGGAGAGTAAAACTGTGTGCACGACATTGTATACAAAAATGTAAAATGATTTTTTTAGATAAATGCTATAATTGTAAATAACTGTTTAAAAGAACTGTAATTTTAAACCTCACACAATTAGCATTTAGAATTAATGTTAAATTATGAAAAAGAATATAAAATTCCGATGAAGAATAATTGTGTTACTTTTTAACATATTTAAAGCGAGAAGACTTCAAAATGTTTTAACCCGGGAGCAGGCGCGTACTCGATACTAACATTAATGGTAGTGCGGGAGGACTCAGTCACCCCAATCATTTGTTTAGAATTATTTTTACTGTACACGATACAAATAGGAATTCTAGTGAATATTTTAATTTATAGAAAGTATACTTACCTTCTTTCAAGGACTATTCAATTCTTTGATGATTTGAGAAAAAAATCCAATAAAACTGAACTAAAATGATTCAAAAGTACAAGTCCATAATAAAGGACGCAAATCAGACACTTTTCAATTATCCTACAGAAATGTTAAACCAATCAATTCTTTTCCAAATATCGCAAAACTCAATTATTTACAATTTCCCTAAGCGAAAAGCAAACACATAAAAGATGGGAGGGAACTAATATTGATAATAACCATACCGTAAGATTGAAGGTCAATCAAATGATTAGCAAACGTACTATGCAGCCTGGCTGAAACGTGAATCATGACTTCCTTTTCTTTTTCTACAACTAATGTACAGTATTTCAATAATAATTACAGTGGTGAATTGTTTATCTTCTTAGAATTTTCTCAGGGTCTGGGTTTCGTTTTTTCTTTTAACGAGTAATATTTTATGTTAAAACGTAATAAAAATATCTCATTGAGAAAATACAGCAAATAAAAACAAAATGTTTTTTTTTCTTTAATTTGGTTTTGGGATCAAAGATAGCTATTTGATGACGGAAAAAAAGCCAGATAATAAACATAAATTATGTCAGTGTTGTTGTGTGTGTATTTTTTTATTATGGAAGAAAGCATTTTGTTTTAGTTCTCTTTCCAGTTATTTTTTTTAAAAAAAAATCTTTAAATTTTCGATACGCTCGCGCCCCACACTTTGAGAAACACTGCTTTAAAGGCATAATGAATTCCTCCAAATACATTGAAATATTACGTAGTAGAATATTTCCATTCATGGAAACATATGATGGAACATTTAAACATGATCTGGCGCTTTGTCCCAATTCGAAATTATTCGAGATTTTTAAGTGGGAAAATAAAAT
Source organism: Trichonephila clavipes (assembly GCA_019973935.1). NCBI lineage: Eukaryota > Metazoa > Arthropoda > Arachnida > Araneae > Nephilidae > Trichonephila > Trichonephila clavipes. Next base: position 353,629 of record BMAU01021177.1, on the reverse strand, counting down.
ATATGTGCTTGATTTGTCTTATAATTCCCCGGACATAAATCCTAATGAGAATTTGTGACATATTCTCAAGAATCGTTTAGCTAAGATAAAGTTTATGACAACAAAAGAAATGATTAAAAAGTTCTGTATAAGCATTGTTTCACGATGATAGTATCAAGAAAATGCGTGCTACACTATGGAGTTAATGCCAGGATGTGTTGAAGATGTCATTTCTGCTAAAAGATTACATACTTCGAATTAATATTGAATTTTTTCAGTCTCCTTAAGATATATAATGATCAAAAGCCAAGGTTTTAAGAAAAAAAATCGGTTGTTTTTTTTATTTGTCCCAATTAATTCGAACAGTATAGTAAGTAAAACTAGATAAACATTTTGGGAAATAACAAATGATCTGTTGTTACTGCTACACTGTATGATCGTTTTCGCTTTTAGGACAACAATGATTCTTCATAAATAATTGATGTAAGAGGGATTCCTCATTATTCCTGATATCAAAACTGAACCAATCGTTATCCTTTAAGTGACCCCAATTCTCGAATGCTACGGTTTGAGCGAACGGTATTACAATCGTTAATGACTCGACCGATAGTCTGTAGGTTCAATTTCGTTTGAATGCATCGTTAGAACAATGCTATCCGATACGCGGCAAATTCATTGAAAATTCGAAAGTAGAATTTAAGTTCAATAATTTCTCTAGAGATTTAGTTGTCGCTCAAATTTATTAGGATACCAGCTCAATGACAGTTTAAAGTGTAATGTTACAGCTATTTTCTCATAAGTTTAAAGAATGATATAAACATTTGAGATATTTTAAAAACCAAACAATACCACCCAAAACTAAAGTATAGTTTAGTTGCATTATACTGCAATACATTATTATCATAAGCAGTCATCTTGAAAATTAAAGAAGCGGTATTAAGTTTTTACTTTATAAAATTTAAACCTATTTACCAATAAAATATACGAGTTATAATCTGACGCTTATTATACACTCATGTCCATAAATTAAGGATAATGAAGTTCAGGCAAAGAAAGAGACAGAAGCAAAAACAATTTGACTTATTTGTAAAGTCTATTTATCAAACAAAAGGTAAAGAGCAAAAAGGATGCTATATGTTTGACATAATTATTAAAAATTGCGATTTTTACTCATTGGAGCAAATTTCAAAAAAGAACCTATTTACAAAAAACAGTATAACAGAGTTAGTATGATGGTTAATACGGAGTATGTCTCCCAGACGATGCAATACAGGCCTTACAACTTCAAGCATGCTAAGTATCAAATTATCAATCTGATTTGGGGAATATTACACCACTCATCAGGCAATGACCCCCAAGTTCCGGTAGACAGATGGGAGGGGGTTGACGGGCTGAAAATCGTTGGCCAAGCATATCCCACACATGTTCTATTGGATTCAAGTCCGTTGTATGCTGGTCAATCCATACGGATGATATCCTCCGATTGAAGGCATTCGTTTACAATGTTTACACGGTGAGGATGGGCGTTGTCATCCATTAACAGAAATTCAGCACCCATGGTGCCCCGAAACAAATGTACATGTTGTTCCAGAATGACATCCCGATAGATGTGGCCTGTCATCGTTACACTCTGAACATGCAGCTCAGTTCTGGAACCAAGAATATTTCCTCCCCAAACGAGCCATCCTTCACCACCGTAACGGTGTCGTTAAATGGTTCTTGGTGGTAACGGGTACCTGGCACTCTCCATATTAAAGTCCGGCGGGAATCAGACTGCAAACTAAACTTGGACTCGTCGGAAAACTTCACACAAGACCACTGTTGTGGTGTCCACAATGCATGCTCTCTACTCCAGGTTAATCGCAGGCGACAGTGAGTTGCGGTAAGTGGAATACATCTGACAGGCCTACGAGCATATAGACCAATGTGCCCTAAGCGTCTGTACACGGTCTGCCTTAAAACTGTCGTACCGGTAGCTGAAGAGAGCTGACGAGACAGGTCTGATGCTGTGCTCCGTTTGTTTCTTTTGGCAGTAAGTGCCAAATACCGGTCCTCATTCAGCGTTGTAACTCAGGGTCGACTTGTGCTGTAACATCTACTCTAATTACTATCATCTTGGAATCGTTTCCAAAGCTTGGAGATGACACTCTGGGCGATTCCAAGTTCCTTGGATACTTCCAGCTGGGTACGTACACATTCCAGTCGTCCAATAATTCTACTACGTAAAAAATGATCCAAATGCTTCCTTTGTGCCATAGCTATGTGGTTATTGCACTGAAAGGCTTTTAAAGCGCTTGTGAACAATTTTACTTGAATAGGCGTTGATTTTTCTACTGTAAAACAGTAATCCCAATCGTGAGAGTCTATGATGTTGGGCATGGCAAATGCTGTTTTCCACTCTGCTGAGTGGCCATGGAATCTGGCTATGGTTCTTCATCTGGGTGGAAAGTTTTGAGTTTTTTGGCACTGAGAGCTAAGAGATTGCTTTTGGATGTTGGGTACAGTGAACATTGACTCCGATTGGCTGCCCCGGGGCTGAGATTTAAATTATGGGGAGGAGCATGTCCAGTGGGGAGAGCAGGAGAAAAATATTGACACAAATAAAGAAAGTTAAATTTTAGTAATTATGGTGTGCAATAAAAATTGCACGACTTTGCCACCATTCCTTATATACCCCTCTCTTACACTCTCGTCATTGTGACGTACTATCCGCGCCATCTGGTGGTTTCCTGTAATTTGCATATTCTTCAAGATGTGTGTGATAATTCTACAGGTGAAATTTTTATTTTAGTTTTTTTTTATTTTTAATTCTGTGTGATTCTGAATTATCCTTAATTTATGGACATGAGTGTATATACAAGGGGAGGAATTGAGGGATTTAAACAAAAATAATTACTACAAGATTTTTAAAAATTGAGTGTGAACATTAAAAAAAATAGAAAAGTTCACATCGACAATTATCTTATCTGTTTAAGAAACTTTAACAAAATTGTAAAATTATTCACAATAAAACAGGCAAGGGACACACAAAAAAAAACAATTTTTATATGCCATCTCACAGAAGAAAAATTATTACTAGGACATAAATACAAATTCAGAAGTTAATGTAGCATATAGCAATTGATTCAAAGAAAGGGAATTGAAACTGTAAATATCGTTGCCCAGTCCTAGTAAAATATTGTATTGCTTTGCTCTTAATTGTTTAAAAAATTTGCAGTGATGTGATAGCGATGTCATTCCTAAAAATGATATTTTCTGTACAATAATAAAAACCGAATATAACAATAACTTTGAAGTCTTTTTTACTTGAAAGAAAGTGCACCAAGTTGTAATCAAAATCCTTAATTTTTGAACATAAAGTTTGAGAACAAGGGTGTCAAACTCTTAGGTCGACTTGGGCCAAATAATCAAGGTTTAACTTAAGGTGGACCGCAAAGAAAATCAAAATTTATAGAAACGTAGATTTAGTTCGAATAATACATCATAATAAACATATACACAAGAACAAGAAAAATGTAATATGTACGTCCTAACACTTGACACATCCCTTCTCTGTTGCTATATTTCCTATATCGGGAGAAATTTTGATATTTTAAAATATATTGTTGGATACCAATACATTGATTAGGCCGCAAAAATGCACGTTGTGGGCCGCGAGTTTGACACCCCTGTTCTAAAGTAAACGTAATCAAAATAAAACAGCAATTCTTGGCAATCAACAATTCTTGTCAATAACAGCAGATGATAAAACATACATATTTTATTTGTTTAAAATATTTTTTTGCATGTTATGAGTAAAAATGAATAAGAAAAAAAAAATTTGAACGTTAACAACGAAACGGTTTATATTTTTCCTCTTATCCGTTTGAAAAGATAATTTTTTCCATTGTATAGTAATTAATGAAAACATAAAATTATGTGCAGAAATTCAGTTTATATACGTAAAACTGCTAACATTGCAAACTATAACGTTGCTGTAATCACCTTTGTAATATGGAAAAACCCATGAGTAACTAGTTTTGAATATTAACGGTAATTACATGAGAAATCAATTGCGAGGCGGCTACAGCGCCACCTGATGAGCAGTATTAATATCCGAATCAGTCAATAATATGTTATCTTGCGTCTAGATAAGGTATAAAAATGAATGACAAATAAAATAGTGCGTAAGATAAAAAGGCACAGGAAACGATAAAGTCTATATTTTTACGAGAAAAAGACAGTTTTATAAAATAATATTATCGTTTAAAATAAAGCAGCAGTAACAATTGTTCACGAAAAGTTTGATCTATTAAAACTTCTAGGAAAAACATTTTATTTAAGGATATAATGTCCTAAAGCATCTTTTTAAAAATTAAACCACAGGAGTTTCCTGTATTTTTATGATATTGTTGATCATAAATATAACTTGCTTTTTTAAACATTTTTTCGTGCTTTACATTTAAAAGCAAATTTAACTATCGCAAAAAATGATACATATTCTTAAAGTATATACACTCATGTCCATTAATTAAGGATAATGAAATTCAGGCAAAGAAAGAGACAGAAGCATAACTAATTTGACTTATTTGTAAAGTCTATTTATTAAACAAAAGGTAAAGAGGAAAAAAGATGCTATATGTTTGAGCAAATTTCAAAAAAAGAACCTATTTACAAAAACAGTATAACATGGTTAGTATGATGGTTAATACGGAATACGTCTCACGGACGATGCAATACAGGTCTTACAACGCCTAGGCATGCTGAGCATCAATTATCAATCTGATCTTGGGGAATATTACACCACTCATCAAGAATTCCCTCCAAAGTTCCGATAGACAGATGGGAGGGGGTTGACGGGCTGCAAATCGTCGGCCAAGCATATCCCACACATGCTCTATTGGATTCAAGTCCGTTGAGTATGCTGGCCAATCCATACGGGTGATCCTTCGATTGAAGGCATTCGTCTACAATGTTTGCATGGTGAGGACGGGCGTTGTCATCCATAAACAGAAATTCAGCACCCATGGCGCCCCGAAACAAATGTACATGTTGTTCCAGAACGACATCCCGATAGATGTAGCCTGTCATCGTTACACTCTGATCATGCAGGTCAGTTTCGGAACCAAGAATAATTCCTCCCCAAACGAGCCATCCTGCATCACCGTAACGGTGTCGTTCATTTTTCTCTTGGTGGTAACGGGTACCTGGGGCGCTCTCCATATTAAAGTCCGGTGGGAATCAGACTGCAAACTAAACCTGGACACGTCGGAAAACATCACACAAGACCACTGTTGTGGTGTCCACAATGCATGCACTCTACTCCAGGTTAATCGCAGGCGACAGTGAGTTGCGGTAAGTGTAACAGATCTGACTGACCTACGAGCATATAGACCAATGTGCCCTAAGCGTCTGTGCACGGTCTGCCTTGAAACTGTCGTGCCGGTAGCTGAAGAGTGCTGACGAGACAGGTCTGATGCAGTGCTCCGTCTGTTTCTTTTGGCAGTAACTGCCAAATACCGGTCCTCATTCGGCGTTGTAACTCGGGGGTGACCTGTGGTGTAACATCTACTCACATTACCATCATTTTGGAATCGTTGCAAAAGCCTGGAGATGACACTCTGGGCGATTCCAAGTTCCTCGGATACTTCCAACTGGGTACGTCTACATTCCAGTTGTTCAATAATTTTACCGCGTAAAAAATGATCCAAATGCTTCCTTTGCGCCATAACTTTGCGGTTATTGCACTGAAAGGCTTTTAAAGCGCTTGTGAACAATTTTACTTCTTTGCAACCATTCCTTATATACCCCTCTTTTACACTCTCGTCATTGGGACGACTATCCGCGCCATCTGGTGGTTTTCAGTAATTTGCATATTCTTCTTCAAGATGTGTGTGATAATTCTACAGGTGAAATTTTTATTTTAGAGTTCAATTTCTGTGTGATTCTGAATTATTCTTAATTTATGGACATGATTGTATATAATTTTATATGTGTTCGTTGTTCTTGGTGTTTTAAATAAAATTAATTTTGTTTTTTCTCAATGGAATAATAACAAAAGTTTAATACATGGAAAGTTTCTAGAAAAAAAATTTGTTTGCTTTGAAATTCCAGATTTATTTTTTAGATTTTTATATTTACGTGTGTTGCAGCTTATTTATAAAAAAGCAGCTTTTCAATAAAAAAATAATAATTTAAATTTTGATAAATACTGCTGTAGTGATTCTAAAAATATATCTTAATGTTTTAATGTAAATTATGTAATCGCATTCGTAGCAGATTGTTTATTGAATTCTATCCCTTTTTTTATTATGATTAAAACAAAACTGAGCAATGGAAGTAATTATTATCTTTATATGTTTTAAATTACAATATTGTACCTCACATTATTTGCATTTTTCATTTACCTATTGTTTATATTGTTTTCTTTTAACATAAAAGTAAGTATATGTATTTTTTTGTTGTGTAGTTTTTTTGTTTCACGAAACCTAGCAGTTTTTTCTTTCTTTTATTAGAGAAATATTTTTGGATGAATATAAATGTATTTTTTAACCTATAATCTACGTGCGTGCACAGCCTTATTTTTATTGCGCAAAATAACAGATAATAAAAGACAAAATACATTACATTTCAATCCTTCCTAAAGCAATGGATTCTTAACATATATTTTAGATATAATTAGTGGTTTATATTATCAATGTAATTTGTCCAGGAATTTCCCAGATTCCTGGTAAAGGATTACGTGCTGTAGCTAGAATCTGGGGGGGAGCAACAATCTTCCAAAAGGAATGAAATAAAAGTATTTATAACCTCCCATTTAGAATTATTGACATGAAATGAATAAATTAACGTAATGGCATCTTTCTTTTAAACAACATAACTAATATATATATATGCAAAAAATATACCCTTAAAATCTCTTCTAAGAAAAAAACATAAAAAAGAATAATAAATATTTATAGTTAAAAATCACTGCAATAAAATTTCCATCCATGCATAATGTGATGAAATACTTTTAAGAATATGCTACTAAACTGAAAATCGAAAATACCTGGAATTCCATTTATTTTTAGTTTTATTAAAACCCTATAAGGGGATTTTAAGCTGCATCAAAACTGTGAGAACGACACATGAACTCGTATTTTTCCATCAAATATATTCTATACATTTCATCTTTTGAATTTTATCCTATTTTATACATTACAGACAAAATTCTTTGAAACTGAATCACCACCTGCAACATTTCTCTGCAACTAAATAATTTACAAGCCCCAAATATTAATTAGTGTTAATTTTTAGCATATTGTTTTAGTTTTCTACAGAAATTCAAAGTTAATTTAAATTAATTATGCATCATTAGCATATTTATTCTAACTATTTTTATATAAACGACGTTTTTAAAAAAATAAATGCATACTTGGGGTGGAGGGAGAAGAAACTATATAACCACAGTAATGATGTGTAATTAAATTCATTAAGTACTATTGTAGTCAAATATACATAATTAAAAATATGAGGATTTTTTGTTGCAATTGTTCTAATTTCTATTGTAATTTTAAAGTAAATGTTCCATCAAATTAATTTTCTTACAAATCTTAGTTTAAAACATTTTTAAGGAAATGAAAATGTGTGTTTTTGTCAAATGGGATTTTGAGTTGAAGAGTTGTTTCAAGTGTAATGATTATTTCAAAAACAAAACAAAAATAACAATAATTTGAATATTCTGTGTATTAAGAATACAATTCAGACAATTAGAACACATTTTCTTCACCATGATAATAATTAGAACGAAACTGTAAAATTGTATGTAAAAAAAAAGAACATCAGGAACTGATATTTTTTTCATGAATTGTTCTTTGACCGATTCTTTTATAAATAACAATAGTTATATTAAGAAAAATAAAAAATAAACAAAAAACATTTGAGCGAGAAAAAACTTTATTAATTACTGCAATTGAAGGTTGAAAAGAGGATTAAATACGTATTTTTTGCATGTAAAATTGTCTTATTTTTCATTCTATGCGTCATTAAATATTTTTTTTCTGAATAATTAGAACAATAAAAACAAATATAAATGTAATTGAAACCTTTTTTTTGGATAAAGTATTTGTAAACATGAGTTTTTATAACGTATATATATTTTTACAACAATAATATTGGCAACAGCATGAAGTATTTCGATTAGATTATTGACTACTCAACTAAATCCTTCAGAACATTTCTAGTGCTTAATGAAATGTGCTATTCGGTAGAAAAAAATTATGTTTAGTAAGAGCAAATTTACGATCTATTGTTTATTATGAGAAATAAAAGTGTATAAAAATTATTTTCATGTTCGTGAATTTATCTGTTAATCGAAAAAAAGAATTTTATTTAAAATGATAATTACCTGTCTATTACCAAAAACGAAACATTGAGTTAAAGGTCATATTCAATTGAAAACAATGGCATATTCATCAATTCATTTGGTACTTTTTTTTTAAAAAAAATTCTTTTTTGGTTAGTATAAGTTCTTTATCACAGAATCACATTAAATTGTTCATAAATGGAATACAATAATTTTTAAAAAAATGTTTGTGTACTTTATTTTTTAAGTTCTTTTAATTATTATGATGTTTAATCATAGTTACATTTTAAATCATGAAACTTTAACGAAACTCTTAAAAAAAAAATTAATGTTATACAATGTCCAACGAAAGTACAGCTTGGTTTTTTCTGAAAATTGATTTTCATTTTCGTTACAATTTATGTTCTTTTAAAATCTGACAAATTTCAACAATATACAAAAATAAATATTTTAGAAAGTTTCTCTCATAAAAGTTTTTAATTAGTTTTGCAGAAACGATCATAGCTTTGCAAAATCTCTTATCCAATCCATTTAATGGTAATAATAAACACATAACTGTACCTGTGTCAATATTTAGTTTATTTTTTTAAATATTTCGTATTGTTAGTTTGAAATTTGTAAAATTAAATTCAACAAATGTTACAACACACTAAAAGAAAAAAAAGAGAAAATAACACATCTGTGAAAACACGTTTTATTTTCTGTAAGAACAATTCTTTCAGGTAATTTGTATTCTCTCAGAACATTGTGTTTCGAATGTCTAGAGAAAAAGAGAAATGTGTTGTACTATCAAAACAAACCTAAGAAGGCAGGTGCTTTATGTGGGCGGAGTTTATTGACTGGCCTAGTAAACTGTAAACGTTATCGTGTTGACTATGCGGCGGGCTGATGTTAGCAAAACGATATATGGGTGTCGTCTGCTATTTTCAAAAGTGCGTGTATTGTTCTTTTACAGACCAGAGTGGCAAAGATCGACTCAAGGCCAAAGTGGGAAATGTCCCCTAGCAAAGTGGTGCTCCTGTATTTACCGCGGGGTTTTCGTCTTCATCTGAAAGTGCCATGAGAAGCGATGATGATGCTCAGATACCAGAGCAGCATCACATCACTGTGGTAAGGCAGACACGATTTTCTTATTACTTTCATTATTTTTTATTTACTTAGAGAATGGCAACGCTTAGACTGTGTGACTTGATTTCGATTATTAAAACATGGGTATTTTATTAGAACTTTCCATAAGCAAGACATAGAACATATTTTTTTAAAGATTATTTAAAAGATAAATCAAGTAAAATGTTGTTTATACGCTACTTGAATTAATGCATATTGTTTCAGCACACGTTTTACAGATATTATACAAAGAAAATATACAAAAACTGATATCAAATTAAGTACTTAATGCTATAAAATCAATTCAATGGTTTTAATAACGTACTTATTTATTTATTTGTGAGAAATTATAGTTTACGTTTGATCTTTCTGTTTTTCTTCTTATTTCGCTTTATAATTCCTATTTTTAGTTATTTTATTATTAAACAGAGGAATTTTTCATAATTAATTAAATTCGAATGAAAAACTAGTTTTCTTTTTGATCAATTACCTCACATGAAACTTAGATATTAAATTGTAAACATTTAGTTTCCGGTGATATTTCCGTTTTTCTCTTTTTTTAAGTATAAATAAACATAATTTATTTTTAAATATTTCGCAAACACTTTTATTAAAAGTTGTGTTTCGGCGAAGTTTTATTTTATTTATATACTCTTAAGAGAGAAAAAAATAATTAAAATATTTTAGGTTTTATTTGTTATAATGGAATGTGTGATGATGGAGTTATTATTTATTTGTATACTCACACAGAATTATAGTGATAATTAATTTTTCTTCGCTTTTGTTTTTTTTTTTTCCTTATCATTTTTGTTTTGTTTTTGCTCATATAAATCATAAAATACGACAAAAGTGTTTTGTGTTCTTTTGTGTACACGAAGATGAATAGAACCATTAATTGTTTCAACATCAGAAACATAAATTATAAGTGATAATTTTATTTTCTTTAGTCTTATTGTAAATTCATTAAATTTAGACATTTTTTAAGAATAAATGCCTCTTAATTACAATATTTTAACTGGATAATTCATCAGATTTTTAAAATAGAAATTAAAATGTATTGAATGCAATTTAGAAAGAGTTTATTAAAAATTCACTGCGTGAGATCAGAAAAATTATTAAAATTTTGCACATACCTCATTCTTATATTTTTCAAATAAATTCGAAAAGATTACCACTCCATCCAAGACTTTAAGACACACTACGAATGCTGCGATAAAAAATAAGTAAGGAAATATTTTATTGATTTGTGTTAGCTAATTTTACTTTTGTTTGTTATGTAAATTGATATTAAATCAATTTTATCGACTTCATGTTCCACTAATTTGGGATTACATAGTATGTTTTAATAAATAATTCTCAATTTCAAATAACTCTTGCTATTATCTTATACCTCTTAATAATTCAAATATGAAACATCATAGATCAGTTAAAATTAGCTTAGTCACAGCTTATATTAAAAATAAAATATCGTACCATCACATGAATTTTATTTAAAAGCTCATAAAATACACTGAAGAGCCATTATATTATGACCACCTGTTAACACGAGATAGGACCATTTTTCACCCTCAAAGCCATTTGCACTGTGTGATTCATGGTGCTAACCGCAAATGCTCTATTGGATTCATGTCAAGGGAATTCGGAGGCCATGACTTTAAATTCCCCAGAATTCTCCACCAACCTTTCCCTAGCGATTCGGCCTTTATGATATAATGCATTTTCCTGTTGATAAACGCTACTCAAGAGCCGAGAACTCTGCCATGAAGGATTACCCATGGGCCGCAATGATCTCAGCATAACGCATGGATTTTAGTGTGACCCATGAAAATAGTGATCACTCAATAATACTGTCACCACCGCCTTCTTTCCGGCCAACTACACACCCACAGGCCAGAATTTCCGTTGAAAATCTGCATATTCACCCTTGCCCGTCAACGTGGTTGACCAGAAAACGTAATTCGTCGAATCACCCTCACCCACCCACACGAGCAACTTTCATTCTTCTGTATTCCAGTGTCGTGTTCCATGGTCCAATGCAGTGGTTGTTGGCGATGGTGTGCCGTCGATGTGGAGACGCGATTCAGGCGCGGGATACATTGACATGCGGCGATTTTCACCAAAGGACCTATTTCCTGTTAGGGAGCTAGTGACGTCTGAACGCGGTCACCTAGTTTCGCGTGGGAAAGCATTTAAGATCACAAACTCTGACGCTTACGTTCGAACACAAGTCAACATTTGACCTCCCTTTATCCAGTTGACAGAGAGGTGAACAGCGCAGTTCCACGCCAATATCCGGCTTCAAAGCCCACCTCACGAGGGGAGATAAAAACAAAATTGGATAGTAATCGTGGCTACGTCCAAACAGAATTTATGCTGTCTCACGTTTCGATTTTGTGGGCATGACCTATTCCACCTTTAAATAGTCACCAAAAGAAGATACACATAAACTTCACACAGACGCTAGATAAACACTTCTACAGGCTTCAACACTCTACGATAACCCAGCATACTCCAATTTGACTCTCTCCGATCGACTTCCAGATTCACTTGGACCCTCTCAGACCTACAATGACCTAACAAGACTCACACCTACGAGCATCCCAATGTCGTCCTAACGCAGCGTTTCACAGGAATAAGCTAGCCTTAACAGCGCTGCACCTCAGCAGGGCGTAACAGGCCCATACAGAACAATGTATGCTTCACTGTGTCGTTGGGGTGACTGTTGGAGCACATAGTCCTATCGGACTCTAATCTCCTATCCTGGAATTTTAGATGACTGTACAGAATTATACCATTGCCCTTTTTAGAAAAGTATTAAGTTAAAAGAAAATTAAATTTGAGTAGATCTAGAATATATAAAAATTTAATGGGTGAAAAACATTTAAGAGTTAAATAAAATGAAAATAAAAAGCTCTTTTAAGAGCTAGAAAATCATTTTTCCAATCGTCCATTAAGTGGGCGGAGTTACGGTGGCCAATCGGGTTGCAGCAAGAACCGAGATCAGAAAGTGCGGGAAAAAATATCAGGAGGTGGGAATATGGGCTGAAGGATGATTGGAAGCTATATTATTGGCCGAGCCAGGAGTTCGGTTAATGTGGTATAAGACCTTTGCTAGATTTGGTAGCCAATCAGAGCAAACTGCGATTCAACAGAGTTGGATCGCAGTGAAGAAGGATTTGGTATAGAAATTTTGACTTGAAAATAGAAAAAATAATTAAATAAAAAGAAAAAGAAAAGTTTAATTAAAATCGGGATCGACCAAGATGTCTCTTGGTCTACGAATGAATGGATACGTTGGATAGGTAGAGATGGCTTGGATAGTTGGGTTGTCGTGCCCATCTATGTTACTGAAGAAGTTAATTGCAATTTTTCTGATAGTTTGTCTGATGGTCGGGATATTACATGAAGTTCTTATATCTGCGTTTCTCATATACCAGTGGGCATCGAGTATCTGTCTTAGGATTGCATTTTGTGAGCTTTCAATGAGGTTGATATTGGTTCTTGCTGCATGCGCCCAGATTGGGGAAGCATATGTCAGTAGGGGTTTTAAGATCAGAGTGTAGATAAGCATTTTATTATGTCTATTCAATTTAGACTTTCTACCGATTAGGGAATAAAGTTGACGCGAAACATTTTTAAATTTATTTCTAATGTGTGTAATGTGTAGTCTTAACGTGAGATTTTTATCAATTATAACACCAAGATATTTGGTGTGATGAGACCAGGGGATTCTTTGATTTTGGAGCGTAATTTCAGGGGGTGGGCGCTTTTGATAAAAGGATACTGCTTCAGTTTTTGAAGTGTTCAGGGCTATTTTCCAGACGGAGAACCATTTTTCAAGGTGAGCCAGGTGATCATTTAGATTTTTTATCAGTGTGTTGGGGTCGTAGTGTCTGCTTAGTATTGCTGTGTCATTTGCATACATACAAATCATTGTATTAGTGCTTTTAGTAATATCGTTTGCATAGAGGTTAAAGAGAACGGGGCCAAGAATAGAACCTTGAGCAATTCCGGCTTTTGCTGATTTAATTTGTGAGTACGTTCTGTTAATTTTTACCGTAAAAGTTCTGTAGTTGATGTAGGATTTTAGGAGAAGGATTAGTGGGGGTGGAATTTTATATTTTATTAATTTGAAGAGGAGGTCAGTGTGCCAAACTCTATCGAAAGCTTTCTGAATGTCAAGGAACACTGCAGTTGTATACTGATTTCTATCAATAGCATCTTTAATGTATTCTACTACTCTAAGTAGTTGATGAGAGGTGGAGAGACGAGGACGGAACCCGTGCTGCTCCGGTGTAAGGATGTTATTCCTCTCGAGGAAGTCGTTAAGTCTCTGGCAGAGATAATTTTCTCTGCCAGTTTACTTAGGATTGGAAGTAGAGAGATCGGTCTATGGGAATCGGCCAACTTTGGATTTTTCCCAGGTTTGAGAATTGGTATTACTACTGCAGTTTTCCATGCATTCGGAAAGTATCTGAGTTTGAACATGTTATTGATTATGTTAGTAATTTTAAAGACAGTAATGAGAGGTAGGTTTTTAATCATTTTATTTGTTATTCCGTCTCTTCCCGGGCTTTTCTTAATTTTAATCTTTTTAATGTAAGTAATTAGTTCCGAGGGGAGAGCGGGGGGGATAGGATCATTATTATTATTATCGGTATGATTTGTTACGTATGCATCCACAGTGTTTGCAATGATTTCGTCTTTGCGTGGGTTGTGAATGTCATTTAACTGGAATTGACTCTCAAGTGAAAGTGCGATTAGTTCGGTTTTGTTTGTGTCACTGAGAGCGACGCCGTTGAGGCCATTAAGGGCGAGGGGGAGGCCCTTTTCCTGAATGCTCTAGCGGTTCCCCAAAGGGAGCCGTCTTCGGCATCCAAGGAAGTAAGGTGTTCCTCCCATACCTGTTGTCTGTATTGTCCGACTTTTCTTTTAATTTTATTTTGTATTCTGTTTATTTCTGTTTTGTGCTGAGGGAATTTTGTGAATTGCCAGAGCTTTCTGGCTCTATTCCTCTCTCTGAACAGGTGTTTGAGCTCACCCTGTACATATGGCGGCTCCGAATGGGTCATTGGCCGTGAAGCTTTAGCATGGGCAGCGAGAATCTCGCTCGTGAGTTCCCTGACTTGGGACTCAATCTCCGGGGTTGAGGTGGCTTGCGGTAAGTAGCAATTTTCAGTGTTTGCAAGTGTTTTCGTGAAAACATTCCAAGTAGTATTGAGTTGGGGTGGGGGAATTTCAAATTTAGCTGTTCTGGGGAAATACAGTTTAATTGGGTTATGATCCAAGCTGAGTTCGGAGATTGAGTCGCCAGTTCAAGTTTTTAATTAGGGTATAATCAATAATTGTGGCTGAAGCAGTACCGAACCTAGTAGGGGTAGGAGGTGCTAGAACGTCATTATTATTATTCGTTATGTATTGATATAATTTATTTCCTCTGGTGTGTGTTGAAACACACCTTCTGGGTGACACGATTTTAATAGACACTAATATTGGCCATTGTAGCTTTTCTGTCACGTCGTTGCAGTATCCTAGAATTAATGCATAATTGTCGTTTCACCATACATGTACCACTTTCAATAAGTATTCAACACTGCTGCACGTGTGAGCAGGCTAACAAATATACCGTTTCTGATACTGATAATCCCACGCATTGAGTCATAACAATTTGACCTTTTTTGAAATCTGATAAATCAGCCGTTTTATTCATCATTTCGCTAAACATTCTGCGTGTGGAAAGACAGTGCAGGAACACTATATATATTCCAGCATTTGCTTCGCTTATGATATGGTTTTACTCAGAGCGAGCTTATTGCATATGATGAAGAATGGTCATATTGTTTGAGGTGTACTTATGCATTAATACAAATTAAGTGGATGATATAAATGTGTTAGGGACATACATACACAATTTATACTCGAATGATAAAAAAGGCTTTATTGATTACCATAAATTTTTTTCTTAAAGGATTTAAAAAATATATCTTCATGTAATTCTTAATTTGTTATTAAATTTCTGTATTAATACTTTTCGCATTTTACTGTAAAATGATATATTTTTTAATATTTTTAACTTTTAATTTAATTTTTAATTCACTAAATTAATTTATTAAATTAACTTTTTGACTGATATTTGATTTTTTTTATTAAAACTAAAAGTATTGAAAAATATTTTCAATTTTTGTGGCACAATAAAATAGAATATTTTAAAAAATACTGATAACAAACTTTAAGTATTAAAATATTAAAAACATTAACTATATACCAATATTTTAACTATATATATGTGTGTGTGTTTAAGTGTGCGTGTGCTCATGTATGTTATGAAAATGAGCCTTGTGTGTGGGGTGTGTCATGATTTTTTTTCTCTGAAAATTTATTTTTCTCACGATATAAGCCTTAAATGTTTTTGAAAGCATGTATATATATAATTTATAATTTGAAAAAAAAAGAAACATGAATTTTTTTGGTAATTGGACATTTTTTTATACCTTTTGTATATTTTTGGTACCTAGTCACTATTTTCTAAAGTTAAGGTATAAAATCTGTTTTCTGATTGGCAGACGGTGTTACTTTGTAACATATTTCAAAACATCGCTTTCATAACTATTATTGTTTTGTCTGATACCACCTTTTGAAGCTTCTGTAACTGAAGAAAAAGATATTTTTTGAAAAAAATAAGGGGGACAATATGTATTCCCCACTGTACAAGAGCTTTTTTTTATTTGTCATTAGCTGCTATACTCGTTTGTCGCACGGGTGCATTGAAAAATTAAACAATATAGATTGAAGGATAAAAAAGCGTTTAATGAGTTCATTTTACGTGAACTGTAAATTAAATGAGAGAAAAAAAAGCCTTTTCATATCTCAGCAGAACAAAGAATCGTATTTCTTAAATTTTAAGTCTGCAAGTCTAATATCCGATAAAAACGATTTTTTTATACCACCGTAACTCCCTTGTGGATGGATTTTTAAAAACATCTTCCTAAGCTGATCTCTGGTCAGCAAGAGTAACACATTGTTACACACTTTGTGTAATGAACGCTTAAAATAGTGTAACATATTTATATCTGGATGAGTAATACGTTAATATTACTTTCTGTTGTATTTATTTTATGTTAAAATTGTAATATTCACAAGAAATGTTGGCGATGGAGCTAAGGTGGCATCATTTTGGTGACCCTGTTGGCAACTTGGCGATTGATCGAACGGTGCAGAAGTTGATATGCTGTAGAGCCACCTGGTAAGGAGCTGCCACAAAGAGGATAGCTTAAAAACCATCTCCACAAAAAAAATACATACACATGCCGATTTTCATAGTGATCGGTTGAACGGTGTTGTGGTGAAGCGAGATCATATGTACTAACATCCATTTTTATTCATAGGGGGATTCGGGGGAAAACGCCACAGTTCAGGATTTTTCGATTAGTACATCGGAAATTGAAATGACAAGACCTTGAAAAAAATACACACCTTATTTTTCAATGTTTAGTTGGTTGTATGCATAAGTTAATTCTCTCTTCTTAGTATGATAATAAATAAGAAATTTAATGTTAAATAAATTTCTTTTTGTTGTGGCATCCTCCTCCATTAATGGGGGAAGATGCCACCAGTCATGGAGCGAGATGCAACAACACTACAGTAAATTTAAAAAAATCAGACAATAATTACCAAATTAAATGTGAAATAACATTAACTATAGAAAACGCACAAAAAAAATAAATACTTTCATAATTAGTTTGCTAAAACCAAATGTTCCTGCAGAACGGACTACAGTAGCCTGAAGTAGTAGTCGACTTCATCCCTACAAATCCTCGTCCTATGGAGATTCCCTGTGTCATCCTCACAGCCTAATTATTAATTGTTGTTATATTTTATACGATACTACACAGTTTTATAAAATGAAAAAAGAAATTATAGCTCATTTCATTTATTTTTGAACCATGCGGCATCTTTCCCCAAGTTTAGAGAGCAGATGCCACACATGCTTATTTCCTTATTGCTGCAGTGTTATGGTCGTTTCTACATTCATCGTATGTGTAACATTATGCGTAACTCAGCTACATTGCTAATATCTTATTAAATATAACAAGTACGTTTATGGACTTTAAATATGAGGAACGGAATATTATAAAAGTTGTACTCGCCACTTTAAATGTTCAAAAGAACGAAAAATAAGACTGATTGAAGACGATTAGTTTAGATAAATTCACAAGCCACACTCAATGTCGGACCAGACTCTTCACACAAGTGGCTCAAAATTGCCATCTATCGACGCATCAACGTACTATTAACAAACTGACATCTACCCCCAACTGGTATCTTCCCCGGAATCACCTTTATAGATAAAACAATACATACTTCCCTATTTGAATCGGGTCTGGTTTACTGTTTCATTGATTTTAATTTTGTTTTCACGGAACCTTAATTTTTTTCCAAAATAAAAGAAGCCTAAGTTGCTCCTTGTAACATCAAATATCTGCAAGTGAAAGTTTCGTCAAAATCGGTACAGCCACGTTTCAGAGAATAGCCGGAATAAATAGTGAGTGAGTGAATATTTACGTCGCACTGTTCAACTACTCGAGGGTTTTCGGCGACGGACCTCGTCATTTTGAACCATGGTCAAGTGACGAGGATAACACCTGAGCTAGAACCACTCTCTCCTAACAACCACACCCCACCGACGGAAGGACGTTTGAGCTCTAGACCGATTTAAGACGCATCGCTCCCCTACACGGCGGGTCTTCAGTGGTACTGGGCTCGAACTCATGACACTACAGCCATGATCCGATACCTTGACCGCTTGGCTACCGCGGCCATGCCGGAACAAACAGACAGGCGAAAATTTTAAGAATTGTTTTTTAATATAAATACGGTATATACTTTAAATGCACTTAGTAAAAAGCTGTTAATTTGAAATTACAAATAGACACTTCATTTTCATTTATTTACATAGATTTCCCTATGAATCTATAATTAAATTATTAAGGTACTAGTTTTGACTGTCGCCATTTTTAAAATTCAAATAAATCTTGTGTTGTATCACATAGGCGTTTAAAGTAACTACAATGCAATAATTCTAGCACATTAAGTCATAAATATTCTTAGTCTGCAGGACCATTAATAGCTGTCACGAATATTTCAGACTATTTTTAATATAAAACCACATATTAATCTTCTTACTCCACGCAGCATAGAATTTCACAATTCCCTTGACATTTAAGGAGAGATATTTCAAAGAAATGCTGCAATTTTATGCGCTATAATATTCACATTTTTTAACTTCAATGTGAAACCTATTTTAAGTATAATAAGACTCACGAGAGAGAGAGAGTATTGTGACATGTAAATAATTTCTATCCAAAACGTGAAGAAATTTAATTTTATTAATGTTTCCAAATTATATGAGGAAATGTAAATAAAAAATAGGTTTATATTTAATTTTCTTTAAATGAAATTACCTAAAAGAATTTGAAATGCTTATTATGTATAAAAATTAAGATACTAAAATATGTTATATGAATAAAAACATAACTTCGTAAAAGGAGCCGAATGATGCAGCTGAAACCTTTCTGGGAAGAAGTATTATTAATAATGATTATGTATGCCACTTCATAGAAATTAATTCGATTTTACAACAGGCTTTTTTCTAAAAATTGAGATATTTTTTTAGGTCTTGTTGATTATCTCTAGAACTACTGAACTGATTTTAATCAAATTTGGTATGTATATAGGGCTGATGTAAAGCAAAAAATCTATACGCAGTTGAAATATACACGCATAAGCGTGCGTAACACTCATTGAATGCAAAAGGTATGAAACATCACTTGCACAATAAAACAAAAAAATTGGTTAACAGGGTTGATGGTCTCCTCTTTTTAAACAAGCCTCACACCATGATTTTATAACGGAAATAAATGAATTTACAAGTTACTGAGGTAATTATTCCCACTCATTCAGAATTTCTGTTGTCAAGTCTTGGTTGATTCTCAGTTGGGATTTGTGAGTTGCAATTGCCCTTTCCCAGACGTCCCAGGCATGCTCTATGCAGATGAGGTCTGAAGATCTAACTGGCCATTCGGCGAATATCTTCACTTTCCAGAAATTCATCGACCTGCTGAACTAACTCTATGTGCCTCGCGTTGTCATCCATTATCACAAAATCAGGACTAATCGCATCCTTGAAAAGGTGTGAACATAGGTCTTTAAGACCTCTTTTACTATACTTCACAGCAGTCATGGTTTCATAGACAAAGCGGTGTATGTGGCCATCCAACATGATGCCTTCAAAGACCATCAAGCCTCCGCTATCGTAATGGTCGATTTCTTGGACACTGGATGGCAGGTAGTGGGTCTCTGGTTCTCTAGATATAAGAATTCAGCGAGTTCTGATATAAAATCACGGTGTGAATCCTGTTTGTCTAAAAGAGAGGGCTATACGCGCTATTAACCAATTTTTTTGTCATATTCTGCTGCTTCTTTCGACTTCAATGAGTGTTACGCACGATCCCACATGTGTATTTTAACTGTTGAATGACCTTTTTTTTGCATTATATCAGCCCTGTTACATACCAAATTTTATTTAAACCATTTCAGTAGATCTAGAAAAAAAACCAACACAAACTAAAACTTCTCTTAATTTCGAACATCAGTATTATAACCAGTTGCTATGGAAAATGTAAGAGAAGCAAATTATAATTCTAGTTTAGTTTAAACTGAAAAATACAATTCATATGGAATGATTATTTACTTTTGGTCGTTTGACAACCAACAAATATTTAGAACAAAAATAACCTTTTAGTATTGAGACAGTTGCAATTAAAATCTATTCCAATGACTTGTCTCGTATTCACTTCTCGAACTTGTTCAGAAGCAGATACTTTATCGGATAACGAAATATGTTTTAAACCGGCATTATATCGAATTCATTAAGGTAATAAGAAAATGTAAAAACCTATATTAATTGAATTTTTAATATTTAATTATATTTGGTTCATTCTTAGTGAATCCCGGTCAGTGTGTCTAACTCTGCATTACACGTAAGGTTGCACTACGCAAACGCGTGTCACTATCTATCGGTAAAGATACTGACGCGTGTGCAATGTTTGATGTTTCATATAGCGACTGTGTATTTTCACGCCGAAGAGAAGGTGGTCACACAAGCTATCGTCCCCTACTGAACATGCAAGCGAATAAGAAGGAACAATCGAATGATGCTGTCTTTGAGTCATCTGTAACGTTATCATGAGGAGAAATACGGCTTTCTGTCGCAAATTGCCACTGGTGACGAACGTGGTGTCACCATTTTGAACACGAAAGCAAGCGTCAGAGCAAGCAGAGGTGCGACTTAACCACCTCCAAAGAAATCAAAGGCCGTGCACACTAGTTCTGGTAAGTTCATGATGTTCTTCCTTTTTTACCACAAGGACTCACAGCTTATCGAGTTCCTGGAACGGGGAACCACCATCAATGTCCAAGGTTATCAAGCCACTTTACAGAACCTTAGGCGAACCATCAAGTTAAAGCGCCCAGGCATGTTGCCCAATGGCGTTATTTTTCTGCATGATAAATGTGCTAACAGTTTTGGCAACTATTTTTGAGTATGTGTAATGTGTATAGCTACATATTTGAGTTAATAAAATACATACCGTTACTTTCCACTAGTGATCGGGTTTCATTTGAATGCTCCTTATATACACTGCTGGACAATTGCTAAGGACGGATAACACTATCATCCATAGCAACCACAAAATGAAAGGAAGCAAAATGTGGAAAATTAGAATAAGTGCGGGATATTAGTAAGAAGAAGTACGAGTATGCAAATTTTTTTTCCACGTCTGTTCATCACACGATAGCGTTCATAAGAGCTTTAAAGGATTTGACGCGTGTGGAGAGTTGTTGTTTCAAGTCAAAGTTTTACAGGAAAGATTTAATAGACGAACTTAAAATTTTTGGCATGTCTTCCCGACATCACATAGATGATTTTATGTGTGGCCAAATTATTGGAAAGATCGAAGAAGGGCGAAAAATAACAGATGTTGCCAGGGAGTTCGACATCGCTCACAGCGTTGTTTCACGGCTGTGGAAGTCATTTAAAACTACTGGAATGTGTAGTAGACGGCACGGGGGAGGTCGTGTTAGAAGTACGACGCCTGCAGAAGACAGATATGTCGTCGTATCAGCAAAAAGGAACAGGCGCACCACAGCTTAGCAGGTGGCAAATCAGTTTCTTGCTGCCTCAGGAAAGCAGATCTCCCGAAAAACTGTTGCCAGACGTTTGAGGGAGGAGGACTATACGCACGCAGACCTGTTGTGTGTGTCCCATTGACCAGACAGCACCGTACTGCCCGTTTGCAATGGTGTCGTGAGCATCACAATTGGACTGAAGAGGACTGGGCATGCGTACTATTCTCAGATGAGAGTAGGTTCAGTCTGTCATCGGATTGTAGACGCCAACTGATGTATCGCGAGAGTGGTACTGCTTATCGTCCAGAAAATATCCAGGAAAAGGACCGATATCCGACATGCAGTATCATGGTGTGGGCCGGCATCATGATCAATGGCCGCACGCGCTTACATGTGGTTGCAAATGGGACTATGACGGGCCAACGATACATTGATGAAGTTCTACTTCCTCTTGTTCGTCTTTTCCGTGGTGCTGTCGGTGATAAATTTGTTTTTATGGACGACAACGCAACATGTCATCGAACACTCGCTGTTCAGGATTGTCTAGACAGCGAGGGTATTCAACGTCTCGTATGGCCAGCGCGTTCTCCAGATCTAAACCCCATTGAAAATGTGTGGGATGCTTTGGGGAGGCAAGTTGCTGGTCGAAACTATCCTCCGACAAACAAGAACACCCTCA
Organism: Trichonephila clavipes; assembly: GCA_019973935.1. Taxonomy (NCBI): domain Eukaryota; kingdom Metazoa; phylum Arthropoda; class Arachnida; order Araneae; family Nephilidae; genus Trichonephila; species Trichonephila clavipes. The sequence continues at coordinate 331,352 of BMAU01021177.1, read as the reverse complement.
TCCGTGCACTCACAGAGGAATGGGATAAATTGCTTCAACAGCTGCTGGATAATGTTGTGCAAAGTATGGTACGACGTGTGGAATGTTGCATCACACTCCACGGTGGACATATCCCGTACTGATACCTTTCTTTAAGGTGTCTGCTGACTTTTAGATGCATTGTTCCATTTCTCCGTACGCAGATCAAATGAACATTTTTTTTCCCCTTCAGATGTTTCACAGCTTTTGTACTTTCCAGAACAATAAATATTCTTTATTCTAATGTCTGAACAGTGTGGCAACTATATTTTATCCTACTAGGCCTCATGTCTCGCTTAATGTTATGCTACATAGCAATTTGTGATCCGTCCTTAGCAATTGTCCAGCAGTGTATTAGTATTCTATAGAAACGATTTACTAACGTTCTCACACACAAAAAAAATAATGCTCGAATAAAAATACATCAATCATTCAATTTAATGTGATATTTAACAAAATTCTAAAAATTAGATACTTTATATACGATCCGTTGAAGCCTCTCGTCTAACACTATTTTCAAGTAATGGAATATAATATTAATTTAATAATATTTCTGCATTTTTTCCTCTCCTCAAATGTATGCTGTTGCATGAGTTTATGTTTTTTAATGTAATAAAATGCATTCTAAAAATCAAGTATTAACGATGGTTTCTGACGAATAATACTCTCTTCCTTCAAATTTCTAAAATATATTAAAATATTTTGTAAAACTTATTACGTTCAGAAATTGACATTACGTTCAGTTCACCGGATTAACATTAAGTTCGTGTAATTGAAATGGCTGATAGGTAGGGAGCCTTAATTGAGTTGTCGTTGAAATGAGAGTGGTTAACGCATTATAACTAGTTAAACTGATTAAGAATTTTTTTTTGTACGTAAAAGAAAGATATGCATATATGATTAAATTGAAGTAATAAAAAAAATTTATTTGTCGAATTCAACACTATACTATTATCAGAGAAATAAAAATATATTTTTAAAAAAAGAAAATATTTGAACGTATATTAAGGAATATAAATATGTAGATAAAAAAAAGATTAAATTTTGTTTTAACTTTTGAAATTTGTATATCATCTTTTATTTAAATATATTTTTGAATTTATAAAGAAATTTTTTTCTTCTAATTTTCTTAGAGCCATTTTATTAAAGAATTTTTTTAAAAAGAGAGAGAGAGTCCCCCTTCCAGAAACAAAAGTTTACATTAAAAGAAATGGACACTTTTTTTTTATTTATTACAAAAATACTTCCTCTCCTCCTCTGTACGAACTTTTTTTAGACGAAATCATTTATTTTTTCGAAAAAAAAAAAGTTAGCTCTTAAACATGAAAACCTTTGGCTCTTCTTAAGGTAATTAAATTCCTACTTTTAACTCACACTCAATATATTTGTTTACTTTTGGGGAATTTTCAATCGTTAAAAAAATACATTTTAAAGCACTCGACTGAGCTGAAATTTTATATACATGATTATTTTGGATGACAATACAATAATTTAATTATAATTAAAAAAAATAATTGATTAAAACTAATTATTCAAATAATTACAAATACAACCACGTTGGCGACTTAGCGACCCTTTTGGCGACTTGTGTCAAAACTTGAAAAGATTTTTTTTTCTCACGTTTCAAAGCATTCAGTTGAACTGAAATCTTATAGAGAGAAAGAGAGAGACACGCTTGTTTTGGAGATGACAATACTATACTTTAATGATAATGAATAAAAATGAATTACCACTTAATGTTGTGATTCTGTCCTATGTATATACATATTTATATTAATTCTAACATTTAATATAATGTTGCTAAAATAAAATTTTTCTTTGATCTAAGTAGGAATTTACTTTTTTTTTTAAATTACTTGCTTTTTTTTATTTTGAATGCAGTATATGAAACTTTAAGTATGTTTACGTATCAAAATCTGATTTGTATAAATTTCAAATTTAAAATATGACTATTTGACTAATTAAATCGCTATAATCAAATCATTTTGTAACTCAGACAATTCATTACGTGCATATTGTATTCTAGTTTGCTCGTATTAAAAGTATTTATTTTTTGTAATTCTTCCAAGTCAATGCTCTAATTTTTTAAAAACGTAAAACTTTTGCAATCGTGTATTAGTTAGGTCGTTGAGATATGATCTAAATTTCTTATTTTTGCAAATATTTTATAATTTCTTGTAGAAAGCAGTAGACAAAAGTATGTAATTAATTTTGTTAGAATAAAAATTCGTAGAAGCTTATTTGTTTTTCGTACAGTACCTTTGAAGTCATGAAAGAGAGAATTAATGAAAAGTTCAACAAGTTTATCATTTGTAAAATTATGAAAATATAATCAGGATGCTATAAGTTGGAAATAATTAAGTAAATTGTAATTTCAATTAAACTCAAAAGTTTTTCTCTACGTTTTTTAGGGGGGGAAATGCTTTAAACGTGCGAATAAATCTGAAATAAAGAGTTCTTTTTCTTCTTTTAGCAACATTGATGCAATGATAAGAATTATCAAATATCTGAATAGGAAAACAAAATTCTTAGGTTAAAGTATTAAAGGGAAATGACAAAATGAAGAACGATTTTCAAACAGGAGAAAGAGAAAGGAATATTAACACATGATAAAAACAATCTAGATAAAACCTCAAATTCATTACAGTTGTAGAAGCAAAGGAACAGTTCCTTACGCTCGCGCTCAATCACCTCACATTAAAAACATTAATTCGTTTCACTGCTAATCAAAAAGCGCAGATTCTTCCGATCAAAACTTCCAAATTCTGTTTGTTCAATCTTTCATTCCATTACAGCATCTACAACTAATATTCCAGCAAGTTAGTATTAAATAGTAGTAACGATTTCCAAACAGGAAAAAGAGAAAAGGAAAAGAATATTAACTAAGGACTATAATAATTACTATGTAAAGGAATATTAACTATATCTGGATAATATAGTGGAACCAAAAAATGGGGACGTTGCTCCTTATTTATTTATTCTACATTTTTGATAATAAATAGTTAATAGTCATTAAAAATTAAAATCAGTTATAAATAAAATACATATTTGATTAAAGTAAATTACATGAAAAGTAAACAAGACCGTCATTATTTTGTGCGAAATACCTTGCCCTCTAAGAAATTATCCTAAAATATTTAATGAATTCAGAGAGTGGTCAAACTTACTTTAAAAATTTTTTTGAAAGAGCATTTTTTTTCAATCCTGTTTGTGTGTTAATGTAATATCGTTTTTTTATGTGCAGAATGATAACATAAAAATACCCAATCGAAAAATTTTGTAACGGTAAATATTTGGTTGGTATTTTTTCTTTTCCTGGCTGCAGTGCCCTTAGATACTTAATCTAGAATAACCCTACGGAAAATCTGGTATTTCTAAAAGTGTATTATATGAAATATATTTCACGATGTTATTTTAAAATTTTCATACTTCAGCAAATATAAAAAGACTTGAGTATTGAAATATTTTTCAGGACTTGACTTCAAAATGTTTATATATATAAAGTTTATTTTGAAATAAATACCCAAAACTTTTGTATTTGATAGGATTGCAAAAGATTAAAATGTATTTTATGTTAATATTTTAAGAATTTGAAACGATTTAGATATTTTAAGGAAAGCACAGGCTCAATACTTTACAATTTTTCCATATCCATTTGAGATCTCTGTATTCGTGCTCTGATATGTATAGATTTCCCGTACCTTTAATAATAGTGAGTGTAATATTCTTGATCATCTTTAATTTTGCGAAGAAACTTTTATATAAATTTTAACCTAATCTAAACTATCTCCTATTCATTTAAATTAAAATTTCTGCTTCTTATGTCACGGAGTAAAGATTAAATCTTTCAATTGAATTCAAAATTCTAGATCTATAACTTTAAAAAATGTTATTTTATGTGTTGATTTTAGCCAAATTCAAATATATTAAGATTTCCTGTTCTTCGAGAAAACACAGAACCTATATCATCAAACATGAACTTTTTATCATTAATTTCAATTTTCTCATTTGGACTTGAAGGTCACGTGGCTCCTTGTTCATTTTGAACCTCTCAATTGAACTGCTCTTACATTTAATTAAAAATCTATTGAAAATTGTGAAGCCTTAATGCATTTATTTTTTTTAAATGAATTACTTTAAAATCCCATACTACCTATTTTAAAAGCAGTAACATACGAGAATCCAATTTGCACTTAATGAAACCTCCAAATTTCTTCCAAGCAATCGTTTTTAATGTTGATATATTGATTGATTGTTCCTTGTTTTTAAATCGGAATAAGCATTAAGCAGAGATTTTCTACCGAATGCAAATGGAACACTTTACCTTATTTTATCTAATAATTACTTTCGAAGAAAAAGCCCGCATGTTATCGTTTCTCAACCTAAATCTAAAAATAATGCTGATTTCTAATAATAATATTCTCTACAAAAGGGGTTTGAAAAATCCTTGCTATTATTAAGTAAAATTATTTTAACAATCTAAACTACATATTATTGTCTATAACGTGTGTGTTTTACAAAATCTCTTGAGCCCATTTAATTAATTTGTTAAACATTTCAGATTGTATACTTCTGCTCGATTCTTAAGTTTAGTTAATGCAACCGGTACGCATAGTAATTTTAAAGGATCGTCTTATGACCAGGTCGACATCTGAGCTAGCACCCCAATTTTTTTACTCACACCGAGAAAACATGAGAAGCTTAAGCCTCTTATAGATTGAACATTCATCAACCTTATTATAGAAACTATCAAGTCAAAGATTACATGAAGAATGTAGAAAAATGCTCTTTTTTCTACTTTTCTATTTTTTCATTTAAAAGTACTAGCTTGCTTCTGAGACTATTCTAAAATACTTTTAATGAAATGTATGTATTTGAGGTTATTCTTATATATTTTTTTCTTGATAAAATAGTGATGTCATGAGGATGAAGAAATCTCGTTAATGAATTTATAAATTTTTGACGTACTATTAGGCTTAGGCTGTGTAAAATGATCTCAACTTCCTTTTTGGATAGTGTTTGTATTATAGTTCGTTTTCTTTGTGTTTATTGTTTTCATATTCGAAAATCCAATTGCCATAAAATGTTACCTTATTCATGAAAAAAAAATACTCTTAAACAAATTCTAAGAAAAAGATGACAAAGTAACTTAAATATTGTATAGAACCTTGATATTTCAAAAATGTCATGCATTTACATGTCATTTAATAAATGAATTAACCTAAAGGCTTCCAAAGATTAACAGCCCAATAAACCTTTATTTTCGGTGCATCTGAACCGAAGAGTGTATCAAATATTGCCCAGAGAAAATGTCAATGCCAGTTACCTCTTCCAACTTTGTGTGATGCTTCTGCTTCAATGCTTTTAGATGACCTCTAACCTTAAACAAAACTTCACAAGGGGTATGAAACATTTTTGTTTCTGCAACACAAAAGATGAAACACAGACCAGAAGCTTCGTAAGGTAAACACATTGGTAAATGCCATTTAGGTGACCTATGTTGTTTTCTTCTTATGATGTTACCTCAGTATCACCTTTCACCTTAAAGGAAAAAAACTCGAAATAGGTTGAAGCCCCAAAGTATATATGGTTTGACCTCTCTCTCTCTTTTGACTAGGGATTTTTACATAAATTCCAAAAATGCAGCTTTAAGGTCTCTTAAGCTTCAATACTTTCTCATTGTAAACATTCTACATTGCAGCCCTTAATAAAAAAAAACTAAACTTATCTTACAAAGAGTGAAAAACAACTTGCTAGAGCCGAAATTGTGACCACTACCGTTCTTTAGAAATCCCGTTGTGCTTCATAATATTTCTACCCAAAGCCAAAGATATAATCCTCCACATAGCAAACATTCTTCTTCCAGAAAATCTCACCGAAGACACGGATAGCGCAAATGCCAACGTTCTGTTGCGTTCTAAATAACCACCTCGGGCGACGCCACGAGATGGAAAATGAGCAAAAAGAAAAAGCACTCCTTCATTAAACTCGCCCACGAGGCTCCAATCTATAATTGTGCTTAAATAGCACCTCGAGCGGTCAGTCACATATCGATCGCAGCTTCGGAAAAATCCCACCCGCATGTTTGGAACTTCCAGAAGAAGATCTCGACGAATGATCTATGGCGTAAGCTGCCTCCTTGTGACAGGAACCACGTGGAACAACTTCCTGTCTTCCCGCGTTTTCTCAGCCCCTTTGTTTGCTCAGATGCCTGGCTGCTGCTTTCACCGCTATTGTATTTCTTTTTTTCCCGCGCTTTCAGCCAGGGGGAAAGTGTGCCAGCGGAATTAATGTGTTGGAACGTTGCTCCAATGAAATTTATCCACTCGTGTTAAACGACTGTTAATCGGAGGTTGACAGTATCTTGTTTTTTCGTTGTTGTTTTCTTCCACCCTTACGTTGATCAAGTATACTGTCTGATGCTTATCGAGCTGAGCGTTCCATTCTTTAATAAGATGAGAAGTAGGTTGATTGGTACTATAATTGGTATATCTAACTGAAAATAGCGTAGGGTAGTTGATTTTTTTTTGTAATAAAAAATACTATCATTTCAACACAAGATATGACTGGTAACTTGAACACATTTTTAAACCACAAGTTTAAGAAAGTCATCGAAATTTTTATATATTTTCTTCAAAATTTGTTAATAAATGCATTCAAAATTTTTTCGTCTAAAAGAGTAAATGCTTAGTTAAAATGTGCTTCTGTATGAGCAGGAATTTAAAATGTCAGTACACTTGTTGTGTGTGTGTGTGTGCTCTTTAATTTTTTTAAAAAATGTTCTTTGATGAATTAAATTTCTGAGTCTGTATTATTTTAAATGGAAATATGTTATGCAAAATGTTAGTGGTAATGTTACTATTTTTTATTTTTCAATTCAATGTGAATCTCTATATTTCATATGGGACAATTTTAATATTTATACAAAGAAAGAGAATTAATATAGCGAAAGATAGGATATTTTAGGAAGGATATTGATTGGACTTGTAAGTAAATAATTTTAGTTAACTTGGGATATTTCTTTATTTTACTATAGGACATGCCAGTGACGCACACAGGAATTTTTCAAGGAGGGGGAGGTAGTTAACAAAGTTGAAAGTTCATCATTCTGGTATCATATCCCAATACGCTGCCTAAACTATTCTTTTGATTTTGTCGATTATGGGGAACAAAAAACAGTAAAAAATGAATTATTGAATAGATAATTACATTAATTAATAAAATTAAGTATTAATAATAAATAATTAAATTTTGCGTACTATATACATATAAATATAATCAATCGAAACAAATATCGAGGATGGATGGAGGGGTCCAAGACCGCCCCCCAACCCTCCTCCACTGGGACATACAAACTTACTGTAACTCTTGTCCATATTTTTTTAATAAACCATATATAAATTAAGGTTTTTTTTAAATCAATTTAAACATTATCATTTATTGGAAAAATTAAACTTTAAATTTCCCCAAAAATAATTATTATTTTACTAATATTTTATTTATACGTCGCACATTAAGGTATCCGACTACATTCGGAACCGTGATTTTAAAAAAAAACGCATAAATGGAACATTTTCATCATATTTAGTGTCACTTAGATTAGAAGACATGTATAAAATTGTTTTAAGGACATTTTGACAAAAACATTATTTAAATACAATATTTCGGCAAAAAATTAACTTAGAATAACCTTTTTTCAAAACGTTCTCCTTTTGTGAAAAATGCTTCTATTATAATAATATTTTGCCTGTATATAGCTCAGACCTCTGTACAGACTCAACCAGTGGCGCACACAGGAATTTTTCAAGGGGGTCCGGGATTGAAAGTTCACCATTCTTGTATCATGCTACTTTTGATTTTGTCGATTTTCGGGAACAAAACACAGTAAAAAACTAGTTTTAGAATAAATAATTAGCATTAATTAATCATTAATAGCAAGTAATTAATTAAATTTTACGTACTATATACTTAGAATTATAATCAATCGGAAAAAAAATCAAGGGCTTTGGGGAGGGGTCCGAACCCCCAGGACTCCCCCCTTGTGTGCGCCACTGGACTCAACTATGATTTTTGAAAAATTCACAATATTTTCAGAGTTACAACTAATTGAAATAATTATCGGCGTTTTTTTTTTCTTAAAATTTCTCCGCACTGTGGTCGTAAAACATGGATAAACCCACTTCTAAGTTATATATTTCAAAAATTCTAGTAGAGCCTCTGAACAGAGGTCTGAGCTATATACAGGCAAAATATTATTATAATAGAAGCAGTTTTCACAAAAGGAAAATATTCTGAAAATGGGTCATTCTATGCTCATTTTTTGTCGAAATATTGTTTTTAAACAATTTTTTACTGTAATACTATTCTTAAAACAATTTTATATACATTTTCTAATCTAAGTGACACTAAATATCATAAATGTTATGCATTTATACGCTTTTGCAAAATCACGGTTCTAAACGTAGTCGAATAATTAATAAATTTCATGTTACACATATTTATTTTATGCCATATGTGTAATGTCTTTATTTAAATAAAATACTACTGGTTATACTAATTTACTATGCACAAAAAATTGTCAGTAATTCCTCAACGATTTTTAATAAAATTTTAAAAATATAAGTAAATTCTTGAATATAATAACGTTAAAAGAAATATATATAATATATATCCAGAATTAACTTTATTATTTTAAACTTTTATCTCTCGATTTTAATAAAATCACAAAAATTTCATTTGCTTTAAGTTAATAAATGTGTTTCTTATTCTTTTTATGTTTTATGGTTTTTATAATCCTCCTCATTAGAAACTGTCAATACTGATGTTTACTTTAACACCTCTCTACAAAAAAAGCACAGAAAAAATTCTAACTGTATCATAGATAAATCACTTTTTCTCTTAACCCATGGAGTTCATTCTCCTTAGCACTTTCATGTCAGCTTTAGATAAATGCCCCCGGGAGTATTTTTTAGGTGAAGATTTTTCAAAAGATTTCTCCACCCCCCCCCTTTTTTCCAAAAAATCTTTTTTCTGAATGTGTGTGTGTCTGATCCTAAAAGCTTTTTCTGGATTTCCTTTTTGTAAATCATTATTGCATTTTATTTCTTCTCAAAGACTAATGTTTTTGATTTTCTTAAAATCTTTTTAAACTTGGAGAGTAGCTACTTATCTGAACAAGTTGAGAAAGACATTGATTTATTTTTAATCTCAAATCTTCATTGAGGCTTGTAGTATTAATCCAAGATAGAAATAAGTGAATTTATTAGCTAGAGAAAAGAATACGTCTTGCATTATTTTTGTGTACTTGTTCTGTTTTTTGTATTTTTCATTAGAGCTGCATATTGAGATTTTTTTCTCTGGCTTGAAATAAAACAAATCGAGATAAAAAAATAAATAAAATCTAAAAATAAAGCTTTTTTTATATTTTGTATTTTCGAAATTAGCTATCAATTTTAGTTATTTTATTTTCAGACTTAAAAAAAAGTTGAATTATTGTTTTCTTAGGTTTCAACATAATTAATTGGTCAGCTTAAGGTATCACACTACGTTCGGTTGATTGATTGCATTTAACGATCTTAAAAAATCCATGATAAATGGATAACTTTTCAACTGACATTTAACGTGTCACTCTTTAGATTAACCTGAATACATGTGTAAATTGTTTTCAGATAAATGTACATTATATGACAAAAATTATTTAAATACATTATATGACAAAAAATTATTTAAATACATTATATGACAAAAAATTATTTAAATACATTATATGACAAAAAATTATTTAAATACTATATTTTGGCAAAAAATTAACTTAAAATAACTTTTTCAAAACGTTCTCTCCTTTTATGAAAAATGTTTTAATGATAATAATATTTTGTTTATATAAAGTAAAGACTTCTCCAGAGAGTCTGAACTAGAATTTTTGAAAAATTCATAATATTTTCAGAGTTACAACCAATTAAAATAATTATCGGCGTTTTTTTCTTAAAATTTCTTCCCTCTGTTGTCGTAAAATATGGATAGACCCCCTTCTAAGTCATATATTTCTAAAATTCTAGTTGAGCCTCTGTAGAGAGGTCTAAGCTATATACAGGAAAAATATTATTGTAATAGAAATATTTTTCACAAAGGGAGAATATTTTGAAAATGGGTCATTCTATGTTCCTTTTTTGTCAAAATATTGTACTTAAATAATTTTTTATATTGCATAATACTATTCTCACAAAACCATTTTATATACATTTTCTAATCTAAGTGACACTAAATATCATAAATATCATCCATTTATACGCTTTTGCAAATTCACGGTTATGAACGTAGCCGGATACCTTAAAGATATTTTTTATCCTGAAAAAAAAAGAAGAAAAATTAGAGAATAAAGGTGAAATATATAACTTAAGTTTAAATTTTTACTAACATCTTATTAGAAAACCAACAAAATTGTCAGAAATGGACACGATAAATTTGCTTTGAAGTTAAGTAATAAGGATGGTAACCGAGAGGTGATGTATTTCATTCACCTAACTCTTCCATTTCACTTTAGGTGAAACCTTAAGCAACTTATTTCATTTAAGATGCAGAATCCCCGCTTATCTTACAGAACTAGTATTTACTAGAATCGGGATACGAATTCATCATTCGATTGGGTTAAGCTTTTAGGTACTTTATACAGATATATATATATAAGTTGTTAAATAAGTTTGATTAGAATTCAATTACTTGAGCCGTTGAGTTTATTAATACTCAATTTAAACACAAGAAAGAACAAATAACGCTAATTTTTAAGAAATTTGTCTTAAAGTTTAAAAAAAACAACTTAATCCTGCCAATAGAGTTTGTTGAAAACATTACGAAAAATATGCTAGTTGGTAAGGTATGTTTGCGGTTTTTAAAAACTTACGGAGATCCAAGATCTCTTGAAGATCAAATCTTAGGGATGTAAGATCCCTTAGATGTGAAGTTTAATACTCTTTTAATAAGTCGAACGGCATAGAAGGGTTTTGGAAAGAGGGAGTATTCGATTTTACTTAAGAATAACACTAAAATAGAAAATATGGGAATTCACAGTTTTGAAATAGTTAATAATTAAAATTGCCTAAGTTAAATTATTAATAATATGGGTTCAATTTAAGAAATAAAGCAATAAACTCAGAAAAAAGCATTAAAGTAATTGTTGTTATTTGCATAGTAACTTTCATTTTGATTTTAAGTTAGACGTTAATAAATAATGAGATTTCATAAAAAAATTTATATAATGATAAATTAATAAAAATAAAACTAGTCGTAAAAATGATTTACTTTTATTTGATCACTATTTTAATATCACATCTTTTGTTGTATTCGTTTTCCTATAAATCGTATTGATCAAACTGCGGTGGTCGGTGAAATTTTTTTATGCGCTTATACGAAGAAATTAACACGTTTATAACGTGCTCTTATATATAAAAAAATAATAATAATTTAAATTTTCTTTTGTTTTGCCAAAACATTTAAATCATAGTATCAGTTATTTATAAAGGATTTTTTTAAATATTTGTTCCAAGAGATTTCAAAATAGACATTAACAAGTATTTCTCTTTAAAAAGTCAAGAAAAACAAAATTTTCTGAGCTCCTTCCCTATTTTATCCCTAGAGTAGACTTTTGGCTAAATTCAGAAATGTGCATGCGTGCGTGAATCTTTTGAAAATGAAAAAATGGTGAGTTGAATAGAATATATGACAAGGTTGTTTTAAGTTGTAACTGAAAAGCAATCATATTTTTGTAGCTTAAATATTTCCTAAAATACAGTTTTATATTTTGTAAATTTTTTATTTAAAAAAGTATTTGGTTCTCATAGGTGTATGAACTTTAAAATTTTAGTTTTTGTTACCATTCAAATTTATCTATCATTAAAAAGTAGCATATTTAATGATAGACATGTATATATATTCTTATCGAATAAGAGCAAAATTACTACTTTAGAGGAAAAAATTATACTTATAAGTATACTAGGTAATATTCTTTCCCAGTCACTCAACAATATATTCTCAAAATTTTATAGCTTTTCCGAACTAAGATGTATTTATTTAAAACTTTAAAAAATAGAAAGAAAGGAAAATATAGAAAGAAAAAAACAATTTTAATATGCCAGAATATTTTAAGCATTTCTTTCTTTCCGTCAAAGCAGAAATAAAATTGCTTTAGAGACACATTTTTTCCTAAACTATTTTCAGTGAAAAAAACAAATTCCGAATCAGAAAAATTTCGAAAAAAATATTTTTGTGGATTTACAAAAAAAGAATGCCTTTAATGTAGTAGTAAATAATTAAATGTTTTGAAAGGCTAAAGGGGAAATACATTTTAAATTACAAAAAGGTTTTACAATATAAAAAATAATGTTTAAATATTCTTTTCTTCAATGTTTCTACCATAAGTTATAAACTAAACTCAGGGACACATCAGCCCATGAGGGCCAAGGCCTACAATGCCCATCTCAATTATCGTGACCTTGGGCACCGAGATGCATGAGCATATGTTCCGATCAGGTGGTCAGTCTGACGTGGAGTGAGTGAGTGAATATTAACGTCGCACTGTTCAGCTGCACGAGGGCTTTTGGCGACGGACCTCGTCATTTTGAACCATAGTCAAGTGACGAGGAGGGCACCTGAGCTGCCATCCCCGTCTCCTAACTACTACACCACACCGACGGGAGGACGTTTTAGCTCTCGACAGATTTAACGTGAATCATTCCCCTACACGGCGTGTATTTAGTGGTACTGGGCTCTAACTTATGATATGCCTGTCATGTGATCCGATACCTTAACCACTGGGCTACCGCAGCCCCCATTGTCTAGTTTCCAAGCAAGCTTGGTACTCATTTATCGACCCACAGAAGGGATGGAAGGCTGAGTCGACCTTGACCAGCTTGGGGTTTGAACCTCGGATCTGTGGCGGGCAAGTCTGATTCACTAACTACTCAGCCACTGGGATTCACTATAAATAAAAAGTCTTGCAAAAAAATTAAAATTTTATGTGAATTCGAATATCTGGCTTGTAACTTTCAAAACTTTTACATTACAGTCATGTACCAAAAGTCATGGCATAGTTGAATGAAAATATCCAAATGGAGCTAGCATCGCTTTGAAAAGTATTGTTTGTCTAGGGCGCGTTTTTTCTTTTATACTCACTTTATTTGAGGTAAAAAGTTTTCTGACATGTTTGTGAAGGCAGGGCGAGACACAATAGACTTTGATTGCAAAATGCTTTGATTTGATTTTAATTTTTGTCGCTCTCTGAAACAACACAAGGGCAAGCGGCGATGTACCCTATAATTTTGAACTACGGTAAGAAGACGACACAACAACTGGGAACGCTAGTTTCAGCAGGATCCAGTTAGGAAATTGCTAGTTACATTTAAACATTTCTTGATCCATAAGATATATGGGGTAGAAGTTTTTAAACAAATTTTTATGTAAATTATTTTACGTTTATTTCATAAATAAATTTCAACATTCAAATTTCGATGGAAAATCTTTTATATTAAATCATATTTTATATTTTTTTAAAACAATGAGATTGGAAATTCCTATACGACAGCTTTAAAATCTGCATCGCGTCGGTGAGTGAGTGAGTAATTATGAGCACGGCATTCTAATGCAACAAGCACGTTAAATCTGTCGAGAGCTGAAACGTCCTCCCGTTGGTGTGGTGTGGTAGTTAGGAGAGGGGAGTGCCAGCTCAGGTGTCGTCCACGTCACTTGACCATGGTTCAAAACTACGTGGTCCGTTGCCAAAAGTCCTCGTGTAGCTAAAAAGTGCGACGTTAATATTTACTTACTCACGCAATAAGGGATATTGACGAAGGACTTCGTAATTGTGAACCAAGATTAAACCATTAACTGCTGCCGGCGCATATATCCATTTCGCTCAACTTGTGTGCTAAGTACTGTGGACGGATATATCAGTCCTTCCGAAATACAATTATTTTCATTGTTTTGTTCTGTTTAAAACTAGTTTCACGGCTTTGGAATACAATTCAATGACATTGACAGTGCTTGTAAAGAATTTACTAATTTCAGAGAAAATTTTGCTTATATGTGGTTTTTCTTTTCCCCTCAATACACTGCATCCAAGCGCCTCTGTGAAAAGTGGTGGCACTGGGGAACGAAGCACATAACTTTTAATGGGCAGTTAAGGGGTAAGTGACAAGGTCGCATGTGAGCTGGCATGCCCCTATTCAAACTACGTCTACGGTAAGACTTCGAGCTGTAAAGGTCTTGCCGACGCGCCTAAAGGTTTAGGAGAAACGAAAGGAAGATTAACCATATTAAAAATGACTGAATTTATTCACAGTACTAACCACAATATAAACTCAATCAACTTAAGTTAAGAGAGGCATCCAATTATTAAATTTGAAGAGCAATTAACGAGGTACGCGAGATATGAAAAGACTTTAAATTATTTAGAACACTTACTCAATTCAACAGCTCTAACTTCTTCGCTAGCTAATCTAGATTAAATCTTAGTGACAGATAGTCAATCTAAATAATACAATTAACAATTACTAAATATCTGCGCCTCACTTCAAATTTGATTAATCACTACTCCTCTAGCAGTTTACCCTATATCTCCCCTTCTAACCTGAAAGTTTAGACTTTATACACTATTTTTAATATGCATGTTCACGTTTTCTTCTTCGGGAGAAAGCTTTATAGTAAAATAACTTTTTAATAACCAAAATTTCCCCAAGAGGACAGTTAGTAGAAAGATCGCGGATAGACCTGCCACAGAGCCACGACAGATTTAACGTGTATCAGCCTTTTTATACTGTGAATCTTTATTGGCACTGAGGCTCAAACTCCTGACCACCGGCTAAGAGCTCGTGACCATGACCACTAGTCTACCCCGGCTCCCTGCAATGCATCGGATTGAACCCCTAGATGCTCTGTATCTGGCCTGCAAAATTAGCCGATCACCGTTTCTTTCATGTTCATTCAAAAGACAACAATTTAATTTAGCACCCCATTTTTTGCAATACTGTAAATCAGCAGTTCTTAAACTTTCGATCACCACGTCCCCTCTTCATATATCAATCTAATGTCATGAAAACCCCAAGGTTTTGAACACTTCTCCCTGACTCATAACACATGGCTGAGTGATTTAAATGCAATCGGTGTCGTATTAACACTATGAATCTAATTCTTATAATTTTTGCCCACATGTTTTTACAATTTTTTTTTAACATATCACGCTGTAACGTAAGGATCTCGCCTCCTCGCATAAAGGTGTGGAAGAAAGGGTAGGAAGACTAGCCATTTTCATAATCACTTAATTTATTTACGACACCAACCATAACACAATTTTGATTAATCAAAACAAAAAGATGCACCCAATGAAGCAATATGAAGACAATTAATGCGGTACGCGCGAGGAATGAGAAGACTTTAATTGCTTGTAACACTTACTTCAATTCAATTACTCTGACTTCTTAGCTATCTAATCTAGATTAAAACTTAAGTGACAAATCGACACTTTAATAATTACAATTTATCAATTATTAAATATCCGCGTCATACTTTATATTTGATTAATCACTGCTCCTCTAGCAGTCTACCCTATATCTCTCCTTCTAACCCGAAAGTTTAGACTTTATATAGTAGTCTTAATTTGCATGCTCACGTTCTTTTCTTCAGGGGAAGTGTTCTAATAAAATAATTTTTAAGGACCGAAAATTCCCCAAGAGGATTGTTAGTGAGAATATCGCGGACAGAGCCGAAACAGTAGTAGTGGCTATGTAGTTACCCCCCTACACACACTATTTAATATTTATAATTGAATATATTTTCATTCAATATTAGATGCAATTAAGTAATCTAGTTTAGGAAGTACATCTTTCAATTTTTCCACGAGTCCTTTCAGAGTCTGTACAAGAGGAAAATCTTACATTAATTGTAAGACCTGCGTGGACCTTCTAGAAAGGCGCTTCGGACCCCCAGGGGTCCATGGACCACTGTTTAAGTAACACTGCTACAAATTGTAATAGTGATTATGAATGTATCACGTGGAAATTTAAGACTACACGTCCTTCCTTTCTGGATTAAACCTCAAATTTGCTGGTTATGATTTGACGCTGAAATTTCTTCGCCGAATCATGAATGAAAAATCATAGCATTAAGTAAAGAAACATTAAGAGGCTCTTCGGAAATGGTGAAAGAGGAAACAATTATCAACTCTCAAATATCAGTTACTCTTCGTTCGCGATTCAAGAATCAGACAGACATCCGAGAGAAGAACAAATAACAATTTTGGTTCCTGAGTGGTTCCCCTCTCAAGATTGTGTAATCGATTCACGACGTTTCACCCAACTTGTCAGTCGAATCCAGCAAGCATTAAACACGAACCTGGATCCTTCACGAGAGGTTTGTGAACTCTTCGGAGGCGACATCCCGACTGAGTCTGGGGAAAAGAATCCTCCTCTTGAAGATAGATTTGAGTCGAGAAAAGTGATACATTTCACACGTTTCCTCGAGATTTTTTTTTTAAAAAAAGCAATCAGGCTGTAATGTTTTTTGAAGTGCTCTTCCATCGTTTTTATTAAGTGCTTGTCTCAAGGTATTGGAAATTGGAGAGGTTGGAATGTTATGTACTTTAACATTCAGGATTTTCACTTATTTTCTAGTCATGTCGCATATTTGGATATCTTTTAAAAAATGAGGGGGGTTGTAAAAAAATATATTTTTGAAAAAATTTTAATCGAAATCATATTTGGAAGACCAGAAAAGGAAACTTTTAAATGGATGTTTTAGAGCAGTGGTTCTGAAATTGTAGTCCAAGGGGCGGTGTCTTTCTAGGGTTGTAAGTGAAGGTCTTTCATTTAATGTTGAGAGATTTTGCTCTTTTACAAATTCTGAAAGACCTCTTGAAAAAATTGACTATGCCATCTTTGTCTAGATCACTAATTGATTACTTGACTAAATCACTAATTAATCACTAAATTGATTACTTGACTAGATCATTAAATTGATTACTTGACTGGATCACTGAATTCATTACTTGACTAGATCACTAATTAATACAGTTAAAGCACATTATTTATTTATTTGAAATTAGTATTTTGTTGTTTCTTATGCTACCTGATTTCAATTGCGTCAAATGCAGGTCCATGTAATTCATCATAGCAAAGGGCTAGATATACGCATGTCGTTGGTAGTAGCTTTTCGCGCCATACAGGTGACAATACAATTTAGCTCGGTTCCACCCCAATTTTAAAGGAGAACACCCTGAGGAAGGGCCAGGGTCCTCCCACCTCTCTTCCTATTTCACCAACCTCACGAGATGACTTGTGGCTCGGCGAATATTTAAAGTCCCTCCCCCATGCGTCAAAGGCACTATACATTTACAAACATCCATGACTTCACCGGGATTCGAACTCAGGCTCTAAGGGACACCTGTCAGCGTCGCTAACTACTGTACCGGATGGGTAACAGTATTTTGTAATATTTTTATACAATTATATATAATTAGATATTTACTCTTTTCTAAAATGAAAAAAAAGTGCTAAAAAGTCAGTATAAGTAGCAGAGGCAGTCTTAGCGTTATTGAGGAACCTTTAAACCACTCAGACATGCATTAGGAATCAGGGGGGAGTATGCGATGAAAAGCCAATACATACCGCTGAGATTGAAAGCTTAAGAACCACTGTCTTAGAGTTACTTTAGAAATAATACATTAAAGATAAGGTGCTTAATTGTGATAGATAATTGTGTTGACGGCAGCTCTTCCGATTTGTCGCCAACACGAACATTGGCGATTATATAAATCTACGATTGTTACTGTGCTAAAATCCGTCATCGGATACACCTCAAGATAGTTGTAAGTTTGTCAGTCCAACACTAAATAAAGTGGCTCTCGTGTTGTTTTATAGTATGATGTTTGTAAACATTCCCTCCCAATCGGACATTAATAGTTCGTGAACGTAGTATTCACATCCTATGAAGTACGAGAACAGTACCACCAAAGACCCGCCGTGTAGGGAAGCGATGCACGTTAAATCTGTCGAGAGCTGAAACGTCCTCCCGTTGGTGTGGTGTGGTAGTTAGGAGAGGGAGTGCCATCTCAGGTGTCGTCCACGTCACTTGACCATGGTTCAAAATTACGTGGTCCGTCGCCAAAAGCCCTCGTGTAGCTGAACAGTGCGGTTAATATTCAATCAATCAATCACATCCTATGAAAATTCCAGTTTTCCCAAAATCGACTAGTATATTCATGATTGCACTGAATAAAGTTCAATCAGGAATCGGGAGAGAAGGAGATTTCGTTCTAGAAAAACTTTCATTATTTTTTTTTTTTTTTTTTTTTTTTTGCTCTTTCGTGTACTCTAGTTCAGTGGTCTGCAAACTGTGTTCCTCGAAACCCTCGGGTCCCACAAGGCATACCCAGGGGTTCCACGAGTCACAGTAAAAAAAATCTATAAGAAATAAATATGTATACAAAACGGATTCACACAAGTTCTGTATGAAGTTAGTATAGTTACAAGTATCTTAAGCTCATCACCCCCTCCTCCCCTATTCATTAAAACCAAAAATTTTATTTATATATAACTTTGTTTTGCAAAACTTTTTAAAATTTTATTATAATACAAAAAAAATAATAATAAAGCGCGTTTTATCTTTATATATACTGGCTACTAGATTCTGAATATTCTATTGTTCACTATCTCCGGTTCCACAAGATACTTTTATACTAGTTAATGAGCACTGTGTCTTGCAAAACTAAATAGTGTTCTAATGGAAAATGTACCTTTTTGCATTTATGGAAAAAACCTATAATAAGGGAGATGATGCAATGTTTCAACATATCAACAGATTCAATGTTAATATCTGAATTTAAGCAAGAACAGCTTCTAAATTTTAGGTTGAAAATTTACACAAAATATGCACGGGATTTCTCACACAGTTGTAAACATTTTCATGTCATTTACGCACACAGAACATTGGGTTTAAGTGAAATATATTTCTCATATATATTTAAAGAAATATTCTTCAAAGTATGTGTATGAAATGGGGTTCCATGAAAACACTTTCTAGTTCTTGGGGTTCCACGAAAGCACCTTCAAGTTCTAGGGCCGGTAAAGGCATGCATTAAGTCGATCGCGATCGCCGGTGGATCGCCAAGACATTTTGGGGTGACCGCTTTCTCTAAGACCTAATAATCATTCCATCATACGAAGGTCTAGAAATATGAAGTATTTATTCACATCTAAACCACCATCAATTCTAAGCAACACCCCGAATTCTCGAAAAGATTTTGTGAAAATAGTCTAAAATGGTTTATCCAATATACAGTTTTACAAAATTAAAAAAAAAATAAATTTAAAGCAAAACTAATAAGTGAATAATTAGTTATTTCATCAGTATTATAAACCATCAAATGGATGGATGAAGCTGTGATTACTCTAAATACCCCATCCAATACATTTTTCCTCTGTCGATTCTAAGCCGCACCCGATTTTCAGTAGCATTAACATTGGGGAAAAAGTGCTGCTTAGATTCGAATAAATATGACACTTTAAAAAATAAGGAGGAAAAAATCGAATCATAAGAGAAAATTTCGTTGAATAGATTTGCTATTTTTGGAGGTTATTTTACGAAGAAGTTCGTAAAATGTTCTTGATTCCAGGAAAAAGTTCGCTAAATAGAGAAGTTCGTAAAATGGAGGTCCGACTGTATTGTATATTTTCTTTTAGCTCACTACACCTACGTCACTGGGTGGATCGTAACACCTTGAAAAAATTAGAAGTAGCCCGTACCCTGGAAAAGTCTGCCCACCCCTGTTCTAGGGGTTCCATGAGTTTGAAAAGTTTGAAGACCGCTGCCCTAGTTCAAGTTTCAGTATAATTTTTGTAGGATGAATATTACGTTTTTCGAATTCAGTATGGTGTATAAACGCGAGTACTTAAGCAAAATTCTAAAAACCAGTGCTCATGTCCACTCCTAAAATGCATGCATCAAAAATTTTAAGTCCCGTTTTTCCATTATCTCTTATTTCTTGAGTATAAGTCAGTTTTCTTAGTAAACTGGGGTTGGCTAGATTAGACGAAAAAGCATGAAGTAATATTGCCAGTTGTGTTCATGCTAGGATGAACAGAAACTCAAATAGTCTCCATTGCCATGTTTGACACCCCATAACGAAAACTAAGCATTTACAAGAATGAAAAAAAGAGTGTAAGTTTCTTCAACCAGAGAGAGGATATTTTTATCTCATTTCGGATTCTGGTCAGAGAGAAAAGGAGAAGAAAAACGTTTTCTCTGCTTTTGGGTTTCATCTCGGAATGGCACTAAATTATCAGCAACATATCTTTTTGCCCGTGAGGACAGTTGTTAATGTTTTCCGGAGGAAAGAAGGCATTTATTTTATTTTTAGACCTGATTACTTCGCTGTTTACTTTGTTCTTTTGGCGATGTAAAACGCGATCTCATCTCTTGATATTATTTACTATTTTTATGATGCAATTTGAATTGATTCAACATGATTTTGTATAATTTATTTCATACCTCATTTGTGGTCCTGTATAAGTTTCAGTTATAATAACGAATTTCAAAGCATTGCTATAACTTTTTTCGAATGATACATTTTCGTCGAAGCCATACAACACATTTTTAACGCCAAATTGATGTATTTGGCGTTAAAAATGTATGGCTTCGTAAATAATTTGACGATATCGAACACATTTTTCAAACTCAAATTCATTTTGCTTAACCATCTTTGCCATCATATCGCCTTTTGAGTTATATCGCCTAAATCTCTGTTTCTAATATCTGTTAAATTCTTCAGTAAACATCTCTGAGCGATGGGCGAAATTAAGAGATCTGCTATAATCATTGTATCTTAAATTACTAAATATAATAAGCAAAACTTTTTTTAAAATGTTTAATAAATACTGTGGTAAAAAAGAAGTAGACAAAGCTAAAGGTCATGCTTGAAAAAGGTGTTGAGCATAGAAAGAAAACATTCGTCTAAAATACATGCAATCGCCACGAATTAAATAGAAGTCTGTTACTGAGTTCTTTGTTCTTTTTAACACCTTTTTATAAGTTTCACGTGTATGTAACGGAATCTTTTAACTCCAATTTTTACCCACTTTAAAAGGTTAGATTAATTCGAAATTTTGCTCACTTGTTCAGGACCAATGACAATACAATAATTTAATAATTTTGTTCCATTGCCCTGATCAGGATTGACAATTTCCCGTTTTTAGATCCCATCCCGCATCTGGCGATTAATTTCAGAACCCCTTTCCAGATTTGGAAACTATAAGATTAAATTACAATTTAGTTTGATTAACAATAAAAGGGTGTTTCTTTTGTTTTTCAAAACTATAATTTATTTTACACCTATCTAAACTGCTCTACAAGCGTTCAACAGACAAATATGACTCTCCATGTACTTGATCAACAAAACTATACAAATGATTTTCTGTGAAATATTTGGGGCACTTACATATTATACGTCAACTAATTTCTTCATATAAAAAATATCGCCAAATGCCTCGTTGTGTAGACAGTAGTGGACAATCGTGCCCTTCGCTAAATCATAAATACTTTATATATCAACTTATTGCTAGTAATTAGAACTACTATTTTAGAAAATATCACGCACTATGTAAAACTTTATTAATATTTCTTACAGAAATGTTTTATTTATTTTTTTATTTTCACATTCTTATGCTTTTAAAATTATGGTTATATTTCAAACATCTTACGCTTTTTTGAAGCCTCATTCCTTTATAAATAATGTATAAAATATTCGAACTATTAAATTATAATTTCAAAGAATTATATCTATTTGAAAACTGTTTATATTTTTAGTCTTCGAGACAAGGTTAACACCCCTGAGACCTCTTGCCTATTACGAGTGCATCACTAACATTCATACTTCGTGTTATTCTAACACGACATTTGAAATATTTGGTACTTAAAACAATGGCAACTTCCATGATAACTTCCCAAGTCCCCGAACCTTATTTTGCATGTATCATGCACGCTGAAAAAAATGGATATAACTATGTGCTTCGTTTCTTATAATGCCACCAATACGATTGTGATAATACGTATATATAAGTACTAAATATTCAACTAATCCATTTCAGATATATATATATAAGTTATATAGTAGTTAAGAGTATTGTATTGCCTTATCAAGTACCTTTAAGGTATCTGAACATGTTTGGAGTACTTTTTTAAAAAATAGCATACACACTCTCTCTCTCTCTCTCTCTAAAACATTTTAAATGCTTTTTAGGAATCAATATCAATAAATAGTAATATTTAATTCACAATATTTTTTAAAAATATGGAAAGTGTACAAAAATTACAATTATAAGTACAATTTATCAATATTTTTAAAAAATTTCAAATCACAATTAGAAAAAATGTAATAAACTTATATCACTAAAAATATTACTGAGACAAATTAGATGCATTTATCTAAAGGATGTACAAAATTTTAATGTTTTATTAAACTTTTAGAGCCGATCTAGTAAATATTATAAGAAGTGTGTCATTCTTTATGAGACCATTGTTTAAATAACAGGGGATAACTCAAAAAATATTCATACAATAAAGAAATATTTTACTATATTCTCTGGAAAACGATATAAATATCAGGTTCAAAAAGTTTTATAGGAATATATTCATATAATTTTTAGTTATCTGACTCACTATGATAAATTTTGAATAATTTAAAAGCCCACTTCCAGTTTTT
This sequence comes from Trichonephila clavipes, assembly GCA_019973935.1. Taxonomy (NCBI): domain Eukaryota; kingdom Metazoa; phylum Arthropoda; class Arachnida; order Araneae; family Nephilidae; genus Trichonephila; species Trichonephila clavipes. The sequence goes on along the minus strand of BMAU01021177.1, from coordinate 308,593 downwards.
TTTTTTTTTAATTTTGTAAAATTGATTGCAACTTGGCCTTTAGGAAGTGTAGAAATGAAACAAAGCATGTTTATAAAGCCAAAAAAGCTAGCACTATTTAGTAAAAGTAAAAACAAAAAATATGGGTTTTGGTCGAATTTGCTTTTTTCAACGTGTTCGGATACCTTAATGGAAAATTGCAAAAGGAGGTTGTTGTATGCTGTCTTCATCCTGTAATCAGTATAGAGAAAAAAGATCTATAAGAAATAACCTTATTGTAAGGCTTTACTTTATGTTTACTTCTTTTCAGTTGGTGATATTTTATTTGGCTAAATTAGTAGACGGTATAATGCATATAATTCCCAAATATTCTTACTCTAAGCGTGCAAATAGAAAGAATTTTATCCACTGTGCAATAAGAATACATGAGAGTTACATCTTTGATTTACTGCCCAAATGAAGTTAAATGAAGAATAAGTGTTGAAAAAAACAAGTAATTCTTTTTTTAAAAAATTTCTTGACATAATTATCAAAAAAAAAAACACCGCAATTCTCTTAAGGTAAATCATTCTGTTCATTGCGTCCTCGTAATTGTGAATAAATTCTCACAAATCTCTGCAATTTTGTTGCACCTAACGATGTTTATATTTGGACGAGTCAGCATAAAATTAATTTGTAAGGATACGGAACAAACCAAAGTAGTAACGCTTGACACCAGAAAACATAACAGAACAAGTATCAAGTTGTAAGATTTAACCCCTTAACTAGTTTGCCCGTACGGGCTACCGAAAGCTAGCCACAAAGGATTTGTCCGTACGCTGTACGAGCATTGATATTTTCTTCTTTCTACCTTTGATTTACATTTATTTTTAAATCTTATGGTAAGATTGTTAGTGCTAGTGTTTTTAAGAGGTTTTATTTTGTCCATGGCATTGAAACACTTCTCATCCGGGGTTTTCTTTGTGGTGAAGGTGGAAATTTTTCTTTGAAGGCAGAAATTCCGATTCTTGAAAATTTTTGATTAAAGACAGGAATTTCCAAGGCAATGTGCCATTTCGTGCCTGAGAAGAAATGAAAATGGAAATATTATCCAAAAAAAGCCGATATTTTGTCTGTCCCGTCACGTAAGACTTTGTATTACACCGTGCTTTCAAATTGAGTGCGCGCACACAGACAAAATAATCAGTCGTTTGAAAAAAAAAAGGTAAGAAGATAAAATATTTTTGTAAGTATGAGAGAAATTCTTTAAAGATATATACAACATTCTTCATAACATGCAGAATGTACTTATAAGAAGCACAATCGCTTAATATTTTTTCTGTGTTCCAGAGTTATAAAATAAGAAATACTGTTGAAAAATTCTTCCTGATTGATTGATTGATTGAATATTAACGTCGCACTGTTCAGCTACACGAGGGCTTTTGGCGACGGACCACGTAATTTTGAACCATGGGCAAGTGACGTGGACGGCACCTGAGCTGGCACCCCCTCTCCTAACTACCACACCACACCAACGGGAGGACGTTTCAGCTCTCGACAGATTTAACGTGCATCGCTGCCCTACACGGCGGGTCTTTAGTGGTACTGGTCTCGAACCTGTGACAAAGCAAGCCACAGTCCGATACCTATACCACTCGGCTACCGCGGCCACGAAAAATTCTTCCTTTCTCGCATTCTGTTAAGTATTATACTTAATTACATGCAACAAAAAAAATGTACCGCTTTTGGAACATTTTGGACAAAACCATTGACCGCTTAAGGGGTTAAAAAAACGGAACACAATTCAAAATACAGTTAACTCACATAAATTTGTTACCAATGCCATTCAACTTTCTATAATGTGGGCAATATACAATAAATCCTGCAACTAGTGTGAAGTGTATCTACTTTTCTTTATAAGAATCATCTACAGAGAGATTAAAACACGAGTCCCGATAGGTCGTCTCATAATGAATGCCATCAGAAATAGAAGCCATCTCAAGAATGCAAATTAGTACTTCGTTATACTTAGAAACTATTCTGCTCGCAGAAAAATAATATGCCTAGAAAAAAACGCTAAGAAAATTCCTGTTGGATCCTACTTTAGTGTACACCTTCATTTATCATCAAGTTGGCGAATTATTAGCATCAGGTGTGATAGAAGTCCTATTCAGGAATGCAGCCATTGGGCAATATTTGGCAGAAATATTTTCTCTGTCGCCAAACTAGGATTTTACCGAAAATTCTTATTTGGTGCAAGAACTTTTTTCTAAACGCATTACAAATATACCTTCGAAATTCCGATTAAATATGTCATATCTTATTAGGGGATGCTGTGCTACACACAGTTCCTTATTCCTGCTATTTATCAGAAAGAATTTGAAATAATCGAATACATTCCGCCAAACATAACAAAATTCTAGGAATAAGATACAAGACATTGTTGCTTCAATAAACCAAAAAATGTATTCTATATCCAAAATACACTTATTGTAGCTAGAAATAGATTTTCGAAATCGCGAACCAAAATTACTTAATAAAACTTTAAATACATTATGTGAAATTCAAGACTAAAATTTAATTCCGTCTCACGTAATCTCAAATAAACATCTTCCTAGACGAAGTTCTTACTGTGAATTAGTTTCCTTCTTAGAGACGGCATCAGCACAACAATAGGCTAAATTTATGTGATGTCATAGTCAAATGGTAACTGCAATCAGTGATTCCAGGTAATCAGTTCATACACTTCACTACTGCCAACTCTTTTGCTTTTCACAAAAACTTTCTTTTTAAGAAGTTCATGTTTGTCAAAAATAATAACGCGCATAAAATGCGAAGAAAATGCAATTGTTTGAAAAGTACACATATATGAATTTTTTTTTTTTTAAAAAAAGGAACATTTTGAAGAATTTTAATACTGAAATATCTTTATCTGATTATTCAATTTAAAATTTCTAAATTTTACAAATAGAACAAGTACAAGTCTAATGGTTGTTTTGAATTCAATGTTAAACACGTGATTACATTTATATATCTTTCAGCTTATTACACAATATAATCACGATAACTGGATCGTGTGTGTGTGTGTGTTGTGAATTCTCTTGGTATTATTCCACAAATAAATACTTAAGAAAGAACACAAATCTGAACTTTAAAAATCAGAAAGATAAATATAATTGTATATTGATTACACCTGAAATATTTTCTTACGTCATTATAAACTTTTACCTGAAGTATAAAGAAGAAAAATGTTCAAAGTGGTATCAAAATATCTTTATATTACTTTTAGCAAATTCATTATCTCAAAGCACTGCCTAATGATGCATGAATATGAGATTTGTTTCTACTAAGAACGTTGCATAAGATAATGGAGTTGAATATTAAATTCACATACGGCTCTATTCTTTTATACAGCATTATTTAGTGGATGCATTAGTTCAAGAATCGTAATCTGATCTCTGGCTAAATCTCTTGCGAATTAATTCTTTACTTTTTCAGGTATTTTAGTCCACAGCTGCGTAAGAAATAGATTCATTAGATTGAAGGATTCTTATGACACACACAATTGGCAGTTTTAACTGTTCTCCACCAGAAGAATAAGAAAACAGAAAACATTTAACATCATTGTTAGAAACTCTTTTAGAGGAAGCACAAGAAAGAAAAGTTCAAAATGAAAGAAAAATATTGTCTCATTTTTGGAGTGGTTTAATTTAACCTTTTAAACGTCACGCTTCGAATCTATACGAAGGCTATTGACAGAGTACCCAAAGAAACCGAATTGACCCAAAAGGGGCTTAGACCTACAAGCTGGTGTCCCCGGGAAATAAACCATCCCACGCTCATTCTTTACTGAATAAAAACTGCCCATCATGTATAGTGGTTAACGACGCTGAACGCTGTACCGTAGGACCTGCGTTCGAATCCCGGAGAAGGCATGAATGTTTGTAAATGTATAGGGCTTTCGCGAAATGGCGTACTTTAAATAATCGTCAAGTCACAAGTCCTCTCATGAGGATAGTGGAAGGAGAAGAAAGACGGGAGACCCCTGACCACCCTGAGGGTGTTCTCGCTCAAAATTGGGTTGGAAACGAACCAAATCGAATTGTTACCTGCATGGTGCACAAAGCTACGACTAACTACCGGCGTGAAATTTAACCCTTGGCCGTGATAATTTTCTTGGGCCTTGATCTGACACCGTCAGACAGGTGGCGTTAGAAAAAACAACAATAAAATCAAAGGTTTTACAGAACAATACTGCCAAAATTTACATGAAACAAATTATGTGAATTTACTGTGCATTTTTGTAAAGATGTAAGGTCTCGTAATTTTTAACCAAGGTCAATTTACGAGGAAGACACTTGCTTTGACAACCTTTTCCTTAATTTTACACACCGCGCTAACATGGGTATTTTGAGCCTCAACAGATTTAACGTGCATCAGTCCCTTTGCATCTTCAGGAGAGTATCAGGTCTCAAACTCACTATTCGGCAAGCGCGCCCATGGATATTGTGCTTGTTCAGATGTTTAAAATATTGTAAAAGGTACGCCAATTTGAGATTTGTTTACACCAATATCTTCGGCATGATCGAATAATGGCGATCAAGCACATCTACCAACAAAATTCTTTTTAACTTTTATTGCATGATAGAGAAGTTTAGAAAGGGATACATTAGCTCAGGTATTGTCCACAGTCCTTGGCGTAATGGCTGGTTAATTAGCTATATTGGCTTAAGTGCCTTGGCCTTATATTTCCTAACTTTTCACCAAACAGTCGTTAATTTACAAGTAACCCAAATGTGTCATGGGCATAATTATTACAAAACGCTTAGTTTCGACCCAGATGTTGAAGGAAGAAAACGTTAAGTATTGATTGACAAATGGGAGCTTCGAAAATAGAGAAAAATCTCTAAAGCATTCCGAGGGCTTAACAAAGGCAGTAAATCCATCGGTAAAAGTAAATAGAAATATCTCACTATTAATCCATGCTTAAAATTCCTAACGATGTAAGACCCTGAGGTATTTTAGAACAAAATGATATTAATCCCACTTAAAAGGCGTTCTAGCTATATATATATATATATATATATATATATATATATATATATATATATATATATATATATATATATATATATATATATATATATATATATACCAGGGGTGGTGAACCTTTATAGATCAACGTTCCATTTTTTTTTCAAACAAGTGTCTAATGACGTATAGACGTGCCGTTAAATAACTAACTTGTGATTATTGGGAAAATAATAAAACTAAATACGAATACAATACAAAACTCCATTTACTACGAAAAAGTACTTTTTGCGCGCTGTATAGTTAAAAATGTTTTAGTTATTCGTTTAAATCAAATTAAAGTAACATTAGTGTGACTTATGTTGTTGCAGAATGGATGACAAATAACTTATATTAGAATTGTAAGATGTTACTTTTTGCAGAATACATGCTGAATTTGAGTCATCTGCCAAACGGTTTCTTAGCAATTATTTATTTTTGCTGTTTGTCACTTTTTTTTACAAGAGGATTTGTGTTAAGATTCAAAATACCGTTTTACAGACGATATGTTCTGCATACCACTATTCCAGAACATAAAAACACATACCGCTTTGTCGCCTTTACTAATAATGCCATGTTTCTCGGTCCATAAAATTTGAAATTCTCTGTTACACTTACTAACTTGCACTTTTTGTTCTTTTGCTGAACTAGCCATGTTAAAAAACAGTTACAAATCATAAAAATAACACAGGTCAACTTTAAAAAAACAGTTTTGTCAATGAAATTGACTATGCTTTGTGTAGACAAACTTTACATCATAAGCAATTGTAGTCTACAACGCAACTAAGGCAAGAAGAGTGTGCTCCGCGATCACTCGCGTTTGTTCGTAATGAACTTACCATATATCATATATATATACCATATATATATACCATATATATATATATATATATACGACTTGAATTAGAACATTTTAGTATTAAGGTAAACTTTTCGTCAGATTCTTTCAATCGTGGGAAGGATGAGGTGATTTTATAATTTAAGCAACCATATTTTTAATGGCGAACATACAGGTAAAAAAAGTGCAACACAAACACAAATAGACAAACACGCTCTTATTGAGGACAATTACTCAAGCGTTCATTGTTTGGATCCTAGATCTCGTCTATTTATAATCAGGGGTAGAAATAAATCATTATAAAAAATCATAAGGTTTCGGGTAAAGGCTTTTTCCGATAGCTCCACATACGTCGGAGATGCAAGATGCAAATGCAAAAACGCTGAAGTTTTAGTTTTGGAGAGATAAAGTTATGCTTAGTACCGGTTTGGTGGGTAAAATAAAAATTCATTTTTACGCGTAGTCTTGAAGAGCTTATTTGCTAATGAATTAAAATTCCCGAAGAGAAAATTTAAGTGAATTATTGCATATATTTTATAAAATCAAATAAAATAGTAATTTTTCTAAAACTCCATTCATCCATTATATGAATAGTTGATGGAGATCCTCTTAAGATTCTGATCCCCAAAAAAAACTACCTCGACCCCAATTCGTCTTGGAATTCCTTTCCTCATTCAGAAACATTTGGGAATTTCATATCTGTATATTTCGTTCCTTCCGCACAACCATTCGTTTAAAAACATCTGACCCAGAAACGTTAAGTTTATTCTTGTCCGAAAAGAACACAGAATTCCTTCAAACCTCAAGGTCCCTGCTTCTTTATTTTCTAAAGGACTCATCGTGAACTGCAGAAACACTCACTGACAGATAATTCTTCTGCACAAAATATTACCGACAAAACTTATTTCCCTGTTTTGCATACCCTGCTTTATTTACGTAGACATCCGGTTCGATGTTTTTCAGTTCTAGAGGGAAGAATGCGAGTGTTCTTGGATTTTTCAAATTATTTAGCTTCAACAGAAGGAATGATACACCTCAGAAATGCTACCATTACGATGGAGTGTTTGGTGAAAAACGAGTTCGTGGCCTTCAAGGATGTTGAAAACAGGCTCAATAAATAGAGCACATTACTTGCAAATGTTGTGGTAGAAAATACCATATTTATTTCAATATAATGAATGCTCTTAAAACATGACAGTCCTACTGGAAGGATTACCTCATGACGTCACAATTGTAATGAAGAAATTCCATTCGTATATACTGAATGGTCCATTTTATGGTATTTAGCTTATATCAATTTGGTGCAATATGCTGTATAATGCTGTGATATGTTTGTAAACATTTGCCTACAAGCAATAAAGTCATCTGTTACAGATACCTGGTATTTGTTTGAGCGGAGTGCTCACTGTTTGAGAAAATTAATGGTACCGTACAAGTTAAGAAATTAAACCACAGCTACTAATTTACAGGATAAATATTTACAGTGAAGTTATTCATAACATTATCATTTCATTAGAGTTCAGAATATGTTATATGTGAGGGAGACAGGCAACGTAACCGTTCTTTTCGGTGTTTTCTACAGAATCCCCTTACCACTCCATGTTTTTGGGATGGGGTGATTTCTTTCTGACGACTCCAAGAACACTCGGAGTTTCCAGGTCGCATGTGTGCCCAACCGTTGGGTTTTATCACTTGCCAGAGCGATGTCAGATGCCAAGACCCCACAATATTTAGGGGTCCACAAGTGCATAATAACGATGTTATCCTAACCTCAAAAAGAAGTTGATTTTCGAGTTTGACGCGAAAACTTCACACTTTCAACAAAAATGAGAACTGTTTCTTTCTTTCCATAGAAATAAATTTTTCTTCGCGTAAAAAAAAGTAATTTTTCAAACTATACTCAAATATACTGATTTCGATTTCATAACCTTTAAAATACTTGAGAATTCATGAGTGACTCAATATATGTATGTATGATTATAAAACAAGGCTGTTGTGGTTTAATATTATACTACAAATCAAAAAGAGATAAAAGTCTGAAAGTTAGAACCAGGGACATTAAAGGTATTAAAAGAAAAAGAAACAATGGGTCAAAATGCAAAACTACTATGTTTTCTACAGCTGCCACAGAATTATGGCTTTGATGATGAGTTAAGTGTGCTTAAAATAATCCCAACCTTCCCCTCTTAGCAGACAAGAGAAATAACGGAGGAACAAAAATCAAAATATAAAATACCATTTAAGCCTAAAATTTACACATATAATGTTGCATATCGTCGGTCTAATTATCAGACTGCGTAACTCGATCTGGGATGCTAATTTAATACAGTAGGGCTAGGCACCAAGTTGTTTATGTTCGCCAAGATAGGCGATATTACAATATGGTTTACTTCGATATTTTTATTGTGCGACAATGTGGTTGCCATCGGAATAACGTATATTAGTGTTAGGTTTTGTTTCGGGTTTTTTCCACGGGGTCTCTGCTCAGCAAAAGTAACACATTGTTACAAATTTTGTGTAATGAACGCTTAAAATAATGTAAAAAAATTCATATCTGGAAGTGTAATACATTAATATTACTTTCTGCTGTATGTATTTTATGTTAAAATCTCGCCACCACCTTTCCCTTCGAAATCTAGTTTTATTATGAAATAAAAAAAATAGTGATTACACTGATCGAGGAATAAATTAAAAGCGGAGCGCGAACTGAGGCATGGCGTAGACAAAACAAAAGGATTAAGGAATCGTGCCCAAAAGTGCTTCACGCGTTGCACTATATCAAATCAGATACACCAATGGAGTTACGCAGTCTGATAACTAGGCCGACGATATATATATATATATATATATATATATATAATTTATTTGTATACAATCAATGTTTTTCAAAACTATTTTTATTTAATTAGCATCCCCTTTTAAAAGTAAAGGATATTTTTCATCCTTCTCAATGGCTTTTAATTTTGTTTGAAAAAGACGTTTGCGTTTTTTGAGAAAACTAATTTTTCTTAAAATTACTACTGTTTTTTGTATTGAAATTGCTTCTTGAGGTTTACATTTTTAAGGGGAGTAGGAAACTTCTCTCTCTCTCTCTACCGACAATTTTAAATTGGCTGTTTTCGATGTACCTTATGTACATGTTTGAAATTTTTCATGCAGTTAAAGTACACCTTTCTCATTATACTGAAAAGAGCTTTCAGCTAATTTTGAGTTTTTTAAAAAATTATGAAATATTTTACCATGCTTAATGAATTTTGACCCATTTTTGACATAAAAAAATTTGTAAAAAATAAATTTTGAGGTTTTTTTCATAAAAAGCTCATATCAGTATATATTATCAATCATAATAGACATATAAAAAAATTACATATTCTGTGAACAGTAATTTTTCAGAAAAAGTACATCGAACATCAAAATCTACATTTTGAGGTAAATTGATGTTAGTGTGTACAGTGAGATTTCTAATCGACTAGGAAATAAAAAAATAAAAGACTCAATTTTTTACAATAAAAGAGAGATGTTTTGGTTTATATCAGAAGTTCAACTTTTAAGGTATCCGACTACTTTCGGAACCGTGATTTTGCAAAAGTGTATAAATGGAAAATATTTATGGTATTTAGTGACACTTAGATTAGAAAACGTATATAAAATTTTAAGCATATTAGTACAATAAAAAATTATTTAAGTACAGTATTTTAACAAAAAATGAACATAGAATGACCCATTTTCAAAATGTTCTCCTTTTGTGAAAAATACTTCTATTATAATAATATTTTGTGCCTTTATATAGCTCAGGTCTCTGTACAGAGGATCAGCTAGAATTTTTGAAATATATAGCTCAGAAGTGAATTTATTCATATTTTACTACATCAAAGGGGAGAAATTATAAGAAAAAAACGCCGATAATTATTTCAATGGGTAGTAACTCTGAAAATAATATGAATTTTTCAAAATTCCTAGGTCAGACTCTCTGGAGAAAAGTCTTTACTTCATATAAACAAAATATTATTATTATAGAAGCATTTTTTTAAAAAAGGAGAACATTTTGAAAAAGGTTATTCTAAGTTAATTTTTTGCGAAAATATTGTATTTAAATAATTTTTTTCACATAATGTCCTTAAAACAATTTTATACATGTATTCTAATCTGACAGACACTAAATATCATGAAAATTATCCATTTATGGGCTTTTTTAAAATCACGGTTCCGAACGTAGTCAGATACCTTAAGCAAAAACGAAGCACTTTGTTTTCATTTTTTGCCATTCAAATGGCCGTGGCCCAGTTTCAACGATTATTTAAAAATAGATTTTAAGATCTTTTAATTACCCTAGAGGTTAAAGTAAGATATTTTTAGAAAGGCTAAAATCTGTACCATTTGCTTTGGTCTTATAGTGTGTTGGTTCCATTATCCGCATGTTGCGGCCCGCGTGAAATACCTGTTATGTGTATGCGGCCCGATGGGAAAAAAGGTTGAATACCCCTGGTTTAGCATGCATTAGATAGATTCCACCACATATCAGGTTTTGAGTAGAATCTGGTCTCTCTCTCGAACGCTCATCGCGACTACAGCATCACCTACCGCGATCTCCTGAGCATTTTAATGTATCTAAAAGTGTGTATCGGGACTTAAACGAAACTCTGTAAATGGAAGAACATAAAATATATAGACGAATAGAGCACAAGGATGAAAACTGAGAAGATAACGCTGGGGAATTCCGGGGTTGGACACTCGTGCTTGCTAAAAGTAACAAATCCTGTGGAAGAAATGAAATATTCTGTGCTATTTTTTACTAGGAACCTTTTTACTAAATGAAGGTAAGCCTACCCTTTTGCATTTTATGTTGAGAACTGCCACGTAAACGATGGAAATTAGCTTAACTTGTTTAATTTTTTTTATTATTATTCAGCCTGAAGACCTTAATTGTTAACACATTTTTTTATATATAATTAGAAAAAAGTGATATTTTCTATACTTTATTAATATTTATCAACTTTTTACGCTTCCTTTGCCTTACATTCAATTCCACATAAAATGTTAAAGGTAAGACCTAAAGATCGATGGGGAAGTTTCTGAAAAACGATGTTAGAACAAGCATTATGTGACTCAAATAAACAAAAAAGGTGCGTGGGGAAGGATGATTCGTGACATGCATCCCCTCGGGATACGTGTCAGCTTTTCAAGTTTGTTCTAACGTTTAAGAAGATAACATGAAGAATGCTCGGCGTGGGTGAGAAGAGAACTGGGAAAATAAACATTTATTGATGGATGAACATAATACTAAGAGCAACGAATTTTAATCATGAATTTGAAATACTTGTTTAATTGTAAAGTAATGAAGCTGTTTTAAATAAAAAATGTAAAAAAAAATATTTAAAAATAAAGCTAAGAAATGCAAATTTTCATCTTACATGATTTAATTGTAGTTTTCTCCATTGTTTTATGTGTATGTTTATTCAGTTTACAATTACAATAATTAAAAGTTATAATGTACTTAAAATAACATGTATAAAACTAACATGTAATAAAAATTTTATGTAATAAAAAATAACATGTAATAAAATAACATGTAATAAAATAACATGTAATAAAATGCACTTTCCCCAAACAAATTGGCGAAGTCTGACGACTTTTCCGTTGAAGATCTAAACAATGATTGATAAAATAAAAAGTTATTCGTATATGCATGCTTATTCATTAAATACGTAAATGATTAGAACATTTTTTGTTGAAATAAGTGTTTAACTTCTTATTTAAATTTGTATATTTTTTTAATTAAGGCTCTGCGATTCTTCAACGGGTGGTAATCATATCGCAATGCACTTAAAATGGTTTGCGTTTAGTTTATAAATCGTACATTCTGTGACAAATGACACCTAACTTTTTTCTGAACTACTGTCGCTTCTATACGAGTTACTGATCCTCCGAAGACTGATAAACAGACAAGATCGTCGGCTCTTAAAAAGTTGAGAACAAAAGAGGGTTTTGTGTAGATATATTTCCAATAGAGATCCTCACAGCTCAAAATATGCTCGACAGGATCCTGGAGATCATAGTACTTGGCAAAGGCGATGAAACATTTCTTGTTCTCTGAGATTGAGGAACACTGACAAGATGTGAGAGGGTGGTCTGGGAGCCTCTGTCACAGATGACGGCTAGAGGTAGACCCGGTTCAGTACCTACATACCAATGTGGAGTGAGGGGAATCACCCAATCCAACTATTTTGTGATTTTTCAGTGAGGAAAAAGGAAAAAGCGGAAGAGGAGGGGATTTGAGAGGTTACAATTCTCTACTATTTGTTTGTCTGCGATTAAGTTAGACATGAGATGGGACACACTGAAAATGGATATCGTGATACAGTGTTCCTTTTTTCAGCTTTCGTAAGAGGGAGAAAATTGGTTTTATTCCCAAGAAACCGATTGTCAATGTGTCAGAGCGCGCTACGGGTATTGGTCAGAATCTAAAGATCACCATAGTTTTTCTTGTTGGGATAGCCTCAAGTCCAACATCAATTGCTATTAATTCATTCCTAAAAACCGAACAGAAGTCTGGATTGTATTATTTAAGAGTTAATTTTTCCTTTGGTGTCTCAATATTCTCATACTGCTATCTACTTAGTCAGATAGTTTACTGCCATCAGTATAAATTTTAATGTCATTATTAGGGGTGTTGTTAATGACCAATACTAATTGTCTAAAACATATTGAGACAAAATGTTTGAATGAGAGAAAAAGAAAGATTAAAGTGAAAGGGGACTATGGTTGATTGATTGAATATTAACGTCCGCACTGTTCAGCTACACTAGGGCTTTTGGCGACGGAACCATGGTCAAGTGACGTGGACGACACCTGAGCTGGCACCACCTCTCCTAACTACCACACCACACCAACGGGAAGACGTTTCAGCTCTCAACGGATTTAACGTGCATCGCTGCTCTACACGGCGGGTCTTTAGTGGTACTGGGCTCGACCTCGTGACAAGGCAAGCCACGCGATCCGATACCTATACCACTCGGCTACAGCGACCACAAGTGTGTGTGGACTCTAGAGAGTCCTTCCATAAGATTCGAGCAACATTGTAGTTAGCAGAGCTCTACTTCGCTGTAAGCTCTGGATTGATGGATTGATTGAATATTAACGTCGCACTGTTCAGCTACACGAGGGCTTTTGGCGACGGACCACGTAATTTTGAACCATGGTCAAGTGACGTGGACGACACCTGAGCTGGCACCCCCTCTCCTAACTACCACACCACACCAACGGGAGGACATTTCAGCTCTCGACAGATTTAACGTGCATCGCTGCCCTACACGGCGGGTCTTTAGTGGTACTGGGCTCGACCTCGTGGCAAGGCAAGCCACGATCCGATACCTATACCACTCGGCTACAGCGACCACAAGTGTGGACTCTAGAGAGTCCTTCCATAAGATTCGAGCAACATTGTAGTTAGCAGAGCTCTACTTCGCTGTAAGCTCTGGATTGATTGATTGATTGAATAATAACGTCGCACTGTTCAGCTACACGAGGGCTTTTGGCGACGGACCACGTAATTTTGAACCATGGTCAAGTGACGTGGACGACACCTGAGCTGGCACCCCCTTCCTAACTACCACACCACACCAACGGGAGGACATTTCAGCTCTCGACAGATTTAACGTGCATCGCTGCCCTACATGGCGGGTGTTTAGTGGTACTGGGCTCGAACTCGTGACAAGGCAAGCCACGGTCTGATACCTATACCACTCGGCTACCGCGGCCACCTGTAAGCTCTGGAACTTAATCTAATTGAAAAGGAAATTTTTTTTTATCTTTGTCTACTTCACATGTTATTTAGAATAAAGAAGTTTGTTTTGATGGTGATGGAAACTCGAGAGTGAACAAAAGTATTCTAATGTTTGACTGTTCCAACCTGCCTTCGATATCGAAAACGTTGCAAATTTGCCTAAGAACTTCCAAAGGACAACTGTGCCTCAACCTGATACGGGAAGCATTCAATTGGACTTGTTCTAATGTCTTTGGGTAGTATCGCAGGCACAACAATAAAATCGAGAATTGGATGAATGAGCGCCAAATATCAGTAGATCCAAAAGCAAACGCGCGCATTAGCTTCCCCAATTTCTACAAAACAGGTTATTCAATATGCTTGTGTGACTCGTAAATTCAGGTTATCAAATCCCAAATATTTGGGGTACTTCTCACAGGTAAGCTCTCCCTAATATAATCTTAGTTTATGATGGTATTTATACAGGGGCTTTTTTTAGCAAAAAAAGGGGACTTGATTGAATAAAATTAAAATATAGTTTTGATTCTGCTGCAAAGTTTGACAAAGCTGCCAGAGAATCATTAAGCTTTAACTCCAACTCAGTTGTTTCTGTACCAGAGCTTCAGAAAACAATATTGCCTGGAAATTTTCTAGTTTTTACCCCAGACGAAGGAACTCTTTTCTGTTTTTAATTTTATTAATTATGTATTTTGATTACTGTTTTTAACACTGTACTTCCAAAATGCCTTTTTTAGGAAATGTAACCTAACGATTCGAAACTTTAACAGTTGCAATTTTAAAAGACAAGATGTTGTACGCTTGAAAATATTTTATGACTTTTTTTCTCGTTAAGAACAAAGTCCGAGACGTTAATTTTAGAATTTTTGCTTAAAATGAAAATAAACGGAAGGGAAAGAAAATATTAAAACAAAGAAGACATTCACTAGCGAAAATGTTTACAGCTTTTGGCAGAAATAATGGAAATTACTTCTCATTAAAAAAATGGCATCATATTGAAGAATTTAGCTTGTTTCTTGTAATGGCGATTTTTGCCAATAGTATTGCGATAATAAAAATGAACCATATCAAAAAGGAAACATTATTACATATTTTAGTTCATGACGTGTAATAATGACTACAAAATTTAGGTTGAAAAATTTATGTATGTGCAGATAACTGTTTAATCGAAATGAAATTCTTATAGTATGAAAGATAAGTAAATTATGTATATGTTTAATAATTTTAATGTAGACAATATATTATTCGTTTTTTCCCTTTTATTTTATTGCATATAAAATATTAAGACATTTTTATTAGCTGCAGTTGAGTAATTAAGTACAAAGTTTCTTGAACTGCATAATTCGCCACCAATATTCATTTGTACATTCCCTTGGGGGAGCAACATTTATGTAACTTAACTGAATATTCCATCAATTTGTGACTTTCAATCTTCTTTTTGTAGGATGAAGAGAAGGAGGCCCAAGTGACCGTCCACGCTGCCCCGAGCATCTCGTGCGGATGCTCCTGCTCTCCGTCCTGCCACTCACTGGCCTCCAGCATCAACGACCTGTCCTTCGAGGCCGAGCAGCTAGACAGGGCGGTCCGCGCCAACGATACCCAGGTCGTAAGGCGCATGCTCGAGATCCACCACGGAAGTCTTCTACTAGACAAGTCCAGTGAAGGATCCCAGGACTTCCCTTTCCTCAGGAAGTCCCTCGACCGAGTGGACTTGTCGCCTTCTCTAGAGCCCCTGAGACCCCCCATCTTTGGAAACGCCCTCCACCTCTCCGTGGAATGCAATTCCCTCGATGTGGCCAGGATCCTTCTCAAGTATGGCATGGACCCCAATGAGCCGGGCATACCTCCTTCCTCCGTTGAGGTTTGGAGGAGGGGCAGCTGCACCTCCAGCAACTTCCTCTCCCCCTGCTCCTTCAAACCCACCCCGAGCACAAAAAAATATCTATTGTCTTCACGCCAGTGCCTCGAACCCCAGTTGAGAACGGTTTACATTTCAGCTGATGACAAGAGTGTCTTCTACGACGACCACTATACCCGAGAAGTCCTATACGCACTCGCCCCTTTGTTTTTGGCAGTCGCAATCGGTAACGCCACCATGGTCCATTTACTTCTCAAGTACGGGGCTTCTCCCAGGGTGCAGGACGGCTATGGCGTCACCCCTCTTCACTTAGCGACGTGCCAAAGCAAAGTGTCGTGGTCTTGTATCCGCTTGTTGCTGGAGAGAGGCGCCAAGATCAATTTGCCAAACCACCAGGGTGTGTGCCCTCACCAATTGTTGGACTCATCAGACTTGGGGCTCATGCAAAAGTCTCTGGTTGAGGACGCTTTCAGTTGCTTCTTGGCCCACCCCGTCTCCAGGGTGGAAGGGGAAGAGTCCTTCCTAAGCACGGGGAACAGCTTCAGGAATTATTTCCTCCTAAGGAGATTCCAGGAGGGCAAGACCACCAGCCGTCAGTCATCTAAAATCAAGGACGTAGAAGAAGAGACATCGCATCAAGAATCTCTTCAGCGAAATAGTCTAGAGAATAGTTCCCACACCGAGGATGATGTCTCGGATATGGTGAGTAATCTTTGCATTGATTTTGTTTTAATTATTCATCATTTTATGAAAAAAGATGCATAGATTAGTGAGGCGTTAATTTAATATGCGCGTGAATCAGTAATGAGACCGCAGCCCTACTGGAAACAAGCCAAAAAATATTAAACAGTTAGTTGAATTTAAGGGTATACCGTTTATGTATAACTTTCAAGCATTTTCTTTTTTTTAATTCAACTTTTAATTAAAAATAAATAATAAATAATGTTTGACACTACCAGAATTTTAGTCAAAAGTTTAGAAGGACGCAGGTTAAATATTTTGAGAGGTGTGCTTTAAAATTACCATTATCATAAAGAAATTAGGGGAAACCGGGATTTTTCAAAAGCGTACAGTCGAATTTGTTTTTTTAATATTTAGTGTCTCTTAGATTAGGACACATGTATAAAATTTATTTAAAAATATTATTACAATAAAAAAAGTATTTAAATGCAAAATTTTAGCAAAAAATGAACATAGAATTATCTATTTTCAAAACATTCTCCTTTGATAGAAAATGCTTCTATGATAATATATTATGCCTATATATAGCTCAGACCTCTATACAGAGCCTGAACTCGGATTTTTAAAATATATAACTTATAAATGGATTTATTCTAATTTTAATACATCAGAGTGGAGAAATTTTAACAATAAAACACAAATTGTTATTTCAATTGGTAGTAACTCTGAAAATAATGGGAACTTTTCAAAAATCCGAGTTCAAGCTCTCTGAAGAAGTCTTGATTGTATATAAGAAAAAAATTTTAGGATAAAAGCATTTTTTCATAAAAGGAGAATGTTTTGAAAATGGGTAATGTTCATTTTTTTTATCAAATTATAGCAATTAAATATTTTTTTTATTCTAAAAATATTCTTAAAACATTTTTATACACGTATTTTAGTATAAGTGACACTAAAAATTAAAAAAAAACATTTGTTTGTACGTTTTTGCAGAATCACGGTACCGAACGTAGTCGGAAACCTTAAAACGTGTTAAAAAATTGATGGCATGACAACCTTCGTGAAACGCTTGGATACAAGAATGATCTCTTTTTTAAAAAATTACCCAAATGCGAGAAAATTTCAAAAATTCCCACCTATATAAATGAATTAAAATATTTAGAGGAATGTACGTTACAGAAAAAAAATGTCCAGCTATACAGAGTGCATAACAGAACAATGAGCCGCCAAATCCACAAAATAGAAAAAAACTAAAAACACCGCATACAAAACACTTATCAAAATCATCGAGCATGAATATTTATGTATATTACGAGTTCAAACGCCGTTAAATGTTTTTAAAAAATTAAAAAGTATCAACTTAAGAAAACCTGGTAAAAATTTTATAAAACAAATTTGGAGAAATTATTTTTATGATTACTCCTGATAAACCAAATAAGGAATAGCTCCTCAAAATCCTCACTCTACTACAGAAAATGTTAATACCGCTTTAAATATCAACAGAGTCAATCACATTGATGATTATAAAAAAAGAACCTAAGAAAGATCTTGTCGTAATTTTAAACTAGATTATCAAAAACTTCGCATAAGAGGATAAATACTTCGAATAAAAGTACTTTTTCTTCTTTAAAACAAATAACTCACATTCGATTTTATTTTTGTAATAAGGATCTCCCAAATAAGGTTGTAATATTCGATATATTAAGGGGGTTCACCCGTGTGACGGTCTGCTTTTTAAGCATTCTTACGGAACTTTTTTTTAACGACTACAAAAATAGAAATTTATCATTTATTTATATGTATTTTAAGAGTATGTATAAAAATGTTTAGCCAATAGAACGTGAGTTAGAGCGCTCTTAACGCACCCGCATCTAAGAAATGGATGCTCACTTCCACCACGATTCCGGCTAATTGGCTTATCTGAAATAAATAAAAAAAATAACGGCGTTTTTATCTATAAACTTAAATGCATAGAATGGACTATACTCAATTGAAAATATAAGAAATTGGATTTTTGGTAGACCCCTGAAGAAAAAGTTTCGAATTTCAGGGGGGTTATGTTTTTGTTATACAGAAAAAAATATTTTGAAATTTAGAATGATTGTAATCCATTTGGTGCGTGTATATGTGCTGAGTCTACCCTATAAATTTGAAGTCATTCAGTCAAACAGTTCTTTAATTTCTCCGTTTTTGTATTTTTATCTCAATAGAGTTTTCTCTTCAATATAGTTAAATTTTTTCTTTGAGGAGGGCAGTCTCCACAAGCTTACTCTACAACCAATAGCATTGCTCAATCCCAATAGCCGAAACCAGCTCCCCCATTGATCCTTGCCTTAATGAATCCACTCCTCCTCCAACAAGCCAAGCTAACAGCACCAGCAATATCGTAGTTTCAAGATAGGGAGCGGAGGATCGTGTCATCGATCCAGTCTCATGTGAAGTTCAACTTACTTCAAACTGTTCTTGAGATATGATGGAGGAAAGTTTGAAAAACAGTTTTGACAAAAACGCGTTTAAAGTTTCAAGTCCGATTAAAACAATGAAATTCTTAACTTAGAGCTCCGAACAGCTGATCTTCTAACACCTGCTTCTTTATAACGACTTCTAATTTAAAAAAAAACCACTTTACCACCGTATTCTAGAAATTTTAAGGAAGTAATTTATGAAAAGAAAACATTTTTGATTTTTTGAACCTATATCACATGGGTGAACACTTTAACATGGGTGGTTATTGGGATTTGGTATACTTTGAACAAATTTCTCTATTTACGTATTTAAAAATTATATTTTAGCATTTTATATCATGCTTCTCTTTAAGAAAAGAATACGAGATGAAATTTTTCACATATTATTCATGCAATGTTAAAAATTTGGAAAAATTAAAATCCTGCTCCTTTTGTAATTAATTTTTTGACCTGAAATGTTTTGCAATATTCTTATGGATGTTCTAAACAACTTTAGGGATCTATTTTGCACAATGTAATTCCTTTTCGAGAGAAAAAAAATATTGATATGCATGCTAAAAATCAACGAACAAGCGAATATATGTCTTACTTTTTATAAAAAAATTAAAATGTATTCAGTTTGCAGCAAAATGGATCCCTAATTTTATTACATGCTTAATATACAACACGCAGGAAAAAATGGTAGAGATTGGTATGTAATTGTGGAAGGAGTAGCATTTTGAATGCACTAATGTTTCGAAAAACG
Source organism: Trichonephila clavipes (assembly GCA_019973935.1). Taxonomy (NCBI): domain Eukaryota; kingdom Metazoa; phylum Arthropoda; class Arachnida; order Araneae; family Nephilidae; genus Trichonephila; species Trichonephila clavipes. The sequence continues at coordinate 289,198 of BMAU01021177.1, read as the reverse complement.
CAAACTGAGAAAAACCACTGTAAAGTTTATAATTCTAAAAAAATAATTATAATAAAATTAAATAAACTTAAAATACCACTTTAAAATATTAGTTATATATTTTTCGTTAAAGTAATTACATTTTCATATTTTTCAACCCATACATTTTTATAAATGATCAGTTTTTAGAGAGTATTAATTGTACAAGAAAAATTCAAGAAAAATGTTTAAAAAAAATTTTTTTTTCTGTCCTTTTAGTTTTTTTTATTCTTATATATTGAAATATTACATTTGTATGAAAAACATATCAGGAATAAGAACTGAAATTATGAAATAATTAGCATGAAATGCCTTAATTCAAACATTTTACATGCACACATTTCACACACACACAAAAATAAATTACATTGTATTGTCTCGGTAATATTCTGCTTTATATATTACACATTCTTTTTCATCATTATTATTTCTCTTTAGAAAATACATTTTTTCTACAAATTTTTTTTTTTTTTGCTTTTTTTTCTAAAAAGGGGGCGTTGCTGAATTGTGTAATTTGTTTTAAAATGAAGTTTTATTCAATTTTTAACTTTCCGACGTGCATATGTGATATATCAATCGAAAGATAATAATGCAAAGAATAAGATTAAATAGAAATAAAAAACCGATAGGCCTGCCATTTTGGGGGTACCCAGTAGTGTTAAAGAAACATTGTTTACTATTTACATAAAGATATCGATAATTTCGATGTAACAGTAATACAATGAGAGCGAATAAATTGTTTTATATGTAATTAAACCGGTGCTTCTCTCAAACTTTCAGTATTTGCGACCCAATTTTCAATCATAATTTTTATCTTGTCCCTCTCCTTCCGTACATTATGTAATAATAATTTACTTTGACGCTAAAGCTACCATACGCAACCTTAATCATAAACCACACAAATTATCAGGATAAGTATTGAATTTTGTAAATGTTACTTTTAAGTAATAGGATAAGTATTATCTTACTTTTACATTATAATTTTTAAATTGGAACATTATTGTGTCAAAATGTATTTTGTTTTGCTTCGTTGCAGTAAATTTAATAGTTTTTTAAAATAATCTTTTATTTTCAACTTTTCGATACGTTCGACTCCCCGACAGTTTGAGAATTACTGAATTAAACAGTTAAATATCATTTTACTTAAAATAGATAATACGCATGATACATGTAAGATAAAAAATACTGTTCTGAAGTACTCGCATATGTTTCCATTTTTATTGCAGTCAAAATCCTGCGAAACGTATTTCGTTTAAGAAGATATTTCTAAAACCAACACTTCATACACAATTATTAGCATCACGTAATACTGGGCTACAAAAACACAAATTTACGCCGACAGTCATACAAACGCTCTACAGCAGAGGTCGTCAAACTTTTTGACCTCACGGACCAATAAATTCATAATTTAAATCCTGCTTTACTAATAGAAGTTTTTAAGTGTTAAATAATTTTATAAAAAAAATGGTAATCTAATAACACATAAAATGTACCAAGTTAATAAAATGAAACTATTAATTGTAACCAAATTATGAAAGCTTTATTAATAAACCATAATATAATAAATTAAAACTGTGAAAACAAAACAATTAAATAGTTTAAGCACATCTAACTTTTAGCATTATACATTCCTCGTGTAATGGATGTTCCTGTTTACTTGAAATAAGATTATGGATATAATTCGATCCTATCTATTTACTATAGATGGAGAACTGCATTTATTTCAATCTGAGATCGGTATCGTGTTTTGTGTGATGGCCACTAATATATTGAACCAACTAATATATTGAATATATTTTATATCAAACTCAATACATCCGCAAGCCCCACTTTAAATACTTCAACTGATATACATATGCGACATACAGGAGAATGAAACATTAGAAGACGAGATAAAACATGTAGCTAAAACAATGCAGCTACAGCAGTACAACTTATATGTCTTGGCGTTATTCTATGAAGTAGTATTTTTATAACTTTTCATGTATTGTTATGAATTGAATTATGTTTCAAAATGGATCTGAAAACTTAACATAAGTATTTCCCACATTTTTCTGGGGACCTACAAAATTTTCTCATGTCCCACAAGTGCTCCGCGGACCACCACTTTGGCGATCTCTGCTCTACAGTCATACGCAAAAATTAAATTCAAAATCATGATTTTTCTGAATGTCAAAATTACGAAGAACTTTTACACAACAAAGATGTATTAAAATATATGTCTAATGATCGGAATGAAAAGCAATGCTTAATTTTAAACTGCAAAAATCATCTTTTCTTTAAAAAATCTTTAGTTAACTAAATAAAATATTTAAAAAATGATTTTTTAACTGCTAAAATCACACCACAAACTTTCAATCACGACACGTATGTTAATTAAAGCGAATGAGAATCAAAACACTTACCTGATTTAAATTGATTCCATTGAAACACTCTTCAGTGATTCTCCGAATATAATGAGCTGCATATATTAATAAGTTGTATAGAAAAGTTCAGCTTCGGCAAGCGAATGCTTGTGAACAGAAAAAGCAATACGACTAACTCAAAAAGTTATTATTCGGAACGCAACATAGTCTTGAACAATTCAGCTATATTAACCACCTGTTGGATTTGAAAAAGGTTACGAACGAGATGACGGAAGCGATTGACGAGCGCGAATTGGATTATCTAAAAAGACATAACTCGAATCAAATCCTTTTATGAAACGCGAAGTTCGAAAATTATTGTTTTGGAATCTTTTTTTCCAATGGAAATTCATTGTAAATGAAGAAAACAGTTCTCTTGAATTGGAAGCTGAAAGTAAAATAGTGCAAAAGTAATTTTTCAATTTGAGAGTGTCCTGTTTATATTACATGTATTCTTATTCTATTGATTTGTTTTTTGCATTGTGTGTTGTATTCTTAACTAAGAGAAATTTAATTCCAGTTAGATTGCACGGATCAAAGACGTTGCAGTAGTACGAAATCCAAAGGAAGGACCCGAACACCCAGTAAGACATTTATTTACTCTTTTTTTCCTCAAAAAATGGTGAAATTTTGAGAAGTTATAATTTTTTTTATGTTCTAGAAGTAAGTAAAACATATTCGGGAATATATTTTGCTTAAAATATATCAGCTAAATTTTCTAGTTTTTAATGTATGCTTTATTTCAATCAAAAATATTTTCTAAGTTTTTCTATTTGGAGAGGATAAATAACTGGACAAATAATCTATTTTGTCATTTTTCATATTTCTAAAAGATGGTATGCTATGCAATTATATTATATTTGCTCGAATTTTTGTCATATAATTATATATTAGATTATATATATATATATATATATATATATATATATATATATATATCCAATATAAGAATTTTTTAATATATAATCATATACATACACATATATATAAATTTATATATACATATACATATAAACAAAAATATAAAAACCATATAGTTATAAACCTAAGATAACTAAAAGTAGGAAGTAGGCACACAGTATAAAGACAAATTCCTGGCCTTAGGAACCAGGATTGCAGGTTTAAACAAGTTTTGCGGCGCCAACCTTCACCTGTAATTTGTCATACTATGTACCAAGAGGAAAGGAAAGAGTTCTATACGTAAAATTTAAATATTAAGTCATTAAACAAAAATATATGAACATAAACATAACCTACTAAAACGGATTTGTAACGATGGCCAAGAGTGCATTATCGTGTTCCCGCCAAATAGGAGAGCAGAACAGCATAAAGTTACTTGCGATACGATATAAGAAACAATTAATTACGATACGATATACGATAATAGGAAATATATATATATACTTTTAAAAATCATAAAAATAAAAATAAAAATCATAAAATTAGCGTAAATTATAAAGAAACTCTGAAAAATATATATTAAAGATTTAAAAAAAAAAAAAAGCAAGCATGTGGTGCTATCTATTTAGTAATTGTAGGATAAATTAGATATTGTCTAAATTTAAAAAAATTACAAAACATAATAACAGTAAATAATTACATTAATACAAATTGTATCATAAAAAATCATTAGAAATATAGTTACAAAGAAAATTAGCAGGGTATCCATGTTCAATACAGTGATTAAAAATTTTTTTAAGATTTAAAAAATATTAGCTTTATCGCTAACTAATACTTTATTGCGATAAATAAAGTTAAAAATAATATTTCTATATATAGATATTGATAAATTAGAATTCCAGTAAGGCACTTTGATGATATTAAAATTAAAGGCATCTCTTTTATCATAAATATTAGTATGTAGTTTCAAATCCTTAATATACAGAGATACATCTAGGTAATTTGTTTTGATTGGATTATTATTAATTTTAACTAAGTTCAAGTAGGACGGATAAAAATTAATAATAGGATTTAAATTATCATTTTTACCAAAAATAATTAAATCATCAATATATCTAAAAATGTAGTAGTCATTATTAATAACATAACTATATTCATAAAAATGTAAATAAAGATTAGCCAAACTATTACTAGCTGGGCCCCCTTGTGGGAGTCCTTTCTCTTGTTTATATAAAGAACCATTAAAACTGATATAATTTTCTTTTAAGACAAAATCTATGAGAGTTTTAAATTTGTTAAAATTAATATTAAGGTTATACATACTGTGGTTTTCTAAAATTACTTTAATAATATCATATAAATCAATGGAATTGAAAAGATCTTCAAAGTCATAACTATGAACTGAATAAATATTTTTATCATTAAAAAAAATCTATAATCTCTTTACTATTTTTAATTATAGCTTTATTACATTGCTGATTAATAAAGTTTTGTATTATATTATGAAGTAATTTGCCTGCAGTAGTAATATATGTTCTAAAACCATTTGTCACAGTTCTAAATTTAACCGGACTTTTATGGAATTTTGGAGTTAAAAAAATATATGGATACTTAATTTTAGGAATACAATAACCTAATTTTTTATAAATAGCAATAATACGATTACTAATTTCATTATGTGACAAATCTAATTTTTTAAAAGAACCATTATTAAGAAAGTGATCATAAAGAATATTATAATAAAAATACTTACAAATCACAGCATAGTTACCCGGTACTTTATCAATGTAAACTATGATAAAATTCTTTTGTAAATTATAAATTTTCTGTTTGATATCTTTAAAAGTAGTTTCATATTGAGAATGGTAGCTAAAATTCATAAGGTCTTTTAATATATTGTACTTATACTCTTCAAATGCCTCAATAGGTAGTCCAAATTTAATTGCAGATTTTGTAATAAAATTATCTATATCTTTAAAAATTTGTTTTTTAACAGTATTGTTGTATGTATATATATATATATATATATATATATATATATATATATATAAATTTGTATTATGAACTAATAATTGAACTTGAATTCAAAAGATGTTATTGATGTGGATTTAAACATACTTTATATCGTAATATAAAGACAATTTCAAATTATCTCTTGTTCTATAGAGAAATAACTTATACAAGAAAAATCTTAGTATTTTAGGATCATAATTGTTGAGAACATTGAAGCATAATAATGCATCAATAAACAAGAACTGAAAGCAATAATTTTGTTTTAGATTAATTTACAAACACTGAACACTAAATTTTATTAATCAGTGATTTTACATTATCATGCCCCTAAAGAGTTTATTTCGCAACATAAATATTATACCAGTGATGTTTCTATGAAAAAGAGGCATATTCAATGCATTTCAGTCATTTTTTTCACAAATATTGAAGTAAAGGGTAAATATTACGTTTCTGTGAAAAATAAACTCGCTTGTAGTTGGATAATTTTCTGATTTTTGTCAATGCATACAACATAATGGAATAGGCATGTAATTTTATCTGTGCAATAATTTACTGATGCGAGTACATACATATATCTAGTACTTATGCACACACACATTTTATAGATTACATAATTAAAAAGTATAGTAAAATTCTCTGTTCAAAGCTTTTGCACTGAAATTACGAGAAAATCCTAATAAATTTTTGTAATTGTAATAAACAGTTATTTTAATGCATTTAAAATTTATATCTACATTATTTTATTCTATCTTAAAGTTAATCAAGATAATTGAATTTAGCTACGTAAGGTTTAATTTCGTTTATTAATTCCTCTTCAAAACACAAAGAAGGGATTCGGCGTAAGAAGATGCTTAAGTTCAATGTATTCATTTGGATCGAAAGATGAGAAAATTTTTCGAATCTACATTGATTTAAACTGTGCAATAGTGAAAATGATCCTTCTCACGATTTAGAGGCGATTCAAATAACTTTTTGAAGCCCAGTGGCTGATTTTTAGGGCGTCATCGCGCGTCCACACCATAGGTCCGAGGTTTGAACTGGGTAAGATTGACTGGGCCTTTTATCCCATCCTTTTCAGTGGGTCGATGAATGAGTACCCAGCTTGCTTGGGAACTGAACACTAGGGGTTTCGAGCCAGACTAATCACTTAACTGGGACATCTGTTCTTGCACCTCATTGCCCAAGGTTACGCAAAATGCGGTGGGCACAGTAGGCCTTGGGCCTTGTGGGCCGTAGCGCCACTGAGTTGAGTTTAAATAATTTTTGTTCATAAACGACAAATTAAAACCAAATCCACCAAAACCAAACCTAACTCTTTTCACCATGCAAATCTCTTTAAATATTAAAGGACGTTTTTTAAAAATGTGAACTAAATACATTTTGGACTTAGCAGATTGTTGAACACTTTGAAATTTCGTCCTTAATGTCATGGTACGATTTACGCAATTTTTAATTTAAGGATTTTCAAAATTTTTTAGTTACCTCCTATGTGTAGATTTTGTACTCAAAATTTCATAAAAGGCTAACTATTTATTTTTTTAAGGAAAAAAATTAAAATTTGTTAAGTGATTTTTTTAAAATGCTACTCCTACAAAAATTTACGTACATGCAGGAAATTTGATTTACAACTACGTCAAACTATGTATAAAAACAGTTGGTATGGGTTTTGCGATAACATGATTGGTATTCGTATAATACTTTTTTTATGAATGCATATTGAAAATTCTTTAAAAAAAATTCAAAGCATTAGGCACAATAGAAAAAAAAATACCTTTGCATTTTAAATGAAGACAAACTAATTATTTTATTTTTCTGAGATAAGTTTAAAGTTTTGATTTTTTGCCACAAGGATGGGAATAAAAACGAACGCAAAAGCTATCATAATTCTGCGTTTCTTAAGTTTAGAGCTTTCAAAATTTGTGAGTTTAAAGAAAACTGTATGAAGAATAACTAAGGCTAAAAAAATTAGATTTGATGTATTTTTTGACCGATTTTTGTCCATTAAATCGTACCATCCCCTTAAAACATATTTCTTGATTAATATTCTATTGATTCATGTGTTTGGATGATTGATCTTATTCTCACAGGCGAACCTTCCGAAACGCGCGTTTCGCGAGCCGAAGTGAATCTGTACGTACTGACCAAGATGGCGACCAACGACGAATGCCTTTTGCCGCTGCTGACTAACTTCCATTTCCACCTGCCCGCCATCATCGAGCTGACGGACAACGTGAGTGGACAGAGGCTCCACAAGCCAACCGCCGTCTTTCTGGAACAGCTTCTTAAGGTTAGTCTGAATCATTATTTTGGAAGAATGTTCGTTTTAAATTCGTGATCACTTCTAAATGCCTTCAAAATTAACAGAAATCACAAATCTTAGCTATCACAAATCAATATCATGAATAATCTCGAAAGTGAATAATGTAGTGTGTAAATTTCGGTTGGCAGTTTTTTTTTGATAATTTTCTCGGGTATTGGTGTCATTTATCCCCAACGATTAATCCTATCGAAAAAAAATTGTATGGGGTCCGAACCCCAGCAAAACACTGTATTTTTTGTTTTAAATAAATAATGATGGACTATATTGTGTTAACTTGCCATTTCAGTTTTCACATTCTTGCTTGATATCCGAGCATCTAATTATGGCAAATATCCAAATCATAATACTGATGTCAATATGCAATTCTTACACGCTGTGTAATCAACCATAAAATTGAATCATAAGGCCATCCATGCATTTTTAAGAATTACATTTTTCAAGGAGCATTCTAAAAAACCAACACTTATATCAAAGTGTTATGCTGCCCTATAGTTCAAATTAAAAAAGAGCCGTATAAAATTTAACAGAAAGTTTAAAAAAAGATTTAGCTTTAGATATTATTGAATTGCGTGTGGTACAAATCGTACTATGGCACAAATTCTAACTTAATACTTTAACTACCAGTTGCCAATACCATTCAAAATAAGTCAAAATAAGAAAAAAATTCAAAACGCATTTAAAACTTCCAACCCACCCTCTCCAACTCACTTAACTCAGCCCGTGAACATTGAACAGATTTCCTTAAATACACGATTTCTTATTGTTTCACTTCCAAATAATATGTCAGTTAAATCGCCTTTTGCTATTCAAAAGGCTCTAATAGGAATTGGTGGAGAACCGAAATCCGTCAAACGATTGCGTTCCGGGGATCTGCTAATAGAAACTACGTCAGCTTTACAAACGAAGTCCTTTCTTGCGAAATCCTTTCTTAATAGCCCTGTAACTGTAAGTCCGCATAAAAGCCTGAATTCCTGTCGTGGTGTTATCTCTGAACCTGACTTGTTGGGCACTTCTGATTCAGAGATACTTGAAAGTTTCTCTGATCAGGGTGTCACTCAGGTCAGGAGAATTACTATAAAAAAAGACTCTACAATTGTTCCCACAAAACATTTAATTTTAACATTTAATAGTCCAAAACTACCAAACACGATAAAAGCTGGATATCTCAATTGTAAAATCCGTCCTTATATATCAAACCCTCTGCGCTGTTTCAAATTCCAGAGGTTCGGTCACTCCCAAACTTCCTGCCGCGGCCAATTCACATGCTGTAGGTGTGCTTCCGTTGGGCATTCTTCCACGGATTGTACTCTAGAGCCCAAATGTGTTAATTGTACGCAGTCTCATCCTTCAGATTCAAAATTATGCCAAAAATGGAAATTAGAAAAGTAGATCCAAGAAATTAAAACCAATAATAACATATCTTATTTTGAAGCACGCAGATTAATGGTTCCTCAGTTAACCCAAACGTATGCTCAGGCTGCTAGACCTTCAACTATATCCACAGCTACCCAAACAGATCCAAATCTATCAAACATAATCTGTCCACCTTTACAATGCCTAACACCCATATCTTCTACAAATCCATTGCCTGGTACCTCGTCTTCAGTTTCTACCTTCTCCACGTCATGTTCATCTACTCAAGACAATCTACTTCCTTCCCCATCTGGTATACTACCAACAATACAAAGTGAATCTTTATTACAAACACCCATCCCTACTACTACCACAACTACTTCCCCTGGCAATAACCTGAATACTTTAGTTTCACCTTTAGAAACTGAAACACTTTCTCATACAACTCCTGCTAAACTTCATTCGGTTTCAACTGGAAACTTAGCTGAGTCTGTCCCTAATGAATCCAATAGTGAACATTCTACTGCAGCTGAAGCCCAAAAAATTGTAAAACGAAAATCCAGAAATAGAAGAAAGCGCCCAAAAGTACAGAAACCAGATATCGAAATAAAAAGGGTTCCACATAGATCTCGAAATGCAACACCTACAGAAATAACAACTGATGACGAGGATATGATAACTTACGACGTGGAGGAGGAGGAGGAGGAACTTGAGCAAGATCCTTTCATTCTTCCTAAAGGATGTTTACGTGCATTAACTCCATCCCGATACAGGAACTATAGAGAATAATTTTTTATACCATGTCTTGTCTAACCTTCTTTTCAACTAACATTTGTATTTTTCTATGCTTTTATTTTAAGATATGGTCTGACTTGGTGGGGAATTCCCGACCACACACACATTTTATTGGATTTTTACATATGTGATTTGATTTGTGTCTTTCTTTGGATTTTTACTATATTATATGTATGTATGCATGCATGCATGTATGCATATACGTTTACACCTATATATTTTAAAAATTATACGACTTTTATTTTAACAAGTGTTTGGCGCATCTTGGCCAAAATTGGCCCTTGCGCCATTAAACCCCACACTCACACTCACTCACATTGGCCTAGTGGTTAAGGTAACGGAGTCGTGGTGCGCGTGCGCTGAGTTCAAGTTTAGTACCTCTAAAAACCTACCGTGTAGAGGGGTCTCTGCACGTTAAATCATCTGAGGCTCAAACATCCTCCCATTGGTGTTGTAGTTAGGAGAGGAAGGTGCCATGTCGGTACCTTCCTCGTCACTTAACCATGGTTCAAAATAGCGAGGTCCATCGCCAATAGGCCCCATGCAGCTTTATAAGGCAAATTTAACATAATTCTCACTCACTCCAAGGATTCCATAGAAGGATTATGAAACCTATACCGATTGTGTGTATAGCGCACCATAGGAATGGCGATTCTTTCCGAAAAAGATCGATTTTTAAATCGATTCGAATCATAACCTGATGAATCGATTCACAAAAAAACGAGGCCTGAAAGATCGATTTCTAAGAAATCGATTTTTTTTCAAGTCTCCATTTACAATGTTTTACAATTACATTTACAATTACAATAAATCCATTTTATGAAAAACAAGAAAGATACCATAATAAACGATATCTTATCAGTAAAATTAGAGAATTTTTTAGTTCAGGGAATTCGACAATTTTTTACAATTACTTTTATTACCATATCAAATTATCAGGTATAAAAATGTATTTCACCTGGTAAATTTATTTAGGTATTTATTTTCTAAATGTATTTGTTACATTAAAAAGTTGAAAATAAATAATATAGCTTATAAAAAAAATTCCCAATGCTTAATATCTGAGCTATTTAAAAACAACAGTCTGTCAAGTCTAGTGGGATCCAAGTGGGTTCCGCTCATCACTTGCGATGTTGCCGGCAATCGAAAAAGTGTGCTCACAAGGAACAGAGGATCCCACGATACTCATATACATCATGGCTATTGATTGAACGTGATGATAAATATTTTTTTTGTTCTTGCCAGTAAATTAACCCTTTAACCGACCGCCAACACCGTAATATTTCGGGTTTTATAGATGGTACATTCAACTACTTGTAAATATTTTTATGGTTTATACCAAAAACAAAAAATCGAATGTGTCGAATTTTAGGATGAAATATCGATTAACTGAATCGATTCAGTGCTACATATCGATTTAAAAAATTCGATTTTTTCCCCGAGAAATCGATTTTTCAAATAACTTATCTCAGATCGTCCTCCCTAGCGTACCATATATAAAGTATATTATTTTTTTATCTATTTCTCGTGAAGCTGATGTGGTTGTGATAGCATAGTGATCATATTCACAGACTCACGACTGACTGTCGTCAATTCGAGCCCGAGTGCCCCTGACAGCCCGCCATGTAGAGAAACATATGCACGTTACATCTGTCATGGCTCAAAGTAATCAAGGGGGTAGTGTGGAAGATCAAAGAATGGGGTGTCAGTTCAGATGTCATTCTCGTCACTCGAGCATGTTTAAAATTTAGGAAGTCGGCTACCAATAGATCTTGTGCTGCTTTATAAGATGTTAATAAACACTGACGTATGAAGCTGATTGCCCGAAGATTATCATAATACTTATATCACGCATTAATATTTCAAATTTTTTTCGAAAAGCAAGAGGGGTAGCTTAAATCTTGAGTCCTTCCCTTACGTTTGTAAAGAGGCGTAACAGCGACTGTCATGAGACCCTGTACGAAGTCAGATTTTGGGTCCTATGCCAGATTTTACAAAGATTACGTACTTGGCGTCAGTTAGGCTTTGAGTTCCCTAGAATCCTAGGCCATCCCGCAATTTGAGAGTGTTTGTTATGCCACTGCGTTTGTATTAGATTCCTCATATGAATAAACCAACATAGCTAATAAACTAGAGTTTCCAAATTCCCACAAAGCAACTGGAATTGTACCTCAAGAGACCTGATGGACGTTCAGTTACCTCTTTGAAATATTCCCACCTAAAGACACGCATTATGTGCATCTACATTACATCTTCTATAACTAATACATTTAATTTTCCTCTTGCAGACGACGTACCAGCATTTCCTGTCCACCCGGCAAACGCATGCCCTGTGCCTCCTACTACGTGTGGCCGTAGGATGCTTACGAGCCGGACAATCCCTCCAGTACTCTGGCCTGCTGCTCATCAACAAGGTGATCGACGCGTGTGTCGTGCACGCCTTGCCCCTAGACCAAGGTAGCGGCGGGGGCGCCGACGGGCCTTCCAGCATCCTGTCCGGTACGTGCACGCAGCTCCTCCTCAACGCCCTCAACAACGGCATCACCCTGCAGAAAAGAGGCGTCGGCATACGACTGCACTGCACTCCTAGCCACAGGTAAACACTCCAGACATTCGTTCCATACAAGATTCAATTATATTATAAGCGAATAGGTTCAATAATTTTAGGGAACAAGGCTCTAAAACAGGGGTGGGCAGACTTTTCCAGGATACGGGCTACTCCTAATTTTTTGAAGGTGTTGCATTCCACCCAGGGGCGCAATGGAGTCTGAAAAGTCAGGTTTGGGGCCCCAAGCCCAGATATGTACTTGGTGTCAATAAGTCTTGGGCCCCCTAAAATCCTGGGTTCCCTAAATGTGGAGGTTGTGGCGGAGTACGTTATGCCACTGGGTCCACAAAGTGGTGTAGGTGTAATGAGCTAACATAAAGTCTACAATATAGTCGGACCTCCATTTTACGAACCTCTATAATACGAATTTCTCTATTTAACAAACTTTTTTCTGGAGCTAAGAAAATTTTTCAATTTTCTTCGTAAAACAACCTCCAAATGTCGAAGTTTATTTTCTATGTAACGAACTTTTTCTCTTGTGATTCGATTTTTTTGTCTCCGTAATTTTAAAATTTTTTTATACCTTCGCATGATGAACTGATTATTAGGTCTTATTCTGATTATTTAACTGATTATTAGACAAAAAGCGGTCACCTCAAAATTCCCTGGTAATCCGCTGAGCGATCGCGATCGACTTAATACCCACCTTGGCTCTAAAATAATTTCGAAAGAATAAACAAAAATATTCCAAGTAACCCACCTGCGGACAACGTAGATTAATGACTAATATCGCGATATCCCCGAGGGATAAGAAAAATAACACCTATGCACATAAAATCAAAACATGTTTGAGAGTTTGGTAATACTTCTACGGCTATTTTTCTCTCAAACAACGTTTTACATTACACGCTACAAATTCTATAAAATAACTCGTTTTACATTAATTGGTCGTTTATTAATGTCGCCCTTCAGAGATACACGTGGCCGCGGTTACCGAGTAGTCATGGTCACCAGATTGTATTCGGAATGGTCGAATTGTGAATTCTATCCCTACTGCCACTGAAGACTCGTCGAGTAGAGGGAATGATAACCTTTGTCTTGGCTTAGTCCTGACGTTGGCGTGCCGTTGAAATTTGGAAAAAATGAGGTTTATATGTTGTCCTCGAATTTCTCGTGCTAATTTTAAGGCCTTATCACAACTCATATCTGGAAACAACCATTTCGGGAAATTCTTTCGAGGAACTGTTAGAGTGAAGGGTTGCCGTAAACAAAAGGACACGCTCTAACGTCAGCCGAGGCCTATTTTCACATTGAAAAATTCTTCACTGATTTTTTTTTTTTGCTTCGGAAAATAAATATCCATCATTATTTATTTTATTTCGCTCACGCTTTTGTTGACAGTCATGAATGGAGCACCATTCTATTTAAAATATTAGATGCCATTTCTCTGATACGTTCGACGAAGCCGAGACTGTCTTCTTTTCAATCATCTTGTGTATGATGCAGGGAGACGAAGAACCCCTTTGGATGAAATGTCGAGAAATTTTTTCAGCTCTCTAGGAAAAAGTTGTTCGAAACCGTTGCTATGGCAATAGGGTAGAAATTGCTCAAAATGGTTGCTTTTTAGGAAAATTGCTTCAAATACGCATACGTGTGAAAAGGCCTTTAAAATGCGACATCAATAAAAAACGAATTAAATCAAATCCATATGAAAGTAGCTTGAAAACGGACTGCGCAATTTTGAATACCTGTCAAAAGAAGAGGACACTTTAGAAGGCAAACCACTCTCTGAACTTCCACGCCTCAACAACGGGAAAACTTTGAACCTCAGCAGATTTAATATTCAATAGACTTCCTATATGGGGGTGTAAAGTGGCATCTAAGCTCCAACATTTACTAGACAGAAACGACGCTGGCCAATAGTTCGTGACCACACAGCAATCGTGTCCTATTACCAGCAGCTCGCTATTTTGCTCTAGTGAGGATGAAATATAGGGAGTTGTTGTCATCTTTAGAAAATATGAGTTTTGGATTATGAGGGGAAAAAATATATTACAGTGCAAGGTATTCTAATGAGTTATAATCAAGAAAACTCGTGAATAAATAAATAGTCTGTATGCACTTTGGATGCGCTAAGGTCTGAGAATCCCGTCCATGAATTCATTACGTAAATTTAATTATTTCATGTCATTTTTTAAACATTTATTGAGATAATATATGCATACTTTTAATATAAATAAAATACTTTATTCTTGTATGTATATAAATACTTTATACTTGTGCCAATATATGCACATTCTCTTATGTCCAATATTCTTACTTATGATGAGAATATCTCTTTCGGATAAATTAATATAATTCATAAATTTTTCATAAAAAAAAAGAAACCTTATATCTTCCCCTTCAAATATTCGTTGATAAACCAATCCATTTTTCTTACTTATATAAACAAATTAAATTCAAATTCCTCACCAAAATCGTAATCATTTGTATTATATGCATCCTTTTCTTTCCTATGTATACCTTAAATACAAATTGTTTCTGAAACGCTTGACATAGAAGCGGATGTTTAAGCCCAAATTATTATTTGTTTGTTTAGAACAGAGGTTCCCAAACTTTTCTGACTCATAGACCCCTTGCCATGTTTTTCATCTTTACGTAGATGCCTGCTTACCTAATATTAAATTTTTGTACAATGATCAACTTGAATGTCTTTTTGACAGCTGGTACAGAGCGACTTACTTTAACCCTGAATTTCTTTGGTTTATAGTGTCTAATCTTTTTATTTACCATAGTCACAGTTACCATTCTCAAACCTAGATTCAAAATCTGAATAGAGTGCATTTAAATGAACGTAAGTTCAAAGAACATTATCTTGGCAAAATGTCTGACAAAATGAGAAATTGGAAAAATTCGCTACGTCCAATATTATACTCCTTTAGTTTAATTCATGGAAGAAAAAGCTGAAATGATGGTCCTTGTTTTAATAAAATATATGCTATTACCTTAACTGTGCTGTGCAAATTAACCTCATTAAATTTAGTAAATAAATTTGTTAAATAAATAAAATCTGGTTTCCCCTTGATTACATTTTCTCTTAAAATTAAAGTCACGGGGTGATTTAATGATAGCCTCTATCGTTGACCCCCATTTACACCTCATGGACCCCTAAATTTTTTTTTCATGGACGTGGACCCCTGGGGGTCTGTATAGACCACTTTGAGGATCACTGATTTAGACGTTTTAATGGCAGAGATAAGCGAGGGGTCATGACCCCAAATCGTGGCCGGCTAGTGCCACTGTAGACCCGTCGTGTAGGAGGAAGGGATGGCTGATACACACATTAAATCCGTCGAGTTTCCTAGTCCTCACGTTGATATGTGGAAGCTTTGTAGAGTGGATTGCCAGGTCAGTTGTGTGTAAACATCCCCACTTGATATGGGCTCGAAATTCCGATATTCGTCATCAATAAAGATCATTTATCTTTGAAATGTGACATACTAATACATTTACTCACTAATATAAACAATCTATCAATTAGGAGACATACTATTTCTTCAACAAAAGCAAGACAAATAACTCAAATTTAAGTCGACAAGAAAATGTTTTGATTATTGTCTCAATCCATCAGGTTAGTGAAGTGTTTCTCAAAGGCGACCCAATTTTAAATTAGAATTTTCGTTGTGCCTCCTCTGTCCGTACAATAACAATGTATCGCGTTCAATAATAAGCTTCTAAAGCTACCGTATCTACCAAACTATCAAGATAAGTATTAAATTTTGTATATATATTTAAACATGACAAATCCATGGGGGCACTGATAATTATTAAACGTGTTCTTAGCTTAGCATTATTAAATAGTTAACTGCAACATCTGTACTGAGGCTGGGGTAGCCCAGTGGTCAAGGTATCGGATCATGGCAGGCATGTCATGAGTTCGAGCCCAGTACCACTAAAGACCCGCCGTGTATGGCAGCGATGCTCGTTAAATCTGTCGAGAGCTGAAACGTCCTCCCGTTGGTGTGGTGTGGTAGTTAGGAGGGGGGTGCCAGCTCATGTGTCGTCCACGTCACTTGACCATGGTTCAAAACTATGTGGTCATTCACGCAACATCTGTACTGCTTGTATCAGTACTGCAAAAACATTGTACAATAATGATACATTTATAAGTGTATCATATCATTGTAAATATGTATTTAATTTTTTATTGTCAGAATGTATTTTGTTTCGCTTCTTTTCGGTAAATTAATCATTTTTTTGTTGACGACTTTTCGGTGTGCTCGAGCCTCCCGCATATGGTTATCACGTCCTACAGCTTGAAAAACGCTGGGTTAGTGTTATTATTTTTCTTTCTGTCAAAAAGAAAAATACAACATTCCCCCTCCCCCTTTATTTCTTTTCGAACAAGTCTCTGATTCCTCGAATTCAAGCCCTTTTAGTATATCTTTAGAGTTAGAATCATGAAACTCCTACTATTTATAGAACTTTATAAATATTTTCTGAAACGAGAGAATAAGATTTCTATATGTCTCCTATTTTAAACTTTCTTCACCCTTACCAAATTAAAAGATTCCAAGTGACACCAGTTACGACATCAGTTCGTTTTTTTTTTACCCTCTCAACTGTTGGTGCCTCTTGATAAATAATAATTCTAATAATCCTTCAAGAATTTCTGAACCTGTTCTTAAAACATCTTCCGTCGAAATGAGTTCTATTATTACAAACGAAGATGCATCTCTCCGGAATGGAATGTTTACCCACTTAGATTAATAACTCTTTTCCAAAAGAGAGGCAGAGAGATGAAACTGGCGATGATTAAATTACATTGCGCCATGCACGATTATATTCTAAATTGCCGAAGCTTCTCAGCAGTCACGCGAAAAAGGCTTTTCATTATTTACTTCCAAAACATTTTCACCCACCTTCGCCGACTAAAGCAATACGACAATCCCTAAGTAATTAAATAGGAAACCCCCTGACAAGGCTAACATTCTAGATACAACTCAAATATTTGGGTGCTGAACAGTTAGGACATTAGTTGGTCTATCATCCGATGAGTTTTGATCTAAAAGTAAATTAAAAGACGGAATGGACTATATGAGAAGGCGTTGTATGATTCCACTTAATAAAAATTGTTTTCGAGAAAGGTGGAACAAGTAAAGGGATTTATTATCTAGTTCTTTCAATTTTAAGTTTCTTGGAAGGATCTGTTGTGATCGTTGTCGACTTCCAAGTCTTATTTAATTCGCTTTCAAAGATGATTAAATGCTGCGGAACAATTTTTTTTTTTTTCATCATCTATTGGTACAAACCTTCCTCTAATTTCTTAAGAGATCTTACATAAGTATTTTACGATGGGCTTTTTTTTTTATTATTTTATGTAATTTCGTTAGCTTTGTATAAAAAAGGATCTTGCTTTTACTAAGAACATTTTACCTTAGAGATGGTTGAACTACATATTAAATGCAATTGCTCTTCAAAACCTTTACTTTTTGAGAATATTTTGACATAATATCCGAGGGACGCTTCGAAAGTATGTTTCGTCCTTTTTTTCACACGAAAACTTTATTGCCAAAAACAAAAAATAATGATAATACACCATGACACCATGAACTGCACACTTACGTTATTTTTCGACACAGTCGCCTCCGATATTGAGACATTTGTCACTGTGTGCAATAAGTATGAAGAAATCACTATGGTAAAGCCCGAGGCACTGCAATGCAAGGAATATTCAGATCCACCTCAATATTGTTTTGGAAGTTACATTCCGAGAGTTCGACTTTCAGTGAAAGGAACAGGTGAAAGGTCAATGAAAGGTCCGAAAGGTCAATGTTTTTATTCTTGAATGTGGAGAGATACCCTCTTCAACATTCATCTTCCACAATCTGCCTTCCTTTTCAGAACATCCAACGTGGCCGCGGTAGCCGAGTGGTATAGGTATCGGATTGCGGCGTGCCTTGTCATGAGTTCGAGCCCAGTACCACTAAATACCCGCCGTGTAGAGCAGCGATGCACGTTAAATCTGTCGAGAGCTGAAACGTCCTCCCGTTGGTTTGGTGTGGTAGTTAGGAGATGGGGGTGCCAGCTCAGGTGCCGTCCACGTCACTTGACCATGGTTCAATATTACGTGGTCCGTTGCCAAAAACCCTCGAGCAGCTGAACAGTGTGACGTTTATATTCAATCAATCAATCAGAACATCCAACACCAGGGACCAACCATTTCACGAGACATAATCTTTCCCATACACGGTCTGTAGGCGTTCATGGTTCATTCATGGTCATGGCTGCTGTAAATTAAATGTAAAATTAATAGATGGTTCTGCAAGTCATGTGAGAGTTTATACTTTGTTTAGCTTGTTGAATTAGTTGTGTAATGCTCTTTGTGCTGCATACATGTCTTCTGTGTCGTCTAAGAAAATAAATCAAAATGTTTAAAAGGGTGGGCTGAATCATTGGAATAACATAAAAATATAATGTATAAAATCGTCTAACTGACCATTGGATTTAAGGATTTAGGAATTGTAACAATGGCATTCATTCCCCTGATTCCATTCCTATCGGATAACACTTCCATTGAAGAACACGTTGTCCACATACACACGAATAGGCGTTGCTTTTTTGGGCTTCTGGACTGTAAGAACAGTCCTCAATCCCATATCAGGACAAGTCTTCGATGAGGGGCATGACGAGAGTGGTGTTTTGCATTTTGCTAGGTGGCGTGACGGCGATTGGATGGTCGATGGAATCCGGGAGGCGTGGCTTCGGTGCTTCGTCTGGATGGTGAAATTAGAAAAGTTTTTGACTTGGCTGAGAGCTTACATACACACGACTGTCTTCCATCATGATTTATATTCGAATAACCTCGGAAATGCCGGTCTGCTGTTCCTCTCTTCTCCGATGGTCTGCGCATGCGTCATTCCTCTTATGCTGACTCTCCTTCCATCGTTGAATGTGGGACCGTTGGATGTTAAATATGTTGAGTTTTTAAGTCCTTTCTTTGGAGAAATGTAGAGGTTAAGAGAAGAGGGTGCTAGCTCAAGTGTCGTCCTCATCACTTGATCATGTTTCAGAATTTCGAGTTATATCGCCTCGTGCAGTTTTATAGTGTGGCGTTAATATTACTCTTTCTCTCTCTCTCTCTCCTCTGTTGCTCTTCCGTCTTCGATACTCTACGCATGCGTCGTTCTCTTACGCTGATGCTCCTTCCGTTGTTACACCGTCAACGCGCGGATGTGTTTTCTAAAAACGATTTTTTTTCTCCATCTAATGAAACGTTTTCCCTTTTAAAAAAATACCGAAACTTGCTGTCGGAACATTTCTCGTGTGTAAAAGTCATCATTTCAGAATTGATATCAGATTTACTGAAAATTATTTGACTGATATGAATTATTAAGCCGAAATTTTCGCTGTTATATGAATAATTAATGATACTAAATGGAAAGGGTCTGGCTACCAAATGATTAATTATGGTTATTTGAATACCAAATGATTAATTAAAGGTATACAAGTACCAAATGTATTATATAGTATATCATATGTTTAACATTAATAGCATTAAATACATGATCGTTCTCTGAATAATTAGTATTAGCTGCCCAATTGTCATCTCATTTAAATGCAGACATGCCAATTCTAATTAAATTGTGTTGTAAAGTGCTTAATGCGTCTCCAGTATCCACCAATCAGGTTTGTCTGATTCACAAAATTATTCGAAGTGGTGAAAAAGGATTTAAGAGTTATAAATTTGCAAATGATGAAACAAATTAAAATTAGTTGTTATGTGTTCTCTTTAATTTTAGAATGAATTTGAAAGAGAAACATAAATATTTTATATACAGTAGAAAATTGTAATGTCGCTTTTTATGGATTTTTATTTTCAAAATTAGAGTGTATTTCACCCGATCAATTTGTTTTCTTTGATTAATTTCGCAACTGATGCCGTAATTATATGTTAACTTTAAAGTAGTGCTCCTCAAACTTTCAATATTTTGCGGCCCATTATTTAATCATATTTTTCATCGCCCACCCTCCATTCAATAACAATGTATTTTATTCAATAATACTATACTTTAACGCTACAGCTACAATAGGATTTTAATCTATTAATTGCCACTGGCGTACTTGAATGTTTCGTTCAGCCAAAGCGTTAATTGCCCCAGACGTATGTATACGTTTTTCCGTAAGTACGATCTTCACTGTTTACTACTATCCGTAAAATTATTCCGATGGCTTTGGGAATCCAATAAAAAGACCTTGACAGTGTTTGCAAAAGATTTGCTTATTTCAGAGAAGGTTTTACTTATTTATTCCTTTTCATTCCCCCAATACGCGCACATACGTGGAAAACGGGGCTATTAGGGAGCGAATTGCTCCACTTTTAATCAGCAGTTCATGGAATAATTATAAACCGTACAAATTATCAAGATAAGTGTTAATTTTTGTACATAATTTTATATATGACAAGCCCATGGGGTCACTGGCAATTATTAAACTAGTTCTTAACTTAGTATTGTTAAATTAATTATAAAATAGATTGCGCATTGCTGATACATTTATATACGGGTATTATATCAGTACAAATGTGTATTTTATATTTTATTATGTCCGAATGTATTTTGTTTGTTTGTTTACTTTCAGTAAATTAATAATTTTTTTGAATAATCTTTCATTTTTAAATTTTCAATATGCTCGCGTCCGTCTCGTAGAGTTATCACGCCCTACTGAGAGGACATGCCCCACAGTTTGAGAAACGCTGCTTTAAAGCGTATAATTCAATTATTTCAAATATCCAGGTATTTTTTTAGTGTGCACTAAGTTCGCACTTTACTTAGTTATAAAGAGTGTTTTTTGAGAGGTATAGAGCTTTAAATTGCAATAAAACAACGATGTATTATTCGATTGACATGAATTTTTTTTTACTCGAAAGAGAATCTTGTGGCATTACATTTTAAATAGGATTTCTGGCATAGGACTGCCACGGCTGGCTCGGATGTAGTCCAATCTGGACGTCTAATTTTCGATGACTTTTTCCAACATTTGTGGCCGTATATCGGCAATAACACGGCGAATGTTGTCTTCTAAATGGTCAAGCGTTTGTGGCTTATCCGCATAAACCAATGACTTTACATAGCCCCACAGAAAATAGTCTAGCGGTATTAAATCACAAGATCTTGGAGGCCAATTCACAGGTCCGAAACGTGAAATTAGGCGGTCACCAAACGTGTCTTTCAATAAATCGATTGTGGCACGAGCTGTGTGACATGTTGCGCCTTCTTGTTGGAACCACAGCTCCTGGACATCATGATTGTTCAATTCAGGAATGAAAAAGTTAGTAATCATGGCTCTATACCGAGGACCATTGACTGTAACGTTGTGGCCTTCATCGTTTTTGAAGAAGGATTCCACCAGCCCATAAAGCGCACGAAACAGTCAGTTTTTCTGGATGTAACGGTGTTTCGACATACACTTGTGGATTAGCTTCACTCCAAATGCGGCAGTTTTTTTGTTGACGTAGCCATTCAACCAGAAGTGCGCTTCATCGCTAAAAAAAATTCGCTTATGAAAATCGACTATTATTTTCGAAATAAAATTGCACAATTTGAAAGCGTTGTTCAGGCGTGAGTCTATTCATGATGAATTGCCAAACCAAACTGAGAATAAATCACTTGACAGCTGTTAAATCGGTCGCCATCTTGGAAAGTAATGCCAACTTAAACTTCTATACCTGGGAAAAAACACTCTGTACTATAAAATGAGATAACTATATACAGGAGGATTCTAAAATTTGTTACACTTACTGGTAAACTCAAATTTTGGCAAAGCAAGCAGTGAAATTTTTGTCTCGAGGAGGTATGAAGATGAAAGCAGTTTCTTAAAAATGGCTTTTAATAATAATCAAGGATAAAGTCAATGTGCTCGTTACTGGAGCGATAAAAAAAACAATAAGTTGACTAATAAAACCTTAGTTCAAAAATCAACATTACCAGACATCCGATTCGAACCGCCTTCTTACAGCCTAATATTGAAAAACGAATTTATAATCTGAAAATGGTGTTTCAACATACAGTAGCATTGCCAACCAGCCGCTCTCTCCCTCTAAGAGCTAAAACACTCACACACTTCTTAAATTTCTTTTTCTCCTCCCCGCCTGAAAAACTAACACGAGCCGAGTTTAAATAGTCGCTTGATTTGCATTGCAGTTGCAGCCAACCACAAATCACGAAACTTGCAAAAAGATCGGGTTCGAATCGGTTTGTTTACTTTCATTAAGATCATGGAACGGGATTGGAAAAACAACACAAGGAGATCATAAAAATTTGGATCCGAAAAATATTTCGAATGGTTTTACTTTTTAAATGTCTAACACTTTGTATAAACTTCGAGGGGTAGTAGAGATCACTAAGAAAACAATTTCTGTTTTGGAAGTGTCACGTTGAGGCACAAACAGAAAAAATAACACATTAACGGAAACATAAAATGTTCATTAGCAGAATACTTAACGAGTGTTTTCGTAAAGAAAATTTCAAGAGAGTTTTAGGAATTGCATCCACCAGCCATCATTCATACTTGGTGACTTTTATGGCGTGATTGGCTGACAATACTGGCGATAATTGAAGGCAGCAAAGGGGTGCGCAGGGATCTGCTTCACAACTAAAACTACGCTTGAGATTTCGGGCGATATGGGTGATTTTAAACATCAGGCAACTAATGTACAGTGTTGCTAATGGAAACGGCAGAGCAGAACTACGGCTGTATCAGAAACGTTTTCTAAGTAGCGCATGCTGAACTCCAAAGTGTTTCAGTGACGGCTGTGTGAAAATAGCTCATTTATTGTCAATACTGAGGACTGCACGAATAGATTGAGAATTGTATGACAAACACCTGGAAGAAGTCATATTGAATCATGAGAATAGAATACTCGGCACAAGGACGGTAGCATGCCATCTGCATGTTTGTACAGTTTTACTATTGCACCATGGGTTCGGTGAGGGAGTAAATATTAACGTCGCACTGTTCAGCTACACGTGGGCTTTTAGCGATTTTCCTCGTAATTTTGAACCATGATCAAGTGACGAGGACGACACCTTAGCTGGTATCCCTCTCTCCTAACTACCACAACACATTAACGGGAGGACATTCGAGCTCTCAACAGATTTAACGTGCATCGCTTCCCTACACGGCGGGTCTTAAGTGGTACTCGGCTCGAACTCATAACACACCAGCCACGACCCCTAGGCTACCGTGGCCACAAGGTGCTTTGGATGGAGGCAATTTCTAAAACTGTTTTAACATTTACTATTCGGAATCAGCCGATAAGTACGCTGCTATTGAACGTTTTATTTTTCCGTGTGTATTGCTTTTTCTGCCTGCGTCTCAAAAAGGCACTTCCGCCCATACATTTCTGTACAAAAATTATTTGTTTTAGTGGGGTCTGCCACCCCTAGAAGTCTGTCCCATAGTTTTAGAATCACCCTGTAGTTTCTGATTTTTTTTTAATAATACCACATAAAAGGCCATCTATGGACCATCAATTCGCGTTATTCACAACCAACCCTTCGGAAGAAGAGAATCGTGATATTTAAATTAGCTTGCTATACATAGTCGAGGTTTTCTAGCTTGAAAAAAATAGTAGAAGAGAAGATATACTCGAGTCAGATGAGATTGCTACTGAAAATATAATATTAGAATTATTGTGATTTGAGGCTTATTAGGGACAGAAAAGAGAAACACAATACACATAATAAACTTAATAAACAGTGATTTATTTTCCAGTTTATTTTGGTCTTTTTTTGTAGTACTCTTTTTCGAAATTCAACTTATACTTCATGTCATATTGTACCTGCGTCAGCTATAGTGACGTCACTATTCAGGCTTGGTGCCATTCTGTTTAATGTTACATTGACTTCCAATTTGAATGTTACGCTTTTGGTGCCATCTTGGCGTTGTTTTAAAACTACCGTTGAAACTATAACTTACACCAAAATAGCAATTTATCACAAAAATAAAAAGATTAATGAAAAATGTGATCGTTTTTGATTTTGTGGTGGTCTTTTCCCCGCAAGTTAAAACTAGTAATAATACATTTTAAAATCGTCAAATAACTTAGATAATCTTTTTCGGTTAATGAGACTCAATATAAAATAATATGTTGCGCGTCTGCATCTATATATATAGCCAATTCTAATCATACGCCCCAGCTCAGGAATCGTCCTTGTTCAGTGTTTCTCAGACTGTGGGGCGGGAAAATCCTATGAGGGGGCGCGAGCATACATAAAAGTCGAGAATAAAAGATTATTTTAAAAAGTTATGAACATTTACTTAAAGAAAGCAAAACAAAATACATTCTGACATTAGAAAAATGTACGTTATACTTTTATTATCTATTCCAATTTAAAAACCAGAAAAGAAAAGCAACATAATACTTTTTTTATTACTTAAAAGTATATATGTTTTACTTAAATTATCTATTACTTAAAAATAACTTAAAATACCTATTATTTGAAAGTAACATTACAAAAATTTAATACTTATCTTGATAATTTGACTAGTTTATAATTAAGGTAGTTTTAGCGTCAAAGTACATTATTATTGTATTCAATACATTGTTATCGTATTGGGGGAGAGCGATGAAAATTATGATTGAAAATTGGGTCGCAAGTATTGAAACTTTGAGAAGCACTGTCCTAGTTACAAGATAGTGTTCCGAATAATGAGGTTAATTGCCAAAAGTCCTTTGGTTGTTTCTGAATACGAAGTAAGTTAAATGTTAAATTAAATCAAATTAAAGCAATTCGAAATGGGAGTAATTTTTAACCTGAGATGCATTTGAAGTGCCCTGCCATCAACTTTACACGTGCTCTTATAATAATTTAATATTTTAACGTTCCATATTTTAGGTCGGCTGGGTTGCGTAATTAGTTTGTCGCTGGTTTTCTACACCAGTGATTGCGGGTTTAAACCCGGCTCAAGTCATTTAATTTTCATGATGCAGAAAAGCGACAGCCTCCATGTCGTACGATTATGTGGCATGTAAAAGATCCCTTAAGTACCTGTTTGGCTTGGGTGCTGTCGGCAAAATTAAAATTCCGGTGTCACATCGTCAGAGCTCAGGTGGCAACCCTCTGGGGGGTGAAAACTGGGCTTAAAATTACCTATGGTTGTTATTCCACCTATATGATGCCGTACTAAAAAGAAATACCATCTCCCAGGGAATGTACTGAGTCTGCAATGGTAAAACTCCAATCCACAGCCCCATTACAAATTTTAAAAAAACCCATTCCGTGTTTTCATATTTGTGTACATTTTTTGTTTTATCTGTTACAAAAAGAGTGACGTAATTATCCGCGTCTATCCCTTTGTCACCGATTATGTAACGATGTTTAAAACTTCAACACTTGCGCCAGCTTATGAAACTAAGAAAACACATTTTTTCCCCACAAATCTTCCCTCCAGTTTTCATTTGTTGACTCAAAATAGCCTCTTTGTTTTCCATCTAAGTTGGAGGAAGAGAGTTACTTTTTTCCATCATTCAGTTTCTACACATGGTAATAATAAAAGCTCGGGAAGCCTTACATTTAGAGTGCCTAAGCGCTAGGGGATGGTCTGTGAACTCTAAGTATAGTTCCAGTGGTAGTCTTGCTAGGGCTTCTCTGTTGACGTCTGGCCGACAAAGGTCATGCTATAAATAGGAATGGAAAATTCTTGCGAATTGTTTGGAACCACCTTATTTTGAGTAAAATGTTCTTTTTTTATTTACTCGTCTGTTTTCGTTGTTTTTATTCGGTGTCGCCACAACAATGGAGTTACTTGAAAGGATGCGTTAAGGGTATCCTCGCTTGCTGTAAAAGAATAAGAATCAAAATCAAAAAACTTTTTTGGCTACAAAACTGCTCCATGTTTTATTATACTGCTTGGATTTTTATGTGTGTATCCATTTTTCTCGTATAAAATATGTTTCCCACTTTTTCTCCAATTCTGTTATGACAAAGACACTTTACATATTAAAGTAGAAAATTACTAATTTATGAAATTTTTTTTTGAACTTTAAAAAGCGCAATATTATAAACCAGGGCTTGACACCCTAGGGCACGCGTGTCACATGTCGCATGCAGTACAATTCTTAGTGGCACTCTGCACTACTCTAGACGTTTGTCATTTTTTGATTGTTTGGAAGTTAATAAATTTGTAATGTACCTTATTTGACAAACAACTTCAGAATTATGGACATTAAAAAATTTTTGAAAAAATGAGAAAACATAACTTCAAAGATAAATTTACATCTATTTGGTAAATTATTGAATGTCACTGCTGGACAGATTTAATGGTTTGAAGAGAGAGAAAATTGCATGTACTCTGCTTTCCAGTTTTGTTTCTGCATATCTAAGTAAAAATTCTTTCCTCATATGAAAAATAGTTCGAGTCAGCAAAGAAATTGTTTAACAGTCGAATTCTCAGAATTGTGTCAAATTGCAAGTAACAAATTATACCCTTGATTTTGCGATATGAAAGTGTAGAGTGGTGCAAACACTAGGTTCGCATCGAAATTTTTGTTTAACTATAATGAAGAAAAATACATGTTGTCCATTTCTTATTTTAATAAATATGTTTGAAAATACGTAATATAGGTACAATTTTAATTTTTTTTTATTTTTGTTGAAAAAATAGTTATATTTTGTGCTGTTTATTTTTATGTTAAGAAATACTTTTAAGTGATGCAAAATTAATTTATAATAAAACTGTAATTCTCTATTACTGATCTCTAAGTGCCTTATCGCGGGAAACATTGTTTCAAAAATGTCCTATTGTGGTACGCTGAATCATATTGGTAGATTGATTTGGCACACCTCAGCTAAATGGCTACTGACCCCTGTTATAAACAGTGATGCGTGAACTTCAACGCTAAGAATTTTCATGAGAAATTTATCGGTTCACCTTTTGCGCAAACTCTCG
Organism: Trichonephila clavipes; assembly: GCA_019973935.1. NCBI lineage: Eukaryota > Metazoa > Arthropoda > Arachnida > Araneae > Nephilidae > Trichonephila > Trichonephila clavipes. Next base: position 261,894 of record BMAU01021177.1, on the reverse strand, counting down.
TAGATGCCAACCTGAAAAGGACGGTATGAGTCAAGCGTTGAACACGATTAATTGTTGTTTCCGGATTTTATGGTATTGGTTTTTCTACAAAGAAAACAAAAATGAGAGCCTAGTCCAACCATAACGTTGGTGATTCCGGCAGCAGAGTGGTCATAATCACGAACTAATGACCGGCGTTGCTTTATCTAAGTCATGAATCCGAGTTCTAGGGCCAGCTAAAGAACTGCTGTATCGAGGATTTGATCCAAGTTAATCCTCTCAATGTAACCAAGGTAACTTGGTTTGAAGTTTGGATAGTTAGGTGTCCTCTCGGATGTCATTTTAGTCTTTTGATCTTGGCTCAAAATTGAGAGATTCATCGCCAATAGCACTAGAAGGGGCGTAACGTACACCCCTGCAGCCCTCGCATCGTGAGGGAGAAGGGGCAAAGCCTGCCTGATGCCAAGTGCGTATTTAACCAATTTATTAAATATTAAAGCCAAAACTTGATTTTGCTGGGGGAAAGGATCTAATATTCTCCGTTACGCCAATGAGAACTAATTTTAAATCGAAGTGCAGCCGGTAGGTTGGCGTAGTTTGTTTGGGGCTGGCCTTGTACAAGTAAGGCTGCGGGTCCGACCGCGGCCCAAGTCGCTAAATTTTCTTGATGCAGAAAATTGACAGCGTTCATGTCGTATGATTATGCGGCATGTGAAAGATCCCTAGAGTGCCCGTTTAGCTTGGGTGCTCTCGGCAAAATTAAATTCCTAATACGATTTTGCATGATCAGAGCTCAGGTGCCTCCCTCTGCAGAGGATACTGAACATCAAAATTACATTGTGGTGATTGGTATTCCACCTATATGCGTGAGGGGGGTGCCTCACAGGTCTTTAATGGAAAATACTAATCAACAGCCCCATTGGGAATAAAAAAAATTTTAGTGGGACATTTTTAATTTTAAAAAATCATTCAACCAGAATGTTTTCATAAAAAAAATTAAAAGAAGGATATTTTTGATAATGTATTGAAAAACTTATGATTATATATATATATATATTCGTAATAGGATTATTAGGAATAATGCATCAACATATATATATATATATATACACTTTCATATATAGAATAATTAAATGGCCGAAGCTGCCAATTGAAATTTTTTTCCCTTCGTGCAAACCTCTAGAATGAATAGAAAGGGGAGGGTGGCAAAAAAACTTCTGAGTGTCTGAATTCTTTATTGCATAAATTTAGTTGACGTGCTGTGGAAGTTTAAAGAGGGGAGGTTAGTTCAGGAGTCCTTCTTTTCTCTTGACTGTGGTTTACATTTTCGAAATCTATTGCTAGCAGCCGTCGTGTTATTTTAAAATGCCACGTTTATCATTTGTATAAATATAGATATGTTAGTCTCTTCAATAAATGAACGGAAATAATTATGTATTAAAAATAATTAATAGACTTACAGAGTCACATAAAAAGACGAGTCCTTTTAAATTTTGAGACATAAAATTAACATTTTTCGTACATTTTACCTACTGAATGCGGAAAATTCTTGTAAATTAGTCTTCATTTCTTGGCTAAAAATAGTACAAAACTTATGACTCCCAATGCGCATTTCGAAAGCACTATTTTAATATCAAGATAGAACTCAAAAAAATCTTAATTTGTAGGTAATACCACAAATGACTTGATTTGAAATGTTATGCGAACACCTCTTACATCAAATCATTCTTAGAACTCTTTATATGTGATAATACGCTTCTACTTATCTTACGATTCTCTTAAATAGTTGTCATTAGTAATAACTCTCTTCCTCTGAATTAAACTCGGAAAACTTCTCTAAACCGCTGTTCCCAGCCGCCGGTCTATTTAAACAGTAATGTCTATTTGCATGTACTACAAAAGGAGAGATTCTCACATCAAATAACGTACTAAAGTAGTCCTAGAATTTAGTAAATCTGATGAATATTCGTCTAATAGACTAGCCAACCCTGCAGAAGCATAATTTGTGTTTTCTATCCATGTAAGAAATGCAGAATGACAAAGCACTTATCCAGTTCTTCCCAAACTTTCAATATTTGCGACCCAATTTTCAATAATAATTTTATTTGCACTCCACCGTACAATAACAATGTATTGCAGACAGTAAAAATAAACTTTGACATAAAGCTACAGTGCTACTTTAATTATAAACCATACAAATTATTAAAATAAGTATGAAATTTTGTGCATGTCAATCCCATGAGAAGCATTGGTAATTATTAAACTTGTTCAGTTCCTTCTATTAACTCACACCCTCTATGTATTTACTTATTTAGCTTGGTGGAATTTTCAATCGTTAAATAAAATACATTTTAAAGCGCTCAATTGAGCTGAAATTTTATATGCACGATTGGTTTGGATGGCAATACAATAACTTAATTGTAATTAATAAAAATTAATTGATTAAAACTAATTATTTAAAGAATTACAAATACAGCCACGTTGGCATCATTTTTGGTGACTTGTGTCAAAACTTGAAAAGGTTTCTTTCTCACGTTTTAAAGCATTATGTTGAACTGAAATTTTATATACACGATTGTTTTGAATGACACAACGATACTTTAATGTTAATTAATAAACATTAATTACCACACTTAATGTTGTGACTCTGTCATATGTATGTACATATTTATATTAATTGTAACTATTTAATAAAAAGTAGCTAAAATAAAATTTTGTTTGTTGATCTAAGTAGGAATTGACTTAAATTTTTTTTTTTTTTTATATTACTTACTGTATTGGAATTCTTTGGGAACAAATAATTAAAAAATTTTAGTATGGATAATACAAACAGCACACATAGATTTACAAATTTATTAATTCTCAACGAAAATTTCTATTTGATTTTTTTTTAAAAAAAAAGGCATATTACTAACTTCCTCTGTTTTGAAAACCAACAATCTTGTTGTAAAATAAGAACCGGTTCCAACCAGACTGCCTTGACCTAAAATTTGAAATGTTGAAAACTTTCAACATAGACACAAAGGCTGCAACAACAGCTACTGACAGCCACAGCAGATTTATTCTCGCAATTCTAGCCCTTCATTTGAACAAAAACCCGCTAAATATACCACTCCACAAGAAACACGAACATTTGAGAGGAAAAAGTTACCAAACTTCCTTCCCCCCCTGTTGTGCTCACCAATCAAATAAAAGGAAAGGCAGACTCGGAATCCCGAAAGAAGAAAGTCAGTGACTCCAGCCTTCCCCCAATGAAACCATAAAATGTAAACTACGAACTGGTGGAAAAAAATTCTGGCAAGGGAAATCAGTCCCAACGGAAATGCGTTGGTTTTTCCGGAATTCGAATGCATTGATATTATGAAGAGATGGGTTGGCCAAAACAAATGAGATTTTTTTACCGAGAATTCTGAAAGTTCCATCCTAAATTTAGTTCTTATCTTTCGAAAGTTCTCGGTTTTTACGAAAATTTGCTAAGTGTGCGTGCATAACAAAATTCCAAGAAATATTTAATGAACAATTTTTTGGGTTTCATACTCAACTAGCCATTCCCCGCCCGCTTCGCGTAGTTTTTCATTATATTGTATGACTATATATTGTTATCAAAATTTTTTTACCTAAATTCTATTATTAAATATTTAATGTATTGAAAAAATTCCTACAAATTTCATGTATTGATTTAAAAGAAAATCAGGATTTGAATTTCTGAAGTGGAACTATATTTATCTTTTATGCCTTCTTACACCCGAGCCCCTTCGGATTCGATTTCAGCAAACCTCATATTTGAAGGATCTCTAGTCAAAGAAAGAAACATACTTGCCATTTTTAGAGTCTGTAGGTGGCCGCGGTAGCCGAGTGGTATAGGTATCGGACCGTGGCTTGCCTTGTCACGAGTTCGAGCTCAGTACCACTAAAGACCCGCCGTGTAGGGCAGCGATGCACGTTAAATCCGTCGAGAGCTGAAACGTCCTCCCGTTGGTGTGGTGTGGTAGTTAGGAGAGGGTGTGCCAGCTCAGGTGTCGTCCACGTCCCTTGACCATGGCTCAAAATTACGTGGTCCGTCGCCAAAAGCCCTCGTGTAGCTGAACAGAACGACGTTAATATTCAATCAATCAATCAATCAATTTAGAGTCTGTAGATCTAATAATTCAAGAACGGGTTTTTTTTATCTACAATTCCATCGTAACATCAGGCGGCCTCTTTGGGATCGATTTAAAAGAAAAAAATTTATAGCGGAACTCTACTCAAGAGAAAAAACGTATTTTTTTTCCAAATTTCAAGTTAGAAGAGTCTAATAATTGAGAAACGAGATTAAATCTACAACACCCTCACAACCCTCCTTCGCAGTCTTATAGCCGCAAAATCCGTTCTTAGGGAATCGCTAGTTAAGTAAAATTCCATATTTTCCAAATTTTAAACCTATAGATGTACTAGTGTCATTGAACGCCTGGAATGTTGAGGATGTTATGCAAATTAAATCTGTTGAGAATGGAAGACCTCCTTCCGTTCGTAATGTGGAAGTTTGGGTTTCCATCTTAGGTGTCTTTTTCGTCCCTTACCCCCTTCCCGTCAGACGCTTCTCTGAGCGAAAGAGAATCAAGCGCCCCCGGCCTGAGAGGCCACCGACATATTTTAACCTCTTCCCCAACTCCTAACCAATTTTAAATCAAAACACCGGTAAGACGACCTAAGGTAAGGTCTAAGAATAGCAAATACACCAAATTGTTTGATGAACAAAATGAAGCTTAAACTTTTTTTTTTCAATGGGGTTGCAGGTGGGTATTTTGACTATTGTACATTCTCCTGAAGCTGGTATCACTTTTGAGTGCGGCACCACAGAGGCACTAAACATAACCAATTGCCGCAAGTAATTTCAACGCCCAGTTTTCTCCCCAGTAACTAAGTGAATATTAACGTCGCACTGATAAGCTACCCGAGGGCTTTTGGCGACGAACCTCGTCATTTTGAACCATGGTCGAATGATGAAGACGACACCTGACCTGGCACCCCCTCTCCTAACTACCACACCACACCAACGAGAGGACGTTTGAGCTCTCGACAGATTGAACGTGCATCGTTCCTTTGCACGGCGGGTCTTTAGTGGTACTGGGCTCGAATTCACGACACGCCAGCCACGATCCGATGCCTTGACCACTAAGCTACCGCGGCCCTAGTTTTCTTCCCAGAGGGAGGCACCTAAACTCGGAAGATGCGAAATTATGCTCAGAAATTTAATTTTGCCGAGAGCACCTAAGCCAAACAAGACTTTTCTTACAAGTCTTAGAGGCTAATGATCAGGAGTGATGTAACATAAATTACAATTCTTAGCAAATAGCGCCTGAAATCCTACTCACTACCTTTAGGATAAATTAACCACCGAACCTATATCTATAGCCGATTTCTTAACTCACTAGAGTCCGCTGTATCATTAAAGTTTAATATTACATCGCTTACCAATATTCCACGGCGAACAGCTACCAATCTTTATATCTTCTATCTAATACTGTAATCCAACTTGATTCGGCAACTAGGCAACCTTCTGGCTTCAAACCCAATTCTATATGGTTCTTATAATTCTTCCTAAGACTTTCTAAGACCTCCTTTGACTTCTAAGACTCTCTCGCGAATGCTTAAGCTCCCACATATATAATCATTCCTAATCTACATATCGCGTTTTCTTCTTGAATTGTTTGGAATGAAATTCCATTCTAGCCCTAAAGATTCCTCAAGAGGACTTTAGTGAAAGGCGCGATAAAGCCCCGTTACACATTTAGTATGAAATCTTTTCAGATTTGGGACGTTGAAATAAATTGTAGTATATCACAAAACACTCTTATTTTGAATACAATGCATGATTGCAATAGAAATTACTTTTAAAAACTCTTCTTTGGAGTTATGACACAATCGACAGCACTCGGCATCACAAGCCAGAAAGGGGTCTGGACAAGGCGGGTGAGGATTGAGGGCAGATCGGACTGTGGCGTGCTACCCACCACGAACAGTGAGGAAACTATTGGGAAGAGTGTCCGCTCAGGGGCATTTAAAAAACTGTTTTGCTGGCCCCTGATGCCAGCTGCGTAGGGTTAAATGAGATTCACAGAGTTAAGATGTCCACCATCAATAGCGTTCACGTTGCTTCAGAGTGTGGTCTTCAAACTTTTTCAACTCACAGAACCCCTGGAGCTTGAAAGTGCTTTCGTGGAACCTTTATGGATTCCTTTTTTCTAAAGAAGTCGATAGTGAGGTATAGACGTGCAATCAAATAATTTTGTGACTTCTGATTATTGGAAAAATAATAAAACTAAATACTAGCAACTCTCTCTCCCTCGAAACTTTTTTTTACTACGAAAAAATACCTTTCGTACTGTATAGTCGTAAATGTTTTAGAAAGTAACATCAGTGTGGCTTTTGTTGTTGCAGATTGGATGACAAATAATTTATATTAGGATCGTAAGATGTTATTTTTAGAAGAATGCATGCTGAATTGGAGTCATCAGCCAAATGGTTTCTAAGCATTTAATTATTTTTGCTGTGGTTCGTTCACTTTTTTGACAAGAGGATTTGTGATTTGTTTCAGAATGTCATTTTATGGACGATATTCTGTATATCACTGTTTCAGAACATAAAACACACACCGCTTTGTCGCCTTTAATTATAATGTCATATTTCTAAATTCATCAATTTTGAAATTGTCTGTTACACTTACTACCTCGCACTTTTTGTTCTTTTGCTAAACTAACCATATTAAATAAGTTAAAAATCGTAAATGTAACACAAACTTTTAAATACAGTTGTTTCGACGAAAGTGATTATGCTACGCGTAGAAAAATCTTGCATCATAAGCAGCTGTAGTCCTCGACGTAACTAAGGCAAGACAATAAAAAATGAGGGTGCTCCCCGCCGCCCGCAACCGATCACTCGCGTTTGTTCATAATACTTTGTCATTTTGAAATAAGATGCAAATTATTTTGATCACTAACGTGCCCAAAATATTTTGTCGTGTGCCATTGATGGCACGCGTGCCACTGGTTCGCTATCCATGCTCTACATCTACTTCGAAGAATGCATCTCAAAATAATATTTAAAGTAGATCATGTTATAGGCATTTTTATGTAAAGGCAATAACATAAAAAAGTATTGCATTTATTTAATTAAAAAATTCTAATCTATTTTTTAAAGAAAATTTACTCATTAATAACATTAATTTGGGTTTCAAGTGTCCTCTACCCATGCATTATATTTATTAAGTATGACATATGTTTGAGTATTTTTAACATAAGCAGTCGAAGTCTAGGTCTATCGAGATTAAATGCGATCGCATTACATATTCTGAGTTTAATTTATTTTTATGCGGGATTTTTTGTAGCAACCTTACGTCGAGAAATTTATTTCACTTAAACACAGTGTTTTGAATGGCATTAAAATGCTTATAGCTGTGTGAGAAATCCGTGTATTTTGCGTTTATTACTAAAAGTTTAGAAGCTGTTATTGCTTTAATTTAGATTTTAACAACTCTTGTGATATATTGTTCCCTTTCCTTTCATTATAGGTGTTGTTTTCCACAAATGTAAAAAGGTGCATATTTCCCTTTAGAAAACTATTTAGTTTTTCCAAGACTTTGTGGTAACTAACGAATATATAATTATCTTGTGGAACCCGAGATAGTAAACAATAGAATATTTACAATCTAGTAGGAAATAATATATATATATATATATATATATATATATATATATATATATATATATAAGATAAAACGCGCGTTTTAATAATCTTTTATTATACTATAACAAAAGTTTAATAAGTGCTGCAAAATAAAGTTATTATATATAAAGAAAACTTTCAGCTTTAATGAATAAGGGGGAGGGAGGAGCTTTAGATACTTGTAACTATACAAACTTCATGGAGAACTTGAATCCATTCTGCATACATATTTAAATCTCGATTTTTTATTGTGACTCGTGGAGCCCCTGTGTATGCTTTGTGGAACATCAGGGTTCCGTGGAACACAGTTTAAAGACCACTGATTGTAATGAACTATCAATATCTCCTTGAAGATATGCTGAAACAAGTGTGAAACTAGTTTTTAATGAAAGGGCGGGGGTTGCTTACACAGAGAAATGAGATTGCAGGAAACCTACAAATCGTCAAAGAGATTTAAGGTTGCTAGCTTATAAAATATATTAAACCATGCATGGCGAAAATGCAGTGTTACGTGACTCTGATGGAATCTCACAGCCGTTCTCGTGTAAAATAGTTAATGTTTGTTTCCCTTGAATAAAAGAAAGGATATATATATATATATATATATATATATATATATATATATATAACCTCTCATTTGGTGAAATCGTGAAGATGTCAAATGAACCTTTAAGCTATTTTTCTCTCAACACATTTTAAAATAGAGTTTTATCTGCAAAATCAAAATAATGGTTTGAAAAATATTTGGTGATACAGTTCGTTGCAAAACACGAAAACATATCAAATGCATTATCGTGTCGTCCTTGATCGTCGGTTTCCGTGGCTTTAATCGTTTTTCAATCTCGACAGAACTTACCAATTGCACACATATTTGTCATATTTTAAATTTACAAATGCATTTATTTTATGTGCAAACGCATTTTAATCGGAAATATATATTTTATGCAAATGGATTGCTGAGGACACTTCATATAAATGATGTGTTTCATCTATTTCTTTTAATCTATATTGATTTCATATTTCAAACCCATACTTTGAATGATAATCTTTTATGAAAATATGCTTTAAAATCCTCCATATTCAATTCAACAAACGGACCAGCTAAATTTTAGACTCTCATCATTTCATAGCTTCGAAACTTGGAAATAATTGTCAGAAAATGAAATGATATTGGTTACAAAGAGAGAGAAAAGCAACCCCTTATAATATGTGTAAAATATCTGTGTAGGCTTCCTTAAAATTAATAATATTCATTATTTATTTAAAAATTTTATACAAATAAAAAATAATGCTTATTAAGTATATAATCATGGGTAGCTTAGTAGTTAGAGCATAGGACTCCAGACCGAAGAGCCCGATGCCACCAAATGCCCTCCGAGTACAAACGGAGTACGTGCTTGCTAAATCAGTGGGTCCGAAAGTCTTGTGGGTGGTCGCAGCAGAAACCACGGCTGATGGGGGCTGAAGAATATTTCCCTCTCAAATTCTATGCCTTAATTGTGGAGGTGGAGATATGTGGTATCACCATCTATCGTGTAGAAGTCCAATCTGTCTCAGGCTCTGGCAACTTTCATTCCTTCCCTTTGGGAAGTACACGAACAACAACAAGAATATAATCTATAAAAAAAGCAGCAATATTTATTTTAAGAAATATATAGGGTGGGGCAAATAAACGTGAACCAGGCAAGTGGGTACGATTGGACGAGAATATGACGCGTCCACCATCGTTTATTGAGATTAAAATGAAGGGGATGTGCATCTCTTCTTTATTTTTGATGAAGCATGGTTTCCCCTGAGAGGTTATGTCAGCTCACAGAATGACAGGTTCTGGGCAGCGGCGAATCCGCGTAATTCCACCACACAACATTACATGATCAGAAGGTTGGTGTTTGGTGTCTGCACGCCGCATTATTGGTCCCTTCTTTCAAAGGATGGTTAATTCGGAGTGTTACATTTCTAGAACTTTGAATCCATTTGTGGCAGAATTAACCGATGAAGAAAAGAGCTACAGTTACAGGATGGTGCAGCTGCCCATACATCCGGTCGAACCAAGGATCCTATTTACACAATCTGCATTCCTGACAAAGCAGGGATTCGTCTGGTCTCAGCCCTAGATGGCCACTCAGGTCACTTGATCTGTCAATGTGTGATTACTTTAGTGGGTAACTTTCATGTCTGAGGTGTTTTTCAGCAACCCTCATTGAGATTGCAGCAATTCTAACTTTGTGATATCCCCACCATTGGGGACACCATCTCTCCACTATCCACGCAACCTACGTCTGAGGGAATGAAAGATGAACCACTAAACTCAGCCATAATAAATTAGTTTGTTATGATCTTAATTTATATGCAATACAACAACACTAGAATAGGAGGATAGTGATCAAGAGTTATGAGACGCAAAACGTATTACTGATAGAGTAAATAACCACTGAATCTATCCTTATAGATTAATTCCTTACTTAATAGTATCCGCTCTATCCTTAAAGTTTAAATAAACAAGCTTACCGCTATTGCATTGCACGCACAGCTACGGTCCGTAAATCATTAATTTATCCTTTAATCTGACTTGCTCTGACTAAGGCAATGCTTTTCTGGTCTAATAATTCTACTTCTTCCCACTAATAATTCTACTGGACTGGCACTACTAGACCGACTCACAGAATTAAGACTCTTCTCCTAGAACTTTATCTAGCTTCACTTAGCTTAGCTTACTTAGCGCTCAGAGCTTCACTTAGCAATCCTCGCGAATACTAACGTTCTAATATATATGATTCCTAATCTGCATAACCCCGCTTTCTTCTTGGGTTGGTTGGAAAGAATTGCCATTCTGGCCCCAAAGAAACCCCAAGAGGATTAGTATAAGGGATTCCGATAAAACACGTCACAACTTCCCAGCTTCGATTTGCCTGCCGGAAATCGCTGACCAAGGCCCAAAGGTGCCAAGAGATGAATGATGATCATTTTCAACGTCTGCTATAAGCAGGTTAATGAACTAAGTCCTTTTCTTTGTCTTGTTTCTTTGCAACATGGAACTCTGTTCTACGGGCCACTTTTATTTGTCCCACCAAGTATAATTTGATTCCTTATATTCATGATCTAATATATAATGATATAGAATGGCTATTGCACGTTTAATCGGCCAAGGCTCAAAGTCTTTAGGTTGGCATGATATAGAAGTTTGGAGAAGGAGGTGCCAGCTCAAGTATAGTCTTTATCATTTGATCGTGTTTCAGAATTTCGAGGTAAGTTGTTATTCATTACCCTCGTGTAGCTTCTTGGTGTTGCGTCAATCTCTCTTATTAGATACATATAAACTCCTCAAAAGGGAAATTGCAACACCAAGAAATAGAGCACGTAGCGCCATGCAAATATCAGGGGCGACAGTGGTGAGATGGATATGCAAATGATCAAATTTGTGCACGCATCTGAACATGTGGTACTCGTATTCGGTCTAAAAAAACCAGCAACTTTCCCTTCTCATAAACAGTATCTGAGATTTTGTATACCATATGTGACTTTCGAAGAAGCGTAGAAAATGTCTCTGAAACGTCGGCGAACTCAATACCATCAGTTAACGATCGGGGAACGTCACCATATTATCGAACTCCATGAGCTGGATTTGTCGCTGCGCACAATAGTAACTTGTTTTGTGCGCAACGTTGTGCCAAACCATCGATTCAGGAAGGTCTAAGTGCACGACGAAGATGAAGCGGTGTACAGAGATGCACGTCAGAGCGCACGGACTGGTGTATATGCCAGTAGACTGTTCGAGACACTTTCTCCACGGCATGTAATATCCGAATCTGGTTATTTCCAGGAAAAGGTGGATCTGTGTCCACCCAAACCATGGACAACATACTGCATGAAGCACAGTTACTTGCGTGGGTTTCCAGTAATAGGGGTACCATCGACCACTCAACACAAGACTAGACACTTAGCGTGATGTCATCGTCATTGTACCTGGAGCATCGAATCGCATGAAAGTTGTTTACGGATAAATTTTGTTTCTGAGTGTGAAGGAGTAACAGTGACCCGTAATACAGTACGTACTAGACCATTTCGCCGAGCTTCAAACCGGTCTTACACTGAGCATCATGATTTGGGGTGACATAATATCTGATCACAGGACACCTCTTGTACACATTGACGGCCATTTGACAACGGACCGCTATGTCACTTAAATTGTGAAGTCTGCTGTTTTACCCGCATTGCAGGACGCACCCAAGCCGGCAACTATCTAGATCTGAATTCCATCCATCACCTGTGGTATCTCATTGGATGTGACATGAACCGAAGACCACTAGCACAAACCGTGGCTAATCTGTGCAAAGTAGTGGATGTGGCTTGGCAACGTAAGCTAAGGCCAACATCAATGGACTAATGAATAGATTCACCAGATTGAGGCATGAATAGATGTCTAAGATGGGCACATTAGATACTGAATAAATGGGTTTGTAATGATTTTATTTGTCTGTTTTTTTAATCATTTGCATATCCACCTCACCACCATAGTTCCTGAAATTTGCATGATGCTACGTGCTTTATTTCTTGATGTTACAATTTATCTTTTGAGTTTTGTATGTATATTATATGTATCATAAAGTACATAATATATATATATATATATATATATATATATATATATATATATATATATATATATATATATAATAGATCCTCTTTAAAATAGGTTTTCTCTTGCATTTTTGATCATAGTAAAATTTTTTAAATATATATTCCTTATTTCTATCACAAGGAGATCCTGCAAATTTAGAGGAGGACTTATAATTGAACTCTAATCTATTTATCCTTTAAAACTGTAACCGTCAAACTGACGTGGAGTGGAAGTGGTGTCTTTATGGGTGTCTCGGCGGGGAAGTTTGTTGAGTATGTTGCTTGCTCATCTTCATCACTTGATTGTGATTCAATCACCAATAACTGTCGTTCAGCTTTGAGAGAGCGACAGTAAGTTATAATTGTTTGCGTAATAATTCATATAAATAACGTCTCAAAAACGTATTTATTTCTTTGTTTACTGCAGTGTATAAATGACACCTTGAAAGGTGCATTATTATCTAGAATAAGAAATGTATATCTTTATAACAAAGATGCTTACATTTTGTCTAAAATGAAATAGACAAACAATATCTATGTAACATATAGCTACAAATATTTACAAAGAATTTTATGAATGCTTTAGTCTTTCTTTTCTTCTTCGACATTCGTGACAACAATTTGCATTTCTCATCCGGGAAAACCGGAATGTTCACGCCATTCGAATAATATTCACAGAACGAAAAGCGGAAAATATCTTTGGGTGCTTAACTTTGTTTGCAGACGCATCTTCCACGTCTGCGTTGCCCCCCTTCTTTTTCTTCTACGTATTTATAGTTTCTCGAGTTGTTTTTGAGATCCTTTTCTTTTATCGATAGCCTTCGATCATATCCGCAATGCTTGAATATACTCAATTTCTCGAGTCGTCCGTTTCAGAAAGCGTGTTTGGAATCAAAGATACGTGAGGGGTAATCATAAAACATTCTTGTTGCTGTCCTTGAAAATACAACATGGAAATATTTGAGCATAGCAACGTCTCTGAGTAGCTTCCTCTGCGGTAGATATCGAGTAGTGTTCATTGTTGTAATAGAAATGTTTGGCTGAGCCATCTTAAATAAATCTTCATTGATTTGGCAGTTAGGAAACTCGGCTACCATTATATTTAAAAACCAAATATGGGTCATTTAAATTTTTGTAATTGATATCAGAATTATTGTCTCAATTGTAACTAAATTACATTGTTATCAAATTAAACAATTAATCCAATTAACGCAGTTAATTTATTTGAAAAGTAGACTATTTACGCGAAGCAACCCCTTTTTTACCGCTTGATCTTATTTTCCTTCTAAAAATTGAGCTTAATTTAAATTTTGTAAAATGTTCATGGAATGTTTCTGAATTGTGGATGTTTATTCACGCCACATTTGAGTACAGCACGAGGCTATATGAGCCGAACTTCGTAATGTTGAGCAATAGTCAAGTAACAAGAACGACAACTGAACTGGAAACCTACAGCTCAAACTTCCACAGCATGAAGGCCACGGTAGCCAAGTGGTCAAGGTATCGAATCATGGCTGGCGTGTCATGAGCTCGAGACCAGTACCACTGAAGACTCGCCGTGTAGGGGAGCGATGCACGTTAAATCTGTCGAGAGCTCAAACCTTCTCTTGTTAGTGTGGTGTGGTCGTTAGGAGAGGGGGTGCTAGCTCGGGTGTCATCCTCGTGACTTGAGCATGGCTCAAAATGATGAGGCCCGCGCCAAAAGCCCTCGTGTTGCTTAACTAAACAGTGCGACGTCAATCTTCACTCACTCCACAGCATGAACGTGGCCAGGGTATCCTAGTGGTCATGGCCGCGGTCTAATGTCATGAGTCTGAGCGTGAGGACTCACCTAGTGTAGGCTGTTGAAGTTCAAAGCCCTCTCGTTGCATTGTAGAAAGTTTGAAGAGGAAGGTGACAGCTCGGGTGTCACTTGACCGAGATTAGAATTACGTCACCAAGAGCCCTCGTGTTACCTTAAAAGCTCACTTCACACCATGAGGACCGGCGACAAATATTAATGTGGCTGCATTAGCTGAGTGGTCATGACCGTAATTATCCAGTACCTGTATTTAGTTCTGATATCACTGAAGGCCCACCGCATCAAAAGATAGATGCATGTTAAATAAATCGTGGCTCAAAATCCGTATGGTGGACTGATGTGGAAGTTTCAAGAGTAAGTTGCCAGTTCAGAAGTCGTTCTTTGTCACTTGACAGAGACTCAAACTTACGAAACGCTTCACATTATCTTTTTCGTAGCTTCATTATATGACGTAATTTGAAATCAGTCAATCATTTTTCTTGTATTTAAAGATTAATATACAGGGTGTCCCAGGATTATTGGTATAAACTTAATGGGGAGATAAGGGGCATCACAAGGATTCAGATTTGCATAGCAGTCAATGGTTAGAAACGTCTTCGTTCGACACTAGGTGACTTTGTTCAGAAGAACATTGGACGAAACAGACCTGTATTACCGCAGTCATTTAAGCAGTCATCGCCCGCAGAAGAGTATGGAACAGTTTTACGAACACCTACATGGCAGATATGCACTTGACTCACGGATTTGCAAAAGGAATTGCACGAGTAGCAGAATGCTTGTATCACGATAGGTACCCACAGAGAGATGCAACGGACCGCTGGATGTGCTTACAACATTGCATCACTATTTGTATATATATATGGATCATTACAAGGTAATAAGTGTAGTGAGGGTGAGCCACGAGGGGCATGAACTTCCAGCATGGAACAAAACGGGCAAGATACCGTTTGAAGGAATCTAGTATTAGCGTAAGAGCTGTCGCTGCCATAGGAGAATCTCGGAGTAGTGTTCATCGTGTTTTGCCACGTCAAGGCAAACCACAACACTCATACAATCATCAAAGAGTACCATCACAAATTGTGATACAAATTAGTAAACATCCAGCGGTGCGGAGCATCTCTCTGTTGGTACTTACGTGATACAATCTTTCTGATACTCTAGCATTTCCTGATGAGAATCCGTGAATCCGGTGCATATCTGCCAGTTTGACATTTGTAAAACGTTCCATACTCTGAGAGGGATGACAGCTCAAATGGCAGCGAGAATGCAGGTCTGTTTCCATAAATTCTGTTGTGAACAACTCCATCTAGTGTCGAACGAAGACGTTTCCAACCATGGGTTGCTATGCAAATATGAATCTTTCATATCCACTACCTCCGCTTAAAATATATCCCGATGATTCTCTGGGACACCCTGTATATCGTAGTTACAGATTTTTGTAGATAAATGAATGTTTTGTTCTGCTTCGTTGGTCATGGTCGAGAAATTATGAACGCCCTTGATTTTGTTTTTACCAGTCGTGGGATTAAGTTTTTTGATGTCACAAATGACTCACTTGGATATATATATGCTTACAGATTTTTCGAAAACTAAATTCTTCAAGTTTTGACATGGTGTAAAAGTTCGAAAAGTGGAATGCCAGTTATGGTATCAACTTCATCACTTGCTCGTGTTCAAAACTAGAAGACTTCACCGACAGCCTTCACTTTTCTTCAAATGTGACGTTAGTAATTGATCTATAAATCAATCAATTGGTGCTACTTAGAAGAACAAGATAAACTAATAACATACAATATGACAACCAACAAACAACAATAGATAAGCAATCCACCAATAAACTAGCTGGACAATAATATTGTTTCTACTTTTATGATTGTCTTTCGCAATTCTTTCAACCATTATATTAAATTCTTTTAATAAATTTTAGATATAAGTTAATCTATAAAGCTATCTTCAATTTATATATATACAATAAGATATGACAACAGAGGCCAAATCGATTTTAAAAATTTTTTTTATACAATCGAATTTTCACATCGATATCTACCCATGGCCACGAACACTCCAAATATTCGCCCTCCAAAAAAGAGAGGAGAGGAACAAAGACATTTATCCCGACTGCTATTTCTCTGAAGGGAGTGGCATCAATAACAACGCACCTCGTGGAAAGAAGGTAAAAATATAAACACCTATAATAATGATTCCGACTATTAGCGGTGGCAGCACGAGTTATTTCTAGCTTTCCCAGTCCATCAATACTTCTAGGTAATGTAGAATCGTACTGGAAATAATATTGATGAATCTTTCTTGGAGAAAAACTTTCCCGGAAGAGAAAAAGAAATTTGCGGACCGTGTTGTTTATTGGCTGGGCGCATGTTCCATCTTTAAATTCATTAATGAATGATGAGAAATTCTCCTTCGGTTTGTTTATTTTTCTTTCATGAGTTTTTGTTGGTTTGTTTTCTTCTTCGATGGCGAGATGTCCTGACATTTCTTTTTTATTTGACCTTGGGTTTTGTCCTTGGTAAAGGAAGATGAAATATTTTCTTTCCAGGAAAAGATGCTTAATGAATCTTTGAAGAATCCAATTTTATAGGAGAGAGGGAAATGTATTGAGTTTGGAAATATAGGGAAGAATGAATTTTATGAGACTTTCGGAGTTTAAAAAAAGATATTTTGTGGGTGCGTTTTGTTTGTTTATTCGGATACAATGATTGATTTCTAATATTCAAAAATTTGATTTAGAGTAGTCCTGGACACTTTAAGGCTTCACCGTCCACTTCGATGACGCGTAATGATATAGCGGGTCGTACTTTACATAAACATGCCTTTAAAATAACGTTAAAAAATGCAGGCTGTATTTAACTTTTCTATTTTACTACGATTAAATAAAATTAACAATTGATTCTTCATTAGTGATATATCTGTTTATTTTTCTTTCTCTAATTCATATAAATATATAGTTATATTAAACGTTTTTTTACTAATAGGGCTGCATATTAGCAACTTAGCCTTCGCAGGCAGGGCAAGTCCCCCAAATGTGAGAGTCACTTCATGTTGGCATCATATTGTGGCGGCCTTGCTACTAAATTTGGACACTAGATTTAATTTTTAATTCAAACTGTCGTCAGATGCTAAATATTGCCGTGAATTTTGCAGAGAGTACAAAAGCCAAATTGATACTCAAGGGATCTTTTACATGCCCCATGCGTGCCTACCACTTTCGCAACTACAATATCTATTAACTAAAGTCGGGGTCTAACCTGTAACCTTAGGCTTACGAAACGGGCACGTAGGCCATCAAAGGCCATCGGATGCATTTATATTCAGCATTGTACATTTTTTTTTCTAAATTGGCACCAGTTAATGAAGCATGTAATAAACTCATCGTCAATTTCATTTCCTAAAAATATAAGGATCCAAAGGACTTACAAAGTCATTTTGCAAAATATCTTAAGTTGGAGTATCTCTCGGATGTAATTTAAGTATTGTAAAAATTCCTTTTTTAACGTAGAAGTAAAAATCTGTATTTCTTTCCATTTTTGTGTTGCAGGCCAATGAACTTTTGCAGGTTTTCAGGAACGCTCTTCACGTCCATATCAAATGGGCGTAAAAAAAAGTTTTCAAACATTTTATATCATACTTTTCTAATCCCGGAAATTCTAAGATTGGCTTTATGGGAAGTTAATTAACGGAGGACAATGATGAGCATCATAATTTCTAATTTCACATTCAAATAATTCGTCATTCAAAGCTTTGATGAAATTACAATCATCAATTATTAAATTATTTTGCTCTTGCAAGTTCTTACTTACCTGATAAAATGTTTCTATTATATCTGCTAAAAAGTATAGAGACCTTACAATCAATCATCGTGGTTACCTAAGGAAACCGATTCTTACTCTATTCATTCTTTGATATCAAATGTTAAATTGGATTTTGTTCTCTCACTTGCTTATTATAATAATGTCACATGCATATTTTCATCTATTTAATATTTTCGTATACAGGGATTTGTCAAATTCGAAGGGGTGCTAGTAGGCAGCATGGGGAAGACAAATCAACATAGAACGTGGAGTCGCTCCCCAGGAACATCTTATGACTTCTTGGGGCCTTAGGCCCCTACACAAATGTTAACTCTATATATTACCCTAAAAGGTAGATAGTACGACTGCCGCCTTTTGACTAAATGAGTAATGATGGCGTCTAGTGGTATGCCTAGACCTATACATATACGACGGTCATCACATGTAGCCAGTTAACATATTCTCCAATCCCAGGTTTTCGAAGAATTCCACCGGAAATAACATTTTATCGCTTAACCTATTTGAATTGGAGATCTTATTAAAGCTGATTTGAGGACAAGATGAAGCCCCTACCTTAAGGCGTCCCTGACACTAATCCCGTTCGGTGAATATCTCAATATTAGTAGCTGCCGTGAGGACGATAACCCAGACGAGGGGATGGCCAAACGAATGCGGAGATCAGTGTGGGGATGGTTTAACAGCGGCTGCTGTGCGCAACTTCCTCCATGTTACAAATGGATTGGACGAGGCGAACCTCCATATTCTTCACACCTCAATTCTTCTACTGGGGCCATCTGAAACCGAATGTGTATGAGACGCCGGTAGCTACGGTGACGGGTCTCACGTCACTTCAGCTGACATAACCGGATTGGTTTGAACAAACCAACAATCCTTCATCCATTTGTGCTTATAACCCCTTACGCGTTTGCAACTTCAAACAATTCCTGTGGAAATCACTTGTCGTTGCATTTTTGACGTCGAGCTGTGAAGTACTGTTCGTATTGTAAACATGTTTTACTTCTGATAATGTGAATGTATTTCTTACCTTTTATTGCCTCTTTTTATACAACTCGACATCATACACTTTATATCCATTATTGCAAATTACTCCGACTAAACGTGATTTACAACCCTATGTTCTATGCTGATTTGTCTTTCCCATGCTGCCTACCATCACCCATCTGAATATGTCGGTTAAATTTGGCAACACCCTGTTTGTGTATTTGTGTCCGTATATAACTAGAAACAAAGATTTCAATAGAAATATAAAGCGTGTTAACCTAGCCTGACCTCTGGAAATTGATGTTACGTATTCAAGACTCATTTTCACAGCCAATATCCAGAGGGGAGAGGGGTAATATAAGTGACACGTTAACAAAAGAATTGTGTTTTTAAATCCTCACGTGGTGTGGAAGTCTACAGAATTAAGTGTTCACTTTGATTATGTTGTTGCCAATAGCCCAAGCTACAATGTAAAAGAAATTTCTATTCCATTTTTTTAAGAAAATTTCCGAACAAAAATTAACTTAAATTTTCATTCCAACCGGTGATCTCTCTCTCTCTCTCTCTCTCTCTATATATATATATATTTAACCTGATTATTAGAGTAACCAGTTAATACATAAGACTTACCGAGTTCCAGAAGCTATCATGTAGCGGGATATTGCGTTAGGCTGTATGACGGTCAAATTTCTCACGTTTGAAGTTGAGTACGCAGTTTCAGTTGAGACTCATAGCCGAATAGTCATGCATAGAGATTACAATACCGATATTTTGAGCCATTTGTACAATTTTGTAATACCGGTATTCACAAGTTTAAATACCGGTGTTTCGGTATTTACTAGAAATTTTTTAAATTATCTCCACTATATGTTCAGGAATCGCCAACCTAGCAAAATAGTATACGTTTTTGTTTTCATGTCTCCCTAAAGGACGAAATTAATTAGACTGTGAATATAAAGTTACATCGTGCAATCAAGACAAGGATACAAAACGTGAATCATCCAAGGAAGGGCGGGGGGGGCAAACTATCCTATTACAGCTCAGAACACTCGCAGAATTCGTAGTCTTATATTCGTATCTGAGAAAACAAGGTTGTAGTTGTGAAGAAAGGCCGTAATATTTCGATATTTTTTTTTAAATTGGAGAGTTTGTTATTCAAATTGTATTCGCGTATCATACTTTAGGGTTCAAAATATTTTTTTAGATTCATTACATATATACTCATGAATAATAACCAACAATAACGAATAAGAATAACTTTACAGGACATAAGAAATCATAAATTTATAATAGTACCTCAGAATGAATAGTGATATTTAAACTTTTTTATGATTTAAATAAATAAAATGGTACTCTTCTTTTTTTTATTATTCTTTATATACTGTTATTGTTTATAAGTTACAAATCATTTTTTGTGAATATTAACACTCTCTAATAAAGCTGGCAAATAAAACAAAGAAAAATCTTTATTTCCCTTCTTTTCCTAAAGTTTTTATTACCGGTATTAAGATCTAAAAAATACCGAATGCCCCGGTATTGAACTTTTGGTCCGATATTGTAATCCCTAGTCATGGAGAACATGGGACAGACGTGATTTTTGGCGACTCGTGGATTCAAATTTTGATACTACTGAAAAACCCACCATATACAAAGGTAGATGCACGTTAAATCTTTCGATGCTGAAAATCCTACTGTTGTCATTGTGTGGAGTGAGTGAGGAGTCTACTCCAGCGTCGTCTTCTGCAGTTGACCGAGAGTAAAAAATTATGAGGTTCATTAACAGTAGCTTTTGTGTTGCTTAGTAATGCGTCGTTAATAAACACCCACTTGCTCACCCAGAACGCTAATTAGAAAAGTTTTGTTAGCTTTAGCTATCAGGTCACCTATTAATATCGATTATAATTGATATGTTTCATCGTCTATTAATATGAACAAAGCCCGGAGAAATGAATTTAAGCTTCGCTGACTCCATAAACAGATTCATTTCATTGCAGGGCAAAAGCGCAGTATAAACTCTTACCCAAAGTAATCAACCATTACAAAACTAGTGTAAATAAAGGAATCTATATTTACCTAATTAACTAAGGAGAATTTTTGATAATGTGATTTTTTTTCTTTGGAAAGGCTTACTAGTGGATTGCAGCAATAAAATAAGCAGAATATTATTCCATGCTTGTTGAAAATTCGATTGTAGGAAAGTCGGAGCTAATGAGACATGACTAGAACCTAAGTCCTTTTCGTGATTGTCGTTTTTAACCCCCTCCTCCCGTTTTGAACAGAACACTTTACTTCCATAATCCTCTAGTCATTAAAATTTGGCTGTATTTCATTGCGTTTTCAGATGATTTGTGTGATTTTCTTTAGTAATGTAAGAGGACAATACCTCCGCCCGTGTTTGCAATTCTGCTAAAGCCTAAAATGAAGGATCCAATTTAAACAAGGCTTAAAATAAAACACAAGTTTAAATTAAATTAAGTTTTTAATCTGTTGAAAATTACAGTTACCTCCACGTAATGTTAAAGAGTAAGATCTAAATTATATATTTATATATTGCTACGGAACCTTTATCGCTTACCTGCTCAAATATTATAGCCGGAAAAATCATTTGTAAACTAAAAAAAAGAGAGAATATTTTTTAATAATACTAAGTGTATAAGAATGCCTTGATGACAGATTTAGACGCCAAATTTGACGAAAAAAAGACGTCTCTACAAAAATCTAAAGGATTCTCTTGAATAATAACTAAACAAGAAAATTTAAGAAGCTTCGAGAATGTTCTTCCCAACCTATATAAGAAAGATGCAAGAAAGCAACATTGTGGAGGGAAATATTTAGCAGAGACTGTGCGCTTCAATGACCTTAAGCGATATTGTGACTACGTATTTTTGTTGACATCTGAATTTTTGAATTTATGCTATTGTGAATTTTACGTGATTGCTTCCTTGTAAAAGTAAATATGTTCAGAGAGTTGAAGAATATTTCAGAATATTTCATTATTAATTCCGAAAGAAATTGTCTATTAATTGTGTGAACCTTTTTTGCATTTGTAGAACAATCGCCCACATGACAAAATTAAAGAGGAAAATGTTTTTATTCGTTTAGAATGTTTCTAATTTTTGATTATTGGTTGTAATAAAAAAAGATCCATCCTTAAAAAATGTCGCGAACTATATGAAAATTGAGACATTTCTTTTCTGTCTGAAAATGTGTTCCAAGTTTGATTTAGACTGTGGTTAAGACATTCTTAATTTGACTTTTATTTTTACTGCATGAACAATTAAAAAAAATTGCTTATGAAAAAAATTAATATTTCATGTTTTTTCTGTGTGTATGCTAGTAAATTCAAATATATGCGTGTAGCATTAATTTTAACTGATATTTTTATATTATTTCTCCAAACATCGTTCATTGTGGAAAACTTACAACTCAAATCAAATTTTAGTTTGACTTTTTAAGTTGTGTTTTAAAAGAGATTTTATTCGAATCGATGACAAATATTAACTGCTATACATATCCGTATAGTCTGTTCCTTAAATATTACCGTTTTTTCGTAGTGAAATTTCTCTCCAGAAACCCTTTTTTTTTTTTTTTAAAAAAGGGTTATCGCTGTTTTCTTTTCCATTTCTTACTATTTCATCCCAGTTTTTTTTTTTTATCGGTAAATAAAGTTCTGTGATTCCTAGGCATGTACATTTATACGCATTGAACCGAAAACTCTCCTACGGCTTAAGTTTTTACGATTGCTCCAATGTTCTCCATAAAAATCTTTATGGAAGGTAGTTGCTCAACTCGTTTAAAAAATGTCTTCGTACTCGGACTCATCAACAGATATGAAATCTGGCAGTAATTTTAAGAAAATAGCTTATTCCAACTCAACTTGTCATAGTCAAGTATATTCAGTTTCTTTTACTTTACAAATTCTCGCTTTATTCCATCTTTCTCCAAAGCAAATTTCGAATATCTTGTTAAGCCTAAAAATGGAATATAAGATTGAAAATTGTGAACTAAACAAGTTGAGTTATTGATGTACTACTCATGCGCTGATGATTTACATTTATTTACATGAATAATATAGTGCAAATTATTAATATAATTTAATTTATGTTTCTTGTATCTATTTTGAAACGTATTTCAGTGCAATTTAATTGATTAATGATGCTGCTTCTGCGTTTGTAATGTGGATTGTAAAAATATACAGTCTGAATTTTCATGAATTTATTATTTTTAAGTATATTCTTCAAACTTCTCGTGCATTGCGTAAGCTTTCACATTTCACGAATATTTTAATCTGTGTCTATTTAAGACGGATATTTAAGTAAATTTTATTCTCGAATCAGTGACAAACATTGTCTTGAATGTCTATAAATGTCCATATAAGCAATTTTTGAAAGATTATCTAATTCTTTTTTTGTAGCATAATCACCCTCCTGAGGCCAAACCTAAAATAACAATCTGTCACTGATTTCTTTTTCCAAACTCAACCGCGTTTCCTTTTTGATTCGTGAATAAAATTCTCCCAGGGGTGTTTAAACTTGCCCATCGATACATATTGAAACGGAACCTGTTTCCGATATTTTGAGATTTTACGATTCCTCCAATAGGTTCTCCCTCAGCCACTTAATGGACGATAGTGGCAGAACACATAAAAGAATGTCTCGCAACCGACTTTTATGGCACGTCTTAAAAATGAATTCGGTGTCATCAAACATTTTACGATGTTGTCGAGTGGTTTCCTGATGTGTGTTCACTCACGTGTTTCGTATCAGGTACTGCGCTGACCTCAAAACTGTTTTAATTTGTGCCATTTCTAATGAAGAGAATACAGGACTCTTAAAATGTTCAAATCTCTTAATTTTTGTTCGATCTTCAAGGATTCAAAAGAAATTATCTTAGGTATTTGTTTGTATCGTAAATAATATTCTTTCGAATGTATTTTGAGTTATTGGAGTGCGTTTCCTGTTTGATTGTTTTTCGTTCGTTTTTCATTAGTATTTAGGATTCAAAAATGTAGAATATTTCCAAAGAACTTCTGTTTATTTTCGAACATGAAAATATCTTGAACTTCTTTTTCAGTTATGAAAATGTTAAAAAAATTATCTGTGGGTAGTAAAAAAAAATAACATGTAATTCTCTGTTACAAAATTTAAAAACTAAGCAACATTTAAAAGAGCTTTTGGGATTTAAGACAATATTCATATCAAGTGGAGTACATTCTGAATTATTTTTAAATCGTTTTGTAAACAATGAATTTAAGCCAAATGAAAAGTCATTAAAAAATATTACATTCTTATACAAATGTAAGGAAGAAATAAAAAAATTGAAAAGTGAATATTTATCAATATAAAACCTTAAGAAACTGCTTATTTTCAGTTGAAAAAATTTTAATTAAAAGGTCCACTTCAGAGCAACATTTTCTCTATCTCCATAATGTTAAAATAGACCAAGATTAAGGAACTTTTTTAAAACATTGACTACTCGCCCATTTACCAATTTTTATGTGTATTTATTACATTATTATTATTATAATGAGAGCATTAAAAAATGTTTGAGTAGTTTTTTTTTTTTAAATTCATTCTCCTTTACAAATGGTAAAGCTGGGTAAAGCTTTCAAACGATAAAAATTCATGTACATTTTAACTCGTAAATTTCTATGAATAACTTCTTTGACAAAACCTCTTTTATAAAAATTTATTTATATAGCATTAGTAAGTGTGCAAAGATTCAAAGTTATAAGGGGAGTAGAATTTTCAAAAGTTTTTCTTTTGTGCTGTAATTTACATGTTTGATAAATGGCGATTTAAAATAAACACTTTTACTTTTAATGTATGCATTCTACTACCATAATTTGGACCAATAAAATACATTTAATTTAGTTAGTGTAAAGATTTTAACTGTATTAGAAACAGAAGGGTTTATAGTTTATTTTCCAATGAAAATTTTGGGGCTGCGGTAGCCCAGTGGTTAAGGTATCCAACCATGGCAGACATGTCATGAGTTCGATCCCAGTACCACTAAAGACCCGCCGTGTAGGGCAGCGATGCACGTTAAATCTGTCGAGAGCTGAAACGTCCTCCCGTTGGTGTGGTGTGGTAGTTAGGAGAGGGGGTGTCAGCTCAGGTGTCGTCCACGTCACTTGACCATGGTTCAAAATTACGTGGTCCGTCGCCAAAAGCCCTCGTGTAGCTGAACAGTGCGACGTTAATATTAACTCACTCACTCCAATGAAAATTTTGAAAAATCGATTTTTTTTCACTAGTTTTTGTTGAGTGAAGCATATTCAAATGCAAATTTGTAAAATTTCAATTTCAGACACAGGCATTAAACTGGACGTATTCATTCTGTCGTTTGTTGAAACAGTAATAACATATTTTTATTTCTATACGTTTTATAAAAAACTACAACATTTACTTTGATTTTAAAAGGTTAAAAAAAATGACATATAATCTCCAAACTATTATTATTCTGTAATTCTACTCAAACGTTTTATTTCTTTCAGAAGCTTAATTTCTTTTTTTACCCTGTTATTCATGTTTTTCTTTCCATTTTTCCGTTCATCGCTTACTAACACTCACAAAATCTTAAGTCAAATTACATTCTAAAAAGGATAGAGAGAATATTTTTAAAATAGTATTTCATAGTGGCATGTTTGTATCTAAGACCTATTAATCCTTTCACAATGATAAAGAACAAAAATATGCGTAACTGAATCCATTATATTTGATGTATAATGTTTAGAGATTAAAAAAAATATATCAAAATTTATTTTTTAAAAAAAATGGAGCACTTTAAAAAAATAATAATGAACAGAAAAATTAAATTTAAAAAAATGTTTTATAAATCCTGGCAGTTTCGCTATAACGACTGTTGAAAAAAAATTGTTAAAATGTTATAAATTGGACAAAAAGATTTTGAATAAACTTAAAATTTCATGAAAAAAAAAAGAATATGCACAGCGGGAATCTCATTAATTCTGACTGCATCGTCTGGATTGAACAAAACAATCTTTTAAGTGAGCCAAGGTACGTATAGATACACACTTTGCAGAAAAAAATGAACGTGCGTTATAAAACTATTGAAAATGGTAAATAACTGTACAAGAGAGAATTGAAATTAATATGTTACATGATATATATTGGGTCGAATGAAAAATATTTATTACATGATGATTTTTTTGCGTGCATTAATCTTCAATTTTTTTAACAGCCTTTTTGTAAAAGCAACGATCAAGATAAAGAGTTTTTTACTGTAATGAGACAGCACTGTACACTCTAGAATTATTGCACGAAAGTATACTTAACAATTTCTTTTTCTCCGAAAGCTTCTCCTGTTAGCGTCCCCTGTTGGTAACTTTTAGAACTATAATTCTTTTTTAGCTGTCAAAAACTCACGTGTCAAGACGTGTTGCTTTTATCAAAAGTTACATTTCCTTATCATAGTTTATTATTTAGTGGATTGTTAGATTTCAATGATTTTGTGTCATTTTGTATCGACATATATTAGGTGGTTTATTCCACAGACACGTTTTATTCTTTTTTCACTCAAATAATTAAAAGGACCTTCAAATGAAGCATAATATCTCGAAAATATTCAAATATTAAATGCGTAATAAAGTTATAAACCGCAGTAACGCATTATATTTCTTTTTTTCCGACTGAACTAACATATTTAGAATAATTATAAACGATGCCAATTAAGCAACAAAACTTTTAACAACAAACGATTATATATCAGCAAATAAATTAAATAATCAGATAAATTAGAGCTACACGAATTATATTGAATTAAAGCAGACGATAATAATATGGTAGAAAATTTTCAACAGAAGCAATATTTGTTATAAATTGTAAAATTATTTATAAAAATAATTATAATTAATTATAAATATTGACTAAAAATACAGCAAAATAATTTATATAGAACTAATTATTTTACGATTCGAAACAATAATCGTACGGACTTTTAATTTTAGCTTGTGTTATTGGTGATAAGTTAAGCGATGAATTTTCAGCAACAACACTTGCTTCCGTAGTACTAATTCTAAAATTAAAGTGTACTTGGTTTTTATTTTGCTAAGCTATTTTTATAATACGTACTTAACGAAAAAATAAATTTCCTTCAATTTACCTTTCATAAATGCCGGAAAATTCTGGTACATTCCCCAGCGGCGAGTGGAAAGTGAGTAAAATTTCGGTGTTTTTTATTAAACTTGGAAAATATCGCGTGTTTGGCGCTCATTTTTCCTCTCTAGTTATCCAGAAGAATAACAATTACTTATATAAGAATAATGTCTTCCTTTTCGAATTGCCCTGCTTGGAATTGTAATTTTGAAGCTTACATCTCTCTAATTCGTGTATTGTCAACGGGAAATATTTTTAAAACTCTGAGGTGAGGGGAAATATTCTGAAGTGCTCATATCCACGTTTTTTGTTATTTAAATACATGCGGAGGGGAAAAAATGAGTTTGTTCAAGCATTAAAAGGTGCATTGTTAAGTGTTAAATTAGGAAAGCTCGTTTCATCTTTTTTTAAACATTTCCGGAAAATTTTCTGAAGTTGTTGAGTGCATTAATCATATCGTAGTTATTTTAGTTCAATGTTTCTATTTTTTGAACATTGATTTTTTTAAAAAACAAACGTCTAAAACAGCACTATCTTAACTAAACATTTACTTCTTTTTTTAAATAAAAAACCCCAAAATGATAAGTAAAAAACTAATTTAGAAATATTATTTTTAAGATATTCATTTCCAAGGAAATATGTAAAAAATTTGGTAGATATTTCCAAAACTACATATTTTTCAGTTCAGCTTAGGAAGGCAATGAATTTAGAAATTCCAATTGCAAAAAGTTTGGAGATTAATTCTATAACTTAGACTAAAATCTTTTGAAAATAATATAAAATTGAAATAGACTATCTCATTATTTTTAATGACAGTTAATCTTTTAGTAGAAGGAAGTTGCAAATGTAAAGGATAAGAAAATTTCTAAGGATAAATGTATAAAATAATGAGAAAATTTTAAGAATAAAATATTATTTTGATTATTTGAAGTACTCTTTAGGTACATAAAGGTTTTTTTAAGCTGAATTTTAACTTCCCTTCATAGTATAAAATAAATTAGAAAGCATATTTGCTCAAAAGCTTACAGAATTTGAAACCATTTTAAAAAGCATTTCTTATAAATATGTGTTCTATTGAATCACAAAAATCTATTGAAGAATATTTAAATGTTTTACTGGAATTATTCACCTAATATATGTGTAAATGCAAAAGAAATAATAAAATTTAATTTTTAAATTACATTTAACTTAAAATTGTATATAACTATGTTAGAAATACTTGTTCTATTGTTCAATATTATAATTTTAAAAATCAAACTTTGAACAATAATTATTTTTCCTGTTAGAAATATTTTAAAGTATTGCGATAAGCTGAAACATGTTGCGGAGTAAACTAATCTTTCTTTTCTTTGCTCATAGATGGCGCGACTGTAGCTACCACTGCTTGCAAATCCTGAGCGGAAGAGCCTTGCTGTACTGCTGCCACCTCGAAACCGTGCAATCCAAGCTCATGGAGGAAGCACACCTCAAAATTTTAGTTTCAGCATTAGATTCCACCCATGATCCAGTAGGTCCCCTTCATCCTTTTCTTGAGTTGTTTCCTTTTGAATATGTTGCGAAACAATTTTTTTTTATGACACATGTTACATCTCCCCCTTTGTTCTCCCAGAAATCCCTTTTTTTCTTTCCCCCCGAAAAAAATATTGAATGACATTTTGCATATTTTTTTCAAAAAATTTATTTATATTTCATACTATTTACTTGGGACGTTTTAAAAATATTATGGGGGTTTACACAGTAATTCACGCAGACATAATGCTCAAAAATTTGAACATTTCATGGGACATAACCGCGAGTTAATGATCTAGGTTTTCATTCTCTCTCTATATATATAACAGCGAATGCTGTGAATAGAGAAAAATAACTATTGTTTAGTACTGAAAATGAATTTAAATATTTTAAGCTGTATAAACTGAATTATACTTTAACTATAATCAATTCGAGTCTTGGTGTCTCTTAGGGCTCGTCGTGTACAGGGCTGAATAATTTTAAATCTATAATAGGAGAAAAATTCTCTCGTTGTTACCAACTAATGTGACGTTTATCCTCACTTGACCGAGGTGTAAAATTATGAAGTTTGTTGCCAAAGTTTTTGTGTTGCTCCTGAAAATGACGTTAATAAGCAATCAATCAAAAAACTATAATCTCTAAAAAAGACACTAGGATTTATATATTCATGCAATTTGATAAATTATATAATAATAATAACTAGAGGGGGTGGGGGTGCGCCCTGTCCACCTAACGCATACCAACCCCAATGGAATAAATTATACAACTGTTCATACTCATAGCTCAAATAGCAAAACTGTAATTTACATGGATTATGTAGTTCTGTTTTTTTGTTTTTTCAATATATTATGAACAGGAAAAAAATAAATTTTGAAAATTGCACCTTATTGCCAATGTGTAACCCTTAGAGTGAACGGAACTTACTCTTTTTATTATTGCCCTTGTCCGTGAAATAAATAAAATTATTGCATCATCGTGTAAAACTTTTTTTTATATATAGGAAGTAAAATTCTTTCTAAGTAATAAAGTTTTACTCATGCTAGCTATTTATATGTGTCTAATTCTTTTTCATATACAGTGTAAAGTTTTAATGTTAAAAGAATTTCGGATTAAAGGATATCGTAAAAGGAAAAAAAATGTTCAACAAAGTTAAGTTTATAAGATTACATTTTATTTGTATAAGAGGCATGTATACATGAATTTATTTTATAAAAATCAAAGAAACAAAAACATTCACGGGAACTTAATGGAATTTAATACAAAATTTTCTCAAGTTTTTTGAAAAACAAAATAATTATTGAGTTTTTGGAAAACATTCTCGTATTTTTCTTGTATCGTCTTTTTTAGCATCGAATTGATAACACATTGTTCGATGTCGTCCATTTTGTTATTCATTTCACCATTAGAATGTGCATATAAATAATTACGTTTAATTTTCATGATGCTCCTCATTTATAGTGACGTGAAAACATAAGCTGAATTCATTTAATTTTCATCGTATGGATCTGCATCAGTTATATTTTTTCAGCTTTGAACAAATTCAAATATCTTTGTCTGTCATAAATTAGGGCTGTACACACATTATCATTATCTACTGCAACAAATTCTTCCGAGGATACAGTAGTCCAATAGTACAGAAACTTCCTCAAACATTTCAATAAAAGTCAGCTTTATCTCTAGACTATCTTCCTTCTCCAGAAGCGAAATCTTTTCTTGTTAAGCGCGATTTTCGTTTCGTGTTAATAATAGTGTGTCGCGACAGTGTTGTATTATTTCGTGTTAGTTAATATTTCGTCATAAGCGTTTTCGCGTTAAATGTATTTCACTGTACTTTTAGACACTTCAATCAATATGTAAAAATATTGTATGGTATTACATATTATTTTTAAAAATAATCAAGTATATCCTTCACACACAATTAATATCTAAGAAATTGTATGGTATTACATTATTTTTTAAAAAATAGTCAAATACACCTCCTACAATTAATTGCTACAAAAATTGTATCTTATTACATTACTTTTAAAAAATAGTCAAAATTTTAACTTCATTGAGAAAATTAAGCTCTGTTCTTTTATTTGTTTCAAAATATCATTAAAAATTTTAATGAATTTAGTAAAATAATATAATTTTGTCTCTTCTTTGCTCCTTGCCGAAAATTATACGGATAATAATCAAATTTGTATTTTTGAAGAGTTTCTTTTCTATTTCATGTAAGGGAAAATTTAAGAATCATTGCAATTATAGTTCAATCATTGTGTTAAATACAATTCAACAAACCCTTTTTAGATTTCAAAAGTGTACCTTTCATGCCCCACGCAATGATAATTTAATTTTTTTAATGTAATTAATTCATTTAAATGAAAAGAAAGATTTTAATGCATGCAATTTTATACTAAAATATTTAACAAAATTTTTATTCAAATGAAACTTTTCATATTAACTTTTTATAGCCAATGCTATTAAAAATAAAATGAAATACAATTCTAAGTAATATCAGCATTGACATGCTGCAGTATTTTATTATACCCCCCGTAGAATAGGAAACTACTTTTAGAAATTATTCAATACAACACAAAAGAACTTTCATTGCAATTACCTTTTGTCACCAATGTAACACATTTTGTGTGTGTGTCTTTCTTTTTGTTTTAACATTAACAACACTCAAGCTTTAAAAAGTTCACTGGCACTATAGTAAATTCTTAGTATGTTTATCTTTCAAAGAAAAAGTTTTTGATATCGAGGAAATCAGAAATGAAAAAAAAAACCACCTCCACCAAAAAAGTGAAAGAAAATGTACAAAAAATAATCACGGCTTTTACCTAGAATACAATTCATGATTTTTAATGTTTTTAACAAATAACATGATATTATAATTGAGTTTTTTTCATGACATTAACAAATGATGCTCATTATTAACAATAGCATCTATTATTAGAAACGTTTTATCGCTTTTTTTCCCTTTGGAACTCATCATAATCAGAAACTCGTGCTTCTGAGGACCTGTGGCTTCGAATCCTGGTGCCAGTAAAGATTCACAGTGTAGAGCGACTAATACGCTTTAATTCACTTTGCGTTAAAAATCTTCACTTTGTACGAGGGGATGTTCAGAAAGTGATGGACCAACTCAGATGTCGTCCTCGTCACTTGGCTGTAGTTCACGTTTACCGTCACCAATATCGCTCGCGTTGCTTCGCAATGCGATGTAAACATTTTTAAAAATGTTCATGAGAATAAAAAACGGGTATTTGTCATCTATAAGAAAAAAATGGCGAATTGAATAAAAGAAATCCAATTTTAGATTGTAATTTTAGCACGAGTTATGTGCACGCACTGTAAGATTATTTGACGCATATTGCCAAATTAACTTCAACGAGATCAGAGTTGGCGTTTTAAAACTGCCAATAATATTCAGTATATTTGCTGTCTTATAGCTGATTTCCCATGATTTCGTGCAATGATTTCTATCGTAGTAAAGTGACTATATAATATACCACATTTTTTTAAATGTTGAATATTAGTATTGGAATTTCTAGTAAATTTCCCATTATTCTTCTTCGGTATGCGTGCGAGCGTGTGTAAAAAAACTTCCTTGACATTAGATTTAATTTCTCCATTTCCGCATTTTCTACCGTTCTTACTCAAGGTCTCTGAAGAGATTTTAGTCGGTTCTGACAGCCCTGTGATTTATCAAAAATGAATTTTACTCTTCGTGTCGATCAAATGACGAAAAATAATATCGTTTGTATTTATTTTAAAATTTGTTTTCTTAGACTTCCTTGTGAGATATAAAGTTGAAATATAACAATGACATTCAGAAAAATTCAATTACAGTGTAACTTGCTTTGATTTGATTTTAGGTAAGTAAGGTCGTAGTTTAATTTTTATCACTTTCAACTACAATCAGGAAATGAGGGTAATATTTTAAGTAGAGCTTCACTATCAAACTTTCAATCCTGCTGTGGCGTTTCGAATCGGCTTCTTTTTGGATATGATCAACACGGGCAGTGACGTCTGCACCCTTAAAATATTGCGCGGTGATCTTGTTTTGGACATTTCCCCGGCAACCTTTGACACCACGAGAAACCCCTACTCCGCCCATGAACCAGATGTAACTCGAGGATAAAGACACCGACCCTATCATTCCGAAGACCCTAGAAAGAGTAACAAGAGAGATGATCTGAAAACTTCGCTGAGAGAACGGATGCAACTTCCTCCCTCACAAACGACAGAGAACTTGGATTCTAATAATTTAAATAAAATATTTTAATAACTTCATTGTATATACTGTAAGTAATAGCTGTGACGTAAATAAACTAAATAATTATATTAATCAATATCACGCTACCTTTATTTATCTCAAACGTCACACTGCCTTGTGAATATTTTGAGGAGAAGTTATGCATATAACTAGCGTCAACCCAGCATTCCAAAACGACACCTGGTCGAGTTCACCAAGTGGTCATGTTCGCGAAGTCGTTCCAGGGATTTTAGAGTCAGGGGTTTGAAACCTAGTGCCACTGAAGATCCACTGTATAGAGGAACTGATGCTTCTTAAATCTCTCAAGGCTCAAAGTCCTTACGTTGATATGGTGTGGAAGTTTTAAAAGGGAATGTGTCAGCTCAGATGTCGTCCTTTTCACTTAATCATTATTCAAATTTACGATGTCCGTTGCCTGCAACCCTCGTGTTGCTTCTCACTGCGATCTCAATTAAAACTAATTAAATGTTTTTGTCCTGAATCTATAAACCTTTAACACCTTAATTGCCGCCGGCGTATATATCTGTCTCACTCAACTAGTGCATCATGTGCCCAGACGTATAAATACGTCTTTCAAAATACGTTTTGTGTTATTTACACTACTATCAGCAAAACTATTCCGAAGGCTTTGGAATGCAATAAAATGACATTGACAGCGTTTGCAAAGGATTTTCTTATTTCAGAGAAAAATGTACTTAATTGTACCTTTTCTTTTCCCCCAATAACCAGCATAAACATGCCTATGTGAAACAACGGTGACACTAAGGTGTGAACTGTGTAACTTTTAACCAGCACTTAAGTGGTTAACTGAGGTCATGAATTTCGTAGCCTACATTTTTCATACCGGTAGCCCATTCGAAATTACACGAAATCACTTATAGGTATCGGGTTGTCTTAAAGCACGTCGTTGATATACAATCTATCATCCACGAATCAATCATTCTGTTGATTATCTTCATTAGGTAAATACAGTGTTAACGACGTCATCAAAGCTTATTGTCTTTAATAAGCAAGGGTAACTTTTCTCCAAAATTTCATAGCACTGTTTTCCTATACTCGGTCCTCCTCGCGAACCAATGCTTGCTTTTTTTCTTCTGTTCTTTATTCATATCTTATTTACATCATTTGTAACAATTATTTACATGACATGATAAGTTACTAGCAATGTAACAATTATTTTGTACAGGATATCGATGTATAATTTTTGCTACAATTAAAAACCAACAAACAATGCAGTCGATTACAGAATAAAGCTAATATGCTTATTTTCGGGAATTGAGACATAATTTTCTCATTTGGTACAGTGTGGAATTCAGGAAAATAGAACACAGCTTTAGACGTCATCTTCGTCATTTGACTGAGGTTTTAAGTAACATGTGTTGACAAAAACCATCATTTGATTTTAGTAAAACATAAATTTGAATGAAAATTATGGTGCATTTCTCTGAGGAGATTTTAAATAAACAATTTCAAATTAATTTTAATCAATCTTTCTAAAAGAGTCTTTCTCATTTTCAGCTAGGTATGCCCCCAGCTGTTTGAAATTATTTTGAAATTCATTCTGATAATGGATTTAACTCTTTCACTTATTAGACGATTCAAGTATGTAATTAACTACCAAGAGGCAATTATTTTTCCTGACCCGTTTTCAAATGACTACTTTCAACTATAATGAAATTAATTTCTAAAAATTGTTTGTGATAATAGCAATAAAATAGGTTTTTCTCTGAAAATTCTCATATTGCATTAACATAAAATTCCCTGAAAAACTACCCCCTCCCCTTTTTGTATCAATCCAATGAAAAGAATTGTCATTTATACGTGATGAGAAAATCAGGGAAGTACTGACTTAGAATCTAATTATTAAGAATTTAGTGGACAATTGTGAGGCTGCCACGGTTATCTCGAAAACTGTTTCTTCGCCGTTTGGCTTTCTTCTTGGCGCAGTTTTACCTATGACACTTTTTCAAATTAAAGTTTGTTTGCATAAGACAGCGGACTTGGCGAAAAAGTTTTCCTGACGACGCCAACAAAGTAACTTGGCAACAGAAACAGAATCTTTACCTAGTATAATCAGAGCAAGACAAATATAAATATCAACTTACTAAGTTACATGCACACACAAATATATATTATTATGTTACATTTAGGCTAGCATTATTATTGCTTGCAATCTATATTTTGGATCATGAATATGGCAATAACTTGATTGTTATTCATTGATTCATAATGATTTAACTTTTTGAATGCATTTTTACGGAAGTTACTTTTATCTTATAATGGATTTAGAACTTCTACCCATTATTTTCAATAGGATTCCTCTCAGTATTTTAAGCAGAATAGGAGAAGATAGGTTAGCCACAAAACTGGTTAAACGCCACTGTAAAATAAAATTAAAAGCTATCCTTACTCACCATTATTTTTACTACTACAACATCTCTCTTTTTAAATTTCCAATATCTGTATATTTCTTTTTCAATTCCTACTATTAGCTCACACTCTCTATATATTTACTTATTTATTTACCTTGGTGTAATTTTCAATCGTTAATAAAATACATTTTAAAGCGCTCCACTAAGCTCAAATTTTATACACATTATTATTTTAGATGACAATACAATAATTTAATTATAATGAATAAAAATTAATTGATTAAAACTAATTATTCAAAGTTTTACAAATAAAGGGTGTTTTTTTAGAGGTATAGAACTTTAAATTGCAATAAAACAACGATGTATTATTCGATTGACATGAATTTTTTTTATTCGAAAGATAATCTTGTGGCATTACATTTTAAATATGATTTGTGGCATAGGACTGCCACGGCTGGCTCGGATGTAGTCCAATCTGGACGTCCAATTTTCGATGACTTTTTGCAACATTTGTGGCCGTATATCGGCAATAACACGGCGAATGTTGTCTTCCAAATGGTCAAGCGTTTGTGGCTTATCCGCATAAACCAATAACTTTACATAGCCCCACATAAAATAGTCTAGCGGTGTTAAATCACAAGATCTTGGAGGCCAATTCACAGGTCCAAAACGTGAAATTAGGCGGTCACCAAACGTGTCTTTCAATAAATCGATTGTGGCACGAGCTGTGTGACATTGTTGGAACCACAGCTCCTGGACATCATGATTGTTCAATTCAGGAATGAAAAAGTTAGTAATCATGGCTCTATACCGATCACCATTGACTGTAACGTTGTGGCCTTCGTCGTTTTTGAAGAAGGATTCCACCAGCCCATAAAGCGCACCAAACAGTCAGTTTTTCTGGATGTAACGGTGTTTCGACATACACTTGTGGATTAGCTTCACTCCAAATGCGGCAGTTTTGTTTGTTGACGTAGCCATTCAACCAGAAGTACGCTTCATCGCTAAACAAAATTCGCTTATGAAAATCGGGAACAACGGTAATCTCGTTTTGGGCCCATTCGACGAATCTACGCCTTGCTTGATGATCGTTTTGATGAATTGCCAAACCAAACTGAGAATAAATCACTTGACAGCTGTTAAATCGGTCACCATCTTGGAAAGTAATGCCAACTTAAACTTCTATACCTGGAAAAAAACACTCTTTACAACTGCGTTGGCATCATTTGTGGCTACTTAGTGACTATTTTGGTGACTTGTGGCAAAACTTGAAAATATTTTTTTTCTCACATTTTAAAGCACCCATTTGAGTTGAAACTTTCTATGCACTACTGTTTTGGGTAAAAATACAATAATTTAATTATAAATAATTAAAATTAATTTAGGAATTGACTTAAATTAATATATATATATATATATACTTGTAAATGTTCAAGTCATTTCTGTCATTTTAGTAGAGATTATTGAAAACAATGTGTGTTTTGTGTTTGTAGGCTAAAATGGTTCCTTAAAAAACTGTGCAGATATCTTTTTTTTTCAATTCATTGTTAAAAATAAATTTGTGGATTTAAATTCTTATCCAGCATAATATGATTAAAAATGTGAAATTAAAATTTGCATTATATTTTTTTTTAATTACTGAAGAATCTAAAAT
The DNA here is from genome assembly GCA_019973935.1 of Trichonephila clavipes. Classification (NCBI taxonomy): domain Eukaryota; kingdom Metazoa; phylum Arthropoda; class Arachnida; order Araneae; family Nephilidae; genus Trichonephila; species Trichonephila clavipes. The sequence goes on along the minus strand of BMAU01021177.1, from coordinate 225,072 downwards.
TTGTTTCCAGCATAATATTGCTTAGGCGTTTGGGTAATAGCATAATAAGTAAATAAACCATATTAATTTGCTACGATTTAACATATAAAATTCCTCGAAAAACATGTGTACAAATTCTTTCCTATTGAGGGTTCGAACGGTTGATCAAGATATGTAGAATTCCGATAATATTTTCTTTCGGTTTTCCCATCCAAAGAAACAGAAGCATTTCAAGTATTTTGCTACGTTGCCCAGAAAGATAAAAGTTTGTTTTAGATAAAGCCGTTTAGGCTTCAAAGACAGCCTCTTCGTCTTTCTAATGAGGTTTTTTCTCTCCCTCTCCCTGCAATCTCGTACGAGATTGCATAAGAAAGTTATTAATAGACCACGAAAATATTTATTTCCGATATTAAAATCTCATTTCCATTCGAGTTAAGGGGTTTTAGTTTCCCGTCTTTAATCGATAATCAATCAATTTTTTTGGATTTTTGGAACACATCGACCTTAAATATCACTAAGGTCACTGTCCTCTCCCTTAAGTATCAAAAGATAAAGAAATAATTTCGCATTGATTTCGTTAAAAAATGAAAAATTATGTTTTAAATGAAAATGAGAATGATTTTTTCCCAGATAGTTGTTTATTATAAAAAAATTATACAAATCACTTCATATGATTCTAATTGATATTATTGACTAAGTTATTATGTTTTTACATGATTATAATGTTCTGGTTTTAAGCGTCCCATTATATTCGTAATCTTAAATTAAGCATCATATAATGGGATTATTTTTGAAATGCAATTATTGTCCGTATAGTAAACTTTTGTTGACACATAATTTTCTTTTCTTACAGAGTCTGAACTTAATTTTTATTCATAGAAATAAGGCGGGAAATGGAGTAATATTTTTGTTGATTTTTTAAAAATGTTTCTGTTACACATCATTATATCTCAGGTGACCAGTTTTTTTACTATGAAAGGGAGGACGCGCACGCCCGAAAATTGTAAGAAAAAGTTACAACGTAAATATATGAAACATTTTATAAATTTAAAACAAAAATACACTTTTTACGCTTACATTCCTTTTAATTATTTACTTAAACGAGTATTTTTCCATTGAATAATTTTTTTTTGGTCAGAATATCATTTTATAATACATCGGAAATTTCGGAGCAAAAAATTATCCTCTATATTGAACTTTACGGTAAGAGCTACAGCTACAAGGTATCAACATTCAATTTTGATTTCTCACTTGTCCAAAATTCATTACTAACTGAAAAAACTCATTCAATTTTTGCACTAGTTCCAGGTCAGCACAACGTAAATTCAACAAGAATAACTAAAATATCATGGTGTGTTCATTTTTGAAATGGTTAAGTATTTCCACCCATCTTTTATCAATTTCAACATGTTAATTTACCAATTGTTCCAATTTATTAGAATTTAAATATACATTCAGTTTTCAAAGTTATTCAAACAGACCATGGTCATCGTGTTTAATATCAGGCATTTCTTTCGATAAAAACTCAACACAATTTTCTATATCTGCCCAATTTACTTACGATAAAGTCAAAAAATACCATCGAAAACTCATATTTCCTGTGATATTTGTTTCAGACCATTCTTCGATACATTGGAAACACGTTTGTTTCATCTCTGAATACAGATTAACAGATCAGTTTTAAAATATTGAAAAGGAGAACAAGTAAGAGGATACTTTTTGAGGAAGGACAGAGCCTGTAAAAGGAGGACTGTCCTCCCTAAGGGGGACGGTTGGTCACCTTATTATACGGAAAGAAATTGTTGCATTTAAAAGAAGTGAAACTACAGGCCCTTTTCTTACCTATTGACTTACAGAGTAGATTCTATGCAAACGTAAACAGAGTCTTATTTTTTCGAGTAACGGAAGAGTGATAAATAACAGATAGTAAGCACACAGGAACATATAATTACTATCATGGAACACTTTTTGTTAAACAGCTGTGTTGAATTGATTATAAAAATTTTGGCAGAAATTATTGTAAAGGGTGATTTTCTTTAAACTAACAATCTATTCAAAGCACCTATAGCTCGATCTAACAAAATAAATAGCCCCAAACTTGATATGGGAACAAACAATGAATGACAGGAGAAGTAAGATTCCTTGAGGGAGGGGGACAAAATTACAAAATGAGATCTAAAAATTGCCGATACAGGTTTTTATGGCGCTGCACATTCCAAAAGATTTAGAAAAAAAAAGAATAACACATACAAAAACAGCAATGAAATGTCATGTTTTATTCACAACATTCACTTTCCCGGTGAAGAATTCAACCTCAGTCAATATGACCGCCGTTCTCAAAAGTTACACCATGCATTCATTCTCCACACATTTCTTGTGGTTGCACGGAAAATGTCAAAAGAAATATTCTACACTGTGATTTGTGTACCAACAATGCTTCTCTGTGATCACAGTTGTAACATCTGCTATCACCACTTCTGATAGGCTTACGTCCTCTGCCCGGACAAATTGTCAGTGATTCTGTTTCTTCAAACTTCTTAATTATTCCTTTCAGAGCAATGAGCGTTGAAACCATCACACGTAGCTTGTAATTCAGGGTTACTCAACCTTTTTCCCGAGGGCCGCAAACACATGACAGGTATTTCACGCGCGTCGCATACACATGATAGACATTTCACGCGGGCCGCAACATGCGGATAATGGAACGAACACACTATAAGATCAACGTAACATTGGACAAAGCAAAATTGATCAAAGTATAAAAACTCTCTCATTCTTAGTTTTTATTTTAATATCACATATTAACTTTTCTATCAAACACATATAAACAGATTTATTTTTTTGCATTTTTTACTGAGTTATGGGATAATTTCTATTTCTTTTCATCTATGGCCAAGCCTCTTGCTTACTTTCTATTATTAAAAAAACAAATTGATATGTTTGATTGCTTGATTTATAGAAATTCCCTCTAAATTTTTAGTAAATTGTTCTCCAATAATTGAATTTCTTAGTTCAATGAACTCTCGCCGCACCACTCAGAAAAGTCCGGCGGGCCGTAGGTTGAGTATCATTGTTCTAAAGGATTCTTAGCCCACGAAGATCTGAAAATAACTGAGATAATACTGCTTTACACATAATGCGTGTTCTGGTAATGTGAGTTGCATGTTCACTTGGTCTGGCTCATTCCAGCTGAGAATGCAATTTTTCAGAGCTGTACCCTTTTTTTTTATAGGCCGAATTACTGGCATTGTTGTTGCATGTGAAAGTATGGATTTGGAATTTGCTTTCATAGCCGCGTTTTATGCTAGTTCTTGGTGTTGTTAGCTAACACAAATATCAGATATATACCTTTTTCGGCTATCTTTTAATTTTTTTTGTTTCATGAAATCTGTCCGTGTCTTTATTAGTCACAATACCAAGTTTGCTGCCATTGCAGTTGCTAAATCGAACTCCTGGTGGTTCTGAGTAGTACTAGTTTAAAAATGTCCCCTTGTGTGATTCATTGTTCTTCAAAGAATAAAATTAAAAACTAACGTGATATGGATAAATCAATAGTATACAAGTGACTTACATATCGAAAATGGAAACCGGGAAAATATTACATATTTCAGAAAACTCGTTGGTAATATCTCTTATGAATAATTCACACACACAGATAAGCAGGAATATAAAAGTTAGTATAAAATTTTCAAACACTTTTTTTCATCTTTCTTTAAAATGTGTTTCTTTTTACTTTAAAAAATGGACACTTTTTGAACCTAAAACCAAAAAAATTCCTTGGTTTATCTTGTAATAGTTATTTTTTCTACTTTTATAGTTTTGTAATATTTTGTATTATTTTAAATCTCTTGTGTTCAACAAAAATTTAGTTCGAATTTTGTAATTTCCTTTTACTCTATCAATCAAGATTGGAGTTATTTGACATTCAGGGTGTCAGAATGCTCTCCGAAGTTGAAGGCTTTGATATTTTGCCAATTATAGGATTTCGTTCATTGATATACGTTAATAAATTACATACGTCACCCAACTTTATATCGCACACGTTACGCGTAACTGCAAGTTACGTGTACACTTGCACACGCCACAAGATGTTATGATCCATCCAAGAAACTGTTGATTTCAAACTAAAACTTTATTTCTATATTTTCCTTATATATTTATTTCTTTATAAAGATACAATTTATACATAAATCAGTTGTTATTTCGTACGAAATTAGTGAAAGCAAACAGTGTAAAACAAACGCTAAATTATTTTACTACTATTTGAGCATAAATGCAATAGATGCATCTGTAAGATATAAAAATTTAGAAGAACTTGTGGATAGTATCAATGTAGTAAAAGCAGTGTTTCTCAAACTGTGGGGCACCTCCCTAGGGGGCGGGGTAACTCTACGAGGGGGCGCGCGAGCACATTAAAAAGTCAAAACAAAAAATTATTTAAGGAAATTATGAATTTATGAAAAGTAAACATTCTCTGACATAATAAACATTCATAATTCATACATTCTGATGTAATAAACATTCATAATTCATACATTCTGACAATAAAAAATCAAATACGCATTTACACTGATGTAATACGCTTATGAATGTATCAGTAGTGCACAATTTATTTTATAATTAATTTAACAATACTAAGTTAAGAACAAGTTTAAAAATTACCGGTGGTCCCATGGGCTTTTTATATAAAAAAAATAATATCTAAAAATGAATATTTATCTTGATAATTTGTACAGTTTATAATTAATCCCATAACTCTGCCACGGTCAAGAGTTGCGCAAATCGCTACCCAATGCCACCGTTTTCCACGTAGGCATGAGTATGTTATGTATGGGGGAGAAAAGGAATGAATAAGCAAATCCTATGAACTAAGTAAATCCTTCAAACACACAGTCAAATTCTTTTTATTGCATTCCAAAGCTTTTAGAATAATTTTATGGATAACAGTGCACAGAAAAGATTGTATTTCGAAAAGACGTATATATATGTCCGCGGAGCAATTATCGTTTGGGTTAGCGAGACGTTTATATACGTACGTAAAAGGTTGAAGTTGCATTGTAGTTTTATCGTCAATATATAGTATTATTGAATTCAATACATTGTTATTGTATGGGGGGGACGCGATGAACATTCTGACTGAATATTGGGTCGCAAATATTGAAAGTTTGAGAAGCACCGTAGTAAAAGCAATCGTTAAATCTTAAATATTACTGAAAGTAATCAACATAAATATATACTTTTTATTAATAATTCTTAAGACTTTTTTACATTTTTTACGTGCAGTTACAGTTTTTTCACATTTTGAAGGTAGTTGGGCAGAGCTTCTCAAACTTTCAATATATTTGCGACCCAATATTCAATCAATCAATCAATCGCGCCACCCCCTCCGTGCAATAACAATAAATTGAATGAAATAATACTATAACTTTGACGCTAAGCCTACTACACGACTTTAATCTCTTAAGTTTCGCCGGCGTTTATAAACGTCTCGCTCAACAAGCACGTTAATTTCCCCGGGCATACATATACGTCCTTCCGAAGTACGATCTTTTCTGAGAACTGATCTCCATAAAATTATTCCGAAGGCTTTTTAGAATGCAATAAAAGGACCTTGACAGTGTTTGCGAAGGATTGAATTATTTCAGAGGATTTGCTTATTTATCCCTTTTTTACACACACACCCTCCTTCTCAATACACCACACACGCTTGCCTACGTGTTAAACGATGGCATTGGGGAGATCGCGTAACTTTTAATCGGCATTTAAGGGATTAATTATAAAATGTACAAATTATCAAGATAAGTGTTAATTTTTGCATATAATTTTATATATGAGAAACCCATGGGATCACTGGTAATTAATAAACTTGTTCTTAACTTAATATTGTTAAATTAATTATAAAATACAGTATTGATACATTTATAAGTATATTATATCAGTGTAAATGTGTATTTTATTTTTTATTATGACAGAATGTATTTTGTTTGCTTAGATTAATCATTTTTTAAAATAATCTTTTGTTTTCGACTTTTCAATTAGCTCGCCCCCCTCGTGGGGTTATCACGACCCTCAAGGGGAGCGTGGCCCATAATATGAAAAACATTGCTGTAGGAGTAGATTGCGTTGGAAAAATCATTATTCTTTTTCAATAATATCATTTCTCTTATCACAAATCAACTTTGAAATTATTTTTTGAGTTCCCGGAATAAGAAAAATATCGCTTGTGCGGGACATGATCGAGAGAATACTAGTGGATGAAGCAAAATTTCAAAGCTACATTACTTTGATTCATCAACCATACCTTGTGACGCGTGAGCAAGTGCATTGTCGGCAGGATCGTTTTTCGTGATCCTACAATGACGTTTCTTGGTAAAAACACCATGCAATCAATTCAGAAATATACTGTAATAGGCATTTGACCGTCTGTTGATTTCAAGACAATACCAAAAAACAAACAACTTGACTTTCCTGCAAATTTCTGCAATTTAGACTTGGTGGGGGGGGGAGATAATTGCTGCGTTTTCGCTTCCTGCAAATCCCTTAGGTGTCTGAATTATATAATGAGATCCAAGATATATCCATAGTTACCAGGAGACCATGAATTTATCGTGGACTTGCCTGTAATCACAGCATTTCAAATGAAGAAACGCAATAATACTGTGGGTCATCTCCATACTGCGGATTACTTCGATAAATGGCTTCCTTAAGCCAAACAAATCAACAGGAATAACTGAAATTTAAGACATTATGCATTTACAGAGCAATTAATATCTAAAGGGAATTTTATACAAGGTTACTTAAATCTATAGATTAATTAATCTAATCACAATTAACATGAATTGCCGTCATTAAAAACATTACCTATATATGGATTAATTAATATGCAAAAGATTTCTTCCAAGATATCTCGGTTATGTCTTAGTAATACTTAGAACTTCACAATACACCTAAATAGAATTATCTCATTTTTGTAGAAGATAGTAAAAAAGTATGGAGTATTATTTTTTGTTATTGTTACCAGTGTTTTGGGGTTTGGTTTAAGGTTTCATGCTACAGAATCATGTGATTAATTCTGTCATATAATGTTAAACAGGTTTTCAAAAATGATATTCATTGTTTGACATTTACAGTGTTTTATTTAAAACTGATACACTTTACAAATCTCAAATTTAACAGATCACCTTGTATTTTTTATTTGAGCATTAATTTTTTTTTAAAGTTTAGATTTTATATTTTAAATATTTTTGAGATGAGATTCACTTTCAAGCATTTTTACTACGTGACTACATGATTTCCTTTAAAAATTTTTGTAAAAGGCATAGAACTTGTTTTTAAATTATTCAGAATGTTTAATTTGTTTTGTTACTTGTTAAATTGCAAATTATAAGATTTTAACAGAGTTTGAAACTGTTTATTGCTATACCAGTGTATTTAGAATTCTATTACGTATTATTACACACATTATATGTATGTGAGAACCCCCTGGGTTCCCCCCTGGACACTAAGAATAACTTGAGGTAAAGAATGACCAGACGCCATTTGTATAATAATAAATTATATTTATTCACTTAGTTCAAATATCACACTTCTAATGACAAATATTTAACTATATGTCTACGTCAAAAGGGATTTACCTTTACTATTAAATTAAATTACGAAATATGGAATTAATAAATTACTAAGCTCACTATCGAAAAGGTTTACCGGAATAGGAGGTCCGAGAAATACACGCAACTTGAATTATCTTTCATTAAAATTGAACTAACTTTATTAAACTAACGCTTGTGTGTGTGTGTGTGGTAAGCGGTACTAAGCTAGAATATATCACCTGGCTGTACTTATGATCTCTCCAAGTAGATTAATACTTCTAAGGCTCCTTCTCTGAATAATAACAGCAATACTCCAATATCGTAATCCAATTGAATCCTCCAAATCTCGTCACTACTGCTGCTGGCTCAATAGCCTTCTTCTCCGAGGTGGGAGGTCCCTGACCGCCCCAGGGTGTTCTCCCTCAAATTTGAATTGAAACCGAGCCAAATCATTCTGTCACCTGTATGGTGCTCAAAGCTACGACGAGCGATAGGCGTCACTTACCTCTTTGCCATGATGAACTTCGTGGGTCTTGATCTGACCTTTGCTGATCAAGTGGCATTAGTAACAACAACAACAACAAAAGATAAGATACAATTATACAAATTGCTTACAATTCAAGCCGATTCAGTGAATTTGAACTTCCTTTCTTTGATTGTAGTAATTACGGCTGTGGTTGCCTAGTTGTTACAATAACGAACTTGCGACCGGCATAAAATTTGTAGCGGACGGAAGACCACCTGTGTAGAGGGGATGATGCACGTTAAATTTGTCGAGGCTCAAAATACTCCATTTGTCGAGATGTAATGGATTGAAGAGGCGTTGGCAGTTCAAGTATTGTCCTTATCACTTGATTATAGTTCAAAATTTTGAGGTATATCGCCGACACCCCTCTTGCTGCTTTATAGTACAATGTTAATAAACACTCACTCATTGTCTGTTGTGACGTTTGTCATTTCCTCCACAGCAACTTCTGTGCCTTGTTCTGCAAGCTGTCTGCATCCTGTCCATGAATCCGGCTTTCCACCGCGCCCTGTCGGAGTCCGGCCTCCTGGACTACCTCACCCAGCTGCTGCTGCCTTCAGACGAGTGGTACTACACGAACCACTCTACCCAGTACGCGCGCTACGTCAAGCACCACGCCGCCAGGATACTCGTCTACCTGGGACAAGAGCTTCACATCAAGATCAACATTTTCGACACATTCGGTAAGACTTTTTCACCTCCTTAACTTTTTTTCTCGTCGTAAGTACTCAAAAAAGATGCTAAGGAAAACAGCAAACCCACGGAAAAATGGTCGAAAATTAGTCCCTGGTGGGGAAATATCATTTAAGATAGTTGTTTTGCATAAAAGTAAATGTACACAAAACGATACAAATTTGTTGCCCATCCGGTAAAGTGGTTAGCGACGCTGCTTGCCGTGCCATAGGACCAGGGTTGGAATCCCGGATATGACATGAATGTAAGGAAGGATTCGATCTGAGCACCTTCCATTCCGTACGCGAGCACTTTATCGACCACGCCCAAACGATCGCCTTCGCGTTATGTTTGGTACTAGTTTGTATAGATATCACATCGCCACTTACCCCCATGCGAGTGAATAGGCGAACGAACAATACCATATTTGTGGCGAGCATGTGAGCAGTTGCGTCACTTTGTGGGTTGCGTGATGGCTTGAGAATTGCGTCATTTCTGTCTGACGGCTTAGTTGCTTTTGCGGTGGATAGATGGCGCCACGACTGCGGAACGTGAAGGGTGCGGTTCTTTTGCACGGCCAGGGTCACCAATGAAGGAAGGATTCGATCTGAGCACCTTCCGTTCCGTACGCGAGTACTTTATTGACCACACCAAAACGATCGTCTTCGCGTGTTGTTTGGTTCTAGTTTATACAGATGTCACACCGCCACGGATGTTTGTAAATGTATAGTGTCTTTGCGGCATGGGAGTACTCTGAATAACCGTCGAGCCGCAAGTCTTCTCGTGAGGTTGGTGGAAAATGGAAGAGAGATGTGAGGCCCGGACTCCCTCGAGGTGTTCTGCCTCAAAATTGAGGTGGAACCGATCCAAATCGTATTGTCACCTGCGTGATGCTCAAGGCTACGGTCAACGACAGGCGTACATCTAGAAGTCCAATCTGTATCAAGCTCTGGCAGCTTTCCTTCCTTCCCGAAGGGAAGGACAATACAACTACAACAAAGGTAAAAATTAAGAACATTAAAGCAAATTAAAACTCTTGTCTTTAAAATGCAAGATTTTTGTATCTTTCGACGCAATTAAATTGTTTTCATATGCAATGCAACCAACCAAAAAATATTATTCGAAGAACTGTTTTCTTAATGTTTTACAAATTCCCAGCCTTGCTTAAGTTTTCTTGTTTTAAATGTTCTTTCTGATGTAATATGCAAAGCAACTATGTTTCATGCGTAAATTTTGTAAGTGTATACAGATGACACTCCTCCCCTCTTAGAAACACTTCCTTTGAATTAATATCACCCAAGCGTTAGCTTTGACATCACAATAAGAAGTATAGAAAACTTTTCTTTCAAAGTAAACAATATTCTTAAAAGATCCAAAGAAATATTTTAACGAAAAAGAAGTAATACGAGTAATCAGAGATAGAGATTGGAAAAAAGCAAAAGCATCGTTTTCCAAGCGTATACTTTTTGATCGAAAGCAACAAAAGAATGTTTGCTTTTTTCTCTTCTCTCTGCAGACGATACAGATGTCACACATGATTCCCCGGAAGACGACTACATTCGGAGAACCTCCCTGACGCCCACCACAAAATCGTCCGCATCCCTTGAGTATCTCACTCTGCAGATGCTGAAAGACATTCAGGTATTCTATTTCTGCTTTTTCAAAAGTTTTCTCCTCCTCCCCAGAAATCGTTTCATCGAATAAAAGAATTTTGTTCTTTCAGAAGAAGATGCGAATGACAGACCCCTGGGACACCCTGAGGCGAGGTAAGAACTTTTGCTGCTTCGTTTCCTAAAGGATGAAGCCTTTTTTTTAATATCGTTTGGTTCGAAAAATTTTATGCCTTAGAAGATAATTGCATTCCATTTATGCGATTTAGTAAAGATGGCGTATAATCAAATAGTAAAAAAAAATTACATGTAAGATTGTAAATAGTTAGTGGCAGCAGTTTTAAATGATATCAACGTAGATTTTCTAAATTTAAAAGGATGTTATGATACATTTTCAAAGACAGAAAAATATAGTTTCCTTAACATTGAAAGAAAGAGAAGTTTTTTTTAATACATAAAAAAGACGTTTAAAGTTTCGGCTATGAAATTTTTTACCGTAACTGTAGTATGGGATTATAATTCTTTAAGCAAATTTATTTGAAAAACTACTAATATATATTTATAAGTAGCTGAAATTACTTAAGCATTCGGTTAAATACATGTGATGTCATAGGTACACGATATATTCAATCCCGATTTTTCAGCCAATCAGTTCATTAATTCATATGACGTCAAAGTCATACTATAAATGCAATATCGTGTTTACATCCAATAAACTTTTATTTTTGCAGAAAAATTAATAAATTCCATATACATTAAAAGAGCAATGATCTAATTACATTGTGATCACATGATAACTGCAATCACAATTTTTAAAGCCAATCAATTCGTTATTCCATGTGAAGCATAGTCACATGATAAACACACTCACGAGTTTGCAGGCAATCAATTCCTGCTCTTCGCTGTTGCCAATATTAAACTTTGTAGCATTTTTTTAAATGCATATTTGTCAACAATAATAACACACTTAGATAAACAAAATACACTTGAAGTAAAAGAGTTCATATAGTATAAAATCTTTTTTTAAAATCTTTCTTTTAAAGAATTTTAATACTTGAACATCATTACGTAATTCTCCAATTTGAAATTTTACCTAAATTTTGTAAATAGAACATGAACAAGTGTTATGTTAAGTTCTGGTTTCAAAGGAGAATACATGGCTGCATCTATCATATAACCGCCATGGGTTTAACCCATATTGCAGATTACATCACATTTGTTGCAGTTATTGGTTGTGTATAATTAACTGGATATTGCTGTTACAATTATGATAGAGAATAACTGTAATTTAGTGATGTAAGGGAAAAGGTGTAGAATTCATCCAAATTCACTTACAACAATAATTATTATAGTCTTAAAAATTTGAAATTATTTGCCGTTTTTTGGAATAACGGCGAATAATTTTCTGCTTCTCAAAGAAACGAAAGAGTTGCTAAGAAATTATTTCAATTCCATTGAACAAAATAAATTTGATTTCATCTTTCAGAATCGGGATAAATTAGTTATGTACCAATCAATTCTTCTTCATTAATTCATTTATTCAAATTCACACACTTTCTACTTTGAGAGCTCTCTGACTGCGTGTTGCCAATCACGACATCAACATTTTTTCCTCGTGCTGCACAAATTCGAGATATTAAATCCAAATTTCGTTTCTTCCCTAAAATCACTATTCATATTATTCTTTTTTTCTCCATTATTTTATGAGCGATTAAAATTAAAGCTATTTTTTACGTTAGAAACTTCTTTACGTTTGAACTCTTGTTATAGATAATAAATGGACATGTTGGTAATCGTTTGAGTGATTATAACTGATTCCATCTAGATTGTTTCTGTCTGACTGGTCCATTGATATCATATAAATATAAGTTTATATTGATCAGTATAGGAAGCTCATACTAAAATGCTGATGTATATCAATGATTTTTTTAAAAAATAAATTTAGGTTTACTACCAGTTTTTTATTACTGATTTCTGTCCGTTTGCATTACTAAAACCGAGACAAAAAATTAATAATATTACAACATAGAAATAAATTTCCTCATTTTGTAATGATAAATTCCCAACTGAGACTCTAGAGCTCGCGAATAATAAATAAGAAAATAAAAAGTTAATTTGCTACACAGAACAGAAAAAATCTCAGATAATCATTTTTATAAAAAAAAAAATCTTGAACAAACAATGAGTTGTTCAAAAAAAATGTAATTCCTTTGAAAATTTGGTGGTAATCTAGTTCATAGACGCAAACTTCCAGGCAGACAAATTCTGGGGTTCGAATAGTAATTTTCTTCAAAGTCATTGTATGAAACAGGGGTCGGCAACCTATAGAACGCGGTAGATTAGAAGTCTTATTAGATTAAAAGTTAGTATTGACCATAATAAATTTCGTAAGGAACTTCACAAAGATTTTTGAGACACCTTTGTTTAGGCATCTATCCTCAGTGGGTCTCTAGTGCCACTGATAAGCAAAGAATCCTTTCCTATTGCAGCATTACCAGCTCTGCCACGAATTTTGTTATCAAATGAAGGATGTGTGTAAAGAGTAGACATTAATAGACATTGGACCAACATATACCCACATTTTATTTTTCTTAAACTATGCTATGCTATCAGGACTTATTTTGAATTTTATACAACTATTTAAAATTCAGCATATTTATTCTATACCCCAGTAGCTGAGTGGTAGAGTATCGCGTTCTCAAGTCACAAGAGTACCAAGTTTGCTTGGGAATTATACACTCGAAGTTTCGAATCAGATTGACTACCTGGCCGGAACATCTGTTCATGCACTTCCGCGCCCAAGGTCACGAGAACTGAGATGTGCACAGTTTACCCTTGGCTCCCATGGACTGTTGCGCCCCTGAGTTTAGTTTTATACTCATTCGATATATTACAAGTTTCATTTTGAGAAAATGGTATTGCTCGATTAACAGTGGCCACCCTTTGCTTTTGTCACCTGCGTACAGTGCATTCGCAGCACTCCTGCAAGGATTGACCCTGCTTTAACTTGTTTGGTATCCGAACGCGTTGGAAATGACCCAATTCGGTCACGACAGATATTTTTGGTTTTTACTTTTTTGAATAGAGCTATCTTTTGGTTTTACAAAACATACTTTTTTTTTTTTGTTTCTACGCTACCTAGAGGTCAAGTTATAATCAATTTTATAAAGTTAGAAAAACCGGAAGTGGGTCTTTGATCTTCCAGAAGTGGGCATTTAAATTGCTTAAAATCTGAGCTCTGATCTGACCAGTCTGATAACTCAAAATATTACAACTGTACTTCTATAAAACTTTTTGAACCTGATATTTATGTTACTTTCTAGAGAATTTGCTAAAATATTTTTTATTGTATGAATACTTTTTGAGTTATGGCTTGTTACTTAAAAAATGGTCTCGTAAAGAATGTGACTTTCCTTATAATGTTTACTCAATAAGCTCGAAAATTTTCAAGATTTTAATAAAACATTAAGATTTTAGTGCATTCTTAGATAAATGCATCTAATTTACAGAAATGTTGTTAAAGTTTCATTTATAATTGTGATTTTTGTAAAATTTAGGCAATTTATTTTAAATATTATTAGTTAAATATTAATATATATTGGTATTGAGTCTTAAAAAAGCATTTATAATGTTTAAGTATGCTATTTTTATCAAAAAAGTACTCTGAACGTGTTCGGAAACCTTAAACTTCTTCTTGGCCCCACAGGTTCAGAAGACAGCTTTTCATATTACCTCACTGCTCTGCCGATGTTCGTGCACCCCGTCATTCTGTTCCGACTCCTGAAGCACCGACTTCTCACCTCCCTGCGACGCAACGCCGGCGAAAACCGAAGCCGTGCCTCCTCAGCCGGGAACGAGGAGAGCCTTCGACTTAGGAGGCACAACGACTCCTCTCCCAATCTACAGGTGGGACGCTCCGGACTCACTTTCCTCACCCCCCTGCAGATCCCTCCATCGTCTCAGAGCGACTGTTCGGCTAGCCCCTCACCTTCCTTCAAAAGCAAGAAGACCTTCCGCTTCTGCAGCCTGAGGAGAAAGAAATCTTCTGCCAATGAGAGCGCATTCAATTCTTCCCATAGCGATACAAGCGAGGCGGATATTGTGGCTTTTCAAAGGGAGTTGCAGAACTTGCCGACGTACCATAACAAAAAAGTAAGTAACGATTGGAACTTTTTTATTGCTCTTCTGTAACAAAGAAAAGTTTTGTTTATTTGATATTAAATGTAATTGTAAATGCAGTCTACACGGCTTATGTAAAATAGCAACGAATGTCAATAAATTTGTTGATAAATCATTATCAATATTTTAAAAGTACAAATAGACATAGCAATCGTTAAACTTATTAGATAAGTTAGCTTCATTGCATTGTTTACATATAATTCAAAAAAAGTTTATTCTTCAACTATCATACAAATTTTCTATGGCTCAAAGTAATACATACTACTTTAAAAGGAGATAATACATTTAAATGTTTTTTTATTGTTGATAATTACTTGTATATGAAGCCCAGTGGCTGAGTGATAATGTATTGCGCTTCCATACCACAGGTCTGAAGTTTAAATCCCGGGCAGGGCAAGATCGATTTAGCCTTTCATCCCTTCCGTGGACTGATAAACTAGTACCAAGCTTGCTTGGAAACTGAACACTGGGGATTTCGCGTCAGACTGACCACTTGATCGAAACATCTGCATATGCATCCCAGCTCCTATGATCACGTAAACTGAGATAGACACAGTAGGCCTCATGGGCTGTTTGTTGCTCCACTGAGTTCAGTTCAGTTAAATTACTTGTATGTTTGTGTATTAAATCTTTCTAGTTTTCTACTTCTGTGTGACCCAACGCAAAGGTTCCTTAAACTCATTTAATACGCTTTATAACACAGAACCACGATTCACTAAAACGCAAGGAATCTGAGATAGATAGATTTAGACCGTTTCGCACGAATCAACTGTGTGCCTTTCATACTAAAGAGGTGATTGGCAACAATGGAATTATTTCTGATTTTAACTGAGTCTTCTTTTTTTCCCTTGCGGATCAAAGTACTGTGGCTGGTTTTGTAATGGATTTGTCAGTAATAGGTATAGTTGTAATGATCCCTATGGACCTCACTTTGAGAACTATAATAATTAAAAGACGTAAAAGAACCAGTAGCCATTTTTATAAATAACTTTCTTTATTTGAATAACTTTCTCAATTAAAATCGAAGACTTATTAACAAATTCGAACTATAATATTATGAGGTTTTAAAGATAATAACTTTAAAATTAACTTAATTATTTAATAATTCAATTAATTAAATAATGATCACGCAGAAATTACCACGATAAGAGATCCCAGAATTATATTCAATAATGTTCTTAATGAACATTTAACTTTAATCTCACTCTTAAAACTTTAATGAGACTTTAAATACGATTTTATATTTACCACTCGGAATCTCAATTCTTCATGAGAACAAATTATCTTCAACTACAATATTTCAATTCAAATTCACTATAACTCTATGTTTCAATATCTATCTCCTACTACTCAAACTTTACTATTTCGTTTGACTTAAATACTGAATCTAATCTGCATAATAAGGAATCCTGTCCGCTTTTTGGAGTTGATTGGAAATAGGTAGGGAATTAAATTTCCCTAAAAAGGTCGGTTCAGAAGGTTAGTGATAAAGTTCCGTATAGATTCGTCACAATCCCCTCCAAAAAGAAAACGGGATTTATTCGAAGGACTCAAATGTCTTGAAAATAAATTACGTAAATCCTATCTTTGTCTTACAGTACCGACGATATTAATTTCTAACTGTATATTATTGAAACATCTTCCGTAATGAAAAAGGATAAAATTACGATTTAGAATTAATTGACAAACCTCATAATATTTTACAAGTTTAAATTAATCCCTGCACTCTATCCATTCGGCAAGGGGCGTGGGAAAAACCACCCTAGTGGTGGCAAAAACCAGCCCCATAGAGTATGATTTATATACTATACAAAAAAATACAATACAATCTTCTTTGGCACTGGAACATCGAAGACTTCAGGGTCAGCTACCCTGAAAGATTGATATCCATTTGAGAAGTAGGTAAAAGTATACATGAAGTTATACATTTGTTATATGAATGTCATACAATAAATATCTGGTTCCTTTGCCTTCTCATTCGAAAAACTTGATGCGCTAGTTAGTGTTAATGGTTAATCCTATCTAACTTCGCCGCGCAATAAGGCACCAGATTTGAAACAAAACATACATAGAAACATACATAGCATATAATAATAATCATTTTGTAATAAACAGATAACACAAACAACCAAATGAATTGTCGCATCTTAGCGAAGTCATACATCGAAGTAAACAAATGCAAAATTTACAGATGTTTTCTCCAAAATACAAAAAGTAACACAAAAGTCGTTTTTTTTTGTTATAGAAAAAAACACACACAATGTAGTGTCCACTTTTGTCAGTCTTCTTAATTTTAGAGTCCGTCCGTGACTTGCTTTAATTGCAAAAATTCTTCATTTGTTCGTACCGCGAAGATAATGAAACAATACAACCTGGATTTTGTCTGTTAAATCCTATGCACTGGATCTCCATTCAACGCTTCCATACTGAGGCTTCTTCTGCGGAATATGCTGCCAGGTATGCCGTTGATTTCGATGTTGTTGAGGTTCTCATGGATTCTGTCTTTTTCTTGTATACGGCTCCGTAGATAGTATGGGCAAGGTCTTCTTGTATTGGTTTGATTCGACCGGATTGTTTTCTCCGCTTGTTCGTTGTGTCTTCTCGTTGTCGCTCTGGTCTGACGGGTCTGGTTATCACGTCCACTAACTTCCATTCGGGATCCACCTGTAGTCGTAGCAGTTCTGCGATCAGGCAACTTTGATGGACCTGCAATGGACTTTACTCCTGGTGAAGAGGTATTATGTCTTTGAAACTTATTGTTCTTGGACGAGAACGAGGAAGGGATCGACCTCTTGACTCCCTGTCTTTGTTCAGGAGCGTGTCTTTTCCGGTCCTGATGATCAGATCCTTGTCGGGATCTTTTCTTACATATCTTGGATCTTTTATAGCTGGGCCCTTCGACGCAGTACTATTAATTTTACGTTTATTTCTGGGGATCTCCCGTGTGGTGTTACTCTGCCGTGATCTACATCCCTCACTTTCCTGACTAGAGGTTTTCCTATGCTCTTTAAACTGTCCTTGATGTGATCTATTTGACCCATGACTAACTTCTTGTTCGTCATATAGAGTTTCTATCTGACTATCCGAACTAATTGTGTCTGACTGACGAGGTCGGTACACTCGAACCTGATCAATATTAACAGTTATATTTCTTCCGTTTTTCCAAATAACTAAATTATTTCCTTTTATTTCTAAAACTTTATAGGGACCTTCAAACTTAGGCATAAATTTTCCCACCTGTTTCTTACCCGCAGCACTTAAGAAATGTGTTTGAAGTAAAATCAAATCGTTCACTTTGATGTGAACATCCCTCCTTCTGAGATTGTAATGTTTTCCCAAGACCTATGCTGTTTTTGCATATTTCGTCTTGCCTCATCGAATAATCTTTCGATGTTATTACCAACATATTTCGCATCCTCCTTAACATTTATGAGTTTGCTAAACGGAGTTATGATTTTCCTTCCTAAAAACAACTCAGCCGGAGTTTTATTTGTCGTCTCATTTACTGCCGTGCGCAATGCGAAAGCGAACTCGTGTAGAAATTGGTCCCAGTTTTCATGATTTTCTTCAACAAAAGAAGCTATCATTTGAACTAAATTTCTATTCACTCTCTCCGTGAGATTAGACTGTGGTCTGTACGTTACCGTTTTCATATGTTTGATGTCCAACCTGTGACTGAGATGTTCAAACACGTCAGAAATAAATTGGGGGCCGTTATCACTTATCAAAGAAATCGGAGCTCCGTAACGCGCTATATAGTTATTAAAAAAGGCATTAGCTATTGTCTGGGCTGAAGCTTTACGAAGAGGAATCAGCTCACACCACTTAGTGAAGTGGTCAGTTATAACTAATATGAATTTATATCTCTCGGGTCGGGATGCGGGGTAGGGGCCTACTAAGTCTAGCGTTACAATTTCATTTGGATATTTCGAAACTATAGGCATTAAACGACCAGCTGGTAGCGCGTTTTTATAATTAAACTTTTGACACCGGTCACAGGTTGAAACATATTCAAATATATATTTTCTCATAAATGGAAAATAGCACGTGTCACGAAGTTTAAGATATGTCTTCCTCTTTCCGAGATGTCCTGCCAATGGCAGATCATGAAATTCTTTCATTATATCTTTTCGAAGAGAACCAGGAATATAAACTCTTAGTTCTCCTAGATTAGAAAAATACTTTGCGTAAAAGAGGAGACAATTTATTAACTTGAAGTCCTGGGACCAACTCTCGCATACTGTCGCATTAACAGAACCGTCATCAGGGTTTTCTAAGTATCGATAAATATGTCCTAATTCAGGATCTTCCCTCTGTTCCTTAATGAATTGTTCACGGGAATTTATTGCGAGGGCTCTAAGAGCTGCGCATGAAATTTGCGACCCCTCGACATTGTCTACTGGATTTCTTGATAAAAGATCTGCGACCACGTTTTGAACACCAGGTCTGTGCTCCCATTCTATGTTAAACTCTGACAATTTCAATGCCCATCGGATCATCCTACTTGATAAATTCTTACCATTGGTTAACTTCGTTAACGCTGCGTGATCTGTAATCACTTTCACAGGTAGGGGTCCAAAATAAGTTTTAAACTTATTTAGAGCCCAAATTACCGCCAAACATTCTCTTTCGGTAACCGTATAATTACGTTCTGCTTTATTAAGGGTTCGAGACGCGAAAGCAATAGGTTTTTGATTTTGCTGAAGCACAGCACCAATTCCGACCCCACTTGCATCAGTGAATAAATTGAACTGTTCAGAAAAATTTGGTAATTGCAAAATCGGTGCCTCCGTTAGTGTGCGTTTGATCTGATCAAAAGAATCCTGTGCTTCTCCCGACCAGTTAAACTTCGCCCCCTTTTTCTTTAATTGGTACAATGGTTCGCATATATCTGCGTATCGCGGAATAAATTTTTGGTACCAACCCGTCATCCCTAAAAATTTTGACACTTCTCTATTATTTTTGGGAGGTTTCATTTCCGTAATTGCCCGAATTTTCTTATTGTCAGTTTCGATTCCTTCTTTACTAATAATCAGGCCTAAATATTTGAGTTTGTCACGAGCGAAGTGACATTTTTCTTTATTTAATGTTAGCCCTGCGTCTCGTAATAAGGTAAAAACCTGAGTTAAATGATTAAGATGGTCTTTGAACGATGGAGATGTAATAATAACATCATCCATATAAACGGACACGAAACGCCCAATAACAGGTTGGAGGATTATATCGATAGCCCTTTGGAAATTAGGCGCCGCCCCAGAAAGACCAAAAGGCATGCGTAGGAATGCAAAAGTGCCATTGCGAGTGATAAACGCTGTTTTTTTCTATGTCCTTTGACTAATCGCCAACTGAAAATAGCCACTTCTGAGATCTAGAGTGGACATAACGTTGGTGTGAGGGATATTGTTGAGTAAGTCATCAATAACCGGTAATGGATATCGAGGATATTTGGTAATTGCATTTAGTTTCCGATAATCGATCGCGAAACGATACGCCTCGGGAGAATCTGGAGGAAGGTCATTGTTCTTTCGAGTTAATACGACTGGAGATGCATAGGGCGAATTAATAGGACAAATTGTACCATCCCGTAACATCTTATCTATGTGATAATCAATAATGCCTTGTTTGACCCTGTCGTACTTGTATGGTCTCGACATTACCGGTCCTTTATCTCCAGTATCTATCTCATGATATACAACATGCGTTAATCCCGGTTGATCGGAAAATAACCCTTTAAAATTATTAAATAAGGCTTTTAATTGCCTCTGTTGCTCGTCATTAAGTTTCGATTCTGTGAGATCAATATCAACGAGTTTCTCCTCTTTAGGCTTTTGTTTGATCAGATGATCGGGAATGATTAAGGATTTCTGATCAAAATCTAATGTTAATCGCGACGCCTTCATAAAATCAATCCCCAGAATGCACTGATACTGCATGTTATCAAGTATATGGAATTCCCAGGGTTTCTGAAATTCCCTGATTCTAATTTGTAATTCGACTCTACCCAAATGACTGCACGGGGCTCCTTGTGCTGTCACGACTCTGTCTTTCGTCTTTTGACGAGGTCGGTATGAAAAATAATTGCGGTATACCTCCTCCGAAATAAAAGATTTCTCTGCTCCCGTGTCCCATAGTGCGGTAATAAAGGTTTCATTTAATAGAATAGGGACATACGGTAATTCGACTGGGGTCATTCTTATAGAGGATACTCTGATAGGCCGATGATCCCAAACTGGAGGATTTTCCGTACCCCGCGATCGATTACCTCCATATTCACATCGATCGCTTAAAAGTTTAAATTTCTACTTCGTTCATTTTGACCTCGAAATGAACTATTTCTCGACCCACTTTGTCGACCGCCTTGACTGTGGAATGGTTGATCCGATTGTCCACTTTGGCGTCTACCCTCGAATCTGCGATTATTTGTGAAACCTTGGTTTTCGAACCGATTAAATTCTCTTTGTGGTCGGCTATTATTGGCGTATCTCTCATTATTTCTGTTTTCCCTCCAATTCTCCTGTCTATGCCGGGTATTAAAACGATTGTTTTCATGAGGGCCTGAACTTCTAAATCCCTCACTCGAACCTCTGATTTGCCTATGCATAAAACGTTCTTCGTATTTATCAACGATTTGTAGGAGATTGGCAGTATTTCGTGGATGTCTAACTTCGACATAATCCAAAATTTGGGGTTCTAATCGACTGATGACGTGATCTATTAATTTTCCTCCGACATTTCTAGTTTAAGTATTTTATGAATTTTCAACAATTCATAAATAAAGTCCGAAGGCTGTTGATCTCGTCTTTGTGATGAGGAATAAAATCGCGTTTCTAGTTCTGACCTGTTTCTGACCACGGGAAATTGTTCTGACAATGCCTGTTTTAAGTGCGCGTAGTCTGTTGTCTTATCTTCAATGACTCTATAACCTAGAACTTCGAACCAGTCGAGTGCTCGACCTTTGAGATGACCTTTCAAGTAAGCACATGCCAGTTGTGCAGGTATCTCATAATACGCGAGATTATGATCAATATTCTCCAAAAATCATCTATGTTCTCAATTCCCGAAAAATATTGTTCCGGAATGATTCTAAAACTGGATCCGACTCTATTCTCGGGATTTATACGTTGGGCGCCATTGTAATGATCCTATGGACCTCACTTTGAGAACTATAATAATTAAAAGACGTAAAAGAACCAGTAGCCATTTTTATAAATAACTTTCTTTATTTGAATAACTTTCTCAATTAAAATCGAAGACTTATTAACAAATTCGAACTATAATATTATGAGGTTTTAAAGATAATAACTTTAAAATTAACTTAATTATTTAATAATTCAATTAATTAAATAATGATCACGCAGAAATTACCACGATAAGAGATCCCAGAATTATATTCAATAATGTTCTTAATGAACATTTAACTTTAATCTCACTCTTAAAACTTTAATGAGACTTTAAATACGATTTTATATTTACCACTCGGAATCTCAATTCTTCATGAGAACAAATTATCTTCAACTACAATATTTCAATTCAAATTCACTATAACTCTATGTTTCAATATCTATCTCCTACTACTCAAACTTTACTATTTCGTTTGACTTAAATACTGAATCTAATCTGCATAATAAGGAATCCTGTCCGCTTTTTGGAGTTGATTGGAAATAGGTAGGGAATTAAATTTCCCTAAAAAGGTCGGTTCAGAAGGTTAGTGATAAAGTTCCGTATAGATTCGTCACATAGTGTCTAGGTCCCGTAACTTTAAAGACCCATGGTGTAGCGGATCTTCGTACATTAAGTGTCCGTTCATACAAGTCAACTAATACCGCACATAACAGAAGAAGCAAACAGTCGGAAGTTAATTTTGAATAAAAATCGTCAGGAGCTAGTATACTTTGCTGTGCCACTTCATCAAGCTCTCGAAAACCACGTTCTCCTCCTCATTAGTTGACTCAACTAAAAATAAATTGTGGAAGTTATGCTCTTCACACGTGGTTATTTGTGTGTTGGAAATGAATAAAGCTTTTTATTGCTTCTTCGAGCCCATCATTGTACAAATGAGCTCGACACTCCTTTTCCAGCCAACTTCGTGTTCACATGTAAAAAGAATTCTGTTGAAAGTGAAAACCCTCATGGCTACCCAGAACTTTGCAACCAGTTCAGATATCGCCGTCAAGGATCAAAGTACAATATCGTTACTCATATCTCTTAGTGGGATATTTATAACACAGAAAGAGGTTAATACAAAAAAAAATTTGATTGCAAGAAAACAATGCTATGGCAGTATTCATTAGTTGATAGAGCAATGAAATACAATAAGATGTTTCTGTATTGTTGAAGTTCTGAATTTTAAAGCAATGTAATATATAAATAAAGGCTTTTGAATATTACAATATTTTTACTAAGAGACAGTCACCAGTTTATGAAGATGAATTGCCTTTGAAGAGTCTTATAAAATAATTTGAGTAATAATTCCTCAAGTGCTAATCTTCGAGAAAAGAGAGGCAAAACTGACCTTCACAGAAACGTCGCAGCATATTATTTTAAAAAATTAAAGCATGATCAACGATATGACTTGAAAATTACAATCCTTGTCAGTTCCCAGAATTAAGAAGTTACAGCTTAAAACAAATGATCGCCCATTCATTGTCTCATGCAACATCTACCTCAGCAGTGTCATGTTTCATAATGCGGAGGACTTCCTTCTGGAACTCCAAAAATAAACGGAAAGTGAAGAGCAGTTTGAAACAAAGAGTTTTGGTAATAAATCACATTAATTTCACTTTACTTTGGAACACGCCGGTTCTAAAAGTACTCTTGCTTGGGGGTTTTTTTTTCACGTGTGAGGATGAAATCTGTGAAGCACTCATTTTTCCCTTTTGGTATTTTGATTACAAGATAATTCTATTTTTGGCATATTAGTTTCTTAAAGTTCTTGGTTATGAGACATTTGAAATCGTAAACGCAATGATCCTATGGAATTTCTACCTTCTTACTTAAACCTACAGTAGTGCGTTGATATGAACGAAATACAGTAAAACCTGTTTTTGTGCGATCTTTTTTATGCGATTTTATTTTTGTGCGGTCTTTTTTTTTAAGCGGTGTATGAATTTCAATGGTTTTGGCGCCACTGTATAATGTTTTCTATCAGTGTACATATATACATTTCAAGACGCCCTGATAATTGGTTATAAACGTTCTCTCGATAATACGCGTTCCATTGCTTTCTCTCAACGCAATAGCAACACGCACTTGATTGAAGACGAAAAAACTTTCAATGACAGTGACATTATCAATAATTTGATAGATTATAAAGACGGACATGGAGAATCGGATTCTTTGAGAGGGGATACAATATATGCTAGGATTCATCTTTCCAACAAATTGGAAAAGCATTTTTTTAAAAAGAGATACTAATTCCGAAAGGAGTATGAAATTTCAAAGAGGGCTTCGATCATGCATATCTGGGTGTCGTGACGTTCACAGGAAACTGACTAACCGACCGTCGTCACAAAATCTTATCAATTGAAAAGATAAATCAATTAAAGTTGTATGTTCAAGTGGTGAAAGCGATTTTGAGCTAAATCATCACAGGAAGATGCGCGCTTTGGATTACGATGAGTAAAAGTGAATTATGTAAGAGCATTTTGAAAATTTCTCCGTATAGAGTGTGATAAACGAGCTGTCGCATTTATCGGATTTTAGGGGTTAGAATGAAGATCAGCCATAGGCAATACAATTCTAATTTATTGTTTCACTTAATTTAACAATCCAGGGTAAGAAATGCAGACTTCCAAGTATAGGATCAATTATACGGCAGAAAGGATGCTCAATATTTAATTATAACTCAATTAACTTACTCTGAGAACGATTTGTTTACTTACGGTCTAAATTACCGTAATTCCGTTCTCAGTTGTTCGACACACATCCGGTTGTTATTATTCAATTCTAACTTTATTGACTAAATCGTCAATTAAAAATCTTTGATTATTCAGAAATTAATTGTCGAATAATTCTCAGCTACTTTCCACTAACTTCACGTACCTAAAAGTTGATGCTTAAATATAACTCTTTATTTACATAAACCGTGTCTACTTCGGGAGAAAGTTTTCAATAGAACAACATTTAAAAGAAAGCAATTTACCCCAAGAGGATTAGTGAGGGCTCACGGGTTGACCCCTTACGATACGATGAGAAATTAAATGTTTTTAAAATGTTTCCATGTAGAATTTAATTAATTATTTTGTTTGAAAGTACTTTCTCATAAATTTCTGAAATCATTGACATCAGATATTTTTTTAAGCGTGACTTTTTTTATGCAGTCAATTTCCACCACATAAAAAAAAGCTTTTGTATTATGTCGACAAAACTGTTTGTTTTATGTTAAGTATTTATGAAATTTTCGAATATTTTTTTTGTACGATTTCTTTTATGCGGTTGCTAACTACCGCACAAAAACAGGTTTCTGTAAAGTGCATTAGAAAGAGCAAGGAGTAGTAAAGATTTCTGCGAAATTATATTTTTTGTTTTGCCTTTGAATATATTTCTGTCTGCTTAAATGCTTCGTAGTTATTCTTAGGTTCACGAGATTTTTTTTGTCGCAACCCGGAGGTGTAAGAGAGTTCAGAGAAGAAGCAAACATGATTTTAAAAACAATAGTTACATACTTATTTTGGATCTAACACTTTTTATGAACGATTAACAACTGATTCCTTAACCTTGGGAGCAATCTTAAATCTTTTTTTTTTCTGAAATGGAGCTGCGTATTGGAACTTCTACCTTTGCAGACCTAGTACGTTCCCCAGGAGCTGTATCATTTTTTAGTGTGGTACCATTTAGGTGATACCAATTACCACAAGTAATTTTGACGCCCAGTTTCTTCCCCAGAGGGTGGCACCTGAGCTCTGCCGATGCGAAATTTGTACTTAAGAATTTTTAATTTTGCCTAGAGCATCCCAGCCTATCAGATACTCAAGGGATATTTTACATACCATATAATCATACGACATGGCCGCTGTCGATTTTCTGCTTCAGAAAAATCCATTGATTTGGCCCGGGGTCAAACCCACAACCTTGGGTACAGAAGGCCAGCGGCAAACCAACAAAGCCACCCAGCCGGCGCAATCTTAAATCTAAATTCCTAATTTAACTTATGTGATTATTCAAAAAGACTTATCTGAGGCCTTATACCATTGCTTCACGAACCACAATAGCTTAGTATAGATCCACTGCTATTTCCTTCCGAAACCCCGGCTGAATTCTCAGATTCGAATTCAATCCACATGACATCCTAGTCGCAATTCACTTTCTACTATTCTGAGATTTTGCGATTACGCTCAAACACTCCAAAGCCCTAGTTTGAATAACACTTCCATTAGCATAAAGTTAAGTCATCTCTACGGAAAGCGGTTTTTAAACTAAAACCACAGATAAAGAATAGTTTACCTAAGAGGATTTGTTGAAGTACCGCGGATAGAACTCGTCGCAGATGGATCTCTTAAAATCCCCAAAATTATGGAACAGAATTTTATTTTAAAGTCATCATTAACCGAATCGTCTTAAAGAGAGGTGAAGTAAAATATTGCTTACATTTTGGAATAGTTTTCCAATTTCCATAATGGGAGGAATGAAAAAAAAATTATAACTTTTGCGAGATATATGTGTATGAAATTTTTTTGCTTTCTGCGAATAATTTTAGAAATCAAAGAAAATTCTCTCTTGCATTGATAACTGCTGTAGGTGGCCACGGTATCTAATTTGTCAAGGTCTCAAACTTATGGGTGGCCAACATTGTCGTGTCGCGGGTTCGAACCATATAATGCCTTTGGATACCTGCAGTGTAGAGGGACTGATGCACGTTGTCGAGGCTCAAAGTCCGCTCATTGGTGAGATGTGGCGGCCGCAGTAGTCTAGTGGTCAAGGTATCGGATCGTCGTTATTTGTTACGAGTTCGAGCCCAGTACCACTAAAGACACGCCGTGAAGGAGAGCGATGCACGTTAATTCTGTAGAGAGCTCAAACACCTTCCCGTTGGTGGGGTGGGGTAGTATGGAGAGGGGGGTGCCAGCTCAGGTGTCGTCCTCGTCACTTGACCATGGCTCAAAATGACATAGTCGATAGCCCTGATGTTACTCTAAAGCAAGACGTAAATTAAAATTCCATCGATAATGCAATAGACTGAATGAAGCCGAAAGTTATTTTCATTGCTTGTAAAATATGTAGAAAATAAAAAATAAATAAAATAAAACACCTAAAAATAAAAAAAGATAGTCACATTTGATAGAAAGTGACTCTGAAAGTAGGTACACAAACGAGTGTATTTTCCATTGTTCAGATTTGTCCTTGTATATTCTCCAAAGAAATTGTGGGGATGAAAATATCCCTTTTAGATTTTATATTTATACGAAAAATTTAGACCATTTTACTACATTAAAAATAATCTTCTCTGTAGCATAATTTATCAATATTAAATTGTGACTACTTAAAACCCTTTCTTAAACAAAATCACGGAAAATTTTACATTTAAGAAGTTTTACGAGATTTCCCACAGAAAGAGCTTAAATTAGCTGAAATCCATCGAGATTTCAAGATAACGTTGCGAAAATTGAGATCGGTACTTTTTATCTATGTTTAACATCATATTTCATTGTTTCATATGCTTCGTCATCTGGGCCACATATAGTGGATCGTGATAGTCTAGTGATCATGGTCAAGTACTCGTGGTCAGTGTGTCATGAGTACGAACCTAGTACCATTGAAGACCCACCGCGTAGAGGGGATAATGCATGTTTCATCTGTCGAGGCTGGAAATACAACCGTTGATGTGGTATGGAAGTTCAGAGAGGGGGTGCTAGCTCAGATATCGTCCATGTCACTTGATCATGTTTCCAAATTACGTTATTCCGTTGTCAATAGCCCTCATCCTGTTTTATATAGTATAACGTTAAAAAACACTTATTCACTCAATGAGCCACTTTAATCGAAATTCCATGATTCATTTTTTTTATTCAAAGTAGTACAATATTTAAGGCCCAGTGGCCGAGTGATAGCGTATTGTGCTTCCACAGCCCAGATTCGAGGTTCTCTCCTCGGGATGGGCAAGGTCAACTCAGCCTTTCATCCCTCCTTCAATGGGTCAATAAAAGAGTACAAAGCTTGCTTGGGGGTATCGCATAAGACTGACCAACTGATTGGAACATCTGCTCGGGATTCAGTGCCCAATGCTCACGTATACTGGGATGGGCACAGTAGACCCTGGCTCTCATGGGCTGTTGCGCCACTGAGTTTGATTACAATATTTATTGATACCTGTCACTGATGTATTTGTTCTTAAAATCTGTGAGAAAAACTAACAAATTAACTAATTATTTTCATTGAAATAAAATTATTTTATTTCTCCCACAGTCAGAATGCTTGCTCCGACCCCGCTCTTGCTCCGTACCTCGTGTTACCTTGGACAGTTCTCCCATTACTCGCAGCGCCACCACGGAGGGCAGTTACAACCTAGGGGACTGGGCCTTCCCCGAGCTGGGATCCCGGGCCCAAATGCCTTCCGAAGAGAGAGCCCTCTTCCGGTTGCTACTGGAGTGGGGACAACTGTGCCCCGACGACTTACTGCTCGACAACCGCAGGGAGGTGGAAGAGTTTTTGGATGCGGTGGGAGGCATAGGAGAACAGTACAGGAGATGGACCAATGACATCAGATCCGCTTTTGGACTACAGGTGAGTTGCTTTCTGTGAGTTGTATCTTGTGGCGGTATCTAAATAAACCAGTAACAGCCTCCGGACAGGCGTGATCACTTTAATGTAGTGGTATGTTACGTGCTTATGAATCAAAAGGTACCGAGTTCTATCCTGACAATTTTTTTGAATGTTCATCGACGTTCTTATTGTTGCTTATCGTGGTTACATACACAATAGTGGCCAAAAATGTGCGTATGCTGTGAACTATTCATTGATAAAATCAGCTAATCGTAATATAATACAGAATTAATCACTAAAATCATGATCAATGTGCTAAATTCATGACGGTCATGTTATAGATGCAATCACGTGTTCTGCATTGAAGTCAAAAGTAATGTTAGACCTGTACTTGTTGTTCTGCCGGTAAAATTTAGATTAACCTTTAAATTTGATAATTGGGCAAAAAAGTTCAAGTCTTAAGATTCTTCAAAAGCTTTTACAAAATAAAAATTAAATTTCTCACACTATTCGTGTATTTTTTATTCAAGTGCATTTTGCTTGCCGGTTATGTGCGTTATTCTTGTTAACAAATATGTACCTCTTGAAAGAAAGTTTCTGCAAAAAGCAAAAATTGGCAACAACAAAACGCATGAATTAATTGGCAGGAAACATATGAATGCATTTAACATGTGAGCATGACGCCACATGACTTTAGCTCATTAATTTGTGAATTATTTAAAAACAAGAGAGAAATAAAAAGAATCACACATTTTTGTAAATAGTGACATTGTGTTAAAAAGTATGTATTTTAAAATATTTGACTAACCAAAAATTATCGAGTGGCAACCGTAGCGGTCATGGGCGCAAACTCTGTTGTGTTTTTGTCAAATTGTGAATTTGAATCCTAATACCACTTACGACCTGTTGTGGGAATCATGGGCGCAATCTCGTGGACGGAGCTATTTCTGTCGAGTCATGCGTTCGAGTCGTCATATCCCTTAAGACACGCCTACGGACAGGACGAATGACGGGATGTTGCTTTAAGATCCTCACAGTGTGGTGTGGAATTTTCTAGCAGGGAGTTATATTTTGGGTGTCGATCGCGGGGGTTGATTGCGGATTCAAATGACGAGAACCAGTTCCAATCAGTGGCGTAACGTACACCCCCATACCATTGAGGGGGTGGGGCAAAGCCTGGCTAACGCCAAGTAAGATCAAACTTGGAGTCCAAAACCAGACTATGCAGGAGTGCCCTAATATTCTCCGTTACGCCACAGTCTCCAATAGAACTCGAACAGTTTCAAATGTTAATAAGCAATCAATCAATTTGTTTTCATGAACAAAAAATGCAGTTTAAGCTATTATAACAAGAAACGATTACCCATTCCTTGCTTAAATCGTAAAATAAGTCACGGTGAAGTTAGCCTCCACATTGCCGCAAATATGAAAAACCTTAAATAATGTTGAGCTAACTCAGTTCTTTCCGTCAATTGTGTCCAGTATAATTAACACCTCAACATTAGTGCAAAAGGAAGGGGTAGAAGAAGCAAGAGATCTAGCTCGTGTTTAACACTCCCCAGCAAGTTGCTTTTCAATTTGTGTTCAATTCATATTGAATAGTAACAAGTTTGGGGAGATTCAAAAAGTTTTCGATTTCACGTTCAACGCTAACCCAAGTTTTAGGTAATGGTTGTAGAAGAATTTCTTTTTTGTTAACCTAACTGAAAAAATTTTAAAAAGCATGATTTGTTTTCTTGATTATAAAGTATTAACCGTTACCCGCCAACTTCGCTCGGTATTTTGTGGTTGCGGTAGACTAGTGGTCAAGATCACACACAGACTCTTGGCCAACATGTCATGAGTTCGTGCCTAGTGCCGCTGAAGATCTGCCGTGTAGAGGAGCTGATTCACGTTAAATCTGTCGGGGCTCAAACGTCATCCCGTTGGTGTGGTGTGAAAGTTAGGAGACGGAGGTACCAGCTCAGGTGTTCTCGTCACTTGACCATGGTTCTAAATTACGAGTAACGTTGCCAAAATCCCTCGTGTAGTTGAATATAGCGTCGTTAATATTCACTCACTCACATACTCACTTATTATTTCATGACAGTGTAAAATTATACATGATATTTTTATGTAATTGTTAAGTCCCAGCATTAAGTTTTCAATTCTATTAAAAAAAATCATATAGTCTTCGTCTCTAGAAATAAAAAAAAGAACAAGACTTAAATTTCTTAAGGAGAAATATAGTTATTATTTACTCCTATGTAGCCCCACCCCTTCCTTCGTAATCGATTACCTAAAACCCATTTTTAGCAGATCAAATAACGACAGCAAAAAAAAATGCTTAACAATTTCCAAGTCTGCGGATCTAAATGTTCAAAAATAGTGTTTTTTTAAAAAAATTTATAACGCTTTTGCCATCCCACCGAAAACCCTCTTCATTCTGCAGTACCGCAAAACTCGTTCTTTATCTCTACTTAAATAAAAAATTATATTTACCAAATTCTCTCAAAATCTGTTGGTTTAGTAGTTCAAAAACTGGATTTTTTTTAATATCTTTAACGTCCTCGTAACAATGCCATTGGGTACAGGTTTTCACAAAAGTTCTTAGCGGATCTATACTCAACAAAAGGAACATACACACCAAATTTAAAGTCTATACGTTCAATAGTTCTGGAGATATCGTAATGAGTGAGAGAGACTAATTTTTTTTCTTAATATATAATATAATTTGGAAAGAGATACATTTCGACGTAAGCGAAAAGATCTATTCACTTAAATCAGGAATTATAATATTAGTACAATGTTCACACAGTTAGATTTCTTATAGAAAAGTGATGCGTTAGCTTTCAAGACCTAAAAGTGGCTAAAATAGTGAAATAGGAAAGAACTTAGAGCCTTAATTTTAATGATGATCATTTAGCACCCTGTTATTTGTGAGAAGTCCCAAGTAGTAAAGTGGGGATATATCCAGAGAGCAAATGATATATCTTACCTTATTTTTGTACCTGGTTCTACAGGTTACATTCTATCGCTAATAATCAGGGATGTACAAGCTTGGTATAAGAAAAGATCTCATATATATGCAACGCAAATTCCTTAAGAATCGCCAAAATGTTCTAAAAAATCTTATCAATTTCATATATATAAAGGGTGTTTTTTTTAGAGGTATAGAACTTTAAATTGCAATAAAACAACGATGTATTATTCGATTGACATGAATTTTTTTTATTCGAAAGATAATCTTGTGGCATTACATTATAAATATGATTTCTGGCATAGGACTGCCACGGCTGGCTCGGATGTAGTCCAATCTGGACGTCCAATTTTCGATGACTTTTTGCAACATTTGTGGCCGTATATCGGCAATAACATGGCGAATGTTGTCTTCCAAATGGTCAAGCGTTTGTGGCTTATTCGCATAGACCAATGACTTTACATAGCCCCACAGAAAATAGTCTAGCGGTGTTAAATCACAAGATCTTGGAGGCCAATTCACAGGTCCAAAACATGAAATTAGGCGGTCACCAAACGTGTCTTTCAATAAATCGATTGTGGCACGAGCTGTGTGACAGGTTGCGCCGTCTTGTTGGAATCACAGCTCCTGGACATCATGATTGTTCAATTCAGGAATGAAAAGGTTAGTAATCACGTCTCTATACCGATCACCATTGACTTTAAC
This sequence comes from Trichonephila clavipes, assembly GCA_019973935.1. Lineage (NCBI taxonomy): Eukaryota > Metazoa > Arthropoda > Arachnida > Araneae > Nephilidae > Trichonephila > Trichonephila clavipes. The sequence continues at coordinate 193,155 of BMAU01021177.1, read as the reverse complement.
GTTGTGGCCTTCATCGTTTTTGAAGAAGTACGGACCAATGATTCCACCAGCTTATAAAGCGCACCAAACAGTCAGTTTTTCTGGATGTAACGGTGTTTCGACATACACTTGTGGATTAGCTTCACTCCAAATGCAGCAGTTTTGTTTGTTGACGTAGCCATTCAACCAGAAGTGCGCTTCATCGCTAAACAAAATTCACTTATGAAAATCGGGAACAACGGCCATCTCGTTTTGGGCCCATTCGACGAATCTACGCCTTGCTTTATGATCGTTTTGATGAATTGCCAAACCAAACTGAGAATAAATCACTTGACAACTGTTAAATCGGTCGCCATCTTGGAAAGTAATGCCAACTTAAACTTCTATACCTCTGAAAAAACACTCTTTATATTAAAAATCGTTAAAAGGTAGCTAAATTAGTAAGCATTAAATATAAAAATTAATAATTGTTAAATAATTAATTGGTGAATATTAAAGGTAAATAAATTTCTACTGAATATTTTATTTTTTGAGTTAAATTAGTTTCTCTCTAAATTTAAATTATTTGTGAGCGGTGTTTTCCTCGCCCCAAGCTTTTTTAATAATCTCGCTTATCAGCCGCTTTTATTTCTCAAACGTAATGTTAGTTCCGTGAAAAATGTTTACTTTCTTTCTCAAATCCACATTTAAAGGCAGTGAAAGGTATCCAAAAGATTTTTAAAGAAATTGATTTTTTGAAAGTACATTTTCTGAAAAACATTTTCAAATACTTTTTGAAGATATGAAAATCCAAAAATTGAATTATTAAAATAGACATAAAAAATTGGAGAGAAAATGAAGTCTTATAGAAAGTGTTACATGAATTTTTACTTTTAAATATCCAATTCTTGGACAAGGCAAAGTTTTCAAAAGCTCATCATTTCCTGGCTTCAAATTAGTTCGAAAGAAAATTAACATTGAGAAGAATGAAGAATTTTCCGTAAGTAAATCAACATAAAATGCTAGCTCTAGAAAACTCTACAGTTACATTTAATTTTCCCTGTTCTAAATGGATGTATTAGCTCACTCTTAACAAATAAGTAATCGTTAAATTAAGTGACTCAATCGGCAGCGCATAGCCTAAGAATCAAAGGGAAAAAAATTTCTAGCAAAAGATGACACTTTTTATGAATATTTTAAAATAAATATGTTTAACTAGCTGTTATACCCGTTTTTCGCACGGGGGAATTGAAAATTAAAGAATACAGATTGAATTTTTAATGAGTTAGTTTTCCGTAAATTGCAAGTTAAACAAAAAAAAAAAATTTTTTTTTGCACATCTCAGGTGAATTAAAAGTCAACCCTATTTGTTAAATTTTAAGTCTGCAAATCTAATAGTTGATGAAAAGGAATTTTTTAAATTTTATTTATAACGCCTCGTTACTTACTCTCTTGTGGGACGATTTTTTAAAATAACTTCCTAAGATGATCTCTGCTCAGCAAAAATAACACATTGTTACATATTTTGTGTATTGAACGCTTAAAATAGTGTAAATAATTTTTAACTGGATGTGTAGTACGTTAATAATGCTTTATGTTTTATTTATTTTTTAATAAAATCGTAATATTCGCAAGCAACGCCGTTCCTTACATTATAATGCCTATTCAATAGAAACATAGCGAAATGTTGGTGATGGAGCCACCTTGGCATCATTTTGGCGACCCTGTTGGCAACTTGGTGATTGACTAACGGTGCAGAAGTTGCTATGCTGTAGTGCCACCTGGTAGGGAGCTGCAACAAAGAGAATAGCACAAAAGCCTTCTCCACAAAAAAATACATATACATGCTAATTTTCATAGTCATCGGTTGAATTTGGAGTGAAGAGAGGTCTCATATATGCAAACATCCATTAAAATATATATAGAGAGAGGGAGATTAACATGAAAGGTGAACCAGTGCAAAAGAAATTTCTCTTTGCTTGTCGACCATGTTGGCAACTTGGAGATTGATTAAATGGTGCAGAAAATGATATGTTGTAACGCCACCTGGTGGGAATTTGCAACAATGAGAATAGCACAAAAACCTTCTCCACAAAAAAATACATGTACATGTCAATTTTCATAATGATCGGTTAAACGGTGTTGGGAGTGATGTATGTAGATAAAGAGGAAATCTTGGAAATAAGGGGGGAAATTACTTGGAAAATTTTGAGAAAATATGCAGAGCATTAAGTAAACACGATATGGCGTTAAGTATTATATATCATATGATTCGTTACTTTAGTTTAAAGAATGAGAAAATTACTCGAGTTGGAAAGGAAGAATTTTTTTTCTTGTTCTATTTCTTCTCCTCACAAAAGAATTTATTCATAAATGAAAGTTATCGAACAAATTTTCATAATCTAAAGGATTTTGAGAATTTCCGAAACTGCAATTGTTCGAAAAATTAGAAATTCTCACTAAATTTGAAGGATTAAATCAAAACAGGAGATGAGAATCTCAAATTAAATTATTAAAAACTATCTTTGTGCCTCAATAAAATGCGTTTTCATCCAAGAAAATAATTATATTCAAAATCTCTATCACTTTTTTTCTTTTTACTGCAGTTCCGTTCATATCGCATGCTTCATTGTAAAGTAAAGAAATGAGAGTACAATAGGAAGGAGCTTAGAAAGAAAAACAATATATTTCGAGCCCATCTTTATATTTGAATACATATACAATACACTCATATATGACTTAATAGTAAGGTTGCAAATATAGTCGAAATTGAGAAGCTCTTCATTTCCATTCAAAAACTAATATTTTTTAGAGCAGTGGTCTTCAAACATTTTTGACTCAAGGAACCCTTAGAACTATAAGGCGATTTCAAGGACCCCCTCCATACACACATATTTCGAAAAGAATAAGTCTTAAAATAATATTTAAAGTTCATCAACACGTTGCAGTTACTTAATGTAAAGGTAATTATAGAAAGCTTTGTATTTTATATTTAAAAAAATTCATTTACTTTTAATATAATTTACTCATTATTAATATTAATTTGTAATCCAAGTGTCACAAAACCATGCATTATATTTAGTAACAAAGATATATGCCTGTATTTTTTACTCACAAATTGTCTGTGTCTGTTGAAATCATCTGCTACGTTTAATTTATTTTTATGCAATATTTTATTTTTGTACTCATTCGTATTGAGAAATATTTTTCACTTAAATACATTGTTCTGTGAATGGCATTAAAATGTTTATAGCAGCGTGAGAAATCTTGTATACTTTGTATGAATTTGCACCTTAAAATTTAGCAGCTGTTCCTGCTGAAATTTGGACTTTTTAATGTCGAATCTGTTAATATGTCGATAACTCGCTCTATCTCCTTCATAATAAGAGTCCCCCCACACACACAAATGGAAAAAAGTATATTTTCCATCTAAAAACTATTAAGTTTTACAAAACATTGTACTAACGAGTTTGAAATTATTTCGTGGAACCTGGTATTGTAAATAATAGAATAATCACAATCTAATAGAAATACATATAAAGAAAAAATGTTTCAATAATCCTTTATTATTATAATAAAAGCTTGAAAAGAATTTCAAAATAAATTTACAGCATTATGTATAAATAAAATTTTCAGTTTAAATGACGAATGAGTTTTCGATACTTGTGGATATGCAAACTTCATAGAGAACACGAATCCATTTTGTATATATATATTTATAATTTTCTTTTTGAGTTTTTTTATGACTCATAGAATCCCTAAGTATATCTCGTGGAATCCAGTTTGAAGATCATTGTTTCAGAGGAAAGAAGCTGTTTCACACTAGTTTAGGCTTAGTCAATAATAAAAAAAAATGCAAATGTTTTATACTGCGTTTATAAGCAAGTATGAATTCATTCACATCTGAGTTCACATCTCTCAGCAATTTTAAACTTTTGAACATCACATTAATCCTGTACAGTTTCTACAAATCATCCAAAACACAGTACAATTGAAATAATACAATACATCTAAAAGGGGCAAAAATAATGATTGATTTTACTTATTGTTTATTTGCATCATACTTCCTACTCGACGGCTTTTGGCGACGGATCTCGTATTATTGAACGTTTGTCAAGTGGCGAAGAAGACAGCAGAGAGCTGCTACTAAGCTCTCCGAACTTCCACACCAAGGCAACGTGAAGTCGTTCAACCTCGAAGGATTTCAGGAAAAGAGAAATTCCTGAATGGAATCTTAGGTCTTTAGCGAAAAAAACTAATGAAGACTTTTTTTTTGACGAATTGTTTTTATTAGGTTTAGATTTTAAAAATATTTTAAAAAGACGGAAAACAAATGCAATTTCACAGATTTAATTTTTGTTTCTTTTTAAGTGTGTTTTAAAGAGACTAGTCTAGCATTGTAAATAAAAGATGAAATCCCAGGATTTTAACATTATTTCTACGAATTCAAAATGGCCGTTATAATGGAGCAAAAACTTCCCTTAAAGTATCCGACTACGTTCGGAACCGTGATTTTAAAAAAGCGCATAAATGGATAATTTTTAGGATATTTAGTGTCACTCAGATTAGAATATATGTATATTGTTTTAAGGACATTTTGACAAAAATAATTTATTTAAATACAATATTTCGGAAAAAAATTAACTTAGAATAATCTTTTTTCCAAATGTACTCCTTTTGTGAAAAATGGTTCTATTATAATAATATTTTGCCTGTATGTAGCTCAGACCTCTCTACAAAGGCCCAACTAGAATGTTTGAAAAATTCACATTATTTTCAGAGTTGCCACTCATTGAAATAATTATTGGCGTTTTTTTCTTAAAATTGCTCCCCTCTGTTGTCGTAAAATATGAATAAACCCACTTTTAAGTTATATATTTCAAAAATTCTAATTGAGCCTCTGAACAGAGGTCTGAGTTATATATAGGCAAAATATTATTATGATAGAATCATTTTTCACAAAAAGAGAACATTTGGAAAAAAGATTATTCTAAGTTAATTTTTTGCCAAAATATTATATTTAAATAAAAAATTTTGTCAAAATGTCCTTAAAACAATTTTATGCATGTATTCTAATCTGAGTGACACTAAATATCAAGAAAATTATCCATTTATGCGCTTTTTTAAAATCACGGTTCCGAACGTAGTCGGATACCTTAAGGCAGTGTTTCTCAAACTGTGGGTCGCGCCTCCTTAGGGGGGCGTGATAACCCTTCAAGAGGGGCGCGAACATATCGAAATGTCGTAAATAAAAGATTATTCAAAAAGTTATCAATTTACTAATCGGAAGCAAAACAAATTATATTCCGACATAACAAAAAATAAAATACACATTTACTCTGATATACTATATTTATACGAGTAAATGTATCAATACGGCACTATGTACAGGGGTAATTGTCAAGAGTTAAAGTTTCCATGCCACTAAAGACCCACCGTGTGGAGGAGCTGATGCACTTTAAATCTGTTGAGGCTCAAAATGCTCTAGTTGGCTTGGTGTGGTAGTTTGGAGAGAGAGTGCCACCTCAGGTGTCATTTTTGTCACTTGACCGTGGTTCAAAACTATCCGGCTCGTCGCCAATAGTTCTCGTGTTGCTTTACAGTAAGGTAATAACACTCACTCACTCCACACCACGCCAACGAGAGGTATTTCGATATTCACGGATCGGTGGATCTTTTTAGTAAAAAAAAATATTTAGCTTTCAGTAAAATAAGAATATATAAAGATTTTTATGCAAATGCATTTTTTCTCCGATTTTTGAAAATACTTTTGAATCTATATTAACAATGTGTTGGTTATACATAAATCTTACAACAGCATTTTTAAAAATCAAATACGAATGTAATTTTATAAGAAGCAATTTCTTTTTTTTTTCTTTTCTTTTTTGCTTTTAAGTCCACCCTAAATTAGTTGTCTGGCTTTGGAGATATAAATGAGTAGAAATTCGAGAAGATTTTAACATGTCAAGGAATTTATTATGCCTGTTGCATAAGTTGAGAAAACTTCCCCTTCTTAAATACAATGCTATTGAGAATGCACGAACTTGGATTTTTTTTAAATGATCCTGAAGTATAAACATATTTTTAAATATATTTATCCCTTCATATATGAAAGAAGTGTTTCGTGATGATGTAATAAATCTGTTTGTTTTCTTATACACCAGAACAAAAATAAAAAGGCAGTAATTCATGTTCAATATTATGGTTGCAAATTGAAATGGAACTAAATAATACATGTAAAGTACAGTTTTACAATTTGATCAATGAGTAAGAACAGTTGCATAATTTGAACAATGGTGGTTGGTCAGTCGTCAGTAAATAAAAAATTTTTTTAAAAAAATGCTATGTGCAAATGGAATTTTTTTGATACAGGAATTTTTTTTAATAATAATAGCCTTAAACTTAAAAATTCAATTTTAATTGTAAGGCAATAATTCTAATATTTCAGTCTTTTACCTGTATTGTAGTCATTGTATTTCATCGTTTTTTTCTTCTTTTCTTTCATTTTTTGTTCATGGAAAAAAAAAGGAGAACGACGCCGATACCGAAGAAAAGCAAGCCGAAGCCATCCGAAGAGAATACGAGACGGTAAGTAAAAAAAGAAAAGTGTTTAGAGAGAGAACCATTTATTTATTTAATAATATCTTTCTAAACATCGCGCCACGTTCTTATCCCAGATCAATTCGAGATTACGAACACACACACACCAAAATAATAATAATAAAAAAAACCTTCGAATTTTCTCCCTCTCTCCGGAGAAAATATTCTACTCGAGCCCGTTGATGGAGACGATCATCTCGACATTCTTTCTCGAAGGATTTGTTGATAAACAAAATTCACTAAAAAAAGAAAAAGAAAAGAAACAAAGAACTTGGAAGGAAAAAGAAATGGCGAAAAGCCCCATTTTCTAATAGAATAAGGATAGAATGCCTCCATTTGAGCGTTCGGTTTCTTCTCGATACGCCTCGCATTACAAAAGAATCATTCTTTCGCGTCTGAAAGTTGCATTGCGTTGGGAAGAGGAAGGGGAGGCGAGCTTTGATTGGTCGACACGGATCCATTGCAAAGCGACAGGGGTAATCATAGCGAAGGCGCCAAACTTCATCATCACATTTGGCGGAGTTGAGTTCGAAGCCGCCACTTCGATGAGCAGACGACCGGAGTGCGGTTTTAACGATTTCCGATCTTCTCCATGGTAAGTCTGGCCAAACGGTTATTTTTTTGAAGGTAACAAATAGGGGGAGGGAACACACACAGAAAAGAAAATGAAAATGAAATAGAGAACTACGAATAGTAAAGTGTTATACATTAACGGTATGATTACTTTTGGTTTTGTTTTTAATGTTAACTATTACACACGAATCATTGTAGGATGTGAGTGTATATATATATATATATATTTATTGTTTAGCTTCTTAAATTAGATTTATGGAAATTTAGTATAAGTATTAGAATTAGAAAATTAATGATAGTATAATTTAATTCAAGTATTTTTAATTTTTTTATCTTATTATAATACGTGTTATCAGTAATTTCATAATTATTTTAATTGTTTTTTTAAGTATTCTGTATTCGATTTAAAAAAAAAAGAAAAGATTTATCGAATAATGTTATTTTTTGTTTATGTATCTTCATCTCTCTTCAAATAATTTTTTTAATAATAATAATGAAAGAACACACACACTGCATCATTTTTATCATATTAAAATATTTTTAAAAATTGAATTTTTCTTAAAAAAAACCTTTTTAGCAATTTTATATTAAAGTATTCGTCATAAATATCTGAAAATTGAACTCCTTTTTGAAAATAAATTTATATTTAGATGAGATTCCCCTCCCCCTGAACCTCTGGTATTTTCCATAATGCTCGTTTATTTACATTCTGTTTCATAAAGATATTTCCCACAAAAAGCGATTCTAGGAAGTATTTCAGCTTTTAGAATTTTTTACAGCATATTTCGCCATTCTGATAAAATTTCTCCATAATTTTATACTTCATTTACAACAGAAAAGTAATTACAAATATCTTTATAAAAAAGAAATACAATTTTTCTCTTCATTTCACATTTCTTTGTAATGTTCCTCACTTCAGTACTTTATTTCTTTTTTGATGATGATGATTCTGCCCGAATTTTTGTACTTTATCTTAATAATTTGGTTCTTTTTAATTATTATTATTGTTTGTTTTTGTTTTTGTGTCTGAAAATTTTAGAAAGATAGTTTCAATACATATTTCTAAAAAAATTCTTATTTGACAAGAAAAAGAATAACTGTTGTTCTCTTTGCTACATATTTAGTGTTTTTCTTCGATATTTCTTTCAAAAAACATTTAATTTTTAAATAAATCATTACAGAATATAAATAGACCTAATTTTCTGGTAATCAATTATTCCTTTCAAATGATAGCCATTGTGCATGGTAATTTGAATGTTCTTAATTTCAATCAAAGAGTTTTTGTAAGAATCTTAATTCCATGTGTGGCGTCATTTTTAAATTGTAAAAAATATTTTTCTTTGTATAAAAACGAATAGTAATTCTTTTGACGTAATAGTGACTCTTAAAAGCCTGGTTCATGCAGCTACTTTCAACAAACCGCAATTACACACATGCCCGTTATACGTCTGCTAATTGCTGTTGTCTTTCAACACTATCGACCCAAGATATGTAAACCATGACTTGTTGACGGTTTTTTATCGTGATCGAACGCCAGTTGGCGATCCTTAAAGATAAACACTTGCTGCTACAGGACGCCAAATGACGTGAGTGGTCATTTTAAATGTGTTTATGGTAATGTGTTAGTTAAATAACATTTGAGTTGTCTCTCTGGGCAAATAACTCTTTCATCATTTTTTTCATGAAAACTCCATAATTCATGCTTTCGTGAATCTCATTTTTTTAATTTCCCCTCCTAATTATACTTAATCACGCGCTGAAATGGGGGTTTTCTTGTTTTCCTTAACTTTTCGAATACATTATTCCGGAGATGTACACAGTTGCGTGTTCGTCTAGAAATGTTTTAACCGTTTTCAGCTGTTAACTTTTAAAAGAGATGTATGTTTGAGGTCTTACCTAATTAGTGATGGAATCAAAGATTGTAAAAAGCTATCGCTTTTTTATCTACAAGCAATTTATTTCTTGAAATGACAAATAGAATTTTATTTAAAAAAATCCTTTTTTGACCTTTTCTAAAAAATATTAAATTAATTAAAATGTTACCATTCCAAAGAAATTTTTATAAATACCTTAAATCTTTTTGAAACAAAATAAATATATCCTTAACAATAACAAAAATAAACAAAGTATTTTTTTTTATATTTTTGAACCCATATTTTTTTTTATTTCTCATTTCTCTAAGCTTATTCTCATGTTTTCAAAAAATTCTGATTTAGAAAACTACTTTTTGTTTTAAGTTACAAAAATCTTCTGCTGGTCTTAGAATTATTTATAAGGAAATTATATATTTGTAAATCGATTAATTTAATGGCTATCAATCTATATTCATGAAAGAATTTAATAAATCGTCTGTTTTTACTAAAATTATTTTTAAAATAAATTTATTATAAATCGACTGATTTAATAGAAATTAATCTGTATTCATGAGAGTTTAATAAATCGTCTGCTATGTCTAGAATTTTAAGAATAATTTGTTGCAAATTGATTAATTAAATGAAAATTAATCTGTAATCATGAAAGTTAAATAAATCGTCTCTGCTGTTTCTAGAATAATTTTTAGGAGCCCGTAAATTAACCTGTTTACATAAGTTAATAATCATTTTGTAATTCCGTTCAGGAAATATTTAAATTAATTTAAAATAAAAAGTTTTTTGAATCGTAAGCTAATAAATAACTATCCCACATCTAGAAAAATTCCTTTTCATAACTAAGAAATATTTATAAAATAGGGCATTGTTTTATGTCCCTATTTTGCTGTAAAAAAGTACAAAAAATAGAATAAAAATATTAACGAAAAGTTAGAAGTTCCCGAGTGTTGTCAAAATTTCAAATATTGAAATACGAATCAGTTTTGTTTTTTTTTTTACTTTTTCGAGCAAATTTGTAAGAAATTAAATTTATCTCCCCCGCCGCTTTTATTTTCGAATTAAAATTGTTGTTAATAGAGAGATATTTTTGCGCTCCCGCCCCTAGTAGAATAAAGGTTATTCCATAATAGCTCTACCAAGTGTTGTAAGTTATTTCCATATTCGCTCTCACATTTAAGAATTCTACTTAGAATTCCGAGATTTTCGTTTCGTCTGTCATCCAGATAACATCGCGCAGGACCATAACTCATTGTTTTATGTCGCTATTTTGCTTTATTTATATTTCACAAGGCCGTTGATAGATAAATGACCGTTAACTGAATCATAACAATAACTTCAACTTCGATTTTTTTTAACTTGCTTTGTTGTAGTGGACGAAACGATTGCGTGTTGGAGGTGGCCAGGGTGACAGGTGGGTCATGGCAGGAATTGGGGAGGTCGCTCGCAGACGGTACCGGCGGGTCTGGTGTGTAATCAGTGGGAGAACCCTTAAATGGAAAAGAGTGCGCTCTTTGTTCGCGGCCTTTTAAAAAGCCGGAAGAAGCACTTGTTGGCTAAAAGGGTTATGTACCCACGCGCTGCGTGCGCAGTTCGTGATTGTGCTTTCTCACTTTTCATTGATGGCTTTTTGCGCGTCCCGTGTTTACTATCAAACACCGCAAGGCTTTGTTATTTTCAGTTATTAAATGTGTTCCGAGTAATTACTTAAATTTGTATTTAAATTGATGACAAAGTCTATTCGCGCCACCAAAGGAGCTATTGTTTTGATTTCTTTCAAATTGGTCAGACAATCACTTCTCTGAATTTTATTGTAATTATGTAATTAATTTATTAATTAATTTATTTATTCGTAAACAAAAAAAAATTTCATACAAATTCAAAAAAATTCACATACAAACAACATATTTCGTTGGCTCAAATTATTCTTTGTGAAACCGAATTGAACAATTTTTTTTAAAAACTAAGTTCAGTGCTGGTAAAAGCAGACATATTCAGGATGATTATTTTGTTTTATTAAAGTGTGTATTGAAAAAAGAAATATTTCTGATAACTTAAGATATATTTTAATGTGAGCGATCCGATGGTAAAATATAAATTTAGGTAATCATAATTATAACCAATAAGTGGGTTGTTATTTAAGCTGTTCGATGAATGGGTTAAATTCATATGACGTCATATTCACAAAACTGCAATCACGTGTTTCCAGCCAATCAATTCATAAATTCATGTGACGTCATTTTAAGAACAATACAATCACGTGTTTCTAGCCCAATCATTTCATGTGCTTCTGTGTTGTCAACAATTGCTTTTTTTTTTTTTTACAGAAATTTTGTATATAAATACGGTGACCAATTTTTTTACGAAAAGGAGGACGAAAAATTTAAGAAAAGAATTACAACATAAATACACGAAACATTTTAATAATTCAAACAAAAGTACACTAATTACGCTTGCATCCTTTTTAATTATTTACTTAAGGTATCCGACTACTTGCGATAGTATATTTTTTTTCTAAAAATGAAGATATAAAAAATTTTTTATGGTTTTTAGGTTTTTTTAGCACATTTTAAGAAAAATGCTAAAATTAAGAAAGGGAAGAAGAAAGTATTCCTTAGATGTGAAAAAACGGGTAAAAATTAACAAAAAATTACATAAACCTGGTCCACTACGTACAAAAAGTTTATAAAAAGATTCTCAATTTTTCAATTTTGATGTGTTATTTTGGTATTCATTTCAGAAATGACTTTCAAGATTAGAAATATTTTAATTCTTACAAAAACTAGAGAACTTTATCGTAGTTTTTTATGAAATTGCTTAAAAAAACAGTGATTATATTCACATAAAGAACTGTAAATTTTTCTATAGAACATTGATTGATAAATCTGAAGGGGGGTTAAAAAAACACTTCTACTATTACATAGAATACTAGCTGCATGGCTCGGCGTTGCACGGGCTATCTCTATTTTTATAAATTTTCCCTTTCCTTCACAAAATCAGCACTTCTAATACTCATTTTCAAAATAACTTTCCCCCCTCCACCGCTTACCCCGGCGTTCATCGGGCTTTCTCTTTTCCTCATGACACCAGCATTTTTGTGTGTGTGTTTGTACGCGCACAATGTGAGTGATTTCTAAAATTATGTTAAAAAATTTCCCTTTTTCGAAATTTGTTCCATTTCACTTATTTTTTATTTAAGACAGGTTTCTTTCCCCTCTCTATAGCCCGAACACGTTTTCTTTTTTTCTTTTTATTTTTTAGTGTAAAATTATTGTTCTACCTTCCCCTCCGTCTCGCAGATAAGATATAGCTTCAAATTTCGATGTATGACTTATAAAAAACAATATTGCGTTAGAATTAAAAAATTATTATTGTGAAGCAATAAAAAGAAAACGATTTTGATGCTAAGAATAAAACAAAAAACGTTCACCATATTTTAATAATAGTTAATTTCTAAGAATCTAAAATAATAAAATAGATTTAAGATTTGCTTGAATCAATCAATCATTAAATATAGTTAGCTTAAAAATGTCTCTAAAATGTATTTTGATCCAAAATGATAGACAATGTACTTTTTAATTAACAAAGAATTCCTTTTTAGTAATGAAATAATAGAAATAATCCTTTTAAAAACATATATACATATATTTATTAAAATCAAATTTCTATAAGTAATTAATAAAAGAAAAATTTACAGATAGCTATTGAAACTATTGCTTTTTTCTGAACGTTTGGTGGTTTGATTAAACATATAAATATATATAAGTTAGAAAAAAAAACAGTATGGGCGGAAGCCTAGATATATATATTTATATACACGTACTGAAAAAAAAACATTAAAATACCCAATCTGATAAAAACATTTTGATATTTTATTTTAATTTTAACCTTCAAAAAATGCAACAAAAATAGTGCTTAAATATTTCTCACAAAAAGGAGAAAAAACGAAAGTATTTTTTGAAAAATTGTAAAAAAAAGAGTTTTTGATATTCAATTTCGCCAAATCTGGTGATTTTCAATATTTATAGGCGCATCTTCTTTTCTAGTCTAACCTTTCATCAAACGTAGAGGGCTGAGTAGAAAAAGAGTTTTCTTGCGCCAAACAGGTTTTCGCCGCCAAACTCAGAGCTATTGTAAAATTGATTTTTTTTAAAGTTTTAATTTGTTTTCGGGCTTCATTTTTAAGTTAATGTTTCAAACTTCATATATCGATTGCAAACAACGGTAATTTTTAAACAAAAAACTTTTTAAAAAAAGTAATGTTTACATATTTATCGCAAAAGGGAAAAAAATTGAAAAAAAAGCACATTTTTTTAAACCGTCATTTTTAAGATATTTATCAATCTTTGTACAAATTACGTATAATATTGTTCTACACGCGGAAAAATGTTTCGTGAGATTATTTCTAAAGTAAAAAAGTTATTATTTAAGTAAAATTTTGAGTATTTTTTGAAAAACCGTAAAAAAACAGTTTTTGACATTAAATTTTTCAAATGACTGATTCTAAAAGAGAAAAGCATGAACTTTTGTAGAGTAAAATATTTTTTTCATTAACGCGAGAGAAAGTGCAAGCGGAACAACTTAGAATTTTATATTCTAAAAAAGGAACCGATTTCGACTCATTTTAAAAAAATCGTAAGAAATACAAAATGTAATTATTTTGTGAAATAAATTATAGTATATCGTGGCGAAATAAATTATCTTTACGAATATGTAATTTCTTTTTGTGTGAGTTTCATGAAAAAAATTAGGTCGCGTTTTAAATACGTTTGAAAAAAAAAGAGGTTCCGAATTTTCCCTTGGCGGTGAGAAATGGTACTAATTATGCATTTTAAGGTTTTTAATTAATATCTTTTTAACTAATTAGAATTTCGGAATATAAATGGTCAATACGGATTCCTCGGATCATTCCCGAAATTTTGGTATCTTCGGCGAGTTTCTGCATTGTCTGGTTCGTGAGAAAATTGGACATCATACATAGATACATTTGTTTACCTACGAATTTTAACAGTGTAGATACACAAAAAGTTTCAGTTAATTGTTTTCAAACCTTTTTGAGCGATCGCTGTCCCCGTTTGAATTTTTCGAAAAGAAAATCACTTTTCGACTGAAACGCATTCTGAAGTTTGACATCTTGTGTAAAATTATGACATTTGCTATTACTAAAACCCTTGTAGGTTTTGTTCTAGTCAATGGGAATTTAAAAAATTTTGTATTTTTACAAAGCTAATAAGACGGTCTATAAAATATAATAATAAGAAATTTTTGTCAACTTTTGAAAAAATTCACGATTTTAGTGTAGTCAGATACTTTAAACGAGTATTTTTTCCATTGAATGAATTTGTTTTTGTCAATATGTCATTTTTTAATATATCGGAAATTTCAGAGATAGAAATACCCTTCATATTGAACTTTACGGTAAATGCTACAGCTTTACAAATTTTAACATTCAATCTTGATTTTTTATTTGTCCAAAAATCGTTACCAATAGGAAAAAAACTCTTTTAACTGCTTCATTAGTTCTAGGGCAACACAATGTAAATTCAACAAGAATAACTAAATTTTCATATGGAATGCATTCATTTTTGAAAAGGTTCAATATTTCCACCCATCTTTTATCAGTTTCAACATGCTGATTTTCCCATCATTCTAATTTATCAGAATTTAAATATATACCTTCAGTATTTTAGTTTTTTCACAAAATTGTCATCGATTTATTATCAGGCATTTCTTTTAATAAAAACTCGACACTTTTTTCTACATATGCCCAATTTACAAGCGGTGAAGTCAAAACCACCATTGAAAACTGTTGTTTCCTGTGATATTTGTTTCAGACCATTCTTTGACATATTGGAAACATGTTTGGTAAAAACTCTGCACTTCGTAGGTAAACTTTTCTGCTATGCCCCGATTTGATTCTTCTAAGTTTGACAATTTCCTTTTCATCATTAAAGGAACAAATTTTTCTTCAAATCGTGGTTTTATTGAAGGACAAAATTGTTCTAAATAAGACTTTCTATAGCTGAAATATGTTCACCATCAATCTTTTGAATCGTTTTGTGGGAAAAAAATGCCTGGTCTCCGATAATTCATACTGTACCGGCACATGCCGCGTAACATTTTCGACCTGGCATCTCTAAATTCAGAGATTAACAGATTACCATAAAATCCGGTGTATAACGTGCACTTATAACACAAAAAATAAGATCGAAATTTAAGGTTGCACACTGTACACCGGGTATATATACGATAGCTTTAAAAATGACAAATGAGATAAGCTTTAAATTTTTTTTTACTTCTACGCATATAGAAACATTGTTTATTTAAAAGAAATGACACGCCTTTTGAACTAAAACAGCTAGATTTCTAGAAGTATTATATTTTTTCGAAAGTCTAGAATAATAAGGACTTCAAAACATAAGAGCATTGCACATTGAAATTTCAGATTTTTTTCGTAAAAAAGGGTGTGCTCTTTATACGGTGAATATATCTAAAAACTTTTAAAAAATACAGCGTGAAAGAGGTGCACGCGCGTTATACGCCGGATTTCACGGTAGTTTTAAAATATTGAAAAGGTGGACACTTTTCGAGAAAGGAAAAAAAAGAATGATTGGTCCCCTTAGTATAAAAGAACATACTTATTAGCACAAATAAGCACATAGGTAAAAAAAATTGATTTATAAATACATACAAAAAATGTATGTTTTTTTTTTTTTTTTACATTTTCAAAATTGTTTTTGAAGAACTTGACCATTTGTCCCAAATTAAAGAAAATCCGAAATTGTATCTTTATTCAACAATAAGTACAAATCTAATGTGAGTTTTGAATTCAATGAAGAACACGCAATTGCATTTATCATGTGACCGTCATAAATTTATCCCATTGCACCTGCCCATTTTTCAAATGCCTTCTTTTACCAATAATGAACTTAATTTTCAAAAAATATGTCAATTGCAGTGATACATTTCGCATAGAATTATTATATTACCGTTTTTCAATTCATGGATGTATTGTAGCAACTTATGCATATCAAATAATCCTAAAAAGAGTTAAAAAAGAAGCATAGCATTAAGCATGTGAGGCTGCCATGTTTGTCTTGTGAATTGTTTTTTCATCATTCGGAATTCTTCTTACTTTAGTTTTTAAACAAGTAATTTTTACTACTTAAAATTTATGAGTGAATCAAGACAGAGGAAGTGCACCAAAGCTTTTGGCGCCATTTATTATTCAATATGGGAACCAAATCATCGCATAGCTTGATCATTTTTTACCACAGTATTAGTCGATTGATTTTTGCTGAAGATCTAATCGCATTTTATTTACATTATGGATAATTTTTACTTTTGGTTTCTTGTTGTTTTGTTGTTTTATTATGTCAATTGTTTTATTTGTCTCTTTTTGCTATTTTAATTAATTAATTTTTTGAAATTTTTTGAGATCATCAACTTTTTTTGTACCTCGTATGAAATTTTTTTCTTAAATGGAGGTTGAAATGAATTTGGTTAACAAATGAAATAAATACATTTGAACAAGTCATTACTGGCCTCTACTGTTTGAAAATGCATTTTAAAGTAAGACCAGCCGAGATATTGTCCTCATGAGAAAATTATTCTTACAAGTTACTTTTAAAAAGCCTCGTTTGACATATTTATTTCCTTTGAAAAAAATAGAATTTAAATTTAGGTGAATAAATTATCAGTTTACATATAAATTAAGTTTATATTTCTGATATTTTATGCTTTCTTTCTTCATACAGAGTAAAATTGAAGGTATTTTAATAAAATGTACGTAATTTCACTTATTTGTCTTTTACAGTCAATTTTATTTTTTTACAATTAGGTGGAGTACCTTTTGTCCGCCCAACGGTAGACAAAACCCTATTGTACAATCATACAACTGTTGATACTCATCGCTCAAATTATAAAACTGGAATTTACATGTATTATATAGTCATATTAATTTGTCTTTGATGTGTTCCCGTATAAGAAAAGCATCATGGTCTCGAGTGATAAACAGGTACACAAAAAGATGTCTCAATCTCTTTGGCATCATTTTTGGCGACTTAAGCGACATTATGGAAATTTTTCTGTCCTGATCCATTCCTGAAACTTTTGCAGAAGACAGCAGACTTGGTAAAAATTATTGGTTGAAGGCGCCAATAGGTAACTAACCTTACGAAGGAAACATAATCATAGTGGTTTCTATGAATAATCACACACAGAAAAATAAATTGGGTTCTTAGCAGTACAGAATATATTGCTGCAAATTTTATTAAAATCTGCATCAACTTTTTAAAAATGTATTGCAAAAATTTGGGTCTAGAAAACGTGAGTTTTTGAAATTTTGAATAGAAGCTATGTTGCCACCAAAGATCTACCTTATAAAGGGGTTAATGCACATCAAATCTGTTAGACTCAGAGTCTGTGCATTGATATGGTGTGAAAGTTTTGAGTAGGTTGCCAGACCAGATGCCATTCCTCCTGATGTGTGTCCAGGTTGAAAATTACGAAGTTCATGACCAGTAGCTCCAATGTTGCTTCTGAGTGCAATGTTAATAAACACTCACTCAATCTACGTGTTTCTTTTTATGTGCAATTGATATTGATAGCTGTGTCATGTATATTGTAAACATAATTTCAGCTTTCTGAAATCAATTGCAAATATTTCTCTTTTAAAAAATTTTTAAAATTAAAACTTGCTTTCATGAAATCATACTTTCTATATGAAGTATGAGAAAAATGGAATTAAACGGAATTTTTCTTGATGTTGTAGAAAAATTCATTTATACATAAGGTATAGTTAACAAAAATGGGTCGTAAAAAGTTGAATTCAACTCTAGAAGAGCGCCTAGAACGAATTTTGCGAAAAAAAGAACAAATGAAGAAAGTGTACAAGAGATAAAATTTTTAAGAATGAAATTAGTTTAAGATTTGCATCCTGAACAGTTATAGCAGAATAAGATGCGGTGGTCTCGCGATTTATTTTTTCCTGCTTACAATATATTGAAAAAAATAGAACTGCACAAAACATGTAAATTACATTTTTACAATTTGATCAATAAATATGAACAGAGTTGTATAATTTGTACAATGGACGTTGGTCCACTGTCAGGTGGACAAAGGGTACTCACCTCCCCCAGTTCTTTTTTAAATTTTATTTATTTAAGTACATAAATGTCTGTGCATTATTAAAAAATGAAATAAGTCTTCGTATGACAAATTATGTAACATTCAGGTCTTAATAACCTCCTACTCCGTACAATGATGAGTTCGGGGTTAAGATCTATTTTGTTTCAAATCGGTTGTATTTGAGGCTTAACTAGGATGTAAAAAAAGTGACAGGCATCGTAATTGGCGTATTATTCGATTTTTATTCTACGTTAACATATTAAATTTGAATTCTTTTATAATGTTGCAATGAAAAACACTATAATTAGAAAATACTTTTCAAGAATAAATCTTAGTATTGGCAATCAACTTAGTTATAAACTGCTGAAATTTGCAGTATTTTCTTGTTTTTGAAGCTTTCCCAAGAGGAAAATATTAAGCAGATATTTATTATCTAACAATTAATTAAATTTCCTCTGAAGTTAAATTTAACTATCAATGCTTCATTTTCCTCAAAAATGTTATAATCAAAGAAAATTTTGCACAGCGTAGAAATTACAATAGGTGTGATAAAAAAAACTCATGTAATGGTTAAATCAGACGATTTTTTTTAAAGCAAAACATTTGAATTGACTGTAATCAAATTTTCTTTTGTTATTAAGCAATAAACAAATTCAAAATAAATATATGTATTAAAAATGAGAGGGAAATGTATATTGTATAACAATTTGAAATACCAAGAGTTTTCTCTTTAAAGTTTGAAAAAAGTTTATTTTTTAATTCTAGTGTTGGAATAGCTGTAAATTTTTTTTAATTCCTCGCTCAACACACAATTAACGCACTCGTGACAATGGACTTGTATAACTTGGAACTTTATTATATTTGAAAACAACTTTTGTCTTTAGCGATTCAGTAACTTGATTACAACTTACTCTTGTTGTTTATTAAATGTTTTTAGAGTTTGTTAGATATCAATGTCAATTTTTCTTTATAAAGTAAGAAGCCTTTTTTTGTTTTGTTTGACAACAGGCAGGGTTATAAAGTCTACAAACTTTAAAGCAATGTGAAAAATGTAAATATTGTTTTCGTCGGGGAATGAAATGTTCATTTAAGACTCAAATACGTATACATCAATTTAACACGTCTTTATTATTTAGCCTTTACATCATTAATAAACAAAGTCATCATTCATAATGTCAGAATGAAAAACAAGCGGAACGGAAGAAGCTTAAAATAAACAAACATGACAGTTTGATGCCTCGGTTTGGATTTATATTTAAATTATTTTGAACTCTCTCAATTATTTTTTCTACTGAGTTTGTTTATAAATCATTCAAAGAAACAAAAAATCTTAACGTTGAAACGAAATTTTTTTAACTGAAATCTCTTAAGACGATAGAAAATTAAATTAACAAATTTATAAAATCAAACGTTTTCTTAAAGTCTGTTTTCATTGATATTTCGTAAATTACGCTGTTTGCAATTAATTTCTTATTTATGTTAATTTAAAAGTTGATACTGTTAAAAATAGTTTTGACGCTCATCACAAAAATATAATCCAGTTTTATTCAGTCTGAGAAAAAGTTTAATAGCATATATCAATTTTTAGAACATTTTTCTGGTTTTTACTATCCAGTTATAATTAAACTGTTCAGTCATTTTTAAAAGTTAGAGTTAATATTTTTTTCTTATAATCTTTAGGAGGAAAGTTGTGAAAATAAAAGTGGAGATAACTTTGCTGCCTCATCGTGAATGTTTTGGAATAACTTTCCAATATATTTTTATTTCGCTTTTAATGGCTAGACTTATTGACTGTCGTTATATTGTCCGCCTGTAAAATTTTGATAAATATCTTGTGCAGGATGTGTAGAATTTTTTTCCCAATAATAAGGTATTTATATCATGTTGTCATCTATAACTTTTATTAACGCATCTTGTTTATGGTTCAGGGTCCCGTAATTTTTTACAGACGATGGTATTTAAGATAGCATCTGATATGATAAACGAGATGGTGTCAAAATGAGAATAAACTTATTTTCACTATTATTAAAATTTTTTAATTCATTATTTTAGGATTGAAGATCTTTTCAGTTCAATATCATTCAAGTATCGATTTTTTTATTAAAACTAAAATCTAATCTATATATATATATATTTTTTTACTCCCTAAAAAAATTTGTTACTATAAAGAAATTCTTTATTTTTATTTATATTTTTACGATTTTCTGTTTTCTAACAACTACATTTCTTTTACTAAAAAGGAATCGATTAAAATTAAAATACCCACACAGAAGGATTAGGATGAGTTTTGTGAACGGATTATAAAATAATTTTTATATTATTTTATACCATGGTATATATACGTGAACGTAATGGGTTAAATGTATGTGTAAAATTATGTTGTGTGATGAAAAATGAACAAAAACGGTTGTATTGAATAAAATAACCAGTTATTCCTATTAATTACAAATATTTTATACCTAGCTATAAAGTCTATATCTAACAAAATTAAGGTAAAAGATTACCTTTTCTTTGTATCTAGACTCGAAGTGGATCGGGTCCGAGCAATCTCATTTCCTGAATCCAATGGAATTTTGCATACTCGTAATCATTTATGAATCTTTTTTCATACTAAACAACATTTAATAGCCATTTAATTACATTTTAAGATTAAATAGAGAAAAGCTTAGAAAATTAATACAGTTAAAATTACAGTAGGAAATATCGGGTTCGGTTGCTCCAAACGTTCGATTTTACATTCTGTGTTACAAAGGTAAACATACGACTCCAGTCCCACCTAACAGTTCAGTTAGCGGTTTTCGTAAGAAGTGAAAGTTCCAACAATTCCAAACAAAATCAAAACCAGGATCAAAACAAAGGCAACAGCACACCGGAAAGTCGAAGGTTATCAATAGAGATTGGACAATGATCGTAAGCCGTGATGGGGGTGCATTGTTTTGGTTCAAGAGTCATATTAGGGATGCGCAGGATATCAGAGGGCCGCACCTTTTTAAAATGATCGCATACATTAGAGATGGGCATTAAGTCAATCACGATCAACAGGTGGACCGCCAAGGCATTTTGGAGTAACCGCCTTTACTAAGACCTGAGTTCATTTAAAGATTTAACCCTCTAACCGGATAGCACGGAAAATTCCGTCAGTGCTTCGAAAATGGACTGCACGGATCTTTCTGCCTTCAAGTAACGTTTTCAAAAGCGGATTAGCCGCACTTTTCTGAAATCCTTTCCCCCTTTTAAAGGTTTAACCGAACTAGGTCATAAAATTGTCCCCGTTCGACCTCCCAAGTTCTAAAAGGGGGAAAGAATTGAAGTCTGTTGCATTTTTGAAGGCAATAGCAAAATAAGATTAAAACGCTTTCGGAATAACTTTTCAGGAGGAAGGTATCCACTTAGAGGGTTTAAGAAATGTTATATCGGGGTCGCTATTTGCCCACCTTTGGCGTAAGGCAATGTCAACGCTGGTTCCGTAAATCCCTAGACGAAAACTGCAGTCTAGAAGACGAACCTTGTCCTAGACTACAGTATTCAACTACATTCTTCAAATTCTGGTGAAACGAAATTCCATCCTATTAGGAGGAAGTCGTAGAGAAGGCTGTGGGTTTGATCATTCAACCATATGTCGACATCTGCTTGCCATAGGAAAAACCTATAAAGGCCAATATCACTTGACCAAACTCTTTTTCATACAAGGAATTGTGGTCGCGATAGTCGTGGGATCATTAAATATTCGTGACCAGTATTGTTTTTGTTGAGTTGTGGGCTCGAGTTCTGATGCCATTTAAGACCAGCTATATGGAGGAGCTGAATTTTATAGAGTAGGGTGGAAGATTAATGTTATTCTCGTCATTTGATCGTTCTACTAAACTTCGTCGTTAATAGTCCTCACGAGTGCGAGATTAACAAACATTTAGTTTTGTCAGACGATGAACATAAATTTCGAATATTTGCTTCTAATTTCTTTCTAATTTTGCTTCTTCTTTTCTTTCTTCTTTTCTAAACCGCAAAGATCTTCAGTGCGCAACAGTTGAAGAGCATGTTGTAATTTTGCCATTGTCGTATAAAAATGTCAGTCACTGACAAAAAAGAAAAAGAGAGGGGAAGATATTAGCCGAAAAGTCCCAGTCTTGAAGAGTAATATTTCCCCAAAATTAACCATCCCATAATGACCAATAAAATATCGCTTTATTTATGGGATAATCAGGGATGATTTACGGCATGGACTAACTGAGCCCGGGCTTCGGGTACTGGCTCGTCTCGTTGTCAACTCGGCCTCAATAAGATCACGATACGAGTAATTTTAATTGCTAATGTTATTTCCAGACATTTTCTAAAAACTAAGCAATCATGGGACTCAATAACACTTGAGTACTTTAAGTTTGATTAGTATTGAAAATAAAAATAACTTACCAGTTGGATTTTGTGGATATAATTAATGATTTTGCAAATTTTTAAGATATATAACAAACGAATTTTCTCTTAATATTTCACTTATTATGGATTATTTTTGTTGAACTTTACATGCATGTACACCAAATTTGATACAGGGACCGTAGGTGGTGCCTACTATTGTCAAGGGATCCAGTTCTTCAAGAAATTTTAAGAGGTAACAGAGATAACCGAATAAAACTTATAATATCGATATTTCATACGTTGACAGCGCGCGCATAAGCTGTTCTTCCTCACCATGTTCAAAATGAGCTGCCTAGATTCACACGTAAAGAACAAACGTGGATCTGATCATAAAAGCATATTTGTCTTTGTTTTTTTCTGTAAAACTGACGCCGAAATGTCGATCGTTGTCCTGCTACAACACAACCAGTGAATCATAAAAGGTTTGATTCATTCCTGAAAAAACAATAAATAGGAAAATTCGATACTGTTGATGACATCCTGCTGAAGGTGCTAATAGCCAGGAACAATCTCCGATCTGTTCGTAAAGATGAATCTGCCCTATTCAGTGGGCTTCCCCTATGTGTACCTTTACGGTTCCATCGTTTCATTCGCAGTTCGTGAATCTATATTTACTCTGTCTGACTGAAGAAAGGATTCGTAAAATTGACGAGCTTGGTATTTCTTCGTGCTCATGATTTGCAGTCTCGTTAGTTAAGGGTGCCGTTATAAATTCTTCAACGTAACGCGTAGTTTTTAAAGCATGATGTTTTGAATGAAATCTATCACTAGACTGGACTGGCGTGTCTAATTCTAGTCTTAAAAGAGAACCGGACGAAGAAGGTGTGCAAATTTTATTTCGAAAAATGCTTATTGTACTTTATAAAAGATTTTAATGGTGAATGAAACGCAGAAAAAAAGATAAATTTTACTCTCAAATGAACTTCGTATCGGACAGACAGGTATAACTTATAAATATTTGTTGCTTGGAGATAGTCTTTCAGTATGTGATTTTTATCAGT
Source organism: Trichonephila clavipes (assembly GCA_019973935.1). NCBI lineage: Eukaryota > Metazoa > Arthropoda > Arachnida > Araneae > Nephilidae > Trichonephila > Trichonephila clavipes. The sequence goes on along the minus strand of BMAU01021177.1, from coordinate 169,619 downwards.
GTGACCTCTCTGTCTTACATGTTTTGATAGAATGTCCCCATTATTCATCTCAAAGAAACACCTTTTTAGACAAATTTTTTAATTTGGACTGATTTAGTTGGGGAACCCCCTTCCCATTCAAATCACTTTGTATTTTTACTTTTAGTTGATATTTTACATCAAATATGACTTGTTATTAATTTTATTACATGTCATCTAATCTTTTATAAATGGTTTTAGAACTTTTTATGTAGATTTTTATTTTTATTAAGTTTGTTACAAGTATAGAGTAACAAGAAGTTTTTCTTAACCCATTTGTGGGATACTTTTATCTTTTTTTTTTGGGGGCGTAAGATGCCAAGTTTTCCATTGTGCCAGAAAACCTCAAACTCAGATAAATTAACAATTCTAGCAATAAATCATTAAAAATACGCGTGAACCATTTTATAATTAGTGATTATTGCCCGCAAACAAAAGTGCCAATTACCATCCAAAGGACAGACAGCCTCTTCAAAAGTTTTCTAGAATACACTCTGATGTTTAAATAATATAATGAGATGAGAAGTTCTGAAACTTAATAATTAAAATAACCTTTAAAACTGCAACGCGCAAAAGTATAAAAAAGTGCTAAAAAAATTTAAAACGCATTTATTACCTTTTACTTTCGGTCTTCTGTTATTGGATTGCATAGTTAAATAATTGCTTCCATAGGTTACATAAATTTAAAGGTAATGTTAAAAGTTATAGTTTTTCGGATTAGAGATTTGTTCTCAAATTATAGACAGCAGATAGACAAAACTTGTGTTACAATTATAATGCGTAAGTATGAAAAATATTGTTCTTTCTTTTAGAGTTATTATTAATGTGTTTATTTAAATCGTGTTTCTATGATTTGATTAAACAGTATTGATTGAAAAAGAATCGATATTTATTGGATTACATATTAAAATGTAAATGTAAAATGTACTTTTTTCGGATCTAATCAAAATATTGGTAAAAATTACAGCTTTCTTCGAATCAAAAGCAGATTATTTGATTTTAAAATATCTTCTTTATCGTAATTAATGGAGTAACTGAAGCACTGAGTGCATAAAAAATTTTTGACATATGTAATTTCCCTCAGCATATTATTAGCCATATGTACTTCTGATAGTTTTAATAAACCAAACCTGAAATGAGAATTTCGAAATGTAACGTACAAAAAATATTTTTTCAAATGTTTCTTGTGTGTGAATTTATCTACACATATCAAGTAAAAAATCTTAGCCTTTTCTTTTAAATTCTTAAATTTCTGCCAAATTTCTGTGCATAAAAAGTTTAAATCTTAAGATTTCTTAAATTTTGTGTGAATACATTATCATTTTATAATATTTTTTTTCTTCTCTCCTTACTCGCAATTTAGTATCTTTTTTTTTTCTTATGTAAAACGTAACTATATCTTTTGTTTCTCTTCTTGGTGTTGGCATGCAGTTGCAACGCCTTGTGGTGAGCGGGGATCTGCCGTGTTCAAAAGAAGAGGCTGCCCTGTTAGCCGGTATCCAACTTAGGATCGAGGAAACGTGGCCCTCTGCAGGCAGAGACGCCGACCAAAGGCTCAAATTGCGCCCCATCTCCGAAGATGCGAAGGTAAGCTCTTTCGCCTAAGTACGTTTCTTATTTTTTTTTCATTGTATTATTTTTTAGCCACCAAAGGATTACTGTTTAAGCTACCAATATATTGCTACATTTGTATTCTTTTTTAAAGTAAAATAGTACAACATGTGTTAAGGCAAGTTCAAATATTTATATCTGTAAATTGGCGTCGCTGCATGTGCAACGGATTAGGACTCCCTGACATCACTGTATCGTTAGTAATAACAGATATAACAGAAGTTTTCATCGAAAAAATCAAAAATAATTATACAGGGTCTTTCCCATAAGTTCTCGGAATGTTTTTTTAAATCATTTATTCAATATCAGTTTATAAACTTTTCAGAACTTCTGAAAGTATTCTGCCCCTAATTCGATGCACTGTTGTCAACGTTTCACTCAATCACTGAAAGTGCCTTGGAAGGCGTAAACGGATATCTCCTTCAGTGAAGTTCTCAAAGCTGCTTTTACCGCCTCCTTTCCGGGTTCTGAAACAAAAAGAAGTGAGCTGGTGCCAGATCGGTGCTGTACGGTGGCTGGGGAAGTGTGCTATTTTGCCAGCACCTCCGAGAGAATGAGTGGAGTGTCGCTTGAAGGGTTGTCATAGTTTGACACCATTTTCACGTAAAATTTCTTCATTTAAATATCCCCTCGTTAAAATGCGATAAACTATTGTTTCGGGTATTCCACACTTTTCTGAAATCATCCAAGCACTTAATCGTCAGTTCTCGTCCAAAACTTGACACACTTTGTGCACCGAGTCGTCCGTTTGTGATGTCCACGGGCGTACTGAGCAGTAGTCGTCGCTGACGGATTCCGGACCTTTCCGGTACCTCTTGTGCCATATGAAAGTTTGGCTTTTTATCATCACCCTCTCACCGTCGGCTTTACGCAGCATTTCGCGTGTCTCCACTCCGTTATTACCAAGTTTATACAAAAAAAAATACAAAATATTTGATTGCAAAACGCTGCTCCAAGAAGTGGTTCATTTTTTACTCGACAAGGGTTCCGTACTTAGCTCTGCGTGAAGTGTGAGCGGGGACCCTACCTCAACAACTGCCAGTGGCGTAAGGGAGATAATTAGGCCCCCCTGCAAACTCAGATTTTGGGCCCCAAGACCAAATATGTACTTAGCGTCAGTAAAGCTTTGAGGCCCCTTCAATGCGGGGGTGTCCGTTACGCCAATGCCGCAGGCGAGTGCCATCGGTATCGTTTCGAATCTTAGATGCTACACTAATTTCTCCACCCGAAGGTCCGGCCAACCAACGTTACCTACAAAAAATCAATCGCAAAAAACAGAAGGTAATGAAAGAGATATGTATGCATTAGCTTGTATAAGTACCGTTTACAATTACTTTCAGAGTTACTTGGATTGGACAATGGTCCCACGTTGGACACCAACTAACAATCCTTTTATTTTATGATAGATGACATATTGCGAATAGAGTTATGTTTAGTTATTAGGTAGGGATGTAGTTAATTGAGAAATTGAAGTGGCCGAAAAAATTCTCAAATTTACAAGAAATTAGATAATAGTTACTTAATACAAAAATAAAACAATTGAAGAGCGGGGTGGGGGCTAATATCAAAGTCGCTAAAAATTCTTGAGCCTGGATAAGATGCACAATTTGTTGTTTAATCTAAAGTAGGTTTAAAAATTTTTTTTTATGGTGAATAGTGATAGCGACATTTCCGCCTGGGGTTGAGTCTCTGAATAAAATAATTCATTGTTAAATTGTAATTGCATTGATAAAATGAATTTGTTATATTTAATAGTAATTAATGACTGTTTTCATTTTTTTTAAATTTTACTAGGAAAACAAATTTTCTAGACTTCAATTTCACTGCAAGATACTCAAGTCTCTTTTGACAAACAATGAAAGCTTCGTAATTTTTGGCCAATATAATATACAAACAGGATTATTTTGTTGCTTATCTTGTACTTCTGAAGATTTTTGTTTTTTACCCTTCCACTGATCCATTGTTTTATTAACATCTCACTTGGAAGCTGAACGAGGGTTACGGGGGTCCTCGTAATTTCGAACCTTGTCGAAGTGACGAGAATACTACTTGAGCTAGTATCTGAATCGCCAAACTTTTACACCGTGTCAACGTGAGGATTTTGAGCTTTAACAGCCCCTTTATACATTACCTATTTTATAATTTTAAAATAAAAAGTTATTAAATTTGAAAAATACTTGCGCACTTAGAAATTTATAATGTGAAAATCTAACAATACATGTCTATTACTTATCTTTTAGTATACTTAATTTTAGCAGTGGTTTAATACTTTTTCATTGTGTGACGAATCTGTACGGAACCTTTCCACTAATCTTTTTATGCGTCTTTTTGGGGAATATAAATTCGCATTTATTTCCAATCAACTCCAAAAAGATGAACGGGATATGCAAAATAAATAAGGTCTTTAAGTCGAGCATTGTAAGCTAGCAAGGTAGACGATGGAAGGCTATTGAGCCAGCAACTTTAACCGCAATATTAGAGGATTCCAAGATATTAAAATAGTGTAGAAGAATTGCTGTGATTCTAAGGAAGTACCAGAAAGCGCTGATATAGCCAGCGGTAAATATAATTTACTTACGCTTAAACGAAGCGTTAGTTTAGTCGAATTAGTTAAAGTTAATGAGAGTTAAGAATTCGAGTACGTGTATTTCTGGGACCTCCTATTTCGGTAGACCTTACTTGATCTTGAGCTTAATTATTAATTAATTGCATTATTCTTAATTTAATATAAAGGTAAATCCCTTTAGTTGCCGTAACATAAAAAGTATTATATGTTATTAGAGTTTTTTGAGAAATTGAAAATAATAAATATTATTATTATTCAAAATGGCTCTTAGTGGTTCTTTGCCTCAAATTAATCTTGGTGTCCAAGGTGAGACCCAGGGGGGTCTCCACATTGTATGTCATTGTAATATCTCGTTCCATTTTTTACATATTTCTATTGTTTAGTGATTAGAATAAAATATAGAAACTTCATTTTTCATTTCTTCATTTCAATTACTTCATCTTTTTTATTATATATATGCAAATAAGAAAGTTCTTACTCTTACTAAAAGTAGAGTAAAGGTTTCATTAGAAGTAGAATGTCATAAAATAGTAATGTATACAACCAGTGATTGTTATGGAGGCTGTAATTCATAATCAGCCTCACGAAATTTTCCCGACTTCTATATGAAGTGCTGTCTAAGGGATCATTTCTTGGTACTAAAATAGCGATATATCTTGCAACTTTGTATTGCACCAGCGTAACCGTTACGCAACGAAGGAGACAATATCACTAATACTCGAGTTTTACGAGGGCGTTTATGTTGCAATTATTACATAACTTTCATTTCATCTTCATTCCGGAGTATAGACTCCAAAGCTTTACTTAATATTTACAGGGTAAATGCTCTGCAACACAGTCTCTGTAGAGTGTTATATATGTAGAGATATTTAAAAACGATGTAACTATATATAAGCAAAATTTAAAAATATTTTGTTGTCGTTAAAAATTGATAAGAGCTATTCGAAAAATATTAGGAATTATGTAGAATTTCACGAATTAATGCCAGCTTTTTCTTACTGCCCCGTGGTGGTATAATGGTTTAGGTTGAGCGATATATGAGGCAACTTGGGTGTTCGAATTTCGATTCACTGTTCTATAATTCAATGGGGAAGATGGGGGTTACTATGCCGATAAATAAAACTGAATGTTAAATGTTCTCCCTTCCGAAGAATGATGCAAAATTATTTTTGTCTGCTAGCTCGGCTGCCTTTTGTAGGCCGCTGTAACCTAGTGGTCATGGTCACAAACTCGTGACTGCGTGTCATGAGTTCGAACCCTTGTGCCACGGAAGAGGGGATGTTGTATCTTAAATTTGTTGAAGCTCAAAATCCTCCAGTTGGCGTGGTGTGGAAGTTTGAAGAGGGCATGCCAGCTCAGGTGTCGTCCTCCTCACTGGACCGTGGTTCAACATTACGAGATCCCTCACCAATAGCTGTCCTCTTGCTTAAGAGGATGACGTTATAAACATTCACTCATTTGCGTGTAGTTCTCATCATTGGAAAGTACTTTAGAATAAAGGGAGCGTTGCCAATACCTTTCTTATTGCTATAGGTTCACGTTCAAATCGCAGAACGAAATAACTAAAAAAATCTGTATTCGTTAATTAAGATTCTACGGATTGGGGCATTTCTAGCATCGTGAAAAGATAAATATTCCATCAATTGACGGAGTTGCCAGATATCGCTTCATTTCGCAGTACAAATGGAATTTTACCCATTTCTTGTCGCATATCAGCGGGGGAAAAATGTAGACCTGTAGTCGAACGGTCATTGTCACGAGCTAATTGATGATATTGACCGATATTTTTTCCATCAATTTGGGATTTCATGTCTTGATGACATTGAAGACCTGTCGGCTAGTGGAGCTGATGAAAGAAATCTTTCGAGAGTCAAAGTGTAAGGATTTTGCCTCCACACCCAGAGATGTGGGAGAAAGAAAATGAAGAATAGCCGTGTTCAAAATTACTTAGTTTATTTGCAACACAAACAACACGGAATCTTGATCCATCAAAACCAAGAGATGCACCCAATTGAAGCAATATGTAGACAATTAACAAGGTACGCGAAGTATAAGAAGACTTTAATTACCAGCAACACTTACTTCTATGTAATCTATATATTCAATCTCCAATGACAAAGTGTCATCTTAATTATTACAGTTATCAAATACTGAATATCTGCGTTACACTTTGAATTTGATTAATCCCTGCTCCTTTAAAAGCCTACCCTGTCTATTTCTTCTCAAACTTGAAATCCTAGACTTTATATAACAGACATAATTTACATGTTCACTTTTTCTACTTCAGAGAGGGAACGTCTTAATAAAATAGTTTTTAAGGACCAAATATTCCCAAGAGGATTTGTTAGTGAGTTACAATTGTTAAAAGAGCCGTCACATAAGTTCTCTGGTTAGCCTAGCACTGAAATGTGAATAGTGAAGTGCCTGCTCAGGCATCTTAATAGTACTTAAACGAGGTTCCAATAGCCGATAGCAATCCACAATAGCCATCGTGTATTTTTAAAGCGCGATGGTAATGAACGATTAATCAATCAATTCAAACTCATGTGAAAGAATAGATATCAAATGCCAAATGATTGAGAATTTTAAAGTCCTTACGTTGAAATGATGTGAAAGTCTGAAGAATGGAATTCCATTTCAAACGTCGTGCTCATCACTCGACTGGGGTTCAAATTGACGAAGACGATCACCATTAAACCTTGCCTAGCCTGTAATGCCAAGGTAGTAATAAATTATTTACCCCTCGAAAAACTAATTAAATTATTTTTATATAAATCTAAAGTCAATACATATATATCTAGTATAAACTTTTTCTAAAAATTATTTATATTAGTATATCATTGTTACAGTAAGTAAACATATACATGTCATTGTAATAGTATATATGTGCACATAAGCAAGAATATTTATCCATATCCCCACAAGATTAGGAATAATATTAGTTTTGGCGTAAATTATGTTATTACCTTTCATCATTTAATTTTAGTTTGTATATGTTTTTTTTTCATTTCACTCGTTTTTTTTCTATAATGTTACCTTAAGTAAGTCTTAGAGAATCAATGGATAAGAACCAGTTTAGTTTCAGTGTTATGGAAGCGAAAAATTTAAAAACTCTCTTCTAAAGAAGTTAATAACTCAACTCTCTTCCAAAAATACAGCAGTATTTTTACAAACATTGAAAGCGGAGTAAAAATGGTTGTTTACTGTGCACAGGCACACAGGTGCTTATTCATAACCTTTAATGCAAATTTCTGCCACGAATTCTGATCTGTAATGTTTACTCACGGTGCGGTTCACATCTAAATATATTCAGAAAATCGTCTACTATATATATTTATAGTATACTTTAAAAATTATTATTATTTTTATATGTGCACGTGTGTAAAATCCTTAAATTTTTAACAAAGCATATTTTGAAAACACTTAGACATTTATTTCATTATCAAAGTGTATTATCAGCCTTCGGTGTTGTACTAGGTAGATTGATGAACTTTGTAATAACTGTTCATAATCTACCATTACAAATAAGAAAAAGTGTATTTTTTCAATCTTTTTCTAAAGAGGAACGAAAATTGTTTTATTTAGACTTTTTGTACTTTTACTTCTTTCATTCTTTTCACTTTTGTTGCAGTTAAAGCATTATGAATGAGTATTACTTCAAGGATTAATTTATTATCTTCTCAGAGTATTTCTGTATCATGTATCAGACATCTGAAATTACAAGATGAAATAAAACTCATGTTTTTGTTTTATTTATTAGAATAATATTTTCAAATAAGGTATAATTTTCCCATAACAATAATGATACATTAAAATATTTTCTCAGGAATAAAACTTTAACTGTTGGGCATTACATAATTTTCGCAACGGTTTCTACGTATCATTAGTCAAATATAATCGCACTAAAAGGGGCAAAAATATAATTTGTTTATTAGAGAAATTTTTGCTATTATTTTAAATTATATAAATATTCTATTTTTTTGTTACTATATAACATTCCACTTTAAATTGCTACATTTTTAAGAAACTTTTATGGTACATTTTGTAAATTTTATTCCTTCCATCTATTTTTTATTCACAATTATTTTATTTTCTCTTGAAACAATGACCTTAAAGTTGAATGTAAAAAATTATATTGGGATAGTTCACTTGAGAGTTTAATTAATTCAACAAACCTCACTAATTTTTTTTTTGTCTTTCATCAAAAAGTTCTAATTTTTTTTTATCCTTAGTATGAATGCATCTTGCCCTTGTTGTTTTATTTTTTTAATTCAATTTATTTATAGTGAAATATAGAGCAATAAAGTGTTTTATCAAAACTACAAGACATTAATTTGTTCATTTTTATTTTCTTTTAAAATATATTTTCCTTGAAAATATTTTATTGTTTATTTATTTTGTCAATTATTTAAATATAAATTATATTTTGGTTCGGAAAAAAGATTAGAACATAATGATACTTGAAGAATAAATACAATTCCTTTAACATATTTGGAAAAAATAGAGCAAAATGAATTTTTTAAAAAATAAATTTATTTATCGGAAGAGAAAAATTGTATGCTACATAACTCTATAAATCAATTCGGAAATACTTGTGCCTTTTTTAAAATATTAATCAATTAGTAGTAAAAGTACACATTAGACTGAATGAAATAAATTCAGTCGTTAAGGGGGTCCGGGACTTCCATAGGTGCCCATGTTAAATTACGTAAGTTTATGTACCTTTTTCTCAGGAACTTCTAGCTACTAATAGATGATATTTTCACAGTAGGTTATATGTACTATCAATAAGACTTTAATGGAGGGTTTTGTCTTTTTGTTAAAAATTAAAATAATTATGAATTTTTTAAAAAATGCCAATTTCTTTTCCTTAAAATTTAGTTTAAAAATACATTATCTAAAACAGTTCGCTAGATATATCTTATTCCCTCCATTAAAATGTGTAAACATGTTGAAAGTATGCTCACTGAAATTTTGAGGATCCTACATTTATTAGTTTTTGAGGAAAAGGTCCATATAAAGAGAAAAAATATTGCATTTTTTGAGAAAACAGGCTTTAAAGTAAAAATTTGTAACTTTTGTTAATGAGAGTGGTTTACTTTTAAAAAATAAACAAAAACACTTCTAATTATCGCATTTCTATGTATCATATATCATTCTAAGCGGAAATGTTTGAACTTTTAAAAGATGTAAAAAAGTCAAAATCGATAATTTTTCAAAAATTTATGTGTCGGACCTTCTTCATGAAGAATTTCCAAGAATAAGGATCCGAGCTCATTAAGAACGTTCCATACCAAGAACAAGTAAAGATAACGAGTAAAAGAACACCGTGAAAAGATTTTCGAATATGTCCTGTCTTTGTATTAGAAATCAGGACATCATGTTTAAAAAATAGACACTAATATAATATATGTATGCCAGATATGATTGCGTGGCATCGCAGGAACGATAAGCGAGGGGCTGTTTGACCACAACACTGCACGCAGCCTAGTGCTTCTCAAAATTCCAATGTTTGCCATCCAATATTCACAATCATAATTTACACCCCCTCCCCCTCAATTCAAGAAGAATGCATTAAATTCAATAATGCTATATTTTGACGCTAAATCTACGATACAACTTTAACCTCTTAAGTACCATTGGCGTATATAAACGTCTCACTCAGCTAAAGTGTTAACATACGCCTGGGGCAATCCGTTTAAAGGACAGTGCTTGCGAGGGACTTACTTATTTCAGAGAATTTGCTTATTTATTCATCTTTTCTCCACCCCTTCTCACAATACATCACAAACGGGCGCACTAACTTGGAAAGCGGTGGTTTTGGGGAGTGAATCGCGTAACTTTTAATCGGCAGTTTTGAGATTAATTATAAACCGTGCAAATTATCAACCCAAGTTTATTTTTTGTACATAATTTTCTACATGACAACCCAATGGGGTTACTGGTAATTATTAAACCTGTTCTTAACTTACTATTGTTAAAATACGATGGGCAATACTGATACATTTATAAGTGTATTAAAGCAGTGTAAATGGGTATTTTATTTTTTTCTTATGTCAGAATGTATTTTATTGGTTTACTGTCGGTAAATTAATATTGTTCGAAAATGTTTCTTTGTTTCCGACTTTTCCATCTGCTCGCGCTCCCTTGTCATGCTCCTGAGGGTGTGCACCCCATAGTTTGAGAAACGCTGACGGAGTCCAAAACAATCACCTGTAATTTGCATTATTGTGTTATTTTATCAGGAAATTATTTTGCAAAATAGATATCTTTGTTATTTTTATTCACAGCACTTGTTAATCTTATCGATAATATGTTTTATAGTGAATTTATTTTCTCATTTTCCATTCTTTTGTTTTACAGGAGACAGCAGAATGTCCGGACGAGAAATCCGGCTTCAACAGTGCGGTGTCCAAGAGCACCGCGATCCTGCGCAACTGGATGAGTTCCAATGGCAGCAAGGACAGCAATGTCCTCGAGGACTGTGTTGCTCCAATGTATCGCACAACCAAAAACATGGGAAAAGCCATCAAGGTAATCAATGCACTTGAAAATAGTCTCAATAAATAGTTTTCACTCGAAAATAGTCTGATAGGGTCAATTAAATCAACTTAAAGTGCTTCTTTTGTGTATATCGTGAACACTCCTTTTCATTGTTGCAGGAGCAAAAGAGGAAACTGTTTCATTCACGGGTTTACGAAAATGAGCTCCACTTGAAGAAACTGTACATCCAAAACTGTAAAAGACTACCTGCATATGGATGCAGGGTCTACCAAGTCAAAGAAAGGACAAAGAAAAAGGTTGGTACCCTCTTTTTCGTAAAAACAGGTCACTAAATTTAAAAAGCTGTTAATTATAAGTGTTCCTTTTTTTTTTTAATTTTGGAGGATTTTTATACTAAAATGTAAATTTTTGCAGGTGAACCGCCTTCTGGGTATAGGTGTGGAGAAATGCGTGCTGCTGGACAGCAAGAGCCTCCTGTTGACCAAGAGTCAGTTCACTTCGGACCTCGAACAGTGGCGCACGGGAGGCGGGCGCTCCCATGACCAGATCGTCCTAGAGTTCCGGGCCACCAAGTGGTCTTTCATCGCCACGTCCCCCGGGGCTCTTAGGTCCATCAGCACCGAGCTGTGGGAGGTGATGCAAGACCTCAATGCCCACTTTCTCGACGACCATATCATCGCCTCCAGGCAGGATATCGACAATGGTTAGTGTTTCTTATTCATCTCATCTTCAAGAACTCGGTACCTTAATGGTTGAGGTAAAATTCAGAATCCTCTTCCATGTGTGAAAAACGACTATCTAATGAGGCTTCTCAACTTCTTATTACTATATGTTAAAATTTGGAGGAGCAATGGGTTCAATTCATGTGACGTCATAGTCACATGATAGTGAAAGCCACGTGATCCTAGCCAATCAATTCAAAAATTCATACGACGTCATAGTCACACGATAAAAGCTATCTAGTGTTTCCAGCTAATCAGCTCACGCGCTCCGGTGTTGCCAAGTTTTGCTCTTTGCTGAAACTTTCTCTTAAAAAGTACATATGTATACAAAATGCATTTTATTTAAAAGCATAAGCATAAAATATGATTTTTTTTTAATTTAAAAAAAATTTCGAAGAGATTTTTTCCCCTAACATTTAAACATCTTTAAACAATTATGAAATTTGAAATTACTTCTGAGTTTTACAAAAAGAACAACAAGTACAATTAGTTTAATGTATGTTTTGAATTCAGTGGAGAACACGCGTTTGCCTTTATCACGTGACATCATGAATTGAGCCCATTGTGTCGTCGTCTCATCGCAAATTTTGAAGTCCGAAACGAATAGTTCGCTGTGTAGCTCTAAATTAACTTAAATCACACAAAAAATAATCAGCAAGTGGGCATGCTCCCTCCCCCTTATTTCTTGAGGAATCTTTCAATTTGATTTTTGTATGTGAGCGGGGAAGGAGGAGGGGGTGGGTGTAGTATGAATACTGATTCATTATGCATGCGTAATTTGATATCTAATGTATTTAAGGTATGTTACTGAGCCTTTCCGCCAATCTTGATTGGCTGTGGTAGCTTAGTGACCTCGGTTGCGGACTTCTGACCGGCGTGTTATGAGTTCGAGCCAGATGCTACTAAGACCCGCCGTGTAGAGGTGCTATTTCACGTTAAATATGTCGTGGCTAAAAGTTTTCCGGTTGGTATGGCGTATAGAAGTTCGGAGGGGAGGTTGGCAGCTCAGGTGTAATCCTCGCCACTTGGTCGCAGTTTAAAATAGCGATTTAAATAATGCTCACGTTACTTTGAAATGCGACGTCGAAACGCAATTTAATGAAATCAGTCGCCTAGTACATATCGAAATGAATATTATTTCCTGTTTGGCATTTTGTGTTCTTTGGTACATGTACTACCTTCCTCGTGGTTGAGAATATGATTCCTATAATTTTAATTTTAATAGTAACAGCGTCACGCTTTAAAGTGCATATAACAGTTTAAATAATTGTTATAAAGTGAATACATACAATTTCTATATAAACCACTTTTTTACCGAAATAGTGTTAAACAAGATCTTGTTGCAATTTTCACAACTTTCAAGATAATATTCACCAGAAAGTTAGTTTCTATGACGATGAAACAACTTATTTTTTTTTAAAAAAAATTCTTTAAGTTTTTATTCCCGTTTAAAAACTTGTTTTTCTATTTAATTTTGTTCTTTATATTCTCAAAATCCTTCAAAAAAAGTAACCTTTTTTTCTTCCCACGTATTAGTCATACATTAAACATTAGTTTTCTTCGGGACACAAAGTAATATTTTTTTTTATTTCTTTCAAATCGGTAAACATAAACTGCTTGAAAATTATTTATAATAGCTTCTGCAAATATTAGTTATAAATCCAAATTGATGTTGAAGCAGTGATTTGAAATTCAGTCGTGCTTCGTAAAAGTTGAAACACATCTCTTCAATGCGCTTTCCGCCCACGAAGGGTTTTGACTTCCAAAACAAGTTAGATTGATCGAGTACTCGTACCTTCTCCAAACAAAATGACGAATGGCGATGGAAATTGTTACTCCAAAAACAAAAGATTTGTAATGGCATCTACATTTTAATACAAATATAATTTTTTAAATGTTTATAAAGTAATACATATTTTAGTAACCAATCATCACAAGTATTGATGTCATAAGTATGCTAGAAATTGTTTATTAAAAATATTTGCTACTTTAAAGGGTAACGTAAATTAAAATCAAATCAAAATATGATTCCAATAATGATAAGTCGTATATAGGTAGTGATGCATGTTTTATCTCCAGTTGGTCCTCATGTCGACCTAGAAATTTGGAAAGTGATGTGCCTTTTCAGGTGTGGTCCTCTTCATCTGACCTTGAGTGAATTTTAAGATACTCTAAAGCAGTGATACTCAACCTGCGGCCCGCCGGGCTTTTCTGATTGGTCCGCTCATGGCCCATAGCCCTGAGAAATTCACTTATTTAAGAACAATGTATTAAAAATTTAGCAGGAATTCTCTCAATCAAGCAATCAAATCGATCAAATTTTCTGTCGATGTTGGACGTGTGCGAATTACAAGATTCTTTTTTTTCCTATTTGAAATTGTAACGGTTAGTAATAATAAATAACAGTGATATAGGGAATAAACTGGAATAGTGACCATTTTTATGGGTGAAACTGATTTTTAATTATAAACAATTAATACTGATTTCAGTTTGGAATGCAGTCAAAACTCCTCTTCGCTGCCGTTCTGCATTTAATAAATTAATATTTGAAATAACTGAGTCATTGTCAAAAGAAAAAAAATCAAATTATCAAATGGCACGGCGGTTTTGTTTATATGCTTTGTTTGTATGGCCATGAATGAAAGGGAATCGAAACTACCCCATAACTCAGTAAAAAGTGCATAAAATCGATGAAAACTTTTATGTGTGTTTGATAGAGATTAATATAGAATTCTCACAAAGCCCCAAATATGAATTTTAATACTTTGATCAATTTTCCACATTTTAAGTGTTCAATATTGCCTTGGTTTTATGGTGTTTTTTCTATTTATCCTCATGTAGCGGCCTGCATGAAATATGTGCCATATGTATGCGGCCCGGCGGGGAAAAGTGGATGAGTACCCCTACTCTAAAGATTTAAGTCAAATTTCTCCTATAGAGTGCTGCAGGTCTTCAAACCACGGAAGCTGTTTTCTTGCCCATGTTCTTGGTTTCTGTAGCCATAGGTTACCCAGAGAGATTAATACACCAAAGTCAATGATTTATTTTTAGATATGCAGAGTTTTGATTTTGAGTATGTTTATAGTTTTAATAACCATCATTGTGTGCCTTTTAAGAAGGTCCAGTAGCTCCAAAACGCTGGTTAGTGTCGCGGGACTATTTCACCGTTTTTGAAAGTTTCGATTGTACGTTTTCTCTCTAAGACTTATACAAAAAAGTCGCTGCTGAACACGCACACACACACAAAACATACAAGGAACCCATTTTCGCCTTTCGTAGGAAACTTGAAATTTCCACTTAAAATGTTTCCTGTATTTTCTCGTTTTTAGAAATCCGCAAGTCCCTTGTCCAGAGACAAGGTCTGGAGCGGTCCACCGTGTACAAGAAAGAGCTGGAATCTCTTCAGAATATCCTCCACTTCCCCGAGGTGGTCGCTCTGCAGCTGACGGAAGTCGAGTACGATCTCATCTACAAGGTCGCCCCCATCCACTACGTTCGCCAAGTCACCCTTCATCTGAGCAGGGACGGTGCCAACGAGAACGCAGTCAAATCTCTAGTCAAACGATTCCAAGAGGTGCGCACCTGCCTTTTTTGGAAATCTCTTTTATGGATTAGTATATCAGATGACCTCTTTCGTCCATCATTTTGCTATCTTTCAATAATTTATTTTAAATTTACTCTCGATCTGTAAGCGTAAATGTGGCGAGCTGATTCGTTTCGCAATTCGGTTCAGTTATTAAATATTAAATTAAATTCGTATTTACATATTATACCGTCGACCAATTACGCCATTCAAATGACGTCGCCAAATGCTGTCATCGTATGCACGAATAAGATTATTGTGTTTCTACATGAGTGGCCAAAGTTTTCCTCAATTGGCTATCGCGGCCTTTTTATTTGACGAGTTGGTTTATAGTATAATACGCGTAAGTATCTAAAATACGTATAATGTTTTCATGATTCTTTCCGATTTATCTCCTTTATTGTTAGGATTATTTTTAATTATTTTAATGTGTCATTTGAAATTCACATCAACGTTTATCAAACTTTGCTCGTTATTAAATTTCGCTATTGGAAACCCGTCGTGTAACGTATTTTGACGGGCTGATGTATGTCAAATCCACCGATGCTCTATGTCCTTACTTTGGCGTGTGGTGTAAAAGTTTGGAGAGTGTAGGATGTGTGTATTTTCTCCAAATTAATTCTTGAACTCATTCAATAATGCCACAGAAAATGATGGGCCTTTTCCATATGTTAATTTCATTTAAATCACAAATTCCTCACGTGCCTTTGCATAGGAAAGAAACATTATCTAATGACCTTGGCTTAAATTTACGACAAGGTCTGCCAGCAATAGTTTATTACCTTCCCTTACGACTTTTATCCAAACAAACTATTAAAATATTGAAAAAGTAAACCTGTATTTTAAACTTTGGAAACCTTTGTTGCAAATATCGATAAATCCCTTAATATTTCAATGAGTTTAATCTTCTGCCATGATTGTGATCCTCATTTAACTTTATCTCCTTAAAATTTGAAGTTTTCAGCATAATTAAGATAGAATATGAAAGAAAATATTTAGTTGATGTTTATTTAATGAATTTGATTGTTTTTGATTTAAAAAACGCATACCTATTAATTATATTAATTACACAGTTTCCATTAAATTCTATCACTATAATGCAGAAAAATTTAGATTGCAGGAACCTAAAAAGTTGCTGGACTTATTTAAAGTTATGATAGTGTCAAATATTTCTAAAAATTCGCGATTCAACGTGAATACAAACGTGATAAAGAAAATTCGGGAAAAAAATTTGATAATGCCAAATTTTAATCAAGTTCAACAATGCTTCGGATTAGAATCAAATTTAAAATATTTTTCAAACCAATGACAATCTAATTATTTAAATAAATATCAACTAGATATTTCCTTTTATATTCAATTATAATTATGCAGAAACTTCATGTATATAAATGCGATAATCTAAAAATAATTCAATAGAATATTATTGAACATTCGAAAATAAATAACTATTACAAATCACATGATTAAGAATCTTCTTAACATACCACTAGATTTAGTTCTAATAATCTTATGACTTCTATTTGTTCATAGTTCTGATATTGTATAGTCAGAACTCTGAACGAGAACTGTTTTTAAAGCTGTAAAGACATTCAGAATTACTTTCTTTTTCTTGAGAACCGAAAAAACACTTGTCTAAATAATAGTAAAAATAAAACATTCATTTCGTCTCGTGAACAAAGTTCTTTTTTTTCGCACAGGTAAGCTCTTGGGTGACGCACATCATCGTATCCCAACCTACGCACGAAGACCGCAAGGCTGTGCTCTCATGCATCTTACGAGTTGCCACCACTTGCTGGAACCTCAACAACTTCAACACCGCCATGGAGATCCTCGCGGGTCTCAAGTAAGCATCTCTCTTTAAACAAAAAATAATTATTTTTGTTCTTATTTGCCGAAAGCATACACTCCTAACCCATTGTGCTCTTCCCTTCCAGGTCTGAGAAGCTGAAACCTTTTTGGCTGTCTCTGCCGGAGAAAGACAACATTGCCTGTTTGGAAATGCTGACGAACGCTCTGCTGACTCCACGACTGTCTCCGGAGTATTGTTCGGCGATCGAGAGGGCCCTCTCCTCCCCCCACAGCCGAGTCATTCCTTTTTTCGGCACCTTTCTACGCGAGATCAAATCTATCTTGAGGGGGACACCCAGTCTGGTGGTTTTGGCACCGGGAGATGCCGCTGAGCTACAGGTTAGCAGCGTTTTAAGATTCTGACTAATTTTAGGGTTCTATAATCTCTGCTTCGGTTCGCTAACTCCCCGAACTCTGTTTGGTTTGTGCAGTGAATTAAATTCGTTTTGTGTGCCAGAATGTAAAGGAGTCGCAATGGAATAAAAATTTTGTACTTCTTATGCCATGAAATGGGAGTGAAATTGAATGGTTATAGTCACAAGGCTTCTGATTACACTAAACGCCTACCATGTGTAATAATCGTAACTTCTCATTAAATAGCAGACTAATAGTTGTCTGAATTCCGACAGTTTTGCCAGCGAGTCATGTAGTAGTTTAGAGAGGGGAGTGCCAGCTCAGATTTCTTCCTCGTCATCTAACTGTGATTTAAAATTACTAGGTCCGTCTCCAATAACCCTGGTGTTGCTTTGAAGTGCGACCTAAATGGATGGTTTCTATGCTAAGGATCGAAAAAAAACCCCAAAATCTCAGGCATTACTTGAGCATGACCTTGAAATCCCGAGAACCGTTTCCACTTACCTTTTACCACTTCTGTTGCTGTAGTGCGGCATTAATTTAAAATTTATTTTAATGACATGAAAATAAGTATTATTAAATGACTTATCAATCGATAAAACTGCATACGAGTTCGGAAAATAATCAATCAATGTTGTTAACCCCTTAACTTCCGTCAGCGTGTATATTAGTCTCGCTCAACTGGTGCGTTAAATTATCCGAACGTATATGTACGTCTTTTCCGAAATACGATCCTTTTCTTTGCGCTGCTATCAGTAAAACTATTCCGAAGGCTTTGGAATGCAATAAAATGATTTTGAGAGTGTGTACGAAGGATTTATATATTTATTTCAGAGAAAAATGGGCTTATTAATATCTTTTTTACCCTGCAATACACTGTATACACGCGCCTATGTGAAAAAAGGGTAGCATTGAGGAGCGCATTGCGTAGCTTTTAATCAGCAGTTAAAGGATTAAAAAATTATGAACACCGTATTTTCTTAGCCCTTTGGAAAAGCTGATGCATATTAAATCTGTCAAGGCTCCTCGTATTGGCACGATACGGAAGTTTAGAGAATGGGTCTCTAGCTTAGGTACCTTGTCACTTGACCTTGGTTCAGAAATCAGATGTCTGTCGCCGGTAGTCCTCGTGAGAGTCGTTCATAACCCTATTTCTGCTTCGCGTTGATATGTAAATGAGCAACCAATCCATCAATCATATTCTCTTGATTGTTTGTGCAGCAGCTTAATGAGGACTAGATCATAGTTCTTTATCTTTACACCTTAACTTTCACATCAAAGTAACGCAGTGCTTCTCAAACTTTCAATAACTGCGACTCAATATTCGATCATAACTCTCATTGCGCCCCCTCCATACAATAAAAATGTATTGAATTCAATAATACTATTCTTTGACGCTAAAGCTACAATACGCGACTTGTACCTCTTAAGTTTCACCGGGGTATATAAAAGTCTGAGCCAAAGCATTATTTGGCCTGAACGTATATATACGTCTTTCCGACGTACGATCTCTGTGCACTGCTATCCATAAAATTATTCCGAAGGCTTTGGAATGCAATAAAAGGACCTTTAAAATGTTTGCGAAAGATTTATTTATTTCAGAGAAGAATTACAACTTATTTATTACTTTTCATCCCCCCAATATATCACGTATTAGCGCCTATGTAGAAAATGGAGGCATTTGGAAACAAATTGCGCAACTTTTAATCGGAAGTTAAGGGATTTATTGTAAACTGTACAAATTATCAAGATTAGTGTTAATTTTTGCGTATAATTTTATGTATGACAAGCCCACACAAATGGGTCACTGGTAATTATTAAACTTGCTTTTAACATAGTATTGTTAAATTAATTATAAAATACATTGCGCAGACTGATACATTTATAAGTGTATTATCAGTGTGTTTTATCTTTTTATTATGCCCAAAACTATTTTTTTGTTTACTTTCAGTAAATTAATAATTTTTTAAAAATAATGTTTTGTTTTCGAATTTTCAATATGCTCGCGCCCCCCTAGGGGGCCATGTCCCACAGTTTGAGAAACACTGAAGTAACGTGATTCGCTGACCAGTGCCACCGTTTTTATCATAGACGTGCATATGCGGCGTATTGTGAGGGGAGAAAGGAAAGGCATAAATACGAAATTTTACTCTGGAATAAGTAAATTTGCCGCCAACATTATCAAGGTCATTTTATTGCATTCCAAAGCTTTTGGAATAATTTTATTTATAGCAGTGCAAATATAAAAAACTTACTTTGAAAGGGTGAATGTATACGTCTGAGGCACTCAAGGCTCCTGCTTAGCAAGATGACATATACGCCGGCGGGGTTAAAGATTACTGCGTAAGATAACAATGGTTACCTCAAATTATTAAAAAAGGGACTTTAAATTTTCACATGTTGTGATGAGAAAGTTAGTATTACACTCCATGCCCCAGGTTGGGCAGAGAAACAAATTCATTGGTCCAGGTCTTCTAAAGGCAATCAGTATGAATCTATTGTTCTAATGTCATTGTGTTATGTGTTTGTAAACTGTAGGACAGTGGACAGTAAGACCCAGGGATTCCACCAATCAAAATAAAAATTCAAAAAGAGAGCTATAAATATGTATGCAAAATAGATTCATGTTCTCTATAGAGTTTGTATGAGCACGAGTATCTAAGGCCATTTTCGCCATCGCGAGTCTCATGGGGGAAACTTAAAAAACAGGTGCTGGAGAGCCTCTTTTTAGTAATTTCCTACTCCGCAACTAATTTTATACGTTAGTGCTATGTTTTGCAAAATTAAGTGGAATGGGGTAGTTTATTTAAAAATATTTCTCAATGAATGAGGCAACAAAAACATATAAAAACATGGACTATGAAATGCGACTGCAGATAGATTCAATTCCCTTAGACATCGATAGGTAGTGTAAGAAAGTGCAAACACTTATACCAGTTACCAAGTATAATGTAAGTTCAAGTTAATGTTATTAATAGGTTAATTACATTAATGTTGCATTTAAAATGACGAATATACAGTATTTTTTCGTAAATGGTTTTTACTTAAAGTAATTTTAACATTTAATCTACTTTAAACATTGATTTAAGATATATTTTTCTAAGGGTTTTGGTTGGGGTTCTCAGGAAACAGCATATAGTTGAAGGGTTCCGTCAGTTGACAAAATTTGGAGAGCACTGCTGTAGAGGAACCGACACAGAAATATAGTTCCGTCCTCACCATCATACTGTTTTTAAAAATTACGAGATCCATCGTTCGGAGCCCTTTTATTTTATCCATCTTTACTGTTATTGAAGCAATTAAATATTGATCATGGCTAATTACTCATCATGTAACTTCTTTTAAACGATAATTTTTTTCTTAAAAATATAGATTTATTTTATGGTATTATTTTTTTCAAAGGAACAATTATTAAAATAATTTTTGTCACTATCTCAAAGTATTTTTTATGCCCTGTGTATAATTATATTTTCTATTTTTAAAAATAAAAATCCTTGAGAAAATATTTGACATGAAACAGGCACCGTCGACTCACCGGGCAAAATGGACCGATGCATGTTAAATATTTTTAGGCTCAATGGCCTCCCGTTGGTGTGGTGTAGCAGTTAGGATGGGTGCCAACTGATGTGTCATCCTCGACACTTGACCGAGGTTCAGAATGACGAGGTCCATCGACCATAGCTTTCATGTTGCCTTATAGTGTGGCGTTAATATAACTCTCAATGGGCATTATACAGTAGAATTTTACAGTGATGGGTTGATTGATTGATTGAATATTAACATCGCACTGTTCAGCTACACGAGGGTTTTTGGCGACGGACTACGTAATTTTGAACCATGGTCAAGTGACGTGGACGACACCTGAGCTGGCACCCCCTCTTCTAATTACCACACCACACCAATTTACAGTGATGGGAAGAATACTTTAATGTTTGTGAAAAAGAGAAACAAATATTCCATCCAACTTTATTTCAGAGTAGAAAATCAAATTAGTCATTTGCTAATATTGAAGCTGCAATTATATAATGCTAAAGCAATGAGTATGATCTGATATACTGAGACTTTTCATTTTGCATGTTCATAGGTATTAGCTTCGAACACTATTAAGGTATGATTTTTATCTGAAGGAAGGTATTTTTTGTTCTTGAGACTCATTTTAAACGAAACGAATTTGTTGCGAAAGGTTTGATTTCACTTCAATGGATGGGATAATTTAAATTGTGCTTCCTGTTGGAATGGATCCAATGCAAGAGACATCTTAAAGAATCCCGTTGCATCCGGTTCCTGATGAAAACCGTTTGTCTCTACACACACTACTGACAGATCATTCTGTCATCTTGAACGCCATTCATTCATTTCCAGATCCAATTGTGGTTTTGTTTAATGAAGACTGGAATGGAGAAATCACAGTGCTTTCCTTTTGGCTCAAAGATCCGTTTTACACAGTTATTCATCTTATTAGCTACTGTATGAGATCTAGTGTGTTGTGTGTGTGAAAAATCACAAAATATTTTTGAGGTTATTCCTGTCGCCAAGAAAAGGATCACTATAAAAGATAGACAGATTTTAACATAGATCGCCTAGAACATTTCGCTAAATTAAAAAGTTTTTGTACTTTGGCTTTATTTAATTTATTTCTTCTAATGAATATGAGGATTAAGGGGAAAACACCATTATTCCTGCTATTATAAAAGGAGCAGCAATTACGTGGTCCGTCGCCAAAAGCCCTCGTGTAGCTGAACAGTATGACGTTAATATTCAATCAATCAATCATAAAAGAAGCAGCCAAATTTTGACGCCAATCGTCCAAGACGTATTTCCAAACCAAAAATATTTATACTGCATTATTGCCAACTTTAATTATTTTAGTCAATAAACTCTCTCTCTGCAACTGTTTTTCTTCTCTCCGGGATTTAATTGCTAACTGACTGAAATTTTTTAAAAAAATGTGAATTACTGCGTTAATTTTATAACTTAAATCTGAACAGAGACCATATGATTGCGGTAGACTAGTGGTTGTGGTCATCGGTCATCGTGGATTCGAGTCCTGGAACGACTGAAGACACGCACACACCGGCTGTATAGATGAGCCTGATGCACATTAAATCAGCCAAGCTCTCCTCCTGTTGGCGGAGTGTGGTACTTTGGAGAGAGGGCGCTGGTTTTGTTCTCCTCACTTGACCAATCCCCAAAATTACGAGGTTCTCTCCGAAACTCCTCGTGTTGCTTTAAAGTGAGACGCTAATGTAACATTTTTTTCACTCTCACTGAACAGAGACTATGACACCTCTGTTAATAGAATGGTTGTTTAGCCACTAAAGATCTTCAAGAGTTGACTCGTAAAGAACATTTATTAGAATAATACAGATTATCTTATGTTAAATGTTCAACCGCCTTTCATACTATGATTTGGTGTGGAACTTCATTGGGAAATAAATAAATTCATACATGTCGCTTTCATAATATACTTTTAAATGACCTGTGACCCAATTTCTATAACTATAGAATGATTATAATTAAATATATTTAAATCCTGATTGCTAGTTTCACAGCAGGTGATTAGCAGGCTCAAATAGAGGGGTGTACACAAGGGTGAGATTTGGGGGCTCAGCCCCTCATAAAAATAAACCGATTTTTAATATTTACCATCAATATTACTTCTTAGAGCTTTTGTCTTCGTGTTTTTTAGAATGTAACATCCACACATCAGTGTATGCTACTGCTCAAATACCCATGCATCTTAAAAACATTGGATAAATTTTTGCGAGGTACCTTACTTAAAATCAATCATAAAACTTTAGTAATTCCTGTAATTCTAGAAGCTAATACAGCCACTGGCGTAGCAAGTTCTGAGTGGGCCCTGTATTAAAATTCTTTGAAAAACTTTCTTTTAAAAATGAGAAATCTGTTTCCGACATTTGAATAACATTTTACGTTTTTTTGCTTACGCATATTAGAGCCCCTGTAGCTTTGGGTGTGAGTGATGAGAGATTAGTTAATGATTTAGATGGTAAATCTTGGTCTTGCCTACTCAATAGCCAGAGACGTGCTCAAATTTCTGTCCTCCCTAGGTTAAGGGAATGGCGTGTTTTAGTCATCACCGGACAAGATTACTTGTAAGCCCTTCTGTTTAAAATTGGACTGAATGATTCTCCATTCTGCCCTTTCTGTAAATCTGTGCTAATGACTGAGTAGCAAATAGTTGGTTGCTCCTCTCTATACTACATGTTGGATCTCAAGACAACTATGGAGTTCTCTAGCGTAATTTTTGTTTTGGCTGCAAGACGCCTTTTATGTCCGAAAAGCCGTTGGTAAGTTTTCAAAAAAAGTTAATCAACTACGTTGTTCGAAAAATATAAATCCTTCACCAATTAATATATGTAACCTTTTAAACTTTCGTTTAATGTTAATAAATATATACTAAGCCTCTCCAGTGTTATAACAGCTATGGATCTGTTATTTAAGCGAACAAATGTTCCAATCAGATAAGGTACGGAATGCATTCTCTCTTTGTGTTGTGTGTGTGTCCTTGACACACGAGAGACGAAGCGGGACCATCGCTATTCTGTTTGTTTTCTCCGATGAATTGTCTTTTTGTTAATAGCTTGCCTTATTGTTTCGTCTCGTCAGTTTTGTAATTGAATGTGTACGTTTCAGTAAAAAAACGCCCATTCATTAGTAAAGGGTGCATATGAAACCATTAGTTTTCTCGGAAAGAATCGAGTTGAGTGGTCATTTATATGATTGTTTCTAGCTCAGATGTTTTATACTCTATAACCCTAAGACAAGACGAAACGAAAAATTGTTTAAAAATGAAAAGATTGAGAAAAATTAAATAATTTTTGTTATAACCGCTTTAGGTCTAATCTGTTTCAGAGGTTAAATATGAGTGCTCGGAATTATATGAGGAGAAAGAGAGAGATTCACGTTCATCAAGCTTTTCATGAAGTCTCAAAATTAAGCTTATACTTATCTATTATTATTGTTTTTAAGTGCGCAACGGCTCGTGTTGTTTCATTACAGAAATAAACGAATCTCCGCTTCGAATTTTGTATTGTTTTACTTAACAGTTATGAATGCTTGGCTCATGCGTAATAACAAAAACGGCCAACTTTTACTACAGTATTACACTATGGTCATTCTCGCTCTTCCACGCAAACGGTCCGGGGTTTAAAACCCAGGTTGCGCGGGATCAACAAAGCCTTTCATCCATTCAGTGGCTCGATAAAATGAGTTCCAAACTTGTTCGAGAACTAAACAATGAGGATCTTTCGTCAGACTTGTCGCAATCCTTCGACCGCGAGTGTGAGAAGGTTCGAGTAAAGATCAATCATTTCTCAATTCAAACAAGTTTTATTGCCTTTTACACTTATTAGATTTTATAAACTTAACTGAGAGAATGCACTCTAATAACTAAACACAAGGAGGAATCTAACTTATTATACACATAGCCTATTTATAATAGAAATAACAGCACTTATCTAATCTCCTGAGTGCTCTTGCTTCAACACTTGATTAGTGCTTCCTTTTTGAACTAACAATACTAAGTACGACTATCGGTCGCTAACACTCTGATTCCTACTTATGATCTATTTTTGACCATAATCCTTCCTACTCCACGACTAACACTTAAATAGAGAAGCTCGCATTCACATAAAACCAAGTAATCTCTACCGAAAGCAGTTTTCAACTAAAATCATAGTGGAAAAGAGTATTTTATCCAAGAGTACTAGTAGAAACCCCGAGTAGAACTCTTTACAGACTGACCACCTGACTGAAACATCTGCCTCTGCACCTGAGCATCCAAGGTCACGAAAACTGAGATGGACTCAGTAGGCCTTGGCCTTCATGGGCTGTTTTTTTAAAGGTTTTTATGATCATTCTATTCTTCTTTTGTCACTAGTGTATCCGTAAATTATCAACGGAGTGGCAAGAATTATGTTGAAAGCCGCGAATTTCATGGTCAGGCCATTGTAGTTGAATATCGATGATCACGAGTTTCATATTTGGACAGTGGCCACGGAAGCCGAGTGGTCTTGGTCATATACTCGTGACCAATGTTGTTATTAAACGCATGCCATATAGAAGGTAGAATGAATGCTAAATGTATCAAAGCTCAAAGTCCTCACTATGTCGGGATGTAGGAATTTAGAGAGAAATGCCTACCATGTTACTTAACTATGGTTCAAAACGTCGATCCGTCGCTAAATGCCCTCGTGTAGCTGTTAAACAGTGATGTCCAAGTCAAACCTCGTATACTGTCTCTAATTTCACTTAAGATCTATCACACTGCTAAGCTCATTGGCTGAGTAGTAGTGAGTGAGTAGGTCCGGAGTTCAATTCCCGGGATGGGCAAGGCCGACTCAGTCTTTCATCCTTTCAGTGGGTCAATAAACGAGGGCCAAGCTTGTTTGGAAAATGAACACCAGAGGTTTCGCGTCAAAATGACCACTTGATGAAAACATCTGCCCATGCACCCCAGCGCCCAAGGTCACGTATACTGAGATAGGCGCAGTAGACCTTGGCCACCATGTGGTATTGCTCCATTAAATTCAGTTTAGGTATATCACGCTGCACACTAATAATACCTTTAATAATACTAAACTTCAAACTATGCGTGTGCCGTTGCATGCAAATAAAGAGAGTGAAGTATTAGTTCGGGCAACTTTTTTCTCGCTTCCATGTTTTTAATGAAGAATTTGTAGAAAATGGAGATAATGGAATTATTTTTTACAATACTCCTTACCTATTAGAGAGTGCGGTCACGGTGGCTGAATGGTCATGGTCACGAGCTCGTTGCCGGCGAATAATAAACTCGAGTCGTGGCTTTAAGTCCTCATGTTGGTTTGGTGGGGAAGTTCGGAGAGTGTGGTACCAACTTAGATGTTGTCCTCGTCATTTGACCATGGTTAAGTATTACGAAGTCCGTCGCTAACAGACCTCGTGTTGCTATAGAGTTTGACGTCAATCTGAAATAAAATCATCCATAATGTAGTTGCAAATCTATTATTTACACATGTATCGAAAAAAGAAAGAAACAATTACCGTAAAATCCGGTGTTTATGCGCACCTATACTATGTGAAATTTTTTAATTTTTAGGTATATTTGCCGTACAACGCGCATGCACTTTTTTATGAGGAAATCTGAAATATTTGTTTACATTGCTGTTATGTTTTGGTCATTTATTCGAGGCCAGACATTTGAAAAAACAGCATACTGCTAGAACTACAACTCTTATAGTTCATGAGGCAAGTCATTTCTTTTAAATAAACAGTGTTTTGATACATGTAGGAGTAAAAAAATAAAAAAATAATGCTAATTTCTTTTGTGTTATTTTCAACACTAGAAAGACTGAAACTTAGTATATAACTGTAATGCCCAAAAGCAGTCAAGATGACTGCATTGTGAAAGAATATCTAATGTGTAAAAAAATTGGTTTAAAATGAATTTTTTGTATTTTTTATATAATTTACAGTCATATAACAAGTTATTAGTAAATGTTATCTGTAAAAAAATTTACTTCACTTGGAAAAAAAAATATATTCTAAAAAATTGTGTCAATGTACATATTTGTTTTTCTAATTGAAATTAAAAAAGCAGTCAAAATGACCTTCCTTGGGCAATCTAGTGTTAAAGCTATTGTTTTTATACCCGGCGTGTAACACGCACCCTTAAATTTCGATCTTTTTTGTGTGTCAAAATTGCGCATTGTACGCCAGATTTTACGGTATTTCAAGTAAAATTTTGCTTCACAGAATATTCGTTTTCTCTTACCTCTATTGGTACTGCGCCCTCAAAAAATATTTTCCTGGTACATACGACAGTCAAAGGAAAGAATCAGTGGAACCTCCGAAGTCCTCCTGTGATTGGGGTTCGATGTCGCTCTAGAGTTACAAAAGAACTCCTGGCGACAGGACGCTTTTAACTTTGAACTACACTCTGGTGACAAGACGTTTCCCTTTTCTTACGTCCATGGCATACAAAGTGAGGGTTGAAACTCATTTCCATTTAAAGTGCATTAACCATTACTCCGCGCTCTTGTCTTTCGAAGAATTTGGACCCCCACCCACACGAAGAATTTATCGATTCTGTATCAGTTCTAAAGTCCCTATAGTCGGTCGCAATTCTAGGGACTGTAGTTACCGGGATAACGTATTCCCTAAACCAGTGTTTCTCAAATTTTCAATATTTGCGATCCAGTATTCTCAATTATAATTTTCATCCCCCCCCTTCCATACAAATAACAATGCATTGAATTCGTTAATATTATACTTTGACGCTTAAGCAACAATGTGACTTTTACCTCTTAAGTACCTCCGGCGTATATATACGTCTCGCCAAACCGGTTCGCTAAATGCACGAACGTATATATACGTCTTTCCGAAATACGATCGTTTCTGTGCACTGCTATCCGTAAAATTATTCCGAAGGCTTTTGAATGCAATAAAAGGACCTTGATAGTGTTTGCGAAGGATTTACTTATATGAGAGGATTTTCCTTATTTATTCTTTTTCTCCCCCTCCAATACTTCACATATGACCGCCTGCGTGGAAAACGGAGGCACTGGGAAGCGAACTGCGTAACTTTTAATCGGCAGTTAAGGGATTAACTATAAATCGTAAAAATGATTAAGATGTGTTAATTTTTGTACATAAACTTATATTTGACAAGCCCATGAAGTCACTTGTAATTATTAAACTGGCTCTTAACTTATCATTGTTGAATTCATTGTAAAATATATTGTGAAGTACTGATACATTTATAAGTATATTATAACTATGTATAGTAACTGTGTATTTTATTTTTATTATGTGAGAATGCATTTTTTTGTTTACTTTCAGTAAATTAATAATTTTTTTAAAAAAAATTTGTTTTCGACTTTTCAATGTGCTCGCGCACCCCACATAGAGTTATCACGCCTTCCCCATCGAGGCATGCCCCACAGTTTGAAAAACATTGCCCTAAACTCATTTTTGAATTTCTTCTCTTTTCTTTCTTTCTTTTTGTTGAGAAATTACTCATCAAAACATGGTACTAATTCTATTTCCATTCTTTTTTTCCCTGTAGTTCATTTCTGACAATTATGGCGAGGACCACTTCTTCACTCGCATTGGGGTCGGGGGTTTGATCAACATGGACAAAATAAAGCGGACTCATGATGTCTTGAAAGAGATCCAGGTCTTCCACGATCATGCTGAAGCGAGATCGAATCTGGAAATCGAGGAAGTACCTACAACTGAACCCGCCAAAGAAAGGTATTTGATTTTTTTCATCAATTAAGAAGACTCGGTACCTCAAAAAGGACCGAAATATCTTTTCTTTTTAAAGTTTTATTTAACCTTATTCTTTGCATTGTTATCTTACGATTGATGTATCACTTTTGCGTGTCGGAAAGTTAGAAGTTCGATAAAACTTCATTTGAAAAATGTAAACTAAAAAATTAGGTGATTCGACCACGCCCCCTTTTTGGAAAAGAAAAGCTTAAAAAAAGCGTTTTGATAAAAAAATATATATTTTAAAAGGAGAAATAATAACTATAAAAAGTGTAATATATAAAGCAGGATTAGATGAGCATAGCGTAGTAAATTCGGCTACAGCGACCACAAGTGGACTCTAGAGAGTCCTTCCATAAGATTCGAGCAACATTGTAGTTAGCAGAGCTCTACTTCGCTGTAAGCTCTGGATTGATTGATTGATTGAATATTAACGTCGCACTGTTCAGCTACACGAGGGCTTTTGGCGACGGACCACGTAATTTTGAGCCATGGTCAAGTGACGTGGACGACACCTGAGCTGGCACACCCTCTCCTAACTACCACACCAACGGGAGGACGTTTCAGCTCTCGACAGATTGAACGTGCATCGCTGCCCTACACGGCGGGTCTTTAGTGGTACTGGGCTCGAACCCGTGACAAAGCAAGCCACGGTCCGATACCTATACCACTCGGCTACCGCGGCCACTGCATTCTGCTAAAAGTAACATCTTATAATCCTAATGTATTATTTATCATGTAATCTGCAACAACAGAAGTCACACTAACATTACTTTAATTTGAATTACACATATAACTAAAACATTTACTACCCTGCAGTGCAAAGTGTATTTTTTCATAGTAAATAAAGAGTCTTGAATTTTTTGTTAGTGTTTAGTTTTATTATTTTCCACATAATCACAAGTCAAAATTATTTGATGGCCCGTCTATACCTCATTAAGCCACTGCTTCTCAAACTTTCAATACTGGTGACCCACTTTTCAATCACAATTTTTATCGCGCCCCCCTTATACATTAATAATGTACGGAATTCAATAATAATGCACTTTGACGCTAAAGCTACAATAGGCGACCTTAATATTATAAACCATACAAATTAGTAACATAAGTATTAAATTTTGAATGCTTATTTTTAAGCAAAAAATAAATTAATTAAAAACATAATTATTATGTTATTTTTCCTTTCTCTAATTTTTAAATTGAACATATTGCAAAATGCGGTGGCTGCTTAGAAGACAAAATATAGATATCTGCTAAATATAGAAAGAGAACTTAGAGGGTCAATCTCTAATCATAAGCATTCCTTATAAAAACTTTGCTTTGCATGACAAGCCCATGGAAGTCTTTAATACTTATTAAACTTTTTCTTAATTTAGTATTAATTAATTAGTTATAAAATACTCTGTGCAGCACTGATACATTAAAAGTATACCGGCTGAAGTACCCGCTCTTTGCATGAGTTCATTTATAAGAAAATAAAACATTATTTATATAATAGCTGAATTGTAAGGAGAGAAAAGCCAAGTGCTCGACAATGTTAACAAAAATTTAAAATGATTTTTTTAAAACGGTTGCTCAAATTATAATTAGTTTTAAGCGAATTGTAATTTTAAACCTCACATAACTAGCATTTAGAATTGATGTTGAATAATGAACAATAATATAAAATTCAGATGAAGAATAATTGTATTATATTTAATATTTAAAACGAAAAGACGTCAACATGTTTTAACCCGGGAGCAGGTGCGCCCTCGATACGGTCGAGCAGGGATATTGAGTCACCCCAATCCTTTTTTTTTTAATAATTATTTTATTGTACATGATACAAATAGGGATTCCAGTGAATAATTTAATTAAGAGAAAATTTACTTACCTACTTTCAAGGACTTTTCTATTTTTCTTTGGTAACAAACAGTTTTGACAGAATTAACGATTTCGTAATCTGTGTTTCCCGAGCGACCACTTCCGGGTAAAAAGTATATTCATTATGATAATATGTATGTTACTGCTAAAAAAATTGTGTAAAACGTTTTTCGTTATGCTTTATATGTTTGAGAATACTCAAAAAAATAAATCTTGGCCAAGTAATCCTTCTAAGGGTTCTCTATGGTTTTCCAAATATCATAAAACTGTTTTGCATGGAAAAAAGCGCAACAGAGAAATACATTACTTACAACTTCCCTAAATGAGAAATAAACACACATAAGAGAGGGTTCATAACTAACTGTACCAATAACTTAGAAGGTCAAACAGATTACAGCTATAATGCGCAGTATTTCAAAAATAATGAAAGTGATGAATTTTTTTATGTTCCTAAATTTTTTCGATTCTGGGTCTGGGATCTGTTTTTTCTCTGAAAGAGTAGTATGTTAAGTTTAAAAAGAAAGCGTGATAAAAAAATATCTTATCATGGGATTACAGCAAATCAAGTGTGTGGCGCAGTATAGCCAAATTTGGCTCTTGCGCCATTAAACCCAACAATCACTCACTCACTCACTCACAGCAAATCAAGTAAAAGTTTTTTTATTTGGTTATAGGATCAAAGATAGCTAATTAGGTATTGAAGAAGTTTTTATTTTTGATGACTTAATATCGCGCGCCTATAAATATATCAGAGTAAAAGTGCATTTTTTATTTTGTCTGAAAGTATTTTGTTTTAATTCATTCCAGTAAACTAATTATTTTTTAAATCTTTTATTTTCGATATGCTCGCGCACCCCTCGTAAGGTTATCGCGCCCCCAGGGGGTGCGCCCCACAGTTTGAGAAACACTGCATTAAGCACTTCTTTAGAAAAATGTCACGTTGATTTATAAAGGTTTGCTGCCCCCTGGCCTAGTGTGCCTAATCGGAAAAGCGGCCCTGAGGAAACCTCAGGTTTGTTTCTTGAGAAAAATTTCGCGAGAATACTCCTCACACAAGAATTGTTAGGTTCATGGGGTTTTTCCAAAGTGTTGAATATCGCAAATAACCTTTAATCTGTTTTTAAAATTTCATAAATTTGAGAATAATAACATCTGAAGCAAATCCTGCGTATTTATTAGATACTTTAGATCAGGAAGTTAAGTTCTTGGCATCACTCACCTCGTGCGAATTAACGGATCTCGATGATACTTTTACCCCTTTTATCTCATTGCCGTGTTTACAAATTCCGCTTTATCTCCCAGCAAAGATAAACACGCCCTAATACGATGAGTGATCCCGCGATGCACGAAGAGAGCTGTAGATTGTTAAGCTTTGGGATTGTACGAGTCTGGACAAAGTGATGCGTTTTCTTGCCTCTCGAGTTGCATCATCTTTTATGTAACCGCAGATGGGAAAAAAAGAGAGCTGTAGATCTGATTTTGTCTTTCTTTTTCACCCAAAAGTCCAAATTAAAATTTAACCTATTATGTTGTTTTTAGGGTACGTGGAAAGAAAAAAAAATCGGAAGTTATTCATTTTATTTATGCAATAACGAGCTGGAAAAAACAGGGGGCCAAAATTTCTCCGTCCCTTTAAAATTGTGTACCATTAATTACAATTTTAAGACATCATTTCACCAGCTTGTGTTATGGTATCCGACTACTTGCGACAATTTTTTAGTGGCCGCGGTAGCCGAGTGGAATAGGTATCGGATCGTGGCTTGCCTAGTCACGAGTTCGAGCCCAGTACCACTTAAGACCCGCCGTGTAGGGCAGTGATGCACGTAAAATCTGTCGGGAGCTGAAACGTCCTCCCGTTGGTGTGGTGTGGTAGTTAGGAGAGGGAGTGCCAGCTTAGGTGTCGTCCACGTCACTTGACCATGGTTCAAAATTATGTGGTCCGTCGCCAAAAGCCCTCGTGTAGATGAACATTG
Organism: Trichonephila clavipes; assembly: GCA_019973935.1. Taxonomy (NCBI): domain Eukaryota; kingdom Metazoa; phylum Arthropoda; class Arachnida; order Araneae; family Nephilidae; genus Trichonephila; species Trichonephila clavipes. Next base: position 137,300 of record BMAU01021177.1, on the reverse strand, counting down.
CGACGTTAATATTCAATCAGTCAGACGACAATTTTTTTAAAAAAATAATGAAGATATGAGGATTTTGTAGTGATGTTTAGATTTACTTGGTGCACACATTTTGGTGTAAAATTAAAAGAGAAAAATAAATTATTATTACTAAATTTGGAAAAAACGGTATAATTGCATAAACGGTATAATAACATATAAATTGCATAAACGGTGTCCATTTTGTACAAAAAGTTCATGAACAAATTTTGAAGAAATAAGAGTTATTTTAATTTTTACAAAAACTAGAGCACTTTGTCTTAGGTAATATATGAAATTGCTTGTAAAAAACAGTTATTATATTCACATAAGGGATTGTAAATTTTGTAATAAATTAGTGATTGAAAAATCCGAAGGTTAAAACACTTATACTGTTATACAGAACATATTCAAAACATTTCAGTTAATTGTTTTGATAATTTTTGAGAAATCGATGTCTCTCCGTTTCAGCATTTTCAAAAAAAAACCATTTCGGTTAAAACGCGTTTTAAAGTATGGCATCTTGTTTAAAGTAGTGGCATCTGTTTTTACTAAAGCACTTGTAGTTTTTGTTCGAGTGAATGGAAAATAATAAACTTGGTATTTTTATAAAGCTAATAAAATGGCCTATAAAATAAAATCATAAAAATGTCAATATGTGGCAAAATTTACAATTTTAGGGTAGTCGGATACCTTAAGATATTTTGTGAAATGCCAGTGTCTTTATCTCGATAATGAAATTATAGTGAAGGACCAGATGAAATCTTGGCGGGGGGGGGGAGAACAAATATTAAATATATTAAACGATATTTTTAATGAAGAAATAAAGTGAAAATAATAATTATTCCCTTATAGAGAGAGTACAAGAAATAGTAAGTAGAATACTTATAATATCTAATATATATTATAAATGCGAAAGTTTGTGAGTATCTTTGTGGGTCTTTCACACAAAAACAACTGAATGGATTTTAATGAAACTTTACAGTAAAATAGCTTATAAATTAGAATAACATATAGGCTAAAATTTATAAAGATTGTGAGAAGTTTTCAAAATGTAACGACAATTGTCAAGAAAGTAGGAAAAAATTCTGCCATTTGCAAAAAAGCCCGTGATAGCATTCATCTATCTTTTTTATCCCTTCTGTTTTGTCTACGCCATGCCTCAGTGCGCTTTCGCTTTTCATTGATTCTGTTCATCAGTGTCGTCACTGTTTTTATTTCATAATAAAACTAGATTTCGAAGGGAGAGGGGGTGGCAAGATTTTAACATAAAATAAATACAACAAAAAGTAATATTAATGTATTACACTTCCTGATATAAATTATTTACACTATTTTAAGCGTTCATTACCCAAAATTTGTAACTATGACAGTAGAAGGAAAACTATGAAATTAAAATAAAATATCAAAATGTTTTTATCATTTAGTTTTTTTTTCTTTTTGAATGTTTTTTTTTCAATACATGTAAATATATATCTACGCTTCCCCCATACTGCTTTTATATATATATATATATATATATATATATATATATATATATATATATATATATATATATATATATATATATATATATTAAAAGTATTTCTATTAATTCATTACTAAATTAATTATTTGTTAATTAAAAAAGTACATTGTCTATTATTTTGGATAATACATTTCAGATACATTTTTAAGCTAACTAAAGAATCGTTTTCTTTTTATTGCTTCTCATTAATAATTTTTTAACTAATTCAATATTGTTTTTTAAAAGTCATAGATTGAAATTTGAAGCTACATTTTATCTGTGAGGGGGAGGGGAAGAGGAAACAGTAATTTTACACTAAAAAAACCGTGTTATGCCATGCTTGAGGGAGGGGAAAAAAACCTTTAAATCGAAAATATGTGGAACAAATTTCAAAAAGGGGAAATTTAATGAAATAATTGTAGAAATCACTCACATTGCGTCCGTACAAACACACACATAATTGCTGGCGTCATGAGGGAAAGAGAAAGCCCTTGAAAAGCCGGGCCATGCAGCTGGTACATATATATACAGTCCCTGGCCAAATTATTAGACGCACTATAAGATTTTATGAAAAATATTAATTATCAGGTGATACTATACAGGGTTTTTGTATTTATCAGATACAGTGTATATTTTTTGGTTGCCCATTTAATAATTTATTGTTATCACAAATAAAACATCATCATTAAAGAAAAAAGTATGCATTTATTGACTCTTGAAAGAAAACAGGAGCACAAATATAATTAAATATTAATATTTTGTTGAGCCAACTTTAGCCGCTATGAGAGCTTCAATTCTGCACGGCATGATATCAATATAAGACTGCACTGTCTCCTACATTTGAGGATGATGATTCGACACGTGAATTATTCTTTCTAAGAGCAGCGTTTTATTTGTAATCACATCTTTAGCCACTTCTCTTTTCATTAACTCCCAAACGTTTTCGATTAGGTTCATATCAGGGCTATTACCCGGCCTATCCAACAGAGGGATATTTTGTTCTGCCAAAAAAGCTTTGATAAACCGAGCTGTATGGCAGGGAGCTTCATCTTGCATAAAAATCTATGGTTCTCCATTTGGAAACCATTCTTCCAGCTGCGGAATCAAGCGATTTTGCAAGACATCTTTGTACTGGTCTTGCCGCATCATACCTTTAACCACGTACAGATGTTCAGTACCCTTGACGCTGATGACTGACCAAATCATTATTTTTGTAGGGTGTATCACAGTCTGAACAACACAGTCAGAATGAAACTTTTTCCACGACGACGACGCACAAACTGAGCTTTGTTCTGCAAAATTTCAAATGTGTTTTCACCACTGACGCAGACTTGTGTCAAAAATAAAAAATAATAAATAAACATCTTTGCTGTTCCTTCTGTAATCATAGAAAATGGTTAAGCCCTTTGTTTGTGAATAAATTATAACAATATACCAATCTCCAGAAGTCCACATCTTTATCACGCCACTGTTTGGCCCAATTCAGACGCTTTGCTTTCATTGCAGCGGTTAACTTGGGCTTCCTGGTGGGGCGGAAGGTCTTAAAATTTAAATCTTTTAAGTTGCTTCGAACAGTGCGTTCAGAAGCATTCCCATTGATGTCTTGCACAGTTGCGATTTTATCACTTTTTTGGTAGCATACCTGTTTTCAAGGAAAATTTTCTTTAAAGATCTTTCTGACCTTGCGGTGAAAATAAGCTTTCTGCCGCATTTCTTCGTTCTTTTGGGGCTCAATTCTTCCCCTGATTCAATTTTCTTCTTTATGCGTCGTACACTAGCTTCAGAAACTTTCAATCTTCATGATATTTCGTGGTTTTGAAAACAATTTTACATTCACCAGGGTCTTTGGTTCTGCTTTCTTACATGGTGAGAGAGATCGCCTTTTTTACCCATGCTGAAAGTGTAGAAACTGATTATTTAAACTACGCACACGAAATAAACAAATAACTGCGTAATATAAAACTGCTAAATTAACAAACAAAGCACATTAACCCACAGAAACACGTCCGCAACTGAAGCATGCGCGAACGCGACTCGAGCAGGTTTAGACTTGTTTACGTTCGTGTGAGAATTTATTTACTTTGTGTTGCCATGTGTGAAAAATAAATACATATACAAAATATATAATAAATTTCCTCACTAAAAATCCATTGGATCTATGTTTAATGTGAAAGTATTGCATTTAAACATATAAAACAATTAATTTTTAAAAAACAGGAGTGCGTTTAATAATTTGGCCAAGGACTGTATATGTATATATATATATATATATATATATATATATATATATATATAGGGTGTTTTTTTAAAGGTATAGTACTTTAAATTGCAATAAAACAACGATGTATTATTCGATTGACATGAATATTTTTTTATTCGAAAGATAATCTTGTGGCATTACATTTTAAACGATCATCAAGCAAGGCGTAGATTCATCGAATGGGCCAAAACAAGAATGCCGTTGTTCCCTATTTTCATAAGCGAATTTTGTTTAGCGATGAAGCGCACTTCTGGTTGAATGGCTACGTCAACAAACAAAACTGCCGCATTTGGAGTGAAGCTAATCCACAAGTGTATGTCGAAACACCGTTACATCCAGAAAAACTGACTGTTTGGTGCGCTTTATGGGCTGGTGGAATCATTGGTCCGTACTTTTTCAAAAACGATGAAGGCCACAACGTTCCAGTTAATGGTGATCGGTATAGAGCCTTGATTACTAACTTTTTCATTCCTGAATTGAACAATCATGATGTCCAGGAGCTGTGGTTCCAACAAGACGGCGCAACATGTCACACAGCTCGTGCCACAATCGATTTATTGAAAGACACGTTTGGTGACCGCCTAATTTCACGTTTTGGACCTGTGAATTGGCCTCCAAGATCTTGTGATTTAACGCCGCTATACTATTTTCTGTGGGGCTATGTAAAGTCATTGGTCTATGCGGATAAGCCACAAACGCTTGACCCTTTGGAAGACAACATTCGCCGTGTTATTGTCGATATACGGCCACAAATGTTGGAAAAAGTCATCGAAAATTGTACTACATCCGAGCCAGCCGTGGCAGTCCTATGCCAGAAATCATATTTAAAATGTAATACCACAAGATTATCTTTCGAAAAAAAAATTCATGTCAATCGAATAATACATCGTTGTTTTATTGCAATTTAAAGTTCTATACCTCTAAAAAACACCCTTTATATATACACTGGTGTGCAAAAATTAAGGACGAGACGGTTTTTTCAATATAACTTTGTACAAAAGCTTTCCAAATCAACACATTTAATACCGTAAGATCCCCGATACTTAAGTACATGTGTAATGTAAGCAACACTTACTTAAAGAGAAATCAGAGGGATGAAAAGCTTGATTGAAAAAGTAGCATGGAGCGCAATGCGACTGAAGGCCGAAACATCCCTGTGATGGGTGTCCAGCAAGAAACATCCGGTCTTTAGTAGGGGATATGATCTCCCCTGACTACTAGGCAGGTTTCAAAGCGTCTGCCCATGCTGAGAATGAGGGTGTCAATGAGTTGTTGAGGCATTGCTGCCCATTCGTCTTGCAGCGCCAATCGAAGCTCCCGAATCGTTACTGGTGGTAAGGTACGAGCTGCCAAGCATCTGCCTAGAAAATCCCATACATGCTCGATGGGATTGAGATCCGGAGATCGTGCCGGCCAATCCATACGTTCAATATCCTCACTCTCTAAGAGCTGTTCGGCAGCTACTGTGCGATGACATGGTGCATTGTCGTCCATGAAAAGGAACTGCAGACCCATAGCGCCTCTAAAAAGACGCACATATGGAAGAAGAATCTCGTTTCTTTAACGGGTCCCGTTGACTGAACCTGCGTCGCAGATGTGAAGGTCTGTACGACTACCAAGCATGATGCCTCCCCAAACGAGAACACCGCGATCTCCATACCTGTCCCTTTCAATGATGTTCGAGGGATGATTGCGGCTTCCCCGCTCTCTCCAGATGAGTATGCGATGAGAATCGCTACTCAAACTGAATCTGCTCTCATCTGTAAAGAGTACTCGTCCCCATTCATTCTCTCTCCAATTCCGGTGTTCCCGGCACCACAGAGAACGCCTTCTCCGATGGGCAGGCGTTAAAGGTACACACCGTACAGGGCGTCGTGCAAACAGACCACCACCGTGCAGTCTTCTGGCCACGGTAAAACGCGATATCGGTCGTCCAGTCGCCTGTGTCGTGTGTCTAGCGATTTTTCCCGCTGTCTGCCGCCTGTTTCTTCTGGCCTGTAAGACAATGTACCGGTCATCTGCGGGTGTGGTTCCTCGTGGACGACCACTACTGAACCCCCGGATAGCTGTTCCTGTAGTTTGAAATTGTCTCAAGTCGTGAAACGATGCCGTGAGCAATTCCGAACTCTGCAGCCACACTTGTCACACTGCGGCCTTCCTCCAACTTCCCAATGATTCGACCTCGGGTAAAAGCATCCAGATGTCGTCTAACAGATTGATTATTCGCCATTTCTCGCTGTGGCAGCAACTCGGTGTGATTTTAAATGCTATACGGCGTGCAATCTCTTTCCCAGAAATACTGATCTTACACCGACAACATGCTTTATACTACTCAGACACTCCCCTATTACGTCTACCTGCATATCTGCGCATGTGCTACCGTACATCACCTTACTTAATCTCCTGATTGATCTTTCTGTCCACTCTGCCTCTTCGTTCAACTGATATGCTAATTTTTCGACTTCGTCCTTAATTTTTGCACAGCAGTGTATATATATATATATAATGACTAGAGTTACACACACACCACCGTAACTTCTCTAGGTATTTCATGATGTTGTATATATATGCTGTTTATATAAGCTATTGATAAGTATTAAATTTTTGATTGTAGTGAAAAACTTTCATACAGCCCTCTCCCCTTTATATAAAAGTACAGGACTTGAATTTCCAAAGGAGAAGTATCATTATCTTTTACATTTCCCTTCCACATTTTTATCTTTTTTTCCCCACAAAGGGTATACTTGGCATCAGTCTGGCTTTGGACCCCCTAGTATTTTGGGCTGCGGGTGTGTACGTTACGTCACTTCCCCCCCCCCTCGAATTTATTTCTGTGAAATCCGCTCTTAGCGGATCTTTGCTTATCAATCAAAAAAAAAAAAAAAAAGACAGTGACCAAACTTTAAGCTGACATTTCACAAAAACGTTATTTTTAAATCTACACTTTAACTCTTTTGTCACCTCGTTCGTAGTGAATTTTCGCAAAAGTCATTCTTTTAGTGAGTCTCTACTCAAATAGGAAAAAAACGCGATTGCCAAATATCAAGTTTGTTGATTTTATAATTAAAGTTATTTCTTTATAAGAGAGTTACTCTCTCTATCTCTTTTCACTTATACATTCTTACGTTAAATGGAACGGAAAGTCAAGAGTCAAGAAAATTAACGAAGAAAACAACATCAGTTACTTATTTGAAAAATATTAACAAAACAATAAGTTTTAAGGACCCTACAGGCTACATTGAATAAGTATGCTTGAAAGATCGGAAAACAATCAAAATTTATCTAGAAAATTACTTTTTTCCTCGTCAAATACTTAAAAATCTTTCTATTTTATTTTTAAATTGGAAAACAAAGGAATGAATCATTAACATATGTATAAAAACATTATCAAAAGGAAAAATGTGATCCCATAGGCTTCACCTTCTCACACCATTTATATTTCGGATGCACATCATTGCATTCAAATCGATGCACTCGGTTCGAGAAAGTATCATTTCCACTGGATACAGCATTACCTTCACGAATTCCAATTGCCTGTAAACGGTAGCCTTAATAGACACCATAATGCAAATAAATCAAAAAAATCAAATGCAGAGAATAATAATTAAGCATAAAATGTAGGGAATAATAATTAAGTGTGTAGTCTTTTCAATCATGCCAAAAGAAAATTATAGAGTTAATCGTTAATAAAATATTTTTTTTCTTTAAAAAATAAATAAAATGATGGCATTTCTCTGTGCGCCCACCTTTTCTTTCCCTTTTTTTCAGAGAAATTCATTTTGTAGACCTGGCAGCAGTTTAATTTGTATTCATAGATGGAACTCGGGGGGAACCATTTATCCGAGCCAGCCACATATTTGGAGAATGAGAAAATTCTTTTTGAGGGCGGTGAGAGAACCGGTTTAGACCAGTCCTTAAAATGAAACTCCTGTAGGTAAGGGAGGGTCGGACACGCGCGAAAACTTATCTTAGTGATATTATTAAGTTATATTGAAAGCGAACGGAATGAAATGTTATCTGTGAAAATCACTGACGGAAAAAAAATTCTTCCAATCTGTAGACAAGAGTCTCAAAATATTTAATAATGTATTTAGTTAACTCCTTAAGAAAATGGAAGCAAATTGGGACAATTGTGAGAAAAAAAGGGGATTCAAATTTAACTGAATTCATTTTGCAAAATGTGAAACCAATGATGCACGCAAAGGGGGGTCCCCGGATCCAGACCCCAACTTCCTCCGATAGCCGTTGATTTTTTTTCTATTAATTATAATCCTATGCATATAGTATGTAAAAGTTTATTATTTGTTATTAATACAGTCGAACCTCCATGTTAAGAACCTCTATATTGCGAATTTTTTTATATAACCAACTTTTTCCTGGAACCAAGAGCATTTTACGATTTTCTTAGTGAAATAACTTCCCAATAGCGAAGTCCATTTTCTATATAACGTACTTTTTCTCTTGTGATTCAATATATTTCCTCCCTATTTTTAAAGTATTTCTGGACACATTTCAAGTTACTCTCTCTTTTAACTCATTTTGTGGTGGTCCTAAATCTTGAACTGGTTTTATTAGGTGCCTAACTTGCCGAGAGCAATAGCATTCTGGGCGTTTCATTTAAGAAGTGCAACCTTTAACCCCCACTGTCCAATTCACAGGAAACATCTTAGATATCCCCTATGGAATTGTCTCGTGTCCCCTTGTCTTTGAACTAGTCTTCGTTCATTTGTAGTGTTGATCAGTCGTACTGGTAACTTCGAAAATGTCAAAACGTAAGTGCTTGAGCCTCAAAGAAAAAAATGTAGTTCTTCAGGAAATGTATAAAGACGTCAAGAAACTTTCCTTGCAGTTTTTCTTCTTTTCTTTATTTTCTTTTGATTGGTAAGATATATAAAATAGATATATATCAATTTACACAAAAAGATGTGAATAATTACTTTTTTTAATACATAATGTTTATGAGTTTAAAATTTGTTTTATCTGGTTTGTAAAGAAAACTGAAGGGTGTAAGTTTTTATATAACGAATATTCCATATAACGAACTTGTTTCTCGGGATTTAGCTACTTCGTTAAATAGAGGTCGGACTGCAATTAATTTTATTAACTTATGCTACTTATTTATTCAATAATTAATTTTTTACTGTTTTTTCTTCCCGGAAATCGGCAATATCAAAAGAATAAGTTCGGTGGCGTATTGGGGCATGAATGGTGAATTCGACGAGAATGGTGGACTTTCGACCGTGAAACCTCTCCCCCCCCCTTGAAAAATTCCTGTGTGAAACCAAACTAATTTTTATCCATATGGTCTTATGGCTGACACACATTGTACACGGATATATTAAACACCTGATTCTAATATGCTTCGTTTTAAAACAAAACTATGGAAGGCATTTCATTAAATTTATTTCCATTTGGAAAACTAATTTTGTTTACCTTCACTCAAGACAAAATCAGATTGGTATTTTGAGTGATTAATCTTCCCTTTTAAGATCGTACCTCTGGATTTTACCAGCTCGGTTATATTTCAAAGAAAACGAAAAACATTCAAACACTTTTTTTTTTTTTTTTTTTATGCGAAATTCTGAAATCGTTTTGATTTCGAATTTAGATTGTAGATTAGATAAGATTTTTAGATCGTATAGTTACATCAAAAACTAATTTGGTTAACTTACGTTTTAAGGTAATTTTCAAACGAAGCAGATATTATTCTTATTGATTCAAATAAAATTGCGTTTCTGATCTTTACTTACGAATGTGTAGTGTTTGCAAATATTTTATAAACAACCTTTTTTTTATAAATTATTACATAACCTCGTCATATTGCAGTTTATGAATAAGTTGATCCAATAGACCCCACATATACTCACGTTTTGAAGTTAAATAATTTTACACGATGCATGTTTGAAATCCATGTAGGAAAATTTTCAACATTTTGGCTAGTAAATATACAAATTCGTCGACACCTTGCTGCCATTGGGCAGTAAGTAGAACGGCATCTGCCGCTTTGTACAAGAACTTGTTAATAGACAATAAAGTAATAGATACCTGTTTATACATTGATATAAAGCGTTTAGCATGGAGCAATTCAAGTTGAAAACTGTGTTTAAAAAACTTAATTTTTGAGGGGATTTTAAAGAAGATGGATTTTTTACGCTTAATACTGGCACAATAGATCTAAATTGTAAGTATACATAATATAGTAATAATACAATCCGTAATACAAGGACATGTTGCAGCATTCCTTTTTAATTGTGTCTAAAAATTTATAGATTAACGCAATGCTAGCTTGAAAGGATGGGAAATAAGGGATAAATAAAATGAAATACTGGTATTTAGAGAATACTGTGCGTACAAATTGTGTGTGTTTTAGGAGACTCACGTGAACATTTTATAAAATGTAAGTATTGAATCTTTCATAAACATTGTACAAATGTAAATACAGAACCTTTCATGAACATTGTGAAAATTATGTATAGTGAGAATATTTTTACAAAATATAAATACGGTGATAGTAATCAACATTGACTACAGTGATTTTCACGATCATTGTAGGAAATATAAGTATGAGGGCTTTTGAGAACTTTATATAAAATCAGAATACGGAAATTTCTAGAAAGAGTTTCAATACAACCAAATACGGAGTATTTCACAAGTATTGTACATCATATCAATAAAAAAACTTCCCACAATATTATTTTGAAATTATAGAAACAGAATCTTTCAGGATATATTACGCAATCCGGAAAAAGGGATTTAAGATAGCATCCTAATTTACATATAAAATTAAAATAAAAGTTAAAAATAACAAAGTATTTACAATGTAAATATATACTAATGATGTTTTATCTTCCACAGCGAGGACGCCGATGAAGACGAATCCCTGTACGAGGTTCAGAGCTCCCCGAACGACCCTTTTGTAAGCTTTTTTCCTGTGAGCACCAAATGTGACAACTATCAGCTGCTCCAGTTCCTTCACCATGGCAGCACAGTTATCCACTGGGACGAAGACATGTCCCGGTCGGCTCTGGTCTTCCTCAAACTGGAGAAAAACAATGGCACAATCACATGGGCCAGACCCCCATGGAGTTCCCTGAAGGCCAGTGGCCCCCTGGACTACAATCTGATCAGTTCCGACTACGATCCCATTTCTCCGGGCTTCCTTCTCAAGTACGAAACCTCTGACATCTCCTACAATTCCATCGAGGAAGGATTCCTTGATCTAAGCAGCGTCAAAGAAGTGACTATGGTGACTTGCGAGTTGAACAACATCACCAAGAGGCATGGAATACCGGACGATGTAGAGAAGGCGTGTCTCAGGTTGCATTACGGCAGCAGCCTGTCGGATAACAGATATCTGGAGTTGGTGGCACCGTCGTTGGTGATGAAGCTGTGGCAAAAAGGAATCGAGTTTGTGATTGGGGAACTCAAAAAGCAGAAAGCGCTGAGTGATCGAAGGATATCTTGGCTGAAAGAGAAATACCTGTATTTGTATTTTGAAGACCTGGTTTGTTGCGGGCCAACACCGGCAGATGCGATACAGGTAGGTGAATTCCTTTATTGAATGAAATAAATTTGTGACTAAGGTTTGAACTGGACTTCAAGCCAGGAAATAATTTGTGAAGCAAAAAATTAATGTACCATATCCATTTCTAAAAATCCATCTGTCGGCTTATTAATATTCTGTTAAAATCAAAATGGCAATGGATTTTATTATTTTCGATGTTGGTCAAATTACTAGATCGAAATCTGAGCCTGCACACTAATTTTTGCCAGTTTGATGATTGTGAACCTTGACTGTAACTTGAATCTTTTGCAATATCAATTTCTTTATCACCCTAGTTATTGAGTTAAAAATGCAAATAAGGCTGTAAATGCACAAAGCCATTCAGGTACTATCTGTTAACATCTTTATGCAAACCCCAGGTATTCTCACAGTCGAACTGGTATGAAAGAATCACACTGGCTATGAGTGAATAATAATTTTGTTAACATCGCAATAGAAGCAACTCTTAGGCAATTGGTGACGGAATCCGTCATTTTGGATCACTGTCAAGTGACAAAAACGAGATAACTATCATCCCACTTTCTCAATGCTCCGGTGTTGCCCTCGTTACTTGACTGTGATTCAAAATGATCGAGATCCGTCGCCAATAGCCACATTCTTCGTTGTAAGACGTTAATAATCATCTTTCAAGCTACTCTCCCAATTTCCACATCTTTTTCAGTACCTTCGGTATCCTAGAAATTATAGTCATAAGCCCGTGGCCGGAGTGCCGCGGGGTCGAGCCCTAGTAGTACTGAAAACCTGTCGTGTAGAGGAGTTGATGCAAGCTAAATCTATCGAAATTCAAACTTCACCCATTGATATATTAAGGTAGTTTGGAGAGGGGGTGCCAAATCCGGTGTCGTCCTCATCCCTTGACTAAAGTTCAAAATTACGAGGTCAGTCGCCAATAGCATTCGTGTTGTTGTATGGATGTCAATAAAACTCACTCCATATCATGTCGAATCGAGAAGCTTGAGCATCGATAGATTTAATGAGCATCAACTCCACTACACGATTGGTTTTTGTGGTATCAGGACTCTAACTTGAGATTCGATTGAAGTATCGCCGACCACGATGACCATGACCAATTGGCTACTATCGGAGGACCGGTTTAATGGATCCAATCCCTTAGCTCAGTCTCCCCGGGCTTTTGAGAAGCCACGCTCAGTGACATTCGGTGTGATGATTTGAAGATACATTTCTAGAGAACTTATTATGGGCAACCGTTCTTGACCTTGAAAGGAAAACTCGACAGTCCTAATGTAGTCAGCTGATCCACCCATGACATTACGATTACTAGGGCAATGTCTCTTGACCTTGGATGGATAAGAGAATTTCGAACAAGTCTGAATGTCTGTGTGTAGTCAGCTAGTCCACCTACAATATTACAGTTAAAGAGGCGTATTTTTTCTTTATCTTGTGTAAATGTTGAAAGATAAACACCACTGTTTGGGTTATTATCTTTCTAATTATGATAAATCCTGCTTATTTGGTTACAATTAGTATTTCTGTAATAAAATAAGACTAAATCGCAATTTCTTTACCTGATTTCTTTTATTATTTATAGTTTTTACACATCAGATGAAAATTTCATTATTTAATTTTGAATTTCGGAGAAAAAGTCTATCCTTCCAGGCATAATTTCCGTCAACTTGATTTGATATTTTGCAATTCGTGAAGCCGATTGAGTATTAAACAAATTTATTTCGATTATAATGAAACTAATCAAGTCATCGCCACAAATCTTTCGTTAACTTACTACTCAGTTTTTTCCTAAATGAACTTTTGTGTAGTGTTCTAAATTTGTACATTGTGTGCCAAAATTGAAAAGGAAAAATTCAATTTATAAATGTTTATCAACAAACTCTGAAATGCTGGAAAGTTTGTTTGTAAACATGTCTGGTTGTTCACTTCAAAGTCCATTGAGCTATTTTTTTTAACATTAGTCTAGACTAGGTCAATGTTAGAATAAGATTCCTTTTTTATTACTATTAAATGTATATTCAACGCTATACACAATAGGCAGTACACTATTAATTGATTTGACATCTTTAATTTACCTAAATGTAATATTTTCCCTCAATCTAATCGTAGGGGCTGCGGTATAGTCTAGTTGGGTGAGAAATGAATTCACTTTTGAAGGGTTGTAACTCGACATTTATTCTTCAGATTGAATGAATTATTAATGTTGCATTTCAAGTCTACACTAGGGTTACGTGGCGATGAACTTGTTAATTTTGAATCTCCTCAATCACATGACGAGGCCGACATCTCAGCTTGCACCTCATTTTCAAAACTTTTACATTAACGTGAAGGCACTGAGACTGGATAATGGCCGCGGTAACTTAGTGGTCAAGGTAACGGACACGTGAAAGGCGTGTCATGAGTTCCAGCCTATCACCGCTGTATAACCGTCGTGTAGGGCGCGGTGCACGTTGAATATATTGGGCTCAAACGTCCTCCCGCTGGTGTGGTGTGGTGTGGTTGTTAGGAAAGGAGAATGCCAGCTTAGGTGTCATCCTCGTCACTTGACCATGGCTCAAAAAAGAGGTCCGTTGCCAAAAGCCCTCGAGTAGCTGAATAGTGCGACGTTAATATTTACTTACTCACTCACTCACTGAGCCTGGATAGATTTAACGTCCATCAGAGGTCATTAGTAGGACTCGACAGAAACATTGCTGAAAGTTCACGACCATGACCACTCAGAGATACCTTAGTCACCGTTCTAAAGACATTTTGTGTCGAGGTTTACGCGTTGATTATGCCGGCTGCGATAACCGTGTGGTCATTATAACAAACTCGAGGTCGTCCTTATCGCTGTTTCGAAACCTAGTGCCATTGAATACCCGTAGTGAAGAGCGGCTGATCCATGTTAATCCGTCATGGCCCAAAAGTATCTCGTAGGTGTGTTGTGTAAGTTCGGAGCGGAGGTACCAACTCAGGTGTGGTCCTCGTCACTTAACCGTGGCTCAAAAATAGGAAGTCCATCAGCAATAGCTCTCGTGTTAATTCACAGTGCGACATAAATTAAGATGAAATCAAAGCAAAGTACATTAAATCCACCAAAGCTTTAACGTCTTTATGTTGGAGTGATGTGGAAGTAGGAGAATCCAGTACAAGATTAAATTCTTGTTAGTAATTAAAAATTATGATATCCTTCCCCGTTGAACATATTGTAAATTCTAGAGTGAAATTACTCGATCAATCAATAGTATATGCGTTCTGAGAAATTTTTAATTTCTATTGTCACGAAAATGTTTTTTGTTCATGGTCCCGAGTTAATGGTCGGTAATGTTCAAATCGGGGTGCCATAGATTTGAGTCTCGATTCCATTGAAAACCCTTCGTTTTAATCAATCGATGGTTTTACAAGATATAAAGAAAACTTGGCTTCCAATTACTGTGATACGACCAGGAAGTTAGGAGCTGGATGTGTATCAGTTTTCAAAATGTTGTGTTTGTTTTTCGCACAAGTGTAGTTCAAAATTAAGAAATTCGTCACCAATAGTCTTAGTTATATTTTATTTTCATCTATTTTAATTCTAGTTCAATCATTGCACTAAAGGAACTTTTTGAAGAACAATACATTATGTTTTCATGTCGAATTATAAATTAATAGCTTTAAAGATCTCCCATGATATCAGTTACAAAACCCCAACTTCAATAAAACGATCTTTATGCAAAACAAAGACAATTTCAATTCTGTCTCGATTAAAATCTTGTTGTTAAACGGTTAAGAATGACTTGAGTAAGTAAAAAAATGGGTAATATTAATTTATTGCCATCGTCATAGATTTTTTTGACTGGAAACGTTTTGAATTCCTATAAGACTTGAGTGTTTCGAATTTCACTACCTCCCACGCCCTATTTTGCCGGAAAAGTATAGTCTTTCTTCTCTCCTGAGTCACACAAAAAAAAAAGAACATTCTTGTTCGTTCGATGGAGCTTCACGTGATCTTTTGCAATATAAAGGGGATTTTTTATTTTAAATGTACGTTTAAAACTTATGTGTGTGTGTGCATAATGCGAGATATTGTCATTGATTTGTATCGCTACGATTCTTTGAGAGAAAATAGATTGATATCGCGCGCGCGAACAATCTGCTGTGTTGTGTAAAATGTGACTTGAGTTGTACGCGCTTCGGCTTTGTTTACTGTACGATGTGTTTGAATACTTGTTCTCTATGTAAGTTATATTGTTGCGTTATTTTAAGGTTGCAAATTTCTTTTGAAAAAAAATTTTTCGTCGAGTTTTCTTACGCGTTACATGTAAAGCGTTCTTTATTCAAATTCCATTGTCCTAAAATAGATTATTACACAGAATTTTATATTCGTTGATTTGATTGTTTTTAAGCAGCACTCCCTACAGTCTAAAAAATTATGTATAAGCTTATTCTACTGATCGTACTTTAAAAATTTTATTTCTGTGACTTAGTAGCCTAGTGACCAAGGTAACGGATTCTTGGGCGGGGCGTGTCATGAGTTCGGGCCCAGTACCGCTGAAGGCCCACCGTGTAGAGTGAATATTAACATCGCGATGTTCAGCTACATGAGGGATTTCGGCGACGGCCCTCGTCATTTTGAACCGTGGTCAAGTGACGAGGACGACACCTGAGTTGACACCCCCTCTCCTAACTATCACACCAACGGTAGGACGTTTGAGCTCTCGACAGATTTAACACGCATCCCTTCCCTACACGGCGGGTCTTTAGTGGTACAGGGCTCGAATTCATGACATGACTTCCATGATCCGATACCTTGACCACTGGGCTACCGCAGCCCTCCCCACCGTGTAGAAGGGTAGCTTCAAGTCCTCTCTTTGGTGTGGTAGTTAGGAGAGGGAGTACGAGCTCAGGTGTCGTTCTCGTTACATGACCGTGGTTCAAAATTGCGAGATCCATCGCCAATAGTTCTCGAGTTGTTTTACAGTGCGGCTTTACTGAACAATCATTCACTCCTTAATTCTGCGCCAGAACAAGATTGGACTAAGAGATGTGGCCGTGGGAATCGAATGATCATGGTTGCGAACTCATGGCCGACGTTGTCTGTGTTAAGTTGTGGAATCGAGTCCTAACACATTAAAAGAGCCGCCGTGTAGAGGAGCTGATGCACGTTAACTCTACAAAAAATTATATTTGGGTGATGATTTAGATGTATTTATATACATAAGTTTTAGATAAATATTCAAATGGGTACATGTTCTTAGGTTTTTAAAATTCTAGTAATGCGTCTCTGTCTATAAGAGCGCCTTTTTCACTTGGTGTAGTGGCCGCGGAAGCCTAGTGGTCAAGGTATCGGGTCAGACTGGCCTGTCACGAGTTCGAGCCCAGTACCACTAAAGACCCACCGTGTAGGGGCGCGATGCACGTTAAATCTGTCGAGAGCTCAAACGTTGGTCCGTTGCTGTGGTAGTCAGGAGAGGGGTTGCCAGCTCAGGTGTCGTTCTCGTCACTTGACCGTGGTTCAAAATGACGAGGTCCGTCACCAAAAGCCTTCGTGTAGCTGAACAGTGCGACGTTAATATTCACTCACTCATTCACTAGGTTTAAATGAAATTTTTTTCTGAAAAATCATGCCTTTTACCATAATTATTTGTATTTGATAATGCTTTGATTTGGAATTTTTCCTCGATTTTTGTTTTGTTTGTTCTGTGTTATTTCTATGCTATTAATTTTTTGTGCGATAATATATCAAAACTCATTTATAAGTTTCTTTTATTTAGTTTTGTTTTGCTTGGGGTTTTTTATAATTTAAAAGAAAATAGGTCCGAATGGGGTAGTTTCGAGAAATCACTACAATTGCTTCCAATAAAATTGCCTCGTCATCTCGATTATAATTCCTTGTCTGTATTTAAGAGATTTTTCTCCTTTAGAAAGGGGAGCATGTATTGAAAATTTTAATTATGTATATATTAAAATAACAGTAGGTTTAATATTTAATTCCTTCTAGTTACAGATTAAAATATTTTGCTTATTTAAACTAGAATAAACAAAAATTGTAGTGGTGGAAAAGAAATAATGTTTTGAAGGCCCACCGTGAGACATAAGGTCACTTGCAACTAAACTTCGTAGATTTCCCACTCTTCGGTTTAGAAAACCACGCAAAATGAGGCAGCATATTTTCCTGATCCATGCCCAAAAACTTTGTAGAGGATAAATGCGAAGGATAGATAAGCCCCAGTACTTTTTAACACCTAGGTGATTAAAGTTTACAGATTCCTAAGTGGGTATTAGACAAGCATATTCAAGTAAAAATATGTGCTGAAAAGCGCTATTTTCTCCCGACAGAATTATTAGTTGCAGAAACTATCTGTGTTTGGGTAAGGTGACCAGATTTTAGTATTGGTAAAGCGGAACACCATTGCCCGGGTAGAGGGGAAGAGCTCTTGATTAAAAAGTTGGTGTATATGGAGCAACAAATATTTTTATAGAATGCACAAATAGTATTGTAATATATATTTTTAAAATTTCAATGTAAGTACAATTTAGAATTATAATGCATTAAAAAATATGTATAGTTACTGTGCAAAGAATGAAATAATACTATATTATTGTATTTTCTCCTTTGGTATATTTCTCTCATTTGAGTGAATGGTTTTTAGTAGATTGCAGTCGTTGTTTAAAAGGTCGTGAAATTTTTTAAAAGAATTTGTTAAATAACATTCCACACTTAAAATGGGTTTCAAAGTCTCAATATTTAAATGTCATTCTTCTAACTCAACTCTTAATTGGGATTTTTCTGATATCCACACTTTATTCACCGTAGAAAGAACGCGTTCCGTCGCAGCATTAGCTCCCAGTAAAGACAGAGCGCGTCTTACAATTTTTGTTGCATTATTGTATGGAACATGGTTTGTTTCAAAATGATAAAATAATATAATGACAACAAAAATAATACGAAACTCGTATCCTGGCGAAAAAGCCCCATAGCTATGCGTTCTCCCGCTATTCCCCTGCTTGCCTAACATTCTTTCCAAAAATCGGGACTTTTTTATACGCTTTGGACGAAGAACAAATTGTTAAAAATAGGGAACTCTGCCCACCATACCTTGGAGGGAAGTTGATCCTGTTCCGACTTCGAGGTAAATAATAACCTTGGACTCGTGAAAGGGCCATTTCCGTTAATCTTTTCTTTTACAATATTTTGTGTCGATAGTCATAATTGTGGTTTTAGAGATATATTGTTTACCCAGTTTATGCAGAATTCACGGAAAGGAATTCAGTGCGTTAACCATATGGTATTCTGCAGTTCTTATTTTTTTCTGGTTTGATTCCATATTGATGACGCACTTTCAAGCTACACGAGAGCTCAATTTTTTGAGGTAAAAATCTGCCTATGTTTATTTCAAATACTTGTGAAATTTTTAATTTTAGATATTTTTTTGATTTTCGTTATTTTTACTGTAAATTAACCCTTTTTGTTACGTGTGAAAATAAAAACACGTTTGCACTTCTAGTTAATGTGTTATTTCGTTTGAAAGTTGGATTTATCAAGTAAAAGTAAGGTGTATCCTCAATTGTTTGTACCACTGTATGTATGTAATGCGATTGCATTTAATCGCAATAAGCCTGAACTTCAACAGAGTTTGTGTAAAAAATACTAGCATTTATCTCAGTTACTAAATATAATGCATGTTTAGGTGAGACTTGAATCACTAATATTATTAATGAGTAAACTTTACTTAAGAAATTAGATTACAATTTTTTTAATATTAAATTCAACACTTTATTTAATTGCCTTTTACACAAAGTGCCAATAACATGTTGATCTTTTTTAAATATTGTTTTGGGATATATATTCTTCGTAGTATGTGTATGGAATGAGGTTCCACAAAATACTTTCTATATATATATATAGTTCTAAGGGTTCCACAACATCACCTTCAAGATCTAGAGGTTCCGTGAGTTGAAAAAGTTTCAAGATCACAGGGCTATTACGATTGCCAAATTGTGTTCTAGAAGGTTATAAGTATTACTAAAATTGTAGTTTTTTTTTTTTTAAATTAGATTTGTTGAAGTATAGTTATTTGCTTTAAGGTTTCCTTGTTTTCAATAAAAGCTGATTGTTTTTCTTTACAGTTTCTGCGAAGAATCTTTTTTAATGTTTTTATGCATTTGTTAGCACTTTTTGTTCCAATATTTTTTTACCGAATATGACACTCCTTAATACTGGGCAGGATATAAATCAAATGTTACTGTAAAAAAAAACAAAGCAAATATCAATTGCGTCTCATGTTAATATCAGTTGAGACATTAATGAAAATCAAGAGAAGGCTTAAATAAGAGGCCATCCTAGAAATTTGTTCCAAAATTCATTTTCATTCATTTTATTTTTTCCAAAAAACTCACCTCCAAAATAATTCAAGTGGGCACGGATGCCTAGTGGTCAATGTCTCGGACACGTAGGAGGCGTTTCGTGAGTTGGATCTTAGTGCCACTAAGACACCTCGGTGTAGAAAGGGCCGATACACGTTAAATCTATCGAGTCTTAAAGTCATGCCGTTGGCGTGGTGTGGTAGCTCAGAGAGGGGGTCCAGCTCAGGTGTCGTCCTCGTCACTTGACCATGATTCGAAATTACGAGGTCCATCGGCAATGGCTCTCGTGTTGCCTTATAGTGTTGCTTTATAGTCACCGAAGCAATACAAGCAAATAATCGTTTAAAAATTTAATAAAGATTTTTTTAAAAAAATTAAACTATATATATATATATATAGAGAGAGAGAGAGATTAATATTATTTATAATAAGAAATTAATTTTTAATGAAGACAAAGCAAGCAATTATCATATGAAAATTTCCACCTGGAATATACATTTTTTTGTTCATATAAAAAAAGCTATTGGAAGAGAAGTAACACAATTATAACACGAATCCTTAACAACGGCTTAATATGCAGACAATTTTAAAGCTGGCACTCCATTCGAACTCTAAAGGTTATGTTGAACAATTAATCTTTTAAAGTGCGGTAGTGAATGTGTGTGCCACGTGACTTTGTTTTAATCACGTGATGCGCTCATTTTGTCGTTGAAGTGGTGGCTCAAGTGTTGTCTCCATGTGACTGGCTGCCTTTTCAAAAGTTCGTCGCCTAACATTCATTATGTTGTTTTACTGTGATGTTAATCTCTCTGTATTTATTTATTTTTTTATTTTACGCATTATGTTATAAATAACATTCTCTTTAAAGCTCTCAGTTTTTCAATAATTATTTTATGTACTATATACTTGATGTATGCTGAGTTTTTCTAAAGATGTCTTCAAAATGTTGAAGGTTTCCTTCGACCTACCATTTTGAAATTTTTAATGTAAACGTTGATCCTATTGAAATTCGGTTTTCCACCTCAGGCCAGACTGACTGAGTAAGTCAATATTGACATCGCACTATTCAGCTACTCGAGGGCTTTTGGCGACGGACCTCGTCATTTTGAACCATGGTCAAGTGACGAGAACGACACCTGAGCTGGCAAACCCTCTCCTAATTTCCTCTCCACATCAACGGGAGGATGTTTGAGCTCTCGACGTAGTTTTCGTGCATCGTCTCCCTACATGACGGATCTTCAGCGTTACAAGGCTCGAACTTTTGACACGCCAGCCACGAATCCGTTACCCTGACCACTAGGCTACCGTGTCCACCAGACCTAGACGGATGGATCCATTTGAATGCAATAAAATGTATTTGATAGAATTTAAAATGAAAGAATGTTTCTCTAGAATTAGTGTACCTTTTTGTGTTTTCGGATATTTTGGAAATACTTAAAAATATTTTCACAGAGATTGGAAGAAGAAATGTAATTCCAGTGAAACCTCCATTTTTATTATAATTACTCCATTTTTTCCGAATGCACTGCATTGCCTTCAAATTATGCTCCTGTAGGCTTTAAAGTGGCCGCGGTAGCCTTCTGGTCCTGGTCACGAACTCGTGACAGGCATCGTGAGTTCCAACATTAGTGTTATTAACCCTCTCCCTGCGTAGTTATTTTACCAAAGTAGGTTAAAAAATTGCGGATTTTTTTTTTTTTATTACGTACTTCAAATCCACATATTAAATTTACATTTTAGAGTAAAATTAGACACAACATTTTTGTAAAAGAGTTTTTATTTAAAAATATAGAATTAAATCGTAAAAGCATGAACACAAAAGCATAAAATAAAACATAAACAGGAACAGCACAGATTGCAAAGCTAAATAGTCGGAAAAAATGCATATCCTCGGAAATGGAGGGTTGCGCAAATTTTGCTACATCTACGTTGCCCGTGGAGATTGCGGGATGTGCAGTGAGAGGGTTAAAGACCCACCATGTAGAGCAGGGGTTCTCGAACTTTTTTCCTGCCTGGCCACGGACATATGACTGGTATTTCCCCGGGCCGTAACATGAAAATAATGGGAAGGGAGAACACTATAAGATCAAAGCAACTTTGGACAAAGCAAAATCAATAAAACACCCGGTTGGGGGGAGAGCTTTTACTTTAATACTATATTAACATTCCTATTTTATCAAACACACACAAAAAATATTCACTTTTATGCAACTTTTTCTGAGTTATGGGGTAGTTTTGATATCCTTTCATCCACCACCAACCTCTTGTTTATATTCTACCACCAAAAAAAAAGCAAATTGATAGCAAAATTGTTTGATTAATAGAATTTCCTACTAAATTTTTAGAACACTGTTCTTAAATATTTGAATTTCATAGTGGAATGGGCCATGACCAGGCCACTTGAAAAGGCCGGTAGGCCACATGCGACCCGCAGATTAAATATCACTAGTGTAGAGGGACTAATGCACTTCGTGTCTCGGAAGTCCTTCTGTCCTTCAAGTGTGGTTCTCATCACTTGACCATGGTTTTAACTTACGAGGTCCGTCGCATGTAGCCCACGTGTTGCTTTGTACTGCGACTTTAGTTAAACACTCATTCACTCTAGGTTTGAGGAAGAAAGTAGAATTATTCATAATAAAATGAGTATTACGTTAATTAATTCAAAATGACCGATAGACGGAAACCTGAATATCAGAAAGTACGACAATTGCTTACAATTTCAAAATTCTTAACTGAAAACAATTGTATTTTTCTTAAATCCAAAGTTTTGTCCAAGATATTTGTACTTATAAGTAAAATCATGTGCAAGCTCTAACAAATGTGTTTACAAACAGACCTATCTGTTGACATTTGCCTAAACCATTACAGGCCATAAGGAAAAGCGGCGTAGTATGACATTTCCGTACTCATGTATAATATTCTTCTTTTTCTCATTGTGTTCCTTATGCCATTTGTCTTTATCGTTTGTAAAAACAATTTCAGGTATTTGGTGGTCGCAAATGGACTCTTGGGTCAGTGGGCAGCTCCTCTTCCATGGACACGTCTGGCTTCAAGCGGGTCGCCAGTTTTGGCGTGAGCACGGGCAAGTTGAGGAAGAAGAAATCGCAAACTTCACTGGCAGCTATCCGAGTGAGTAAATCGCGCCATTCATTATTTTCTCGCAACGCCCACAACCCCTTTTCATCGCGTGTGTGGCGAGAATGCTTTTCTTTCGGGGGGAATCTAAAGATAGGCTCCTAATGTTCTATCTGGCTTTTGTTGGGGTGGGACGATAGTGAGCAAAAATGGAAAAGGGAAGGGGGGTATAAGAAAATTCACTTCTTTCGAACGTATGTTTTTCGTGCATGCTGAAAAATGTTCGATAAAAACCTATCATCACGGGTAACAGCTGTGATGATACTTCCGAATGTTACGTGAACTACACAAGGTGTAATTAAAATAAAGTGTAAGTTCATGCCAAATTTGAAGATTCTTCAGCCAACCCTTTTCTTTCTCTTAAAGTAATTTGAACAGACAAAATAACCAATTTACACTTTATACTTACTTTTAACAAGTAATATATATATATATATATATATATATATATATATATATATATATATATATATATATATATATATAAAATTCAAGTCAATTCCTACTTAGATTAACAAAGAAAAGTTTTATTTTAGCTACTTTTTATTAAATAGTTACAACTATAATATAAATATGTATATAAATAGGACAGAATCACAACATTAAGTGGTAATTAATTTTTATTAATTATCATTAAAGTATCGTATTGTCGTCCAAAACAATCGTGTATATAAAATTTCAGGTATATAAAAATTCGTGTATATAATAACTGAATGCCTTAAAACGTGAGAAAAAAACTTTTTCAAGTTTTGACACAAGTCGCCAAAAGGGTCGCTAAGTTACCAAATGATGCCAACGTGGTTATAATTCTTTAAATAATTAGTTTAATCAATTAATTTTTATTAATTAAAATTAAATTACTGTATTGTCATCCAAAATATGTATATAAAATTTCAGCTCAATGGAGTGCTTTAAAATGTACTTTATCAACGATTGAAAATTCCACCAAGATAAATATAGAGAGTGGGAGCTAATAGTAGGAATTGAAAAAAAAGCCCCAAAAGTTACCTTCAAATTCTATTTTTTTTTAGAAATCAATACTTTTTTGAAAGTCTAATATACTTTGCAACAAAATTTGTACTATTGCTAACTGGAATCAAATTTACTGTTCACCAAATCTAAATTTATATGTGCATTTTTAAGTATCTATTTTAATAAACAATCATCCATTGTAAATCAAATTCACACTCTCAAAAGTCAATATAAAGATTTTGCGAGGCAAACTTAACCAACGGTAAATCAAGTTTATTAAATGACACATTTGTTTTGGCCATTTGACAGCTAATTCATTTCCAAGTTCAATATTTTTAAGCAATTTAAATCTTGCATTTTTAAAAATTTACTACAATAATGTTATAATGTATTCCCCCCTTTATATATATTATGGTGATGCAAAACTAAAACAAACAAAATGTTTTTTAATCATAAAGAAATATTTTATTTTTACTTGAACATTTTCTGGACTTTTTATTCTTAGGAATTTTAGCCGAACAATTCTTATAAGAATTCTTAGCGTTCCGCAGTTTAATTTTCTTTTATTTAACGTTAAATTAGGAATATATATATGAAGTATGTAGAACACTTTATGAAAACATTTATCCGACGTATCTACACTATTAAAATTCTTAGGTAAACAAACGTATCTATGTATGGGACCCTATCTTCTCACGAACCGCACGACGCAGAAACTCGCCGAAGGTACCAAAATTTCGGGAATGATCCGAGGAATCCGTTTTGACCATTTATATTCCCATTTTCAAATTTGTTAAAAATATATTAATGTAAAACCTTAAAACGCATAATTAGTGCCATTTTTCACCGCCAGGGGCCTTCAACATCTTTCTTTTCTGTCGTTTTTAAAACGCGATGAAATTTTTTTCATGAGACTCAGACAAAAAATAATTAGTGATTCGGGAAGATCATTTACTTCGCCACGAAATGGTATAACTTAATTTACAAAAAAATAATTTTTTTATGATTTTTTTAAATTGAGTCAAAATCGATACGTTTTTATGAGTATGATTTCTAAATCGTTCCGCTTGCATTTCCTTTCACGCTAATGAAAAAAAATATTTTACACTAAAAAAGTTCATGCTTTTCTCTTTTAGAATCAGTCATTTAAAAAATTAAATGTCAGAAACTGTTTTTTACAATTTTTCAAAAAATACTCAAAATTTTATTTAAATACTTAATAACTTCTTTATTTATAAAAATAATCTCACGAAACTTTTTTTCCGTGTGTAGAACGATATTATACATAATCTGTATAGATAAAATATCTTAAAAATTACGTTTTTTTAAAAAAAAAATATGTTTTTCGTTTGTTTGTTTTTTTGCACGTTTTTCAAAATATATTTAAAATTTTACTATACACGTGGCGCCATCTGCAAAGAATCGGAAAGATCATTTACTTCACCTTAAAAATTCTGTTTTTACAAAACAATGAAACTTTGCATATAAATAAATTTATTTAAAAATTAATATACTAAAATTAATACACATCTTTCTTTTGATTTAATTATTTTACAATTTTTTTAAATATTTAATCAGTCTTTATCAAATAACGAGATTTTTATTTTACAGCCATTTTTTTAAGTAAACGGTATGTCACAACTAATTGTTCAATAAGCATTTTTTATCAATTTTTTTTTATTTCAAAACCTAAGAAGGAAATTATTGTTATGTAACGATTAATTGAGAAAATGAAAATACCAAACCCTTTTTATTATTTTAAGCTCTAAGAAAATAATTATTGTTAAAACAATGAATATGTTAGTTTTGTATAATATACTTTGTTCGTCAGATACATGTTTAAATTGTGTTTTTCGTTTTTTTTTTTTTCTTTTTTTGCGAGAAACATTTTAGCATTATTTTTGTTTCATTTTTTATTTATAAAAATAATTGTATGAAACTTTTTTCCCGCGTATCGAACATTTAAAAAAATGCTCACAATTTTAATTCAACATTTAATACAGTTGTGAAATTTTGTAATTGTAAAAATTTCTACTTTTTTCAACATACAACTATTTTTATAAAGGTACATTTTCGTTTCCGGGGACTAAAAAGTTGCAAAGTGAGTGAGTGAGTGATATTAAAGTCCCACTGTTCACCTACTCGAGATCTCTGATATCGAGAGGGGAAGAGGAATTCCCATGACAATATGTTATGCATTTAAAAATGTTCGAGCAAAGTCGCGGGGGAATAAACCTGTCTAACAAAGAAAAGAAGCGAAAAAATTTCGAAACAGGGAATTTTAAGTTATACACTCGGTGAAAGTCTGAGCAACGCCGGGCTAAGCGGTGGATGGGGTTGGAAGTCATTTTGAAAAAGAGTATTAGAGAGAGAGAGTAGAAGTGCTGATCTTGTGAAGGAAAGGGAAAATTTATAGAAGTAGAAAGCCCGTGCAATATATGCCGAGCCATGCAGCTAGTAATTATTTTAAGCTGTGAGATGTTAAACTATTCTCTTCTGTGATATATATATTTAAATTTGAATAAATAATTTGGGAGTTAATATTTGAAAACAATTCTTTCAAGAAACTTGTTGAGTTCAGAATACAAAACTTGTTTCTTTGATATGTATAGCTAGAACATCCTCAAGTTAAAATATAATTCTTTTTTTTTAATTTAGCTAGAATTTTTCTTAACTCACAGGGAGAGGGCACGACTAAGGAAATTCATTTGGGGTCGAGACTTGGTGTAATAGTAGTACTCCCTTAGGGTGTTCAACCCTCAATGTAATTCCGCCGAATGGCCAGTCAATTCAGAGAACAAAGCCTTCGAAATTCATGCTTAGCTTTTATAAATACAATTAAATTTCAATTTTCCTCCAACGATTTCGTAGCTTGGTTGATATATCGTCTGCATACTATGCATACATTTCACATAAACTTATTTATGTGAAATGTCTATTAAATATTAAATGATATTTTATGTAATTATTTTGTATTTTATAAAGTAAAAACAATTAAATAAATTTATTATTTAAATTATTTATTATTAAAGTTAATTATTATTAGTAATAAAAATATTTAAATAATTCTTAATTAAAATTATGAATAGTTAAAATTATTTAAAATAATTATTATTTAAAACCATTTAAAATAATTATTATTTAAAATTATTTAAAATAATTTTAATTAAAATAATTGATAATTAAAATTAATAAGAATTATTATTAATAATAATTATTATTAAATATATTAATTTATCATTAAAATTATGGATTTATTATTGAAAGTATTAATTTATTTTTAAAATTATTAATTTATTATTGAAATGATTATTAATTTATTATTGGGATGATTATTAATTTACTATTGAGATGTTCATTAATTTATTATTAAATTTTTAATTTATTATTAATATTATTATTTAATATTGAAATAATAATTATTTTTTTAAAATTATTTAAAAATATATTTTTTGAAATTATTAATATTTATTTAAAAGGACTTATTAAATGTTTCATAAAATTATAAAATGATTAATTTAATAATATATATAAAAATATTTTTTATTATATTAATTATAAAATAATTAATTTAATAATAATGTACTTTATAAATTATTTTACATTATGTTTAATATTTTATTTTTTGTATATTTTATTTCACATTATAAAAGTATTTGTAACTAATTTTTATGTATAATATCATTTAATATTTATTACATATTTTATATTATAAGTATTATTTATTAATATAAAAATATATTTATAAAATTTAATATAAATATTTATATAGTTACAGTATTTTTTTACTTTATAAAATACAAAATAATTACATAAAATATCATTTAATATTTAATAGACATTTCACATAAATAAGTTTATGTGAAATGTATGCATAGTATGCAGACGATATATCAACCAAGCTACGAAATCGTTGGAGGAAAATTGAAATTTAATTGTATTTATAAAAGCTAAGCATGAATTTCGAAGGCTCTTTTCTCCGAATTGACTGACCATTTGGTGGAATTACATTGAGGGTTGAACACCCCAAAGGAGTACTACTATTACACCAAGTCTCGACCCCAAATGAATTTCCTTAGTCGTGCCCTCTCCTTGTCAGATTTCTTTTTTTCTTCCAATAAAAAATTATATGCACTACCAAAATTCTTGGTTTGCATGCCAGTTTCATTTCATTTGTTAAAAGTATCTGTTGCCATTGCTTTTTACTTAATTAATGACTATCTTAAAGCCGTATATTTCATGCGTTATTTACGCAAAATTTGCATTAAATAAAAGGGAAGTGGATACTAAAATTTATGGCTCACATTAACCGCGTTTTTTAATAACAACTGTGTTTACATAAATCTTGTAATGTACACTGAACATTAATATCTGGATTTTCAAAATGGAAAATAAAATAAAAGGAAGAAGGTAAAAAAAATAACAATTCTTAATTTTTTTTATTTAGTTGAAATAGGAATAGAGCATGTAAACAGGAAAACATGAAAAAATTATTTAATTAACTCTAAGAGTTTCACTACTGTTCTCACATGCAATGTGGAAATATGTTTTTCACTCTACATTAAGAAGAAATATTTCCATTCGTATGCGCATTTTTAGTTCTTTCGAGAAAAGATAAAAGTAACATAATTCCACGTGTATTTATTTTTTCATTACTTCACACTTGATTCCTCATTTTCTTGACTGATACGAGCTGACTGTTTTTATTTCTGTTTTAGTATTGTTGGAATAATGTATTAGAAGTTGTTACTGCATTTTTCGCATATATATACAACTAATTAACTCGAAAAACTTATTTTCAGAAGTATAAAATTCGCAATCGATTTTATTTTAACTTTTTATTGTCAAATAAAAATATCCATGAGGAATTTTAGCGCAACTTTGTTTCATGCAAGAGGACATATTTATATTTGGTAACAATATTATTAATATAAATTGTCAAACAGAAAATAGGGGGAGCACAGAATAGGCTTATGAAACATATATGTATCTTTCATAAGGAATATAATTGCAACAAAAAGTAAATGTCTATAAGTATTTGAGTTTTTTACTGTCATTACTATTATTATGTTGAATGGAATTTCATAAGCGATTTAGTGTAAATAATCGGTATAAAGAATGTTAGCCTTCGAGAATTGTTCTTAAAATGCATATTTTTTTCATCAAGATATGTATTTCCCAGGACTAAATTTCGATGTAATATGCATAACAATATCGATCTGCATCGTATGTTTAAAACCTTGTATATATATCTTTTTGTTGCCACCTTACCATAGTGAAGTTTACGAAAATTATTTTATTGTTTTGTAACGCAACAGTTAATTTCGTGATCTATGACAATTTTCATAGTTGGCACGCAATATGAGAACAATTTCATTTCGGCGGGTGTTACGAATTACGATTATTTATATAAAAAATAATAAAAACATACATGAAAGATTGTTTTGTGATAGAAACAAGGTGGGAATAATGAATATCTAAACTTTTTCCATATACTGATAAATTAATGCAAGGAAATTGTAGCCTTTATTTGATGTTTAAATAAAAAATAATGTATTGTTTTTTTCTCTTTGTATTTTTTCAATAAACTACACCCATTTATTTGGTTGACTTGGAACTTTATTTAATTTGAAAAAGATAAACTTAATCGTTTTTTCTACTTCCTCTTTTAGTAAATACAGCTTTTTTTTTAAAATTGTGGCATGTTTTAGGTTGATCTGAATTTCTAAGTTCATGTTTGTTCTGAAAGTCGTGTTATAAAATATATCAACGGAAGGACGCTTGTGTGATATATATGAAATACAAGGCGAAGATCCATAAATTTCGGACAGAGATATAGGACAAATACACCCACTTTGAACACTTCATGAAAAATGGTACAAGGTAAAACGTTATCGTCCTTCTGAAGAAATTGCCTCGCAGCATTTCTGATCCTCAGAGTAGGCGGATTTGACAAATACTTTGTATCTTAATGATTACGTTTTGTTGATAAGGTCTAGTTTGACTTGTACGCAATCTTCTATCCAGCAGCAGTGTTTATTTGTCAATTAAAGCGTTTTTTAAAAATAAATTAAACATTTATAATAGACTAATTAATGCAATGAAAGATAGCCTTTACTCTAAATTCTTTGGTGTACGGACAATTCAGGGCACAACAGCGCAACATGTAATAAACTTCGGAATTTTATCATGACGCATCGAAGAATGAGATGGTTTTCTTTCACCATATTTTTCCCCATTTAAACACACGTAAATACTACTTACACAATTATATACTCAGATGATCTACATAAATAAACACGACGCCGAAAACAGAAGAATTTGATTACTAGGCTTTCACTTGGTGGGGGATTACAAAAACACTACAGAAAGAAGCTCTCTGTCTTGCTTAATAAAATTGCAACACACCGTGTGAGATGTCAAAGTGTGATAAATGAAACTTTTTACCGTGAACATGGCAACAAGATTAATAATGTAAACAGTGTCAAAAAGTATTAAATTTGAACAAAATATTTTGAAGAGACCAATTTATTTTATTTCAAACTCCTTTTTAACATTGTATTTGCATATGCCATCGGAGAAACAAAACTTGCTACACTTGAGTTGAGCACTATAAGCGATATATCCATCCCTTCAACGATACATTTAATTCGATTTTTTCATCTCAGTGACCTTCCTTTTTTACCCATTGGGTAACCAAAGATACTCTGTTCTGATTATGTTTCTGATAATCTGTCTTTCTGCTTCAAAGCTTGAGTGAACCTCCAAATATTGGGATGATCAGTTTCAGTGAAACTGCTGAAAAAAAATTACACTCCCTTTGACGTCATTATTTGTTTTTACCAAGCTCTGTTATGTTGGAATAAAGGCCGATGCAGTTGGTTTTCGTTTATTCAATACTAAAGTTCTGCATGTGAAATATTTGCTAGATCATGCGATGTTGTTACATACCGAATTATCTTAGATTCTTAGTTAAAAAAAGAAGGCAATAAATTAAAAAATAATGTAAGAAAAATATATTTATTAGTTGATGAAGATAAAATATATTTATTAACTTAAAAAAACATTTGTCAGTAGTTTTTTTTTTTTTTCAAAATTTAACCCAAATACCACGATTGTGAAATTACTGATAATTTATAAATAGAAGGAATGTTACTCTATGATTCGAATGAAAAAAAAATACTTTGTCTAAAGTGTGTTTGAACTAAGTTAAGAGAAATTTGTTTTTCGATCATGTTCCAAAAGTAATAGATTAATTTGGATTAAATGTTACGCAAGGGGAAAAAAACTTGCATATAAAGAAAAAATTATCTGCTATAAAAATGATGAAAGAAAGGCTTTAATTTGTATATTTGGGGCTTCACAGTTGCTGTAGCCATAGAAAAACATTTGATAAGAAAATGTTTCTTAGCTTCACAGAACTTAATCCTCATTCGTGGTATTTATCATAATTTAAGGAATGGTTTCTTATTAAAACACTTTTAGAGTAATATATAGTTAATTAAATAGCAGAACTACAATAAACTAACGTGTTAATTATTTAATGAATCTATACATCGAATTTTTACACAAATTAAGCGACTTTGACAAATAATCTAGTAACTATTAACAACAACAAAAAAACGTGAGATTTTTTTAAATAGAAAAATTGAAAAATGTGTCATTTATAAATATTAATTTAATTATATTGTTTTTATGTTGGAAAATAATTATAACGGCAACGCATCCTTAGCGATTTCCATCTTTATATTATCTTAGATTAAGTATAATATCAATTCACTAAGGATTTTATTTGTAAATTGCGCATGCTGTTATATGAATTCATTTAGTATAATAAAGTGCATCTGAATCAAATAAAGACAGAAGTTTCCATCGGCGTATTCGTTCTTTGACTATTGAAAGTGTTTACATTACAGGGGATCAGTAATTTATAATTTCAAAAATATGGTAAAAAAGATAGCATATAGAAATCCATCTCTTTTTCCTCTTTAAAATATAGATTATTGTGCATCATTGAGTGAAATTCCTGACAGTCACATAAGTGCAATCACGTGCTCTCCATTGAATTTAAAACTAACTTGTTGTTCTACGTGCAAAATTTAGATAACATTTCAAATGAGAAAGATGTTCAAACACTCAGATTCTTCAAAAAGACTCTCAGATACTTTAAAATCAATTGCTTTTAGCTTACCTATGTGCATTGTTGTTGTTGACAAATGTGTACTTTAAAAAAAACTGTTCGTCACATCGAAACGCATGAAGTGAATGGATGGAAACAAGTAATTGCATTTATCGTGTGTGTGATGTCATATAAATTTATGAAATGATTGGCTGAAAACACGTGATAGTATTTATCATTTGATTATGAATTTAGCTCGTTAAGAGCAATAATCTTGATAATTAAGGTCCCATTGGATTTATGATATTGTATATAGGTAAACATTTACGGCTTGATAAAAAAATATCCTGCCAATCTGTTGATTTGTCTGTAAGGAGTGGTTCAAAATGGGAAAATAGAGAGCCTTCTCAGTTTTATATTCCTTATTTAAAATTGTCTAAGCCCCTTTCACGGCTTCCCAAAGGTCACATTAAATGCTTCTTTTTCTGTGAGAGTAGAAACGCTTTTGCCATCTGCACTAAATACCTTAATCATCAGACAAACGCAGAGCAAATGCATAGTTTTTTGCGAATTTTTACACTTGATCTTTACTTATATCACTTCCTTGTGTTGGACTCTTTTAACATCAACAATGTTTTGGATCTTGTCAGACACACACACACACATCGTCAAGCAAGGAGGTTTAGCAACAGCAACAGAACATGGAATGGTTTATTTATATCAATAAATATTATAAAATGTATTCTTTTGTACTTAATGATCTTTGTGCAAATATTCCTTTTAATGATCTACAGGATTGCAGCCCGAAGTCCCAATCCAGTTTGACATCCGAAATCCTTGGAGAATATTCCAGAAGAAGCCCTTCTCTTCGAACCAAACGAGCTCACTTAAAATCTGCTGATGCTTCAGATGACACCGAATTTCCCACGACGCCTGGTTTCAGTTCCAACAGCAGGTACATTCTTCAACATTTGGAATATTTTACTATTTCTCATTTGTACCTTTTCACCAATTAAAAACCTCTTTGAAAAATTTTGCAAAAAAGGTTGCGGTAAAATTATAAGCAGTGTTTTGTTAATCTTAAGTCTTGATTAGTGCAGGAGAGGATTTAGATAATTTCATATCTTCAAGTAATTGTTTATAATGACTTCATTATTCAGTATGTGCTATGGTCACGGTAACCAAGTGATCATGGTCACGAACTCGTGGCCTGTAGAATATCTATCCAGTCATGGGTTCGAGGCCTGATGCCCCTATACACGGGCCATATGTAGAGACTGGTGCACTCTAAATCTTTTGGGACTAATGTTAGTGTGATGCGGAATTTTGAAGAAGGGTGTTGGTTCAAGTGTTTCGAATCTTTTTCACTTGTTCGAAGCTCTAACTTACGAGGTCCGCCTCCAGTAGCATTTTTATAGCTTTGAAGTATGACATCAATAAAGAAGAAATAAATCAGTTAATCTATATGCTACTGAAAGAATGGTAACAAAGGGTGAAAAAATATTTCTGTTATAAGTGATACAAATTACTTTTCTCTTTGAAACCTTTCGTTACAAAACTGCTGAAATAAGTGTAGTGACATTGTTTCTTTTTTTTCAATAATTAAATTTTAAATTTTAGTAATAACAAGTATGAAATTAAGTATTTTAGTTTTCAATTAAAGTAATATGTTAGAAATTGAAAAATGTCACGCTGAAAAAAAAATCTCGTTTCACTTCTACATTTTCCTTATAATAATCTTGGAATAGTATAAAGTTGAATATTTCATTTTGGTTTTAGCTCTCGTCTTTTCTTTTTCGAATTTTTCTCCTATATTAATCATTGAATATTATCTCAATTCATGTTAATTAAATTTCTACAGATTTTTTTTTGAAAATGTTTCATTTACATATTGCTTAACCCTTTGACAGGAAGATCCATTTTTCAGACGGGGATGATTTGCTTTGATGCCTGTAGATAACTCTGTGGTGTGATTTTTGGGGTGGGCTGT
Source organism: Trichonephila clavipes (assembly GCA_019973935.1). Lineage (NCBI taxonomy): Eukaryota > Metazoa > Arthropoda > Arachnida > Araneae > Nephilidae > Trichonephila > Trichonephila clavipes. The sequence continues at coordinate 103,452 of BMAU01021177.1, read as the reverse complement.
GTCTTGACATCTTCCGTTAGACTCTACCCAGTGAGAGGATCACGTGGTGGTACATGGCGATTTTTTCAACTCACGACATGTGCAATTTTTCTAATATATTACTGTCTATCAGAATGGATATATTTTTCTTTTTTTGTTATTATTTTTAATTACTTTTACATGACTATAAATAATTTTCAATCAGTTTTTATTAAAGTTAGTAACAATTCTAGTGATAAAAATGTATTGTTGTGCTTGATTTAACCCCACACATCTTATTTGAGCCATACTCAATTCCATGAGCGATAAGGATATTTAAAACAGTCCTTAAGGTAATAAACTTTAAAAAAAAATACGTACCTGTCTGTCAGACGAATGCTCTTCAGTGCGGAAAATAAATTGATGTTCCGGCCAGAGGGTTAAATACCGTTTTATTCATCACATTTATCAAAGTCGGGCAATAAGCTAGCATTAAATATTCCACATAATAATTATCTACTGTCAGTATATGTTTTGTAGCTAAACTCCTCATTCACTAGGCTGTGAACCAAAACTAAATCCAATGTGTGGGCTATATAATAACCTATTTTTACGAAAACAATTAATTACATATTATTGATTAATTATAGATTTCATTGTATATAATCATATAATAATGTAAAAAAATATGTGCTGTTTAAACACAAAAGTCTCTTACTGATCTTGGGGAAAAATGTCTTTTTATTAAAACGATGGATGGTTGCAAAAATACATTATCGATCTTTACTTAAAAACATAAATAAATGCATTCTTCATTATCTTCCACAGAGAACGAAGTCGCATATTCTCTTCGTCTCCCAACCAGGGCGAGGAATCTCCTCCTCTGACATGCGGTCCAGCCATCACACATTCCAGTCAGCTGGACTTCACCCAGTTCACGGAACTCTTCCGGTCCTTCTTGGTCCGGTCCAGGAAAGACCTACGAACCTTGTTCGAACAGGTGGCCGTGTCTTCCAAAGGACTTTCCGAAAACCACAACGCGGAGTGTGCGGAATCAGACAAGATGGCTGCATCTTCCAAAAAAGTACTTGGTGCGTGGCAGTTTGCTTTTGTGTTCTGCTTTCATTAGAAGTATTCATTATTGCTTATAATGATTATTCCGTTAACTTTTATGGACAGGTCTGCTAACGAGAAACACTCCCTACGACTACATGGACAATACACAGCATAAAAAGATCTGCGACGCCCTGGCGGCCGCGAGTATAGTCACCAACTGCGCAGGCGTAGATACCTCAAAGACCCTGGTGCTGGGAGTGGAAGAATTCCAGAGGTTTCTGAGCGAGCAGCAGGGCGAGCAGAAAACGGAGCATGAAGTGATTTCTCTTATACGCGTGAGTATCTTTGCTGGATTTGATTCGGACAGCTTTCTTAATAATTTGAGATTATCCCTTTTGATAATTCCGATGTCTGTATACTTTCAGCGACATGAACCCGATGCAGAACTGCGCGCGAAGTGTTGTCTGTCCTTTGAAGGATTCGCGAGATATCTCATGGACAAGTGCAATTACGTCTTTGTTCCGGAAACCCTTGGACCAGATCCAAACGTGAGTGTTGTAAAAGTATTATTGATAGTAACAAAAAAAAAATGATTAGATATTGGTCAATGTCACATAAATACTAGCGGTAAAATTACTCTTGATATGCTTCAAGATATATATGTGATTTCTTTTGCCTCAAGGAACAATAGTTATTATTCTTGCTATAAAAAGTTTAGGTTTCCATTGCATGGATAGTGATATGTCATTTTATTGAATCTCTTCTAGTCAAAGGCAGTTGTACACTTGTTGACTATAACTTATCAAAATTGATAGTACGAGGTACGTTCCGAAAGTAAGTTTCGTAATTTTTTTTAAAGAGAAAATAATACATCAGTTGAAACAAGCAATCACCATAACAAACCATATCCGTTGCTATTGCAGACCGGTGAGCCCGAGGACATTCGAGTACAAGTCACGAGGGCTGTTCACCGGTATAAATGAGTACGTGGGACTAGTATATCAAGGCCTACAAACGGTGTATGGTGAAGAGATAATTTTTGTCAAACGTTTGGAAGGTAGAATGGGACAATTTTGAATGAATCAACGAACGAAAACAACATTGCCAGAGAACAGAAAATGGTGTTAGCTGCATAACGATGTCAGAGTAATATCCACACTGTGTATTGGTTGTGCTCAAACCCATCACATGCATCATGATGTGCTCAGTTACTAAAAATGTGTCTTCAGGAATGGTACGAGTGAAACCTGACCCTGGACTACAAGAGTGAAAGAAAGGGAATTAGCCTCGGTGATGCGCTTGTTAGCCAAAATTGGCTCTTGCACCATAAAACCCTACATTCACTCACTCACTCAATGATGCGTTTCGCACAAGAGGGAAATGAGTTCTGATCAGAATCGTTCCAGGTGATGAGATATATGTCCATCACTTTACCTATGAAACCACGGCCTCCGCCTCAATAACATGGACGCATCCCATTCGCCATTAAGCAAAAAATTCTTCCAAAACAGAACTGAGATGGAACGAATTGTGTGACAGCTCCTTGCTTCACAGGGCACCTGAGTGGATTCTTCAATCTAGTTCATAATGTCATTATGTATATTTTTGCAATAACGATTCCACATGAAAAAAAATGACGAAAGTTACTTTTTCAACGTTCCTAGTATCCTTTTTTTGGAAAAGTATTGGATTTCATCTCGAAGAAAAAGCAATGCGACTTTAAGATCAACAATTCCATTGCATCAATGAATATGTCCAAATGATTGCGATCTATTTTATATGGAAATAACAATAGAAAATGTCTAATATCATCAATATATTAGGGTCACTCTAGAAGATCCAATAACTAGCCCTAGAGATTAGAACTAGAACCATTCGAGCCAGCTATTGACGTTACTATCTTTACGATAATATGTTCAAACCCCGAGTCTATTTTTTTTTATTAAAGACTAAAAAAAATTGTAAAATCAAGTATGAAAGGAAGCAAGATTCCCCCCTCCCCTTGATATCGTATTCGTTCTAGAAGTTTTCACGTGACTTAATGTGAAATTTGGAAAATGTAACATAAAATCCTTTGAAGTTCTTGTCACTTGACCGTGTCTGAGACTGATGAGTCCATTTTCAGTGTGTTTCTGTATAATTCTGGTATTATATTAACTCAACAGTTACAATCCAACAGCTCATTTGAAACCAAGCACCATTTTTTTATTCTTGTATGGGGAAGATGAACTGACATTCTTTGTTCTGTAGCATGTGCATCATGACTAAATTGTGTTTATATTATTGATTTTTATTGTCAAGCTCACTTTCTTAATGTAAATTTAGTTAACCAGAACATCCGTCTCTCAGACGGGAATGATTTGCTTTGATGCTTGTATATAACTCTGTGGTGTGATTTTGGGGGTGGGCTGTCTTGACATCTTCACTTGGACTATACCATAGTGAGAGGATCACGTGTGGTACTGGGCAGTTTTTTCCAACTCACGATAAGTGTGATTTTTCTTACCTATCACCGTCTATCAGATGGATATTCCTATTGTTGTTGTTTTTGTTTTGGTATTATTATTTTTATACATGAACATAAATAATTTCTAATAAGTTTTTATAAAAATACTAGTCACACTTCTTGTGATAAAAAATATATTAATACAGTGTGCCTCATAAAGACTTAAATATTAAAAATTCTACTCAATTCCATGAGCTATAAGAACATTTAAAACAGTCCTTAAGGTAATAAAATACAAAAAATTTGCGTATCCGTCTGTCAGACGGGTGTTTCTAAAAGCGGGAAAAAATTGATGCCCCGACCAGAGCGTTAATAGTGTAATTACGTTCACAAAATGGTTGAAAATTCATTCCGTTGTGTAATATCTTTTTTTCCCTTTTCCCCACAGGCCATGAATCAACCGCTTTCACATTATTTTATAGCTTCTTCTCATAATACGTACCTCACCGGACATCAGTTAAAGGGAGAATCATCTGTCGAACTTTACAGTCAGGTGAGTTTTTTCCCCATTTTCTCAATCCTTTATCACTTAAAGTTTTTAATTAATTACTTATTTTTAAGTTTTTTTCCTTTAACTCTTAATACAGGATGTTTATAAATGAATATATATAGGAGTTTTAACGCTTTATTTTATTCATTAAATTTAACTTATTGGTACAACTCATACATCGAATTGCTGACATGTGTGCGCATGTGCGCAAAACGTATGTAAAATTACCCCCCTTCCCCACCGATCAGCGTGCTAGTAGAAAAATGGCGATTAGTGAACAGAAGTAGTTTTGTGTTCCCAGTTTGAAAAGACAGAATTTGCTATTACTGTGCCACGAGCATTCCGGTGGACACCTCAGAGGACATGTGGACACTCAAAATGCGCTCATCTGGAACTTAGAAAATCCTCAAGAGGTGCTAGAATCGCTACTAGACTCACCTAAATTGAATATTTTTTTTGCCTTATCTCGGTGGAAAGTTTCCTTTCGTTTTCGGAGAACCATCTTGTTTCTGCCTATCCTGATGCTCAACAACTATGACTATTACCTCAATTTTAAGAAAGTGTATCAGATAACTTCATTTGGCAGCAAGATGGAGCACTGCCTCAATGGTATCTCTCAGTACGCAATTGATTGAACATCACTGTACTCGACCAATGAATTTTCCGCAAAGGGCCTCACGATAAAGCTTGTTTTGTATAGCCTTCACGTTCACCCGTTTTGACGCCATGTGATTCTTATCTGTGTGGGCTCATTAAAAATTGTTTGCTCGTGCCTCCACTACCAGCTGATCTTCCAGATTTAAGGCACAGGATTGAGGTAGCTGTAGCAAGAATCACCTTAGACACACTGAACAAAGTTTGGAATGAACTCGCCTATCGACTTGATGTGTTCCGTGTGACGAATGGGGCTCACATTGAACATTTGTATGCTTGTAGGTAAAACTGTTTCAGTTACTCTTTCATTCGATGTATGAATTGTACTTGTAAGTTATATTTAATTAATACTACAAAGCGTTAAAACTCCGATATTCATTTAGAAACATCCGGTATTATTGTTTTTACCACCTAAATAAATATGTGTGTCCACAGTCGGCACCTGAAGAGTCGTTGTTGGGAACTCGTGGTCGGCTTTGTCGAACTGTGAGTTAAAGTCCTGAGGGGTACTGAGGACTCACCGTGTTGAAGGGCGACGAATGCATGTGAAATATGTCATGGCTCAATGTCCTCACGCTGACAATACATGGAAATTTGGAGTGTGCGGTGCCAGCTAATGTGTCATCCTCGTTACTTAACAGTGATTAAATTACTGAAGTCCATATTCAATATCACTCGTGTAGCTCCAACGTGTGGTGTAGTTAAAAACTGGAATCAAATCGAGTAAATTGATTCGAAGCTATTCCCCTGTATATTTGGTGTCACTGAATATCCGCTGAGTCGTTAAAGATAAATAACGGTAGCGTGATATTGCTTAATTTAAACATTTAGTTTATTTACAGCTATTATTTACAGGCCATACATTGAAATTATTAAATCTATTAAAAGATTATTAGAGTTCAAATGATGTGGTTTGTGAGGGAGGAGTAATCTTTTGGGGTCCACTCGCAACGGAGGTTGTCAGAGCATCTCTCGTTCTCTCTCTCTCCTTTGGGGATCAGCGGTCGGCCTCTTTAGTTTCCAATTACATCCTGCTAGTCGGAAAAAGGGCCCCTCGTGGTGTCAAAGGTTGCCGGGGCGATCCAAGGCGTTACCACGCAATAACTTTAAAGCAGGTGCAAAACGCACGTGGGATGATCCACAAAGATGCCGATTCACAGCTGTGTGATGTGAATCGTTCCACCTTCATGTATGGATACCCTCTGCTCGAATGAATGGCTCACAATGTCCATGCATTGGTCTTATGTGTGTGATTAGGAAGAGGGGGTGCCGCCTCAGGTGTCGTCCTCGTTACTTGGCGAGGTTCAAAATTATGAGGTCCATCACCTCGTGTTTCTTTATAGGATAGTCACTCACCCCCTATTAATTTTTCAGTGTTTGAAGCAGAACGAAACCTTCAGTTTTAGTAAAAGGTGGCTTGTAAGTAAATTATTATCTTTATGGCCTTCAAAGATCTATTCTCAATTGAACCGAACACTGTCATGCTGAATATTGGAATGAATCTGTGCATCATATTCTGTTTCACTTTAATGTACAGAGAGTTGGAAAGTTTGTGAAGTGAATCCTTAAAGAATCTTCATCACATATTTTTAAAATTACAAGGTGTATCCGCGCAATGGCTCAATGCCAATAAGAATTTTTAAAAAGTACCATGAAATATACCAACATTGTTTCCAACAATTCAGAAATAGAGAATTTCGGCACTGATGAAAATCAACGAAATTATTTGGATTATGCTAAAGTTAAAATGTATATATACAATTTAATTTTTTACTTAGTTTTTTTATATTATTTATAGAAGACACTGAGACTAATGAAATTTTGTACTGACCGAATTTCTCCTCCAATTTATTTTCATTTTGCATTTTAAATTATTTAAAAACATCAAGGAATTCGTTCAGGCGGCTCTTAAACAATCTGCTGTAGCAGTCATTAAGACACATATCTTCTAAATATACACGCGGCATGAAAGCCGCGATTACAAGAATAAGGTCACAGCTGTTGTGATATAACTTCATTAACTTAAATAAGTGGGGCCTACCTACATACTTTTGTGGAAAAATGTAGCTTTCACCCATTTGGTTCCTTGCTACATACAATGCATACTGCACACTCCTTCATTCCCTTGAGGACGATGATCCGTTCCCCCCGTTTCTGAAAGCGATGAAAAACACAGTAAACTGCCAAACTACTGCTTGTCAAACCCACCTCGACGCTCGCATTTCTCACTGAACTTTCCAGGAAGGATTTTGGCAACAGCGCAGAATTTTTGGGGCGCAATCACCTCTTGCATCACTTGCACACCTTCGCTTCCTGATATTCAAATGGGATGCATCTCGGAAGATTTTTTTGATTTCGAGATGCTTTTAAAATCAGATTTTTTTACTCTGTGTGAATGCATCTTGTGCTTGAAGGATAATAACACTTGGAATATTTTGATAAATGTGTGTAAACCAAGAAGAAACTAAGAGCTGTATGTGATGTTCCAACAACCAGCCCTTGTTCAAACCTTTCTTTCCCTTTTTAAAACGACTTGGATTTTAGAAAGACATGGAAGTTAGAAATGAATGCAATCTTCATAAGTAAACAGTGAAAAATGATATCTTCAAAACCTCATTAATCATTACACAGAAAGTAGTTGCCAAGGGTGTTTAATGGTCTTTTTTTAAAGTATGAATCCCATGATGACACGTTAAAAGCATCCGGATAAAATTGAAATTACACGGAAGTTTTTTGGTAAATATACATAGTCCTTATCTGATTTCTTGTCAGCTGATATGAAATCCTTGTCAAGTCATTTCTGCCTACCTTGAGGATGATTTATTTTTTTTACATGAATGAAAAGAAAACTTGTGTTGGGTCAAGTTTGCTAGAAAAGAGGTAGAACCTGAGAAATTTCGGAAATGGGGGTGCGCTTTGTGGTAGTAGCAATTTAAGTGGTCATGATTCGCTAAGTCGTGCTCGGCGTTTCATCTGCTAAGTCTCGGGCTCCAATCCTCGTGTCTTTAAAAACCTGACGCATAGAAAGGTTAATGCACGTTAAATCTATTGAGACATAAAGTCTCTCATATTGGCATTTGGCGAGAGGAGAGACAACTCAGGTGACTTATTCGTCGTTTCACTGAGGAAAGTCGCCAATAGTGCCAATAGCCTGTCGCCTGGTGCCAATATATCCTCATAGTGCAACGTTTATAAACATTTAATCAATCAAACAACGATAATTTTCCTTTACCTAATTATGCTCAAGTAAAAAGTATTATTTTTCTTATTTAAAAGCGCCTTAGAGAACATAATTAACACAAAACGTGTGCTATGGACTTGATTCACGTGATAGTTATGAGGTCCACAACAATAACAATTAAACACGCATACTACCCTTGATCTATTTACAATATCAGCTACAATAATTAGCCATACCAGAGGTCACCAAAGTGGTGGTCCACCAGAAAATTTCACTGGTCCCCAGAAAAATGCGGAATATACTCACTCATTACGTTAAGTTATGTTGTAAGATGCATTGATTGTGTTCTTGGATCACAATAATTTTTTATAAATATATTTAAAACTTAAAAAATTCTATTAGTGGTCCGCGGGATTTTAATTATAAATTTACTGGTCCGTGAGGTCAAAAAGTATGGCGACGGTTGAGCTAGAGCACTTATTTTGTGAATATAACTATGTCGTTCCGACGTCAGATGAATCGATTGTTTAATGACACCTATTTTGAAGCCACACTAGAAATACTGACAGTTGACTTCGTAATTCAAAACTACAGTTAGGATGACACTTTAGCTAGAAACCAACATCCCAAACTTTCACACCTGTGACCCTCTACAGATTTTTAGTACATTAACTCTGGTAACTGATGGACTATTTTAGTGGTACTACGATTCGAACGCGTGATTTGTCATTAGGGGAATCGACCTCAATAAGCAACTATAAATTAAGTTGCGATATAAATTAAAAACTAGCCTGTATTGAGAGAGATCAGTTTTTAAATTTTAAATATTTAACTTAATCTAGATTACTTGTATAATTGACATTCACGTGTATAACACGCATTTCTGCTTTTAATTTTTTTTCATAAAAAAAGCATTCCTTATATTGCATTAAATATTTTTTCTGCAGAAATGAGCTATTTCATTTACAATATAATATGCTATAGTGTCCATGCTATTCTGAATTCGACTGACCAAGTAAATCTATAACCTATGTCTGAAACTTGTTGATTTATCTTTAATATGAACAACTATCTTTGATAACAAATAACATTTAGTGGTTTTAAAAACACAAATTTAACTCAATTATCAAAAAAATCTAACTACCTTTATTATCAACTGACCTCTGCGTCAGTGGTTGTGTCTGAAAAGTAATTCTTCTTTTGCTAGATGTACCCTCGAGCGTCTCTACTTCTCATTCACTGCAGACAAAATATATTTGTGATGACATAAATTACCTCCTTTGTTTTCATAGCATAAACAAGGTAGCTTCAATATAATATACGTGATAACTCTACGTAGTATAGAATGTATGCAGTTGTATTTTACAAAAACCAACGCTTGGAATAAAATGATCTAAATTAAAGAGTCTCAAACCTTCATGTGTCGTATTACTGGCGAATAGTGTTTTTCTCAAATGTTGTCATCATCAGGCAAGAACGCCTCTCTGCTGAAATCCCATCAACCTGCTCTAGAATATCGATTGATCAAATTGAACGGATCTGATTAATTTCAGCATATTTGGATAATCAATTTCGAAAATGTTTTTTCTCCTCCAGGTGCTTCTCACGGGATGCCGATGCGTCGAACTGGATTGTTGGGATGGAGATGACGGTATGCCAGTCATTTACCACGGGCACACCCTCACCACCAAAATACCCTTCAAGGTAAGGGACATTAATTATTCAAAGCAAACACGGAACCTATACGTGACAGAGTTTGTGTGAATAGATAATCCTTATATCCATGATTTTTCTTTTAATTATTGACACTAATTAAGGTAACCTTAATTTGTGTTTAATGTTTAAAAATATGTTCTGAAATTTATAATTCAACATGAAACGTGTTTGTGAGAGTATAATTTTATCCATCCTTTTAAAATATGTCAACTTCTATAGTTAAATACTGACGGATTTATTTTCTTATGATACTCCCATATTGTATTAAAGTTTATTTTTATTATAAATTTAGTTGTAGATTCATTTGCCCTTGATATAGATATAGAATATTATCGAATTTTTAATGTTTATTTTGAAGGAATTTTTAGATTTTATTTCGTCAGGTAAAACAGTTTTGTATTATTTCTGCAATTTTGTGCTATTGGCAGAAATTTAAAAGTTATCAGAAAACTTTTTTAAAAATTTTCCTCTGGTTTTATATTTTATTAAATTTTTATGAACGATATATTACAGTGGTTCTTAAACTGTAGTCCGCGGACAGAGGTTCACAGCGCTTTTCTAGAGGTTCCGCCGAGTCTCTCATGTAACATTGAGATTTCCCTCTTTTAGAGACTTTGAAAGGCCTCGTGAAAAAATTGAAAGATGTGAAATACTAGACTAGATTACTAAATGGAATAAAGAAACTTTACTAGAACTTGTATTTTGATGAAGAATATTAAGTCGGGAGGGATGTTCAACATCCTAGGGGTCCGAGATGTCACCTTGATACATAAAGGGGGACCGCGGAGATCGAAAGTTTAAAAACTGATGATATATTGTATTCCGTGAATAGAAATTAGATTCAATTTAAACAATTATGGATCTGCTTAAAAGTTCATTTCAGTAAAAAAAAACATTTCTTTGACTTGATTTAAACATTTTATTATTAAAATAGCACTGCTTATTTGCTTATATTTCCTTACTCAAATATCTGGGTAGTAATTTATACGTACTGCTAGTCAAGATATAGGGTTTTTTTTGGAGTATTACATGATTTAATAGTAAATATATAGCTTCAAAAATGCGCTTTGTCTGTGGTGTAATTATTAAGTAATTACTCGTTAAAAGTTGTTTAGTCTCATTATTGGTCTGAAAAATTTAAGGGCTCTGTCACTCGAGTCAACTCTTGTGCCGCACGCAATAGAAGAATCAGACAATAGAGAGTTAATTTTGAATAGCAATCACATAGGTCCTTCACACTTGGTCAACTGGCTCTTCCTGCTGTAAAGTTTTCGAAAACCACGTTCTCCTCCTTACTAGTTGATTTTTTAAAAGGATATTGTGGAAACTACGCTCTTCACACGCCGCTACATGTGTAGTGAAAATGAAGAAATGAAGAATGCTTCTTCGGACTTAATCAGTGTACCGATGAGATTGGTGAACTTCACTACTGCCTTTCCTTTTCAGTCAACTTTAAATCTACGGGAGGAAGGAATTTTCTGCTCACTTCACACCAGAGAAGTGATGAAAGTAAACGAGTTGACCGGCACAAAGTTGTCTCGTGTGAAACCGGCCTGAGTATTACTTGGACTTAGAAAGAGTGACCAACAATTATTTTTCTATCCTTTTTCAGAGTGTCGTGGATGCCATCAACCGCAGCGCTTTCGTCACCTCTTCATATCCCGTCATCTTATCCATCGAGAATCACTGTTCACTTCAGCAGCAGGCCAAAATGGCCCAAATCTTCACGGTAAGCCTTGATAAAAATTTACGATTTGATAATTACACAAGGTAAATTATAAGCATTCATCCTCAACAGAAAATGATACAGCATTCTAATTTCATTGTTGGGAATGCATACACTACTATGCATACAAATAAGAGATACAAAACAGAAGGATGTATCTCTTAGTTGTATATCTCTTATTTTACTATGAAAAGCAGTAGACTCATTTAATTTTGGAAATTTTTTTTTAAAAATTGGAACAGCTCGCAAACATTTTTACTTAAACTTCACGAAATGATCATTTTAAGAGTTTCACGATAAGAAGTGTTAATCGTGTAAACACACACGTTTTCAATCTTCGTAACTTAATATTTGTGAGTTATGTTGTTGTTGTTTTCTGATGCCACCTGTCTGACGTAGTCAGATCGAGGCCCACGAAACATCGTGGCATGGGCAAGAGGTACGCCTGTCGTTGGCCTTGAGCACCATACAGGTGACAGTGCGATTTTGTGAGTTATAATATGTCATAAAACTCTCCGTAGTACATGCAACTCAATCATGGGCTTCATAACCCAAAGGCAGTGACGTCTTTAGACTTCTTGAGGCCTTGGGCCCCATGAAAAAGTATTTTCTTGAGATCCATTTAAATAGACAATATATTGCATACGTTGTCAAATATTCGTACACAAATGGTAATATTTAGCAAATAAATGTGCATGAGTCTCAACTTCACAAATCAACGCGACTGAAGTAGAAATAATTGTGTATGGTGGTAGGTCTAGACCTGGACATGGATGGATATGACATAACAATGCCACTGTTGCAATTCGGTATAGAGTTCGACGAAAGGTTTATAGCTCGGCATACAGCTTGACCCAGGGTTTTCTTTTAACATGTATAAAAGTAACATTTGATGGTTTAAATAATTTGGATTATGATCTTACTAAGGTTGAGTCCAGAATAAGATGAGCTACACGACCAGGTCCTGGGCCCTGCCCCAGTTGTCCCAATAGGTCCTGCCAATAGTTTATGAATCTGTATTTCATGAGTATGTATTCCTGAATGAGTATGTATTATGAATGGTGTATTCCCTGCGTCTGTATTCCATCAATATTGATAAAAAGGTCGGTATATAAAGGCTGTGGTATATAAAGATGTTAAAATCCGTCAGCCTGTCAAATTCCAAGGTTGCGTACGTCATAAAAACGAGGTATCAATTTGAGAGGCTCTGTTGTGACTCAGATAGCGTTAGTTTTATGTAATTTTAATATATTTAAATGGATTGTTGCAAAAATTTCGGTAAACTGCACATTACAAATCATTTCGTCCCGAACTACTTGACGAAAGATTTGAAATGCAAACTTTAACCGAATATGACGAAAAAGTACTTCAGCAAGCGCAACTTCTGGAACATTGCAACTTAAAAATGAACTTTGATCGGAGGAATAATGGATTGTGCTTCATTCCAGAACACATTTGGTGAACGCCTCGTCACACGCTTTTTGTTCGAATCGGACTTTGGAGACGACCCTCAGCTTCCTTCCCCCAACCAACTGCAATACAGAGTCCTCATCAAGAACAAGAAGATGCGGGTGGCCATCACGCCAGCTTTGCCCACGAAGACGCGGGTAAGACACATTTTTGCTTTTCATAATATACTCCCTTGATTTATATAAACAAAAGCGCGCACATGTTTAAGTCATGCATTTGACTGCTATTAAGATCGTATGTACGGATTTGCGAAGAGTAGTGATGCTTGTTGCGACTTGTTAATACAAATCCCATGTATCGTCCTTTTACAGCAAGGAAAGTTGGGAGGTGGCCGGACCAACAGCATCATTTCCACGGCCAGCACGGGGTCATTCAATGATGAAGATGATGATGATTACGAGGAAGATGATGACGATGAGTACATCATAGATGGTAGGTCTTTATTCATGATTTATAACAGATTTGAAATCTTGTGTTACCGATAATTTGCAACTCATTCTGTAAATTATGTATCAGGGCTAATAATAAATTAAATTCTGTATGGCGTTTTTGTCAAGAATCACTTGTACGAAATGGGAGTTTTTTAAGTGACGCCGGCGTATATATAGGTTTCGCTGAACCGGTCCCTTAATGCCCCGGACGTGTATATACGTCTTTTCGAAAAGCGTTCCTTTTCTTCACGCTACTATCAGTAAAATTATTTCGAAGGATTTGAGAAATGCACTAAAATGATCTTGACAGTGCTTGCGAAGGATTTACTTCTTCAGAGAAAAATGTATTTATTTATGCATTTTATTCTTTGCCTAATATACCACAGACGTGCACCTATGTGATAAAAGGTGGCACTGGGGAACGAACCCGTTAACTTTTAATTGGACGAAGGGGGTTAAAGTTCTAATTGTTTGAAGAAAATCAAAAAATTGAATTCCAAATGAGAGAATGGAAAAGAGATTTTTGGTGAAAGAATTAATTATTTCTGACTAAATATTAACGAAGTTTTACGTATTATATCTGACAATATTAGTCTACAATCAGTGATTTTTCTCAATGGATTTCTAATTAATCACACGTGCGAAAATTGCGAAGTACTTCAAAGCACAATTGCAGAATTTGCTTCAGAAGAATCGAAAGGTAGAAACTTGACTTCGCCTTACGTAAAACATTGAGCGGGGAAATGTTATTTTTTTAAATCCAATTTTCTTCAAATGTAGGTCGAGGTATAAGTAGAAATTTGATGAATTAAATATTATTGTTTGAAGGGGATTTTGGCTTTCTTGGTTTAGTCGACTTCTAAAAACACGAAAAGTAAATTTTGTGAAACATTTATAGAAATAAAGGGAAATATAATTGATTTAAAAGGTAACATTTGTGGTATATGAAATGCTTTTATGGCTGTGTTTTCATCTGGTGTTACAGAACAAACCCAAACTTGGAACTTATTTGCAGGTAGAAAAAAAATGTTCCAATATATATATATATATATATATATATATATATATATATATATATCAGTGGCGCACACAAGGGGGACCTGGGGGTCCGAAACCGCTCCCCAAAAGCCCTTGATTTTTTCCGATTGATTATAATTCTATGTATATAGTACGTAAAATTTAATTAAGTATTTGTTATTAATGATTAATTTTATTAATTAGTGCTAATTATTTGTTGAATAATTAGTTTTTTACTGTGTTGTTCCCGAAAATCGACAAAATCAAAAGGAGCATGATACAAGAATGGTGAACTTTCGACCCCAGACACCCCCTTGAAAAATCCCTGTGTGCGCTACTGATATATATATATAGGAGAAAAGTGACTCAATTACACTCTTTCATCACGAAATCTCTGGGATTATTAGACCTACAATCTTTAAATTTGGCAGGATTATTCATTTTAATATGTAGAGATATGTTAAGAACATGTTTTTCGGAAATCGACTTCCAAGGGTGCGAGGATGTTACTGACAAATATTTTCGTTTTTTAACTATAAAACTTACAGGTTTGAAATTCGGTAAACATGTTGTTGAGAAGAGATCGACTAAGATGGGGATCGGTTTTGTGGGAATCGACTCCCCCAGCAATGGGGACTGTGGTAGAAGCCCGGAATTACGGGGGGCGTTATAGATAAGTAAACTTCCATTTTAAATATTCCATTTTGAAATAAAGTGATTGCTAAAAATTATTTTTCCCATGCAATCGAATTCTTAATGCTAGCACTTAGATAGCAATAACCAAAGAAAGAAGTTATAGTCTTACAGTATCATGAAATACCCAATAGGGGGTAACGGCTTGTATTAATATAAGCTCATCTGATTGTAACACATAACCCGGTGTACCTTAACTGCGTCTTTAAAATTTAGCAGTATTTCCTAAATGCGCTATTTTTTCCTTTGACGTGAAGTGAAAAGTCTATTTAATATTAATGTAGGTCAGCATGGTGGCTTAGAGGTAGCGTCTCCGCTTCGTAAGCTTAAGGTTCCAGATTCGAAATCTTTCTGGAGTCGATAGATGTTTTGGATGCGAAAAGCATAGTCACGATATGATATGATTATGTGAAAGATCTCTTGATTTTTTGGTACTCTCGGCAAAATTAAATCATGGGAATGTTTAGTATCCGACAAGAATTTGAATTAAAATTAAAGCTTCAAAATTTGTTAGAGAGAGCCGAAACTAGCTGGTGCCACCGTGAAATGGCTTTCCCATTGGGGGACTTGCCGTGTCTGCAAAGGCCCAGTTGCCAATATGCAGCCCAATTGATTTGTAGAAAGCCTATCTCATACACATAAAAAAAGTACTGATTATAACAAAAATGAGTAATTTAATAAAACGAGATACTCTTTACATAATAATTACTCTTTACATAAAAGTTATTACTGCATTTTTTTTTAAAAACCCTGCCAATTAAGGTTTTATTTTGAGACATTTGGCGAAGCTAACCTTAATACTCGTAGACTATGAATGTGTTTGAATTGTTGCAGAGAACTTTCCTGAGGTGGAGCAGGAGGACCGGCAGAGCTCGGGCACCGTTAGCAAGAGCGTCTCCCTCACCGTTCGCACCGAGTCCTTGTCCAGTCAGGAGGAGTCTTACCGAGACAAGGCGGCCTGCGCACAAAGCAAGCTCCCCACGGCCCCTTCCGAGGCGGAGGAGGAGAAGGCCAAAAAGTCCAGCAGCCAGATAGCACCGGAGCTCTCCGATTTGGTGGTCTATTGTCAAGCCATCAAATTTCGAGGTGAGATGTCTACAGCAGATAGGATCCTTTGACAGATTCATACGTGGAATTCATATCCTTAATATATAATATAAAAATCTGATGGAGACAATATTTCTTCATTTTTGACTAAAAAACTTATTACAATTATTTTTCTTATTCATTTTATTGTGTGCCTTAGAAATGCAGACTTCGGTTTGGAAAGAATCGTATGTTTTGATACTTCCGAATATCAAGAAAAGGAAAGCTATGGACGCATAGGAAGAAATGTATCAAATTCAATATTTTTTTAATTTTTATTCATAACATTTTAATTTGTATAGCCTCTAGCATAAGGGTACTCAACCGCTTTTTCTGCTGGGCCGCATACAGATGTCAGCTATTTCACGCGGGCCGCATCATGAGGATAAAGAGGAAAGGGGGTTAAAATGTGGAAAATGTATCAAAATATTTTAACTCTTGCTTTGCTTTTTTTTATTATAATTTTTTATATTTTTCATTTTTGTCACTAGCGCTGAATTAGAAGCATTTAATAAACATTCATTCGCAATTTCTGCATCAGTAAACGGTTTAATATGATTGCCAATTATATAACAAACTTCATACTTTGCAACACTTTGTTGATGTTGCAAAGATTATTCAAGAAATCCTACTTATTACATCTTGAAAGAGATCTTCGAGGAAAAATGTCATTGAATGATTCCTGTTTATTGGTATTTTATAAATACCGCACTTTCGTGACAAATCAAACAATTACAGATCCATATTTGTTTCTCACCACAAAAAAGTCAATCGCCCAATCGTCTCGAAACGATCTATTTTCTTCCAATATTTTTCGCTTGCAAGATATGAAAGATAGTTAAAAATTAGTTCCACCCATACAACTGTCACTACTCCACTGTTGTCTGTTATCACTCACTGTAACCGTTACAAATAAAAAAGAATATCAATTCGCACTCGTACGACATCAACAGCAAAAAACAAAATTGATATATTTAATTTCTTGACACCCAATTTTTAATATATTGTTCTTAAATAAGTTAATTTTCAGAGCAATGGGCACTGACCGGGCCACTTAAAAAGGCCGCGGGTGGAGTATCGCTGCTCTCGAGCATAGGTTCCCACAGGGTTTCTTACTGGACCCTTGGGGTCATTGTGACTGCTAAGGGGTGGAGGGGGGAATGGATTAAAAGTTAGAAAATATAAATTACTATTAGGATGCGAGAACAACGCTAGGGTGTTCGCGTAAACTTTAATATAAATAAAATATTTGTTACCCCCATTTTCATTATTATTAAAGTTTCATTAAATGTGTAATGATTTTTGCGTGTGTGAAAATTTAGACAAAAATTAAAAATTTTGGATCAAAATTTTTTAAATAGATACATAAATAAATGTAAAAGTAATGATAAGCGTCACATGGTGGAAGTCAAGTCGTTCGCGGGGGGGGCGACAACTGTGCCAGCTTAAAAAGGAACGAAATACCACCGCTACATGCGACATGTTGTTTAAAATGTGGCAGTATAAAAGAGTCATATATCTAATATGATCAGTTTTATTTTATTCATGATCCTGAGATGTGAAGTGAATGCAACGAATTTTTCTAAGGCTTGAACAGGTATTATCCTTTGTTTAGTACGAAGATAACCATCTCATTGGTTCACCCAAAAAAACAACAACAAATTCTATGATTTAATGCAAAAAAGCTTATGAGTTGAATAAATACTACTTCGGATATCACAATGTTTTATCTACTGTAAAATCTGGCGAATAGCGCCGTGTAATGCGCATCTGTATTTTCAAGCTGCAGTTCCTGATTTTCAGATATATTCGCCATATAACGCGCACCCCCTTTTTACGAAGAATCCTGAAAAGTATGGGTGCGATGCCAACTACTACTAGTTTAATTCCAACTACTTAAGAAGAAAACAGTACACTTTTAGAACTACAGCCCTTTAAAATTATAAGGAATATAGTTTCATTTAAATAAACGTGTTTCTATATATATTAGAAATGTAATTTTTTCAATTCCTACTATTAGCTCGCACTCTCCATTTATTTATTTATCATGGTGGAATTTTCAATCCTTAATAAAATACATTTTAAAGCGCTCAACTGAGCTGAAATTTTATATACAGAATTATTTTTGATGACATTACAATAATTTAATCATAATTAATAAAAATCGATTAAAATATTTTTATTTCTCACGTTTTAAAGCATTCAGTTGAACTGAAATTTTATAGACACGATTGTTTTGGATGAAAATACGATACTTTAATGATAATGAATAAAAATTAATTACCGCTTAATGTTGTGATTCTGTTCTATGCATATACATATTTATATTAATTGTAACTATTTAATAAAAAGTAGCTAAAATAAAAAATTTTCTTTGTTGATCTAAGTAGGGGAATTGACTTTAAAAAAAATTTCCTATATTACTTGTTTTATGCTCTTTTCTCTTTTTTTATTTCTCCTTTATTTTTCTCTCTTTTTCATACCCAGCGTATAACGTGCACCCATAAATTTCGATCTAACTGTTAAAAGTGCGCGTTATACACCGGATTTTACGGTATACTTCATTTTTACATCACTATTTACCATTTAAGACAAGTGAAATTTATAATTTTTTCATTACGCTTTAATAAAAAGTTATTTCACATGAGCCAAGAGTTTCGTATATAAAGGGTCCATGGGCATCGTAAGTTTGGGAACCACTGCTCTAGATTATGGTGTTTGTATAATATTGGAAATTCTATTAGTGAAAAATGAAAAAGGCATCTTCTAAATTGTGATCTGAATTTGTTACTGTGTCGGATAGCAATCGCTTTCCCGCATAAATTATAGAAGAAGAAGTGTTATCAATAGATTTATGTCTGTGTGTGTCACATACGCTTTGTTTAAGTTCAGAAAAAGTTAAACAACGCCTTTTTAACCTTTCAAAATGTCGCCTAAGGCGTCAAGGACAAGATGAAACGCGTTTGGCACGAATTTACATTTTATGACACTATACTGTGATATAAGGAAGTCATGAATAAGAAATACAGAACGTATTCTGGATGGGTTTTTTTGTTGTAATACATCAATTCTTATAAATGTATATGTAACAACAAAAATAATAAAGAAATAGTTATTTGAATATTTAGAATGCATACATTTCTTACTGGGATGAAGAATTTAAAAATGGAACACAGCAAAGGAAAAAGCTAGTAAAAAATCCAGCATCCGATTTTTCTGTTGCACTTTTTTGCAGCTATCAGTCTTCTTTAATATGTTTTTTGTACAACCTGTGACTCAAGTGTTGAAAGACATCGGATATAAATTGGGGACCATTATTACTAATTAAAGAAATAGGAGATCCATATCGCGAAATATCACTTTCGGAAAGGGCATTAGCTATGGCATGGGTCGAAGCTTTTCGTAAAGGTATAAGCTCATTCCACTTAGTTCGGCAATTGTAAAACTGGCGCCTCTGTGACTGCTCGTTTTACTTTACTAAAAGAATCCTGTGCTTCCCCGTCGACCAATTAAATGTTGCCCCTTTCAGCCCTTTTCTTTATTTTCTTCATGTACCTCGTCCCACCTCTACCGGAATGGAGAGATTTAACTGTTTCACGAGATAATCATGAATTTCCATGAAACAGTTTTAACAGTTTAACAATTAATCTAAACAATTGCTATTTTTACAACGGACATAAACATCACCGGATTTATCATCACCGGGCTTATAAGGGTTCTAAAGAAGACTGTGCGCAAAGAGAGAGAGAGAATCCTGTTTTAGCAAGATTCTTTTTTTCCCACTCACCTAGCTTTGTATGGGATAGATCCATCTCGGCCGGCTCTTCCACTATTGGTAACTGTTTAATTTGGTCATCTTGAATGATCAAATATTTCTTATCGAAATCTAAAGTTAATTTAGACTCCCTCATAAAATCAATGCCTAAAATGCATTGGTACTGCATATTGTTAAGAATATGAAACTCCCAAAATGTTTGGAAATCTCGGAGTGAGTGAGTGAATATGGGGTTTATTGGCGCAAGGGCCAATTTTGGCCAAGCTGCGCCAAACACTGGTTAAAATAAAAGTCGTATAATTTTAAAAATATATATGTTTAAAAGTATATGTACACACATATATGCATGCTTGCAAGCATGCATGCATACATATAATATAGTAAAAATCCAAAGAAATACACAAATCAAATCATATGTAAAAATCCAATAAAATTTGGTGGGGAATTCCCCACCAAGTCAGACCATATCTTATAATAAAAGCATTGAAAAATACAAATGTTAGTTGAAAATAAGGTTAGACAAGACATGGTATAAAAAATTATTCTCTATAGTTCCTGTATCGGGATGGAGTTAATGCGCGTAAATATCCTTTAGGAAGAATGGAAGGATCTTCGTCAATGGGGAATTTATTCGGCGATCTTGCTCAAGTTCCTCCTCCTCCACGTCGTAAGTTATCATATCCTCTTCATCAGTTGTTATTTCTGTAGGTGTTGCATTTCTAGATCTATGTGGAACCCTTTTTATTTCAATATCTAGTTTCTATACTTTTGGGCGCTTTCTTCTATTTCTTGACTTTCGTTTTACAAATTGTTGGGCTTCAGCTGCATTAGAATGTTCACTATTGGATTCATTATGGACAGACTCAGGTAAGTTTTCAGTTGAAACCGAATTAAGTTTAGCAGGAGTTGTATGAGAACGGGTTTCAGTTTCTAAAGGTGAAACTAAAGTATTCAGGTTATTGCCAGGGGAAGTAGTTGTAGTAGTAGTAGTAGGAATGGGTATTTATAATAAAGACTCACTTTGTATTGTTGGTAGTATACCAGATGGGGAAGGAAGTAGATTGTCTTGAGTAGATGAAGATGACGTGGAGAAGGTAGAAACTGAAGACGAGGTACTAGGCAATGGATTTGTAGAAGATATGGGTGTTAGGCATTGTAAAGGTGGACAGATTATGTTTGATAGATTTGGATCTGTTTGGGTAGCTGTGGATATAGTTGAAGGTCTAGCAGCCTGAGCATACGTTTGGGTTAACTGAGGAACCATTAATCTGCGTGCTTCAAAATAAGATATGTTATTATATTGGTTTTAATTTCTTGGATCTACTTTTCTAATTTCCATTTTTGGCATAATTTTGAATCTGAAGGATGAGACTGCGTACAATTAACACATTTTGGCTCTAGAGTACAATCCGTGGAAGAATGCCCAACGGAAGCACATCTAGAGCATGTTAATTGGCCGCGGCAGGAAGTTTGGGAGTGACCGAACCTCTGTCATTTGAAACAGCGCAGAGGGTTCGGTATATAAGGACGGTTTTTACAATTCAGATATCCAGCTTTTATTGTGTTTGGTAGTTTGGGGTTATTAAATGTTTTGTGGGAACAATTGTAGAGTCTTTTTTTATTGTGATTCTCCTGACCTGAGTGACACCCTGATCAGAGAATCCCTCAAGGATTTCTGCATCAGAGGTGGTCAAAAGGTCAGATTCAGAAAAAACGCCGCGAGACGAATTCAGTGATTTATGTGGAGTTATATTAGCGGGAGAGTCGATGAAAGATTTGGCAAGTAGAAATGACTTAGTTTGAACTGCAGAACTAGTTTCAATGAGAAGATGACCAGATCGTAATTTCTTAACTGATTTTGGTTCACCACCTATGCTTATGAGAGCTTTATGTATAGCAAAAGGTGATGTAGTGGACATTTCATTCTTATTTAACGATATCAATAAAAATCTTGTATTAGTCGCAATATTGTCAACATTAGGTTTTGGTAACACGAGTTCGTTATCAGGGCATGGATTTAAAGAATTCATGGGCTGAGCATCATGTATTTGATAGGGTGGGTTGGGGGGTTTATAAAATGCGTTTTGAGTTTTTTTATTATTTTGACGTATTTTGATTTTTTTTTTAGAAAGGAGGAGGAGAATTCCTTTTGATTTTCAGAGGACCAGTTTGGCAGGGCTTGCCCTAGATTCAGCAACCAGTAGTGGCCTCGGGAGAGCCCCCCGCTGTGCAATGCAGGACCCCATCCAGGCACCACCTGGAACTACAAGACAGGCGGAATTATACACCAGCTGATAGAGCAGCCAGGTCATGCTGGTTAGGCTGTCCCGGGCTCATGTACTATCTGGCGGCCTGAGATGCAAAACTCAGCTTTTCTCCTGTACCCTCTACATGGCCGCTTCCTCCAAGACCCCACCTCACTAGTCCAAAGGTCCTCAAAAGTTCAAAACCCCGCTCCAAGTGCCAGTTTTTCCAGGGAGCAGTCCGTTGTGTCATCATACCAATAGTGAAAACCCATCAGACACAACTTCATTCAACTCAGTCCTGGTCTGCCACAGGACTTCGTGGCAGAAAAATAAAGATAATAAGTTGAACACAAACAAATCAATAATCGAACATAAAAGAAGCAACAAAATCAAAATATGTAAAGAAATTTAAAAAAATCTAATTAAAAGAACATAATAGAAAATGCAAACCATAATACGGCAGTAAATAAAATATCAATTTTTTTACTAGAAAAAAATTAAGTTGGGACAATGTTCATGGTCCAATGTAGGTCTGTGGTCTGGACGTGAAAAGAAGAAAAGGGAAATTTGAATGGCAAGAAAGAGGTCCGAAAATAGAGAAGGATCACTAGGGTTCCCCGGGTTCGTGAAGCCCGTGTTTACCAAAGACAGTAAACCCCTAGGGAAAAGGAAAAGATCACTAGGGCACCTCGGGAGCGTGAAACCCGTACTCACCTAAAGAAGGTGAGCCCCCTGAGGGGTTGGAAATCTCGGATCCGAATCTGCAATTCAACCCGATATAAGTGTGACAACACGGGGCTCCTCGGGCCATCACTACTCTTTTAGTCTTTTGACGCGGCTGATATGAAAAGTACCTGCGGTAGACCTCTTCGGATATAAAGGATCTCTCCGCCCCGTTGTTCGAAATCCGATGTCACTGCAAAAAGTAATGGTTTTTGCCGATTAAACTAAATTTCACGCGGTTCAAATTGCTCCAATGCTAATTGAATATGTGAACTGAATTGGCCGACAAGATCAAAATAGTCTGGGAATGCATTTAAATTACCCGGATCCATTTGTTCCATGAAAAATGCAGTAACAAAATCAGAAAACTTGGGAAAACTTGCGTTAATCTTTAGTATTCTCTGACACAAAAATAAAGGATATCCACTTGTAAGTTTTAATAGCAAAGGGATGTATCACTGTATTTACGTTTGTTATCTTTAAGGTTCAGGACTGCTATTGGTGAATATGATGGATTGACAAACATAACCAGCTTTTACGTCTTCCATTCCCAATTTAATTTCAGAAAATGCCAATGCGTTAACTCAATCACAATCAGTGAAGTTATTGATGTTGCGACATACAGGTACTCCACCGGCTTTGCGACGTGATGATGATACCACCATCGATAACGCAGTTACATTTTGCATGCATTTAGCAGTAAAACAATGTGATCTCGCTGTCTGGTCAAAACCGGGCACATTTACTAATCTTCCACCCAAGTATTCCTGATTGCCAAATAATCCGATGGGTTTATGAGGAAATCAGTACTGATGAGCTCTGAGTGTGCGACCAAACTTTGTGCATTAATGGCGGTGATAAGAATAAGGCAACGTTGATAGGAAACACTATCAGAAACACTTTCTTACTTTGGCGACTAGTCCGGCAGCAAAAGGCGATGGAGCAATCTCTGGTCTCAACCCGTACCTCTCTAACTGTAGGAATCTCCTGATAAAACCCATGATAAAACTTGAAATCATTCCGGGTATTGGTCATATGCTGGCAAACTAACGATATAAAGCAACTAAAAAGCACTTGAACTAGATGATTTTGCAGGAATTTATGAATTTGGTACACGATTTAGTCGGGCGTGCTTCCGTGTAATTTGTGGATCTTGATGCCCAGTGCAAACCGTACTCGAATGAAAATTTCACAGGAATTTACCAGCTTACAGTTTTAAAAGAATTGTAGTGTTCAGTTCCTAAATTTGCTTAATTTTTACGGAGCTGCGTTTTGAAATCCAATTTTTGGCAAGAAAAAATTAATGATTAAAAATTCTTTGCATATTACAAAACTCCAAAGTTATAAGAAATATATTACAAAAAAAGAACAAACAATGTGAATATAAGCAATTTTTTTTTCTTTTAAAATAATCGATATATGATTGTCTTTGAAACAGACCAAATACTTTTAAACAGAATATTTAAGTCTATTACTATTCGTAAGGCAACAAGTATAGTATACATTAAATTGTCAAATGTTTTAAAACAATTATAAACACGATATAATATTCAATGACGACACTCACGAATTTTAGCATAAGTTAGTCTTCATGTTAAAATAGTTTCGACAGTATTTAGATGGCATTAAATTTAATGACAATACAAAAATTATATGCCTCAATATTTGAATATGTCAATATTTATATTCTACAGAAGAATTAGAGTAAAAATATCCTATGACGAAGTGAAACTCAGTTAAAGTCATAAAGTAAGAAATATTGTCATTCTGTACGTTTTTGCCAGTGTATGTACTTTTTCTTTCATTCCAGCTATGGCACTTTGAAACTAATTTATGTTTTCGTAGAATAAGGAAATATTTGTTGTTTCCAACAAGTTGAGGAGATCCTTGATTTTCGTCACTTCATTCATTCTGACAGTCATGTTCAGAGACATGTAAAGTAATGATCTCCAGTTTAACCATAGCCTGAGCTTGAATTTTCTTCAGAGATTCCACTTAACTTCTTACTTTTGTCATCAACATTTCAGTTTCATGAAAATTAGATGTCATCTTTTCAAGTTCGCTTTCTTCCAAGGAAACATACTGCGAAACTAGTTCAGTAAAACTTGAATACACAAAAGAAAATATTGTCTCTTGCTGATTCAACACAATTTCGCCTTGTTCAACTATCACCTCTACA
Organism: Trichonephila clavipes; assembly: GCA_019973935.1. Taxonomy (NCBI): domain Eukaryota; kingdom Metazoa; phylum Arthropoda; class Arachnida; order Araneae; family Nephilidae; genus Trichonephila; species Trichonephila clavipes. Next base: position 78,545 of record BMAU01021177.1, on the reverse strand, counting down.
GATTGAGCATTTAAACTGAATTGAGTTCTGAGGTAAGAATAGTCAGGAAATTTGTTTATATTACCTGAATCAATTTGCTTTACGAATTCAGCAGAATTTGGAAGCTTCCTTATATATATATATATATATGTGGGAGACAACAAGGGGTCCAAGACATTTGTCTTTCTTTACATTTATTTTAACATTTAACAAAAATTAATTAAAAAGGTAGCTATTCTAACAGATAAGTTTCGATGATGTGTGGACGGTAACGCCTGCTCGCGCACCTCCGTCAGTCTCTTTAGCTCTTTGCTCTTCTCTCTTAAAAGTCCCATAGTTTCAGTTCGTGTTTCACTTAGCTGCGCCTGCGCGCGAAGACTGCGTGGAGTTGTCGATAACTATTGGATACTACATCCGGCCAACCTGACTGTACGCTGTCCGCAGCGGTACTTCCATGGAGACCAGAGGAGAATCTGAAACATACAAAAAAAGACGGAACAGACAAGGACTATACTACAAATACACAAAGATTTAACATATCATAATTCCGCTGAACTGGACAGTTGCTCCATCATGTGAAGGCACCTCTTCGACATCCGGAAGGTTCCACAGGAAAACATTTATTTTGCTATCTTGGTTTTTATCAGATCCATCAGGCATAAGAACGCTTTTTTTAATAAGTTGATCTTTGGTTGAACGCATCGATATTTTCCTCTCTAGAGTTCTGGATGTCTGTTCAAAACGATCTCTCTTTTTCCTCCGTTTCCACTGCCAGGGCTGGAAGATTTTTCGGAGCATTGCAAACCGTCTATGTTTACTCTTCATAGGTGAACAATAATCAAAAACACTCTCTTTTATAATACCTTGTTGTAACCAATCATCAATTTGATCGTTTACCTGTAATTTCTCAGAACAAGATAAACGTCTAGCTCTCTGACACACAGGAATATCATTTTTCAAGTTAATACACATTTTTAACTTAGTACTCTTAATTTTATTACATTTATAATTCTTAATTAGAGAACTCAAATCATTTCTAGTATTAAAGTTTTTAACATATGGCAAA